>CM046327.1:8690330-9416117 GCA_025403435.1 Artocarpus heterophyllus | reverse complement strand
AAAATTAGATTGAAACACAAGAATTTATAGTTTATTGGCTACATGCGTAACCACAATATCCAAGCTAGTAAGATTTTAACCCACATTCAATTTTTCTGAGGCTGACTTGAAACCTTTTCAAATGCATGCATATTCCGGTAATCAAAATTCAAGTTATTCCTTTAATTTTTACTCATTTTGCGTTGATCAAAATTCAAAATACAAAGGTGAAATTTTTTAAGAAGGTAAAATGAATTAGTCCATTATATGAATCTAATCAACATCCATGACTAAATCACCTCAATTACAAAGGGATTTATTTGGTGGACGTGCATGGCATGATGACACATTAAGCAAGCTTTGACAAATCAATTAACAATATTTAGTCTAAAATTGGACTAATTATCTCAAGCTCGAAACCTCAATCTTTTTTATTGGTTAAAGAAATTAAACCAAAATAGTATTACAATCTCACAAATGACTAATATGTAGCCCATGGAATTTTTAGGTCATCAATCACATGTATTTCGTATTTTATTAGTACTATACGGTTAGTCTACTATATGATGTATTATTAATAAGTCAAGCGTGTGTAAAGGTAGATAAAACAAAACTAAAAGAACAATTTTCTATAGAAGAAAAGGAATTAAAAAAAAAAAAAAAAAGGTTAAAGAAAGGTCCAAGAGCACCGCTAAGAGACTCTGGCCACCCTGTCCTCTTTTGAGACGTCATTGTCTCATCTTAAAACGCCCTTAGCGCATACCCTCCTTCCATGGTAGGGCCTGAAAGCTATGTAGATCTTTCCATTAACTCCCCCTACCCCCTCTCTCTCTCTCTCTCTCCATTTTTCTTCACTCTTCTATTCTCTCCCATTTGAAGAAAAAAAAAATGAAATATCAGAGAGATATTATACAGAGATGAGCAATGCTAGTACTCTTAATTTTGGGATTGTCTTATTATCATTACAAAGTATAGTACACACATAAAAAATACTATTGCTACCCCATCTCTTAATCTTGCCTGCCCTTATTAAACCCGCTCGCAAATCCGTACAAAGATTATAAATACATTCCAATAAAACCCAATTGAGATCAGTTGACAATATATATTCTCTCTCTATCTCTCTCTCTAAAATTTTCTGAAAATTTTTCTAGTCAGTTATGGCAATTGCAGCCATACAGGTACTACTACAACAACAACGACCGATGAGCCAAATTAGCCAAGAGAACGAGTCCAACGACATAATATTAGCAACAACAACAGGGAAACGACGACAATCATGAACATGACATGGTGATGCCTGGATTCAGATTCCACCCTACTGAGGAAGAGCTGGTCGAGTTTTTACCTTCGCCGGTAAGGTGGAGGGCAAAAGACTTCAACGTTGAGCTCATTACTTTTCTTGATCTCTATCGCTATGACCCTTGGGAACTTCCTGGTATTTTAATTTAATTTTCTTTGTACTCTCTCCTTTAATATTACCCTAATTTTCTAGCTAGGAATCCCGTATATATATACAAACTAGGTTCAGTTAAGTTCTTTACCTAATTATTAATTGTAGCATCTACTAGACACTAATCTAATATCACTAATAAATTATTATGTGTTATATGTGTGCGTGTGTGTGTGATTATAGTATGTTTTTTCCTTTTCTGATGTTGTTTTTAATTTCTTTATCTTCTTGCTTTTGCAGCAATTGGAAAGAACTTAACCTAGTTAATATTATACATATGTTTTATTAATCTTCTAGTTTTTATATTTAACATTTTTAATTTGTTGTTGTATTTTACTTTTAATTATTTTTTGGTTCTTCAGCTTTGGCGGCAATTGGAGAGAAGGAATGGTTTTTCTATGTGCCAAGAGATCGGAAGTACAGGAACGGCGACAGGCCTAATAGGGTCACAACTTTCGGGTTATTGGAAGGCGACTGGAGCTGACCGGATGATCCGTTCAGAGAATTTCCGGTCTATCGGGCTCAAGAAAACCCTAGTTTTCTATTCTGGTTAAAGCACCTAAGGGATTAGAACTAGTTGGATCATGAATGAATATCGCCTGCCACAACATGAAACTGAACGTTATCAAAAGGTTATAAATATATTTCGTATCTTAATCTTGAATAGTAATTAATATCAGATTAATAACACTTAGGAATCATACTACAAAGTTAATTAAAAAGATTTTATGTTTGATTGCTTCCCAAAATTTCACAATATTGTTGATGAAACAAGTTATTAAGTAGTACCTAATTAGTTTTTAGTTGATGATAATTCTGCTAACCCTACCTAGTTCATAAGTTATTTCCAATAGATCTAGAACTATTTTGCAAATTTCGACCTTTTTTCTTCTTACGATTAGTTAGCAAAGTAGTTGGGGTTTTAAACTATTTTTTTAACACATCATAAACATCTTGGGATCATTTTCAGAATAATAGTAGAAGGGAAATGACAATAAGAAAACTAATAGAGAATACACAGATTATAGTGCATGCACTTGTTTGATCAATTCCAAATTTCTTTTTGTTATAGGAAATATTGATGATAGCAATTCATGCATATGATTAAGTATTATAAATTCAATTCATCAACTCCAATATCTCTTATCCCTTCATTTCTTGCTTAATTCCCTTTTGTTTCTAATTCTCTGCAGGCAGAGATATCTCTTTGCCGGGTTTACAAGCGTGCCGGCGTTGAAGACCACCCGTCCCTCCCCCGCTCTCTCCCGTCGAGAGCTTCTTCATCAAGGGCGGCAGCGGCAGCTCATAATTTGGCGGACAACAAAAAGCCACACCCCAATAACGCCATGGAAAAGATCCAAGCTTTCGGGGGACAGTCACTGCTGCCGCCGCGGCTGCCATCGCCCCAATTCGATCAGCTGGAAAATACTAACGATACCGACGGAAGCAGCAGCTCCGACGTTGCCATAGGCGGTATCGTTAATCTTGGCCTCTCCAAGCGCAAAGCCTACCGGTCGATAGCGTCTCCAATAAGCGCTGCAATTCCACAACCCGCGGGCGCTACTTCGATGGAAGAAGAAGAAGCTATGCTCTCTTCGCAACAACCGAAACAATTCTGCTCTACTCTCTTTGGTACCGGCGCCTCTTCCGCAGCACTAAATTCGATAGACGATCTTCATAGACTAATTAGTAATTTCCAACAATCACCGAGCAGCGTTAGTACTAGTACTAGTAGTACTAATAGAAACATTATCAGCCATATTCATCATCATCCTCAACAGCAACAACAACAACAACAGCAGCAATACTTCAACCAATTCCATCCTTTGCCGCTGCCCCCGCCGCCGCTGCCACAGCAGCAGCCGCATCAACCACCGCTCAATGTGTTGCCAAACTTCGTCCCAACGGCATTCTCGGACCGGCTATGGGAGTGGAACCCCTTTCCGGATCAGGCTAACCGAGATCAGTACTCAAACCCCTTCAAGTAATATTGACCAACTGATCATGAACATACTTTTAATACACTTTGAAAGACACGTACTTATCATCATGTTATTATATATGCTAATCTTCTTTAGCCAGTACTATTATTTTTTCTCCCTAGTTACTGTAGTGGTATAATTAGAATTTTGGACATGACTATATATTGACTTTAATATATGTTGATTAATTAATGTTTGCTCTACTTGGGTACTCTTGGGTTATGGTGTATAATTTCATTTCTTGCATATAGCCTTTTTTATTTTTTTGGTTCCTTTCGGCCCCTACGGATATTCTGTAAAATATATAAATTTACAGCTAGCGCTAATTTGTTTGTGTGTTAAAATGTTATATATATATATATATATATGTGTGTGGAACCTAAATTTTGTTTGTTTATATATATATATGTATGTGTGTGTGTGTGTGTGTGTGTGTGTATATTCATATGTATATTATTTGTATGTATCCATATATGCATGCATGCATGTATGTATATATGTATAATTGGAAACAAATAGGGTCACGAATAATTTCCCTAAGCTAAAGAAAGTAGCAGAAATTTTGGAGAATAGATAAGTGTTGAGTAGCATTGCGTTTCTTTTGTTTGTTTGTTTGTTTGTTTTTTTGTTTTTGGTGAATAGAGAATATATATTGTGCATGTTTACCTCACTACATAAATAGGTCTTCTTTATTAAGTTTTGAAAGATTCTTTTCTTGTTTTCTTCTTTTGCTTACTTCACCTCCTAATTTATGAAGTAGTACTCTTATTCAAGCTTAAATTATATTCACGCACACAAACATATAATATGTATGTGTATGTATATGTAAGGAAATGGTTGGGATTGATTTAGATTTTTGAGTTTAATCATAAATATGGGGTTAGGGAAGGCACGAGTGGGTCTAAACTAGGCTTTAATAACATTTGTAAAATTTAGTTATTCACTAGTATCATTTTATAGGTAAATTAGGTTCAAAATTTTTTAAAAAGAGGCCGTTCTGTCTCTTAGCCTAAATAGGTTTGCTCTTGAGAAAGACTTAGTAGTTGTAAATCAGGCTTAATTAATAATACTTGTGAAGTCTTGTTATTTACTGATGTCACTTTTATATGTAAGTTAGGTTCAACGTTTTAAAAAAAAGGCCGCCGCATCTCTTAGGCCTAATGAGTTTGCTCTCTAGAAAGACATTAGTGGGTGTAAATTTGGTTTAATAATATCTGTGAAATCTATTATTCACTGGTACACTTTTACATGTAAATTAGACTCAAAGATTTTTAACATTCGAATATAACTCTCATAAAGTTGTACTTCCTTATTCACCCTACAATTGGCTTGCTAGCTAGATCTTTAGGCTTTAATTAGAGTAAAAGAATGTACCTGGGATGCTGTCACCCACATTCTGTATAATCTGCAGACACACACACACACACACACATATACATGTATAAGAGATATTTTGAGAGAGAATAATACTGGAGAGAAGGGAGCAGGACCCAGTCCACATGCAAAAGTAGCAATACATATGCAACAAATTGTCTCCCAACTTTGCTCTTGCTGGTTACTGAAAGAGGACTAAGTAATTCTAAAAGGAAATTTGTCTTTCTTCTTGGTTTTAGTTAGATAAGCTTAAGATTGTAAAATGACATAACATAGTCTCTGTCAGACCACTCAGAACCACTCCATTTTAACTTTACTTTTTTCCCATTTTTATTGAGAATCGTGATTTATTAGGAGTATACTATTAGCTAGTTATTTTGATATTAAAATAGCATACATACACAATATCTTATCGGCCTTTTTCAACTAGAATAAGGTTTCACATCAATATCACATTGATATCAATAGAATAGGCATAATATATAAGGCTAAATGATAAATAGGATTTACTCTTGTGATCCACAAGGATAAATAAGTATATTTCTTTTAGACACAACAATGGTACAACGCATTATTCTAAGATATAGAACTGTGCAGTCAATTTTTTTAAGTTACAGAATGACGGTTAAATTAATTTCAACAGGCCATTGAAAATTTTTTGTTCTCGATTTCACCTAACAAAAAGAAGCTCAACTTTTAACAGTCAAAAAACAGACACGTACATTTCAAAGTAATGGATTGTATCATAATTCTATTTTCTTCTTATCACCTAGTAGAATAATACTTTATTTCTAGTGATCTCTTTGCCCTCTAGTTTCTCTCTCGCATCACACAGAAAGAGTTAATCCATACATATATACATACATACATATATATATATATATATATATATATATAACATGGATTGATTAGTAGGATGTGGATTTAGTTATGATCACAATATACCCTAATTCAATGAATCAAAATATATACATACCAAAATGTATATTCCAAAATAATATACATACCTAGTAAACTTGTGAAATTCAGAAAAGTAATAACCTTTTTTTAGGCAAATGGTACATTTACACTAAATCTATTTTCTTACTAAAGCATAGTAGAATTGTGAAATTCAGAAAAGTGATAACTTTTTTCTAGGTCAATGGTATATTTACACTAAATACTTCATTATTTTCAGTCCTATATCTAGTAAATAATGTATAAATACTACATTATTTTAGTCATGTACATGATATATTTACATGGTAACTTATTTATTTACCAAGATTATATCTAATTTATAGTTATTTTTCCGACGGGTCTGCCTAGTAGACCCAGACTTATATATAAATTTTTAAAAAAATTAATTAAAGTAATTTTATTAATTCTCATATCAGTGGGAGGAAAACCATAGGTAAATTATTTTTAGATTCAAAAATATATATTTAACCTCTAAAGACTTTCTTATTTAGTGTCTGTTTTGACTATTTTACCCTTTAGTCAATGACTATTTTTTCTCTTATAAAACACAGAAGGAACTGTCACAAACTGGGGATTCCGTAGAATTGTCATTGGGATCTGGACTAGGAGTAGTAGTGCTACTACCATATATAAATGCGGCATGCTTTATATGGCAGCTGAAATGTGGGGAGGCACACCATGTATATATATATATATATATATGGCTGATAGTTATTTGGTAGATTGGGCCGATTATCGTTACTGCTGTAAAAGTCAGTACCCCACAACTTAATTCTAGGCTGGCGTGCGTCATGTTTGAACTGATATATGTACATAGGAATGTCTTTTCATTGGCGCAAAGAATCAGTCTTGCAACATTTTTCTTTCTTTAATTTAACATCACTCATATCAATTTAACGTCATTTATACATTTTCTATAACATTAATTTATTTTAGCGTGCAGTGGAAAGCTTATAATCATTAGAGTTACATTTAAACAAATTAAGTGATACACTTACAAATAAACAAGGTCACGCACATGGATGAATGAAATATGTTACACGTGTTGGACTGATAGGGTGCAAATTTAAGACTTTGTTTGTACGTATTCATGTATGTACGTAGATCCGTGGGCTTTTAATTTCACTTTTCAATTTTCATAGAGTAGAAAGGTCCATGTTTTTTTACCATGCATGCACTGTTAGGCACTGTGGAACCTGTGACTCAATAGTGATATTGCATGCTCTCTTTTGGTGAATGATGACAATCTTCCTCAACTAAATTATAAAAGGTTCTTTCTTATCTTTGACATTCCCAAAGGGTGGGCTACTCTACTAAACCTAAAAGTCTCTACATATATATGATCATATATAAGTACCACTTTTAGGGTTTGAACGAGCACATATGATATAATTTGATGAATTTGTAATTTTGTGAACCTGGACGTTTTCTTTTCTTGTTTTGATACTGAAAAATTCATGATTAGACAGTCGAGAAGAAAGTTTTTTTAAGTTGACTCGTCATTCGTCAAGACTTGGCCATGCACCACAAATATTAAAGCCATAATTTGCTCTATTTTTATTTTATATTCGTTTTCTTTTAATTAGATTTTTAATCAACCATTTGTTGCCAACATACAGGTGTGTGTGTGTGTATATATATGATATACGTTGCATGCCTACATGCATACATAAACAACACATACTATACTTGCGAGTACAATATATTACAACTCATTAATATGTTTCTTTTGCATTTTGTCATAAGAGGAGATATTAGCTTTCGAAATATCATATTCCTTCTTGATCACATGCTCATATATTTATGAAAGGCTTACATCGTTTGTCCCCCATAAATTGATTGATGTTCGCAGTCTTTTTCGTCCTTTCTTTACATTTTCTCGAAAGAAAGAGAAAATCATAACCCTAACTAGACATTAGGAAAATGTTTCCCATCAAAGATATTTTTTCTTCTCGTACTTCCCTCAGAAAGACCAATTTGACTGTTGTTCATGTTGAGATGATTAGCCTACTTAATAAGTCCATGATCCACCTATTACCAAAGTTCTTTCAATCTCTTCTTAATTCTTTCGCCTACCGTCTCCTTTGTTGCTTTCATTTGGACATTCAATTTCCATATTGCCATCGGAAATTATTCTTTTGTTTTACTTTTAGTAAAATGTTCCCCATCTATAATATTTCTATTAGAAATGTTAGGAAGCGCGTTGGAACTGTTAAGATCAAAAGTATTGTAGCATGTGAGCTTTATATTATAGCATCTTTTTCTTTATACTATAACATATTAGAGCGTTATATTGTTTGAGTTAGAACTAATAAGTTAGAATTGAGTTTTTCACACACCACATAATAAGTCTAATAGGGTGTTTGGCAAAATGAATTGGAACTCATGAGTTCTAACTCAAATAATGAAAAATTTTCACATACTACAGTAAACTTAAAAAGTATGTTACAATGTACAGCTCTCATATGCTATAGTGTTTTTAACTAAAATTGGTTCTGACTTACTTTGCAAAACACTTCATAAGAAAACGAAACAAAGAGCAAGGTTTGGCCTCTAAGGATTTAGGGTTAGGGGTAAACAAAAAAACCGACTGCAAAAACAGTCCAAATCACACCACACCACACCACACCATTTTTCCCCCTTGAGGTTTATTTTGATGTCTAATTGGTGCTTACCGCATGATGTGATTTGGTTTACGGTTTAAAATTTTCAAAACCAGAATTAATCAAACTGCACCATAGATTTTTATTAATATAATTTTTTAAAATACTAACATGTTAACGTTTCCTGATTATTCAACACTATATTGAAAGTTTTTTCCTTGTAACATAAAACTAATACATAAATCTTATTAGAAAATAAAAATGATGTCATATGAATGTTTTATTTTATGTGTATATGTATTAAAAGTTTATTAATTACACAAATGCTTTAAGTTTTTGGTTTGGTCTGAATTTGTTAAGGCTTAAGACTTAAACCATACCATGTACTCCACATCATACTGCATGTTATTGTGTTTTGGTGTAGTTATGTATTTAATATTTTTTTTCAGATGTAGTTAAAAACACTCCTTTAATTACACTAATAATTTTGTGAAAATTTTTGAACAGTAATGCCCAACGCACACCGTGCTTACCCCTAATTAGGTCGTCTCACTTTGATCCTTAACACTTTAAATGGTACAAGTTTGACTCCAAAGTTTCAATTTGTGATACCAATCCGTTAATCTTATAAATGTTAACTTCCTGATAATCTATGCATGTGGGATGCATGTAGTATGCATGTAATGCGTTAAATCACAAAAAAAAAAAAAAAGAAATTTGATCTTCACCTACAGGAAGAGAGGTCCAAGGTTTGAAAAAAAAAAAAAAAAGACCTCATTGAGCTCCAAATTTTAGTTAAACATGTCAGTTTCAATCTTAAATATAAACAATTTAGATAGCTGTCTCTTCAATGACTTTTTACCTGCATATCATCTACAAACCACAAGCATGAATTATTAGAAATTCAACATTTGAGAAATGGAAGAACTGTTGATGTCACGGGTTAAAACTTCTCTGGCTATATATGTACCTTATGAAATGTCAAGAGTCAAAGCATGACGACCTTAATTTCTCATGGGGTTAAAAATAAAAATAACCTTAAAAAACTGTATAAACAAGAATAGATCATATTGAAAGATATAGTATTTAAAACATTATTAGTTGCAACATAATAGGAGGATTTTCCATTGTGTTGTTGGTAATGTATCGAAAAAATAATCGACTCTAAGATTCTATTTATACACCTAACTTGACCTTGAAAACACCTTTCTAAATTGATTATTACAAAAAGATTCTCACATGAAATAACAAAACAATAAAAGTTCAATGTAATTTCTTTTTGTCATCCAAACCCACACCCAATACTATTACTTTTTTAAAATTGAAATCCATAACCCTATTACTATTATTTTTGTTCTCTGTTATTAGAATCGTATTTATGATTTTGTCGTTTGTAATTTTTTAATTGAAGGTTGTTTGCCGTGTACTTTGGATTTGTTTATGGTTGGATTTTGCGACGAAAGTAATTATACAAACTGTTTGTTTTTAAAATTCTATTTTTCAAAAGATTAAAAAGTCTATTTTAAGAGTATAATATTCACATCTAATATAACCAAGTGCTCAGGACCAAGATCAACATAGTTAATAGAATCACAACAGACATAATAATACTTCATAAAATCCCCTAAAAAAAAAAAAAAGTTCCAAAACAAGCGAATACATATTGTCCACGACTCTATGACATGTCAATATGCTTCCACAATTTAATTTGTTCATTCCATGTTTCAACTTTCAAGTACAGACCAAAAAGAAGTAACCAAGAGCCAATTCTCAAGTGCCTAAAAAAAAGTAAGATACACAAAGTAAATTTATTAAAAACATATTTACAAACTAGTTAAATTTAATTACTTTGTAGTTTCATGCAACAAAAGGCGTTGCAGAAAAACTTTGAGTTGTTGTGGAGGCTTTGCTTGTTTAGTTTAGCACTAACCAATTCAATAAAGAATAAACAAACAAAAAGTAAAGTGATGCTTGATGTTGCTCAGTGGCAATGCTATATAAAATTCAACATAATTGTTTTGAATCACCAACAAAACAAACAAAAGTCAAAAAAATAAAAAATTAAATTGATGGCCCACTAATTTAAAAAAAAAAAAAAACACTAAGTTGATGTTGCTTAGTGGCGGTTCATCACTTCTCTCACCAACAAGACAAACAAAACCCAAAAAGAAAAAATAAAACTAAACTGACAGCACCAAATCATTACCCAAAAAAAAAATAAAATAAAAGGAAACATATATTGTTATATACTGTATTACTGTAAAATTATAAAAAAAAAAAAAAAAATACCAACCGCCAACGACACAGGCGGGTGGTTTTTAACCGCGGTTTAGGCGGTTTACTGACTTGGCACTTTTTAGTGGTGTGGTGCAGGTGGATGGGTTGGTTTTTTAGGGTTTTTTTGTAGCCCTAGTAAAATCAATATGATGAAGACAAAGTGAAAAGTGATAAATAAAAAGCCATCAGGAACAAACAATATGGAAAGAATGAAAGTAGAATTATGCAACACACTTTTAGTTGTACCTAAAAGTATGAGACGAGAGAATAAAATGTAATAACCATTTAAATAGCAAGAAGTGAACAGCGAGAGAGAAGAGTAAAATTTAACCATCATTTAAATCGCAAGAAGTGAATAGCGAATCAAGAATCATGGCATTTGGAAAATAAATAGAGGTAGAAAGAGATGGAATGACAAGCTTTTGGGGGGAGAGGAAACTAAAATAGAGTTTAGGAGAAAACTTGAGAAAAAAAATATGAATCAATGGAGACAAGAAAGACTAACAAGCCTTGAAAAGAAACGAAGACAACTTAAGGAGTAGGGAACCAAAACAAGAGAGAAATTAAAAAGATCTATGGTATTGAGATAGCCTAAAAACAATCAAAGAGGAGTGAAAAATAGATTAATTAAGATAAACATTGCGTCCTTCCTATATGATTTCATGACATTGTTTTTTTTTTTTTTTTTTTTTTTTTGAACTTATTACAGTTTGGATCATAATATAAATATCATTGTTAATCTCTTAAAAGGTAAACAAAATTATTGTATAATACTATAATTAATACATTATATATTCATAAAGATCATGACTTAGTAATATGTCAAAATATAATTTTATTTTTAATACACTGTTAATTTATTATATAAAGGATAATCAATAATTCTATAACACTACATATCATTGTCATTGTCATTGTCATTGTTATTATACGACATCCTCTTGTTTAGTTATCCTTACACATGTATATGTACATCTCTATGCTTAGGAAGATTTTGAGGAAAGGGTAAAAAAAAAATCCTAATTGGGTAAATGGCCTCTTTTTTTTTTTTGAACCAAAAAATACGTTTTTTTATATAGGTAAACTGCCTCAGTTTTTTTCAAAAAAATAAGGAAAATGACTGTAGCAGGATAAGGAATCTCAATAGAATGAAAAAAAAAAGGAACCGTTTTGATGTCTAAAAAGCCTTTTTTTTGTGCCAAAAACTGTCCAAAAAAAATGGAGCATTTATCAAAAAAAATTTCCCCCCAAGCCCTTTTTTAAAAATCCCTCCTATGCTTATTTGTGTGAATCTTTATAATCTTATTTATATTACACTTATCCTAATGCATGTTATATGTGTAACTGATGTGACTGTAAAAGTGTATATTTTCTAAGGCTTAAATCATTTATTTACGCTTTTATTTCTCATTAAATCCTCTAATTAATAGCATTTTGTGTTAATAAGTATTTTTGTGTCTTGGTATGAAAATATGTTTAAAAATATGTTTTTACTGTGTTTTTATGTTTAATAATATTTTTAGTAATTTTTAGAATTATTTTGGTGTGTTAAATAAGTGTCTAGTCTATAAATAGTCAAAATCGAAAAAGTAATGCGATTATTTTATTTTGAGTCTTAATGTGTTTGATAGTGTGTTTTAAGTTTATAAATATGTCTTATTATATTTTTAGTAATTTTTAAAAATATTTCCAAGTCATAAAAATTATATCTGTGCTAAACCGTAAGAGACTAGAAATTTTAGGAATTTTTTATCTATTTTTATGTGTTTTATTGCAAAATAAATATTTTTAATATTTTTGTTTGTAAAATAATTAATATTAATGTGTTTGTGATTTTTAGATTTGAAATCTGGAGAAAAAACAGAGCAAAACGACACCAAAACGGATAAAATCAGACATCAAATGCATAAAAAGATCCTTAAAATATTCAGATTCATATAGCAGAGACACGTGGTGTAACAAGGACCGCTGGATCAACTGACAAATTAATCTCAGCCGTCCGAGGAAGAGACGCGTGTCAACGCGTCATCCGGTGCGTCAGCGAAATCTTAGCATGCAGTCCAAGTGTCTAAATCTGGCTGCAGGCGAGGCAGGGGAGTCTCAGGCCGCTTTGGATTGCATGCGGTCGTGTTCACTTGCTCCTACTTTTCTATCCATTCGATGAAAATAGCAAGTACGATCCAACGGTCCTTAATCTTGGACCCACTGGACCACCTGGGCCCAATCTCCCCTGCGTCTGACAGCCATTGGATCTCATCTTCAACGCTCCAGATCATGCCTATTTTGTGCTACTCTGGTATGCGTCACACGAGATTACAAAGGAAAATCTGCACACTTAGGAACGCGGACCAGCGCGAAGAAGAGAAGAAGAAAATAATTCAAATCGTCAACTTTCAACAGGAAAATGCATTAATTTCAAATGGCGGTTTGTAAAATCAATCTCCTATGAATACCGAGGCATTTGCCTCAGTTTGGAGAGCCCTCTCGCAGCATGAAAATGTTGTTGTAATAATTATAGTCTAGTTTTTATTTTAGTTTTCAGTCTAGTTTCTTGTAAAATATTTCATAGTTTATGTTGTAAAAATTATGTTCAATAATATTAGTAGTATTTTATTAATTATGTCTTTTTAAATTTCTTTTTAGCTGAGGGGAGAGAGGGAAATTCTGGAAAAATTATCTTAAATATTTTTGGTTTTTCTTAGTTTTCTAAGCTGTTGTAATGCCAAAATATTCTCTTAAAAAACTTAGAATTTCAATATTTTCTTAGCTAAAACTCTGTCAAAATTACGGTTCTAATTTATCGACGACATAGACTGGCACAGATAATGCTTGGGAGGACCTTGATTACTCGTAGACAGAGAATGGCTCGGTAAATGCTTAACTTACTATCTTGGTTGTTATTTTAGTTAAGTTATGTTGAAATGCTGCTTATTTATTAAGTTGTGTTTTTGCTACATTATAGACATGGAATGACACAGTAAATGCTTGGTAAATCTTGATTTATTGTTGACATAGGATGGCATAGTGTATACTTAAACCAACTAATAAATAAAAAGAGAAACTAAAATATATTGAAGATAATTGTCAGAACAGAACCTTTGAACCTCAACCCTGTTATTATTGTTGTTTTACTTCCTTAAATTGTCATTATTATTGTTGTTACTCTGCTTAAATTATTATTTGTATTTTTTGTTATTAAAGTTCCAAATTTTCAAAATTTAAAGATGAAAAATGCTGTAAAAAAATGTATAAATATTGTAAATACATTATGTAAATAATAAATATTAATCCTCAAATTTTTCAGCTTAAATAAAAAGAAAAAGTTAATATAATACATGTACTAAAACTGAATAAATCCTTCCTTGTGGGTTCGACCTCGGATTCACCGAGAAAATATTACTTGAGACAACCTTATACTTGAGGTTAGTTAAAAATGCGTAAATAGACGCGAGACCAGTAACGACCCGCTTTTTCAGGCCGTTACTTAGCTTTCTTAAACATTATTTATTAAACTTGATCTTACTTACTAGTAAGAAAATACTGGGAAATTTTTTTCTTTAAATCATTCTTAAAATTTTCTTAAAACCATTCACTACAATAAATTCTAGATTATACGACCCTTATTTAACGACTTTTTCTCTAAAGCTGTCATGATAAGGGAAAAAAACGCAGAAAGTTGCACACGCGAAGACAAAAACTATTGTGGTATGTCAAGCTTACCACGATGGTTTTCTAAAAAACCATTGTGGTAGTGACAGCACATACCACGACAGTTTTTGAAAAAAAACTATCATAGTTGTTCACTTTAAACCCCTTTTCTCACATCGACAATCAGACACAAATAAGAAACTTAAAAAACTATCATGGTAGTTCACTTTAAACCCCTTTTTCCACCTCGACAATCAGACACAAATAAGAATCTTACCTCTCAAATATGAACACAGACCTCTGAAACTGCTACCGCCATCCCTTTTCGCCTCCACACTCCTTAATCTCCTTCCCAGTTGTAAGTTTTTATTAGAAATTAATAAATTGTTGTTGATTTTGTTATTTAATCCGAAATTGATAAACTGTTGTTGATTTTCTTGTTTAATCTGTGTTTATTGTATTGTAGATCATGGGTATGATTTATTTGTTTTATGATGGTATGTGTAATTTGTTTATGATGGGTGAATTTTTTATTTTATGATTAGAAATGGGTATGTATAATTTGTGAAATTAATTTTAATTGAATTGCTCTTTATTATTTCGATTTAGGACTTGCAAAATGGATAGGAAATGGATGTGGGATTTTGATTGTCTAGAGAATATATGAATACTATGGAAGAGTTCTTAGATTTCGCCAAAACTTGTGCCAATAGTGATAAAATTCAGTGTCCTTGTGTTCAATGTAGAAACCATAGATTGCATCCAATTCCAATTATTAGAGGACATTCATTTCGAAATGGAATTATAAGTAGTTATCAAATGTCGCATTTTCATGACGAGTCTAATTTCAATCCAACTTTAGTAAGTAAAGAAAAGAAAGCTATCATGGAGGATAATATGGATGATCACAACAATATGGTTGATATGGTTAATAATTTGGAAGATCACTTCTCACACCATTCGGATTTATTTAAGATAATGATAAATGATGTCGAGACACCCATGTATGAGGCGTGTACCAATGTTACCAAATTGTCCGCTTTAATTGGATTATAGAATTTGAAAATGTCGGGTGGGTGGTCAAATTCTAGTTTCACAAAGCTTTTGGAATTTTTAGGAAGGCTTATACCAGAGGGTAATAAATTACCAATTAGTATGTATCAGGCTAAGAAGACTTGTATCACTTTGGGAATGGAGTATGAGAAAATTCATGCTTGTGAAAATGATTGTGTTCTTATAGAAATAAGTATGAGGACGAGAATTATTATCCAATTTGTTAACAAGCAAGATGGAAGAAAGGAAAGGAGCTAAAAGACGGTAAGAATGGAGTGCCAAAGAAAGTGTTATGGTACATTCCACCAATACCACATTTGTGACGTTAATTTGGAAACCCAAAATATGCCAAGAATTTGACATTGCATCATGACAAACGGGTCGATGATGGTATGCTTAGACAACTGGCGGATTCAACACATTGGAAGACTTTTAAAGCCGATCATCCCCACTTTAGTACGGATCCAAGAAATATACATTTCACTTTGTCGATGGATGGAATGAACCCACACGGTAACATGAGTAGTAGGCATAGCACTTGGCCTGTAATATTTGTTAACTACAATCTCCCTCCAAAGATGTGCATGAAGTAGAAGTTTTTAATATTGTCTTTATTAATTTCGGGTCCTCACCAACCAAGAAATGACATTGATGTATACTTAGCACTGTTAATCAATTGCCTAAAAAACTTGTGGGAAAATGGAGTCAAAGTTAGAGATGCTTACCGAGAAGAAAAGTTCACACTCCGTGCAATGTTGATATAGACAATTAACGACTTCCCCATATATGAAAATTTATCTGGTTATTCGGTGAAGAGTTTTATTGGTTGTAATATTTGTATGAAGGAAACGTCTCTTAAATGGTTGAAGAATGGTAAGAAAACCGTTTTTATAGGTCATAGAAGTTGGTTGTCAAGAGTTCATCATTACTGCAAACAAAAGAAAGCCTTTGATGGCAACAACAAAGAAAGAGACCTTCCTCGTCCTATGACGGGTGAACAAATATTTAAATAGTAAAAGATATAAAAGTGGTATTCAGGAAAAGAAGGCGAGGTAAGGACGATTCGCTGATTGATGGACTGAGGAAAAAAAGACCAATCTTTTTTTATCTTCCATACTGGAAGACACTTTTTTTTCATCATTGCTTGGATGTTATGCATATTGAGAAAAATGTTTGTGAATCCATAGTTGGCACATTGCTTGACATTCTAGGCATGAAAAGCATGGTTGGATCTCATGGAAATAGAGATTAGGCCTAATTTGTTTCCTAAGAAATACCAAGAGCAGAAAAGAGAAAACTTTATGAATGGCTTGCTTAGTTGAAAGTGCCAGACGGCTATTCTTCAAACTTTAAAAAGTTGGTGTTGGTGAAGGATTTGAAACTTTTTGGCATGAAAACACATGCTTGTCATGTGTTGATGCAGCAATTGCTACCACTTGCGTTGCAGGGAAATCTAACAAAGGATGTGAGATTTGCAATTATCAAGTTGTGCTCATTTTTTAATCCAATATGCTCCAAGGTAATTGATCCACTTATGCTAGGTTCATTGCAATCGGAGTTGGTGCAAACCTTATGCATGCTTAAGAAGTCTTTTCCACCGGCATTTTTTAATGTCATGATTCATCTAACGGTGCACTTAGTACTTATAGTTTAGTTACGGACCGGTGTATTTGAGATGGAAGTACTCATTTGAAAGATATATAGAGGTTTTGAAGGGCTGTGTGAAGAACCGAAATAGGCCGGAGGGATGTATTGTAGAAAGTTACATAGCTGAACAGTCGGTTGAATTTTGCTTTGAGTACTTATCTAATGCGAAAGCAATTGGGGTGCCAAAGACTATAAACATTGAGTCTAGGGGACTATCTACTGGCAATCCTTCCTCAGTAAATCGAGAGGAGTGGGAGCAAGCTTGTCTTTATATCTTGCACAATGATAATGAAGTGGAGCCTTTCATTGAGGTACACATGAATAAATTAAAAATGGCAAACCCAAAAAGAGCAAGAAATGAGAAGTAGTTGCAAGATGAACACAATCGGACCTTTCGGTTGTGGATTAGAGCACACATCTATGGCAAGTGCTCGACGTCACAAGATAGAGGCATGTCACAAGACTTGAAGAACCTAGCTAGAGGACTGTCGTCAGTAGTTACAAGGTATACGTCATATTCTATAAATGGTTACACTTTCTACACTCGCGAAAAAATAGCGGTGTGACTCTCTGTGCCAAGGCTATGCATATTGTCTCCGCCAAGGACAAGAATCTAATATATGGGACCATGAACTACCTTGATTTCATTGAAGATATTTAGGAACTTGATTATGGAGGATTGCACATAGCACTTTTTAAGTGCACATGGGCCGACAATAACTATGTTAAGACTGATTATAATGGTATCACGGTGGTTGACTTTAGAAGATTGAGATACAAGAATGATCCCTTCATTATGGCATCATAAGCAATCAAAATTTTTTATACTACAGATCCATAAGATATGGAATTGTCTCTAGTCATCCTGATGAAGCCAAAAGTAGTTATTGATGGTGAAGAAGTTGCAGAGGATTGCACGGACATCCCTTCGTTCACAAAGGGATTGCCACCGGTTGAAGAGATAGATGATTTTGAAGATGATGTTTCGTACTTGCTTCGTGAAGATGTGGAATGGATATGAATTAAGGAACCAATGAAAAGAGAAAAAAAGGAGCATCTGTAAATAAATGTATAATATTTTTATTTAGATATATTTCTTTGTTTCGTTTTTAACTTGTTTTAATAGTTTGGGAAATCTATTTATAGTTATATGTGTGATAAAATTAGGAATTAGTAAACATTCTAGGCCATTGTATACTTAACACACAGGTTGGCCACCCTGGGTAGAAGAGAAAAACCTATGCAAGCACTGAAATTGACCATGTTTTATGATGGTTTTTCAAAAAACTATTGTGTAAGTTTAAGCTTACACGACAGTTTCAATAACACCCCAAAATTAATTAAGCATGATTAGTATATGAAATGGTGAATTAGTATGCCATGATGTAATTTGAACTTAATTTAACTATTTTGTGATATTTCTAAATTAATGTTACTTCTAACTATTTTTAATCACTTATAATTATTTCTATTTGTTATTTTGAATTTTGAAACAAAGTAATTTGTCAAATATCAACACATCCCATTTTGGAAATCCATGTGCAGGACATGGTTTTCATATGGCAAAAACCACCTTCCCCTTCTTTCTATTTATCTCCTCTCTCCCCCTCTCCTTTCCTGACTTTCTCAGCTCTCTCTTTCTCTCCCTCTGTGTTTCTCTCTTCCTCTCTTTTCCTCTCATTTTGATTCAAGAATCAAGCAAGACTCTTTGTTGGAAACAAAGTGCACGGCGAAATTTTAAAAATCTTTCATCAGAATAATTTCCAAAACACAAGTTTGACATGCTATATGTATAAATTACACAAATCTTACTAACCTTTATATGAAGAACCTACGCAGCCAGTGTAGAGAAGTAACGTTCCAGAAGAGCCTCAACCAACTGGTCTTCTTTGCTATTCTCTATTCACAACCGGAGTAAGTGTGGGCTCACACGTACAGCTCTTCCATCGATGACTCTCCTTCCAACCAATCGAGAGAACCCAAAGCTAGTGTTCGTAATTTGTGAACAAAAGCTCAAAGGGAGTTTCAGATGCTCACTAGAAGAGTATCACTCTTAATCTCTTAATTGATCTCTATTGATCTGAGTAAATCATTAGACTCACTCCTTTTATAAAGCCCTTGGTCCTGGGGTCAGTCCTTATCAGATTAGGTCTCAAAAACTCGAAACAGAATCAAGATCGGATCAATATCTGATAAGATCTGTGTAAAAACGCATAATCTTATCTCTCGTTGATCCGCTGGCCGAACATTCTGATCGGCAGGCCAAACAAGCCAGTTCGGGAGGCCGACCATGTCATTCGGCAGGCCGAACTCCCGAGAAAAAATCTCTGTGAATCTTTTATTTTCAACCCGAGATTCTAAAGGATAAAGTCTCAGTTTTGATTCAAATATCCCAATAGAGAAGATATCTGATCAAAAACAAACTTTATCAAGATAATCTCTAAGAAAATAAATCAATTCACAATAATTCTACAAGTTTATCTTGATCTAATTTATCCAAAATTAAATCAACCGATAAACAGACAAGAATTATCTGATCAATAATTCAATAAGTTTATCTTAAATTAATTTTATTACAAATTAATTCAACCAATAAACAGACATGAATTATTTGATTCTTAAAAATTTTAAACCAATCCGATAAATCTGACATAAGTCACCAATTATTGGAAAAGCACGCCGTGTCGTTACAGAATTCTGTGAGCTAGCAAAGGGGACCAAAATGGACCTACAAAGTTCAAGCTCATGATAATTATGAAACCCAATATCCCAGATATACATTTCACAATTATCAACTCCAACACTACTCCACTAAAAGCATGGAGCTGCACTCTCGAACTTTATAGAATTACGAAGCTCGTATAGCTAAGTCTCCATGACACATTATAATGTATCGTATCCCCATATGATAATCCATAATCAGCTTAAGGACAAGTTCTGTCTTACCTTCCTGATTATTTTTATCTTACGTTCCATTGTCTCACCATTAGAAAACTTACCATCTAAAGATAGTATACCATTCGGTTACACCTATGTATCCAAATGGTTGAGCGCTCTAATTTTTCAATTACAGGACAACGCATATAAGAGGATATCATTACTCCTAAAGAGGAGCTATGGATTCCATATCTATGAATAACAAGTCTACGCTATCAAGAGTCATACCTCTAACGTACCGGCATGCATACCACTATTGAGATGTGGGTGTCACCCTTTGGTACATCAAAAGACACAAGTCGAGATAACAGGCCCACTATTCATCTCAGGATTAAGATACAATACAAATGATTGTCTAAAGTGAATCGATTTGCCAAGACAAAATTATTAATCCAAATCAATTCACTTTATGTCCCGATCCAACACATCGTCACCTATGACAACGTGCCAATGTTTCTATTCACGGAGTCCAACTCCGATGGTCAAGACAAACCATCTCCCATAAGGGATATAGACAACATAACAATCTTTACATGAATAAAGTGCCCAACTTTATTCCCTCGATTGCGGATCATATGTTTTAGACCATCACCTTAAGAATCGTGTCTACCGCATAATCATCCCATCATATGCCCAATTCTTAAGGTTTAGACTGACAGTCTCAGACTACTGTTTGCTTATCATACATTCAACAAATATGAACGTAAAGAGGACAAGATTTGATATATATAAATGAATAAATTCTTTATTGATAAAAATGTCTCCAAAAACGTATTACATTTTTACTCCTTAGGGCATACATGTCTAACACTCTTGATTTCTGAGTGGATTGGAAGCTTGGAAACAACATTTAGCCTCCATAAACTCCTTTCAAGCATTAATTCAAGGCCGTTTGTGGTTCCATGGAGCTAATGTATAGTGGGCCGGGACTATGGTGTTAAGCATAGTGCAGGATATTGAGATAGGACTTCTACCCCCTTCTTTGGTAGCTAGGTTTTAAATGATTTTGGCCTCAAAGTGAATTCTTTCAATGATTGGAAAAGATTCTTATTAGTTGTTTTCATAAATAGTTGAAAGAGGTGATATTCATAATGAACCGCATAATAAAAGTAAATGAATACACTTGGTAAAATGAGATTTGAATAATTATAGAAATGCATAAATGGGCATGATGCCATACTCAGAGATTGGGTCGTGTAGAGTGCAACCTTGAGGGCAAGTCCCGAAACCTAGCTAGGCCACTATGGTGGTGATATCTATAGTTTGTCCAAGAAAAGATAATAAGATCCTTTCTAGATGAACAATGAACTATTTTTGGTAAGAATGATTTAATTGAATTTATTTATTTAATTCTTTTTTTTTTGAATATTTTCGTGAATGATAAATTTTATATTCAAATTAAATGTTTTTAAAACTGAGTCCTGCTGAGCCTTTCACTCACTTTTTATTTGTTTTTAAACTTTTCCCCCTCTAGGTGGAATTCAGCTTAGGACCGATTTGGAGGCAATCGATCGGACTCATAAACAATAGAAGATTTTGAGTAGGTTATTTGTATTGACTAATCAAGGCATGTAATATTTTAATTTCCCATTTCTTTTATTGGACTATGATTTTAATTTTAATTATTGTCGATATTATATGTATGCACAATAATGTGGGTCCGATGACGCCAAATCCTTGCATATTTGCTTCTTTTACTGTTTTATTTTGTCTTATTTGCTTTTATTATTTCGATAAGGAATTTAAAAAGTTTTAAATTTATCACATTTTTCATAATTACCTAAATTTTTTAATTGGTGATTTTAATTAAAATTTGATTAAATTAACTTAATTAATTCACCACGTCACCCCCCGGATTTCAGGGCATGACGCCCTAGGTTATGAACCTTGAGAATTGTGTACACATAGGTACAATAATAAAAAACCACTGATAGTCCAATTTTGTTTTTAGAATTGAGAGAATAGTACCTGGACATCGTCTAGCTACTGATGATGCAAATCTATCAAAATAAGGAAAGCATGATGGGGGCAATGTTTACTGCCTTTCGGTAGATGGCAACGAGGGCTAGGCCAGAGGACTCTAAGGCGAGTCGTCGGCATGCGTACTCTAAGGAAGTTTGGCACGCATCTATTCTGACCTTTGACAAAAATGGAAATTCATAGATGGTCGAGTATTGGTTAGATTCAGTGGTAAAACATTTGGATACTCTTGGCATAATAGTGGAATACCGTGTGGAATTTACAGCTTATAAATTCAAAGGCAACGCTAATGCTTAATGGAAGCAAGCCAAACATCTAGAGAACGACAGGAATATTAATTGGGATAGGTTCAAGGAGTTGTTCTACGAGCATTACTTCCCACAATGGTATAGAGATCGGAAGGCTACCAAATTTTATAGATTGGAGCAGGGTGATATGTTGGTTAGGGAATATGAAGCAAAATTCAATAAGTTGGCCAGATTTGCTCCATCTGTCGTGGCATCTGAGCGTGAAAAGTGCATTAGGTTCTAGGAAGGACTTAAAGGATCCATTCGACAGCACTTGGTTGCTTTATGACTCTAGGACTTTGGTGAGTTAGTGTTGTCAGCCCTATCGGTGGAAAGTAATTATGCCCTCTATTGCAAGAACCAAGCGAGGACATCAAGAGGACCTTAAAGGGGCAACAGGAAAAGTAGCAGTCGCCAAGCTCAGATGAAGAGTCAACAAGGCAACACCAATAGTGGGAGCAGTAATTCATTAGGTAGTAGATGCAGTAACCCTTACAACTTTCATTGCCATTATTGCTAGCGACTGGGACACATCAAAAGGAACTATCCAATCAAGAATGCGCCTAGGACTTTAGCCCAAAAAAGGTGCAAGCCATCAGCCTCAACCTCAGTCCTTACCTCTACCTCAACAACTCCTTCAGCTGTAGTTTCATCAGTTCACTTCTTAGCAGCTGTAATACCCAATGCAAAGATATTAGCCATAGAACTTTTAGCGCAATGCCCCACAATATCGAGCGCCAAGTACGGTTAGCATGTAGTCTCCCCAACGTAGTAGCATCGACCAACTCACCCAGGACCCAACAATGTTGGTAGAGGAAAGGGGAAAGTTCCAGCCTAGGTTCACACCATGACCTCAAGAAGTTCAGACGCTCAGACCAGCAACGCGGTTGTTGATGGTATGGTTTTAGTTTTTCAGTCTCTAGTACATGTTTTATTCGATACTGGTGCCACTCATTCTCTCATTTCGAGTTCATTTGTACATGCCTTGGGATTATAGATATAAGAATTTGATGAGTATTTAATTATTACCTCACCCTTGGGGTGGGAGTATGTGAATTGTATATGTAAATCTTTTAAAATAATGATTGGGGGTGAGACTCTAATGATCGAATGATAAGTGAGCATCTCATGAAGACATGTCTCAGGGGACGAAAGAATCTAGCTTGCTATGCCTTCCTTATGAACCTAAAAAAGGAGTCTAGTGCATCGGGAAGAAATGTAGCGATCTTGGTGGTTGATGAGTTCGAAGATGTCTTCCCCGACGAGTTACAAAGATTGCCACCACATCGAGAAATTGAGTTTGGTATTGAGTTGCTTCTGAGAACCACTCTAATTTCCATAGCACCATATCGGATGGTGCCAGCGGAGATGAAAGAGTTGAGAAAGCAACTTCAGGAGCTTGTTGACAAGAGGTACATTCGAAATAACACATCATCGTGGGGTGCATCGGTTTTGTTCACTGAAAAGCATGATAGAACTCTCAGGTTGTGAATTGATTACTAACAGCTAAATCAGGTCACTATGAAGAACAAGTATCTATTGCCAAAGATCAATGAGTTATTTGACGAACTAGGAGGTTTCTGCTACTTTTTGAAGACAGATTTGCTTTCGGGATACCATCAACTTAGGATTAAGGAAGAAGACATCCCCAAGACAGCTTTTAGGACCCGGTATGGACATTTTGAGTTTCTAGTAATGCCATTTAGGTTGACATATGCTTCAGCAGCTTTCATAGATCTATTGAAAAAGATATTCAGGCCTTATCTGAATCAATTTGTGATCGTGTTTATTAATGACATCCTAATCTATTCTAAAACCTAGGAGGAGCATGAAGAACATTTGAGGTTCGTGCTTCAGACTTTGCAAGAGCATCAGTTGTATGCCAAGAAGGAAAAGTGCAAATTTTGGCTAACTAAAGTTTAGTTTTTGGGACATATCATCTCCAAGCAAGGAATTTTAGTGGATCCTTTTAAGGTAGAAGGCATAGTGGAGTGGGAACAACTGAGGAATGTGATAGAGATCTGTAGTTTCTTGGGACTCATAAGATACTATAGGAAATTTGTGAAAGATTTCTCAAGATAGTGGCTCTGTTGATACGGTTGATCAGGAAGAATGTCATATTCGAATGGGATGAGGAATGCGAGTATGCTTTCAAGAGTTGAAGAATCGACTGACCACCGCTTCGATATTGATTATCCCGAGTAGTGATGAGCTGTACAAAGTTTACACGAATGCCTTAGGACATGGACTTGGATGCATGTTGATGCAACATGAGCGTGTTGTGCATATGGGTCGAGACAGCTAAGGCCTCATGAGCAGAACTACCCCACTCATGACTTAGAGCTCGCAACAATGATTCATGTGCTAAAGATTTAGAGATGTTATTTGTACAGGGCGACATTTTAGGTTTTCTCAGACCACAAGAGTTTGAAGTATCTATTTACCCAAAGGGACCTGAACTTAAGGCAACAGAGATAGATGGAATACATGGAAGACTATGACTTTGCATTGTAGTATCATCTAGGAAAGGCTAACGTAGTCGTAGATGCCCTCAGCAGGAAGTCTTCTAGATTTCTTGCATGTTTGGCACTTGAAGACTGGAAAAGAGACACTATGGTCAGTGATTACAGGCTACAGTACTATGAGGACTGTGATCGAGTTTTGGTGTACCATATAGAGTCGACCCCAGCTCTTATCCAGATGGTGAAGCAGAATCAATGGCGAGACCAGCACTTATAGGGAATGTGGACGTGAATCCTAAACAAGGAGCAATTTGAAGAATAAAGAATACATGCAGATAGGTCGTTATACTTTAGGGAGTGTTTGGCAGTGAGGAAGGCTGTAATGGACGGAGCTCACAAGTCTTAATTCACCATTCATTTAGGGAACACAAGGATGTATCGTAATTTGAAGAGACAATATTGGTGGAGAGGCATGAAGAAGAATGTTCGAGAGTATGTGGCCAAGTGCACAACTTGTCTCCAGGTGAAGGCTGAGCACCAGAAGCCAGCAAGCTAGCTTCAGCCACTTCATATTCTAGGGTGGAAATAGGAGCACTTCATGATGGATTTTCTCACCTGTTTGCCAAGGACGGAACAAAGGCATGATGCAATTTGGGTCATGGTCGATAGGTTAACAAAATCAGCACATTTCATCCTTTTAGGTCGACATGTTCAAGGATAGTTCTTGGGGAGCTATATCTGTAGAATATAGGAAGGTTGCATGGAGCTCCTTCATCCATCACATCTAATAGAGATACCTGATTCGACGCCAAGTATTGGAGGAGCTTTTAGGGAGCCTTTGGCATAGACTTGAACTTCAGCATGGCCTTTCATCCTCAGACTGACAGGCAATTTGAATGAGTTATTCAGATCCTTAAAGATATATTATGTGTGTGCATTAGACTTTGTGGGAATTGGAGGGAGAATTTGCATCTGCAAGAGTTTACGTACAACAATAGCTATCAAGCGAGCATCAAGATGGCACCGTTTGAAGCGCTTTATGAATGATCGTGTCAGTCATCAGTGTATTGTGTAAAACCAAAACACAAGATTGTTCTCGGGCCAGATGAGATCCGTGACAATAACAAGAAGGTCACCGTAATTCGAGATCGGTTGAAAGCTACTTAGAGTAGGCAGAAGAGTTATACGGATAGGAGACGTTGACCTTTAGAATTCAAAGTAGGAGGATTTGTTCTCTTAAAGGTTCACTGCATAAGGGCATATGGCGTTTTGGTGTAAGTAGGAAACTTGCATCGAAGTACGTTGGACCGTTCGAGATTATCAACGTGTTGGCGTGGTCACTTATTGGCTTGATCTTCCTCCCGAGCTTTCTTATGTTCACAACGTATTGCACGTGTTGATGCTTCGCAAGTGTCCACCCGACCAAAGCAAGATAGTCTCATTCCATGATGTGCAGATCCAGAAGGACAAGACATACAAGGAGGTGCCGGTCCAGATTATCGATCGGAAGGTGATGAACTTGCGACGTTGTGACATATCGTTAGTGCAAGTCGTGTGGCAACATCACAGAGTTGATGAAGCCACTTGGGAGTTAAAGTCAACTATGCGGGAGTTGTATCCGTATTTGTTTTGTTTATGAGTTGATTTGTAATTTTGAGGACAAAATTTCTTTTAGGGGTGGAGAGCTGTAACACCCTGAAATTAATTAAGCATGATTGGTGTATGAAATGGTGAATTAGTGTGCCATGATGTAATTTGAACTTAATTTAACTATTTTGTGATATTTTCAAAAATAATGTTACTTCTAATTATTTTTAATCACTTTAAAATTATTTCTATTTGTTATTTTGAATTTTGAAGAAACCGTTACACCCCAAAATCTAGTGGGTAACGTGGTGGATTAATTACACGACGGTTTTTCAAGAAACCGTCATGTAAGGTTGAACATTACATAATGGTTTTTCAACAAAACCGTTGTGTAAGGTGGGACCTAGGGCTTTATATTTTTTGAAACTTGCATGCCCCCTGTCATTTCAAACTCACCGCAGCACTCACTCTCTCCTAAAAGAAGCTTTCTCTCTCAAGCTCTCTCAAGCTCCGCCACCGTCGCGTCATCCCCTTCGCCCTTTCGCCGTTGCCCACCCCCTACAAGTCCTCCCTCTTTCTCCTCCCCTATTTCTCTTCCCCCTCCCTCCGCCCCCACCCCCCCATCCGTCCCTTCCCCTTCCCCCTCCCTCTTGCCCCCCACCCCCACTTACACCCCTTCCCCCTCCCCCTGCCCCCACTCGCGGCCCCCCCACACCACCCCCCCCAACCCAACCCACCCCTTCCCCCCCACACACACATATTATTTTAAGTGAATTTATAATATGTTAATATGTGATTTTTAATATGTGATTTTTTAATATGTGAATTTATAATATGTGATTTTTAATATGTGAATTTTTAATATGTGATTTTTGAATATGTGAATTTTTAATATGTGATTTTTTAATGTGTGAATTTATAATATGTGATTTTTTAATGTGTGAATTTATAATATGTGATTTTTTAATATGTGAATTTTTAATGTGTGAATTTATAACATGTGATTTTTTAATATGTGAAATAGAATGGATCATTATTGCTTAGAATTGATTATTTGTTTATACCTTCTTGAATAAAATTGTAATTTAATATTACTATGTGTGTGTTAGTTTTTGCTTACTTTAAATAGGTAAAATGTCTCGAGAGATTGATAGTGACCACCATGAGAAGAAGTATGAAGATTGTACTCCATCTTTCTCTCAATATAGCAAGAGAACACAAGGTAGTGAGCCAAGAAGGCGAACCGAATTCGATCCCAAGATAGATTTTGAGCGAAGAGCTACTTTGATGAAAAAAGTTCATCAGATGAAGAAGAAAGGTTTAAGAATAGAAGTGACGTTTGATTTAAAAGGCCAATCGAAAGGCGCAAACGTCCATGAATTAAGTAGTTGGATTAGAGTTCTTAGTCGAGAATATGTTCCTATATGGATTAAAGATTTGAGGTCTAAGGATTTGGAGCAAATAAAGGTGTAATATAGAGAGAGATTTACAAGCTATCACAATCAAGGATTGGTATAGGAAAAATGCTTTAAAGGTTTGTGGCGAATTAGCAAAGGGATTTAGATCCGACCTCTACATACCTTTGTACAACCATACTTTTCCATTCTAGAAGAGGATAAAAATGTATATAAGCAGCCTCCTATGATACTACACTGCTATCCCTCCATAAATGATGACGATTGGGAGGCTTTTGTGAGGTATCGACGTTCCGCTGAATTCCAACTGCTATCATCAAATGCAAGAAAAATAAGAGCGAAAAATGAATACTGCTCTATGGTTGGCTGAGTCGGATATAGAGAGCTCAAGCAATCATTGGTACGTTAATATCTTACTAGTATGACATATATCAATTATGCTATAATTAATATGTTACTAACATAACATAATACAGTTAGCTAAGACGGGCATGCTACCAACACAAGAGAAGTTGCAGGTAAAATCACATCAAGACCCCGATGGACATTTTAAAAATCCAATAGCAGCAGAAATTGGGAACTTGATTGTAAGTTTATTGAACACAAACTATTAATTTGTAATTTAGTACCTATTGAAGGATCTTAAGAATAACATGATTTTATTGTTGTTTTACAGCATGAGTATACGATACAATAAAGTCAAGGGAGCTTTCAATCTATTGGTAACGATGAAATATTGATGAGGACACTAGGGAAACCAGAACATTCAGGATGTGTTCGTGGTCAATTAAAGTATGTGAAGCAGTCTCAATACTTCGACCTCCAATCAGATTCGAAATTGAATTCTTAAATGTCGAAGATGCAGATGGAAATTGCAAAACTATGAGGTCTTGTGATCGAGCTCATTTTCCAAGGACGTGCCAGGTCAAGGATGATAGCATCTCATAACGTAATAGCTTCAAGGCTAATTGTAACCCTCCTGACAATGTAGCAGAAGCTCCACAAGCCCCAAAAGTCCAATTGTCACCTCATCGTCAAGAGCCCGAACAACATCAAGAATGTGGGCTCTTTGTTGAGGATAAAATTAATGGTAGGTGTGCACTTGTTGCGCTTGGGAAGGCGTGGATGGAGAGTCTTCCAACTGATACAGTCCATGGAAGACCATTAGGGAAAGAAAACCTACACGTTAGCATCACTACCATCAAAGTTAGAATAGCTGAATTGCCTGTTCCAACATTTGAAGCAACAACTATGGGTGAAGCTACGTGGAAGTTTCGTCGCATGGTTCAAGAGGTTAATTGAAGTCGTCGCAATGATGAAGATGAGTCATACGCCTAGCCACATTCCACAAGATCTAAACAAAAAGAAACACTAAAAAAAGAAAAGCTCTACAAAAGTAAGACAATTACAACCTGAGGTAGAACAAGAACAAGAACAACCCATTGTGAATGAGCCACTGTCTACATTTAACTTTGCTTTAGTACCTCCAGAATTTATATAATTGGCTTTATATGTACATTCTTTCATACGATGGGTTGATGATTTAGTGCCCAATACCAATAAATGTCGTTGGCAATAAATTGCCTATTTATGTGGGGCATGAAGACATTTACTACTTCATCAAATTTGATCAAATCAGGGTGAACTGTATCAAGGAATACCTCAGGTAACAACCCTATCCTTAATTCATAAATTTTAAAATGTAGGTAGAGTTGTAAGGTGCTTTCAAATAATTAATTGTATTGTTTTTTATTGTAGTTTTTTGGCAAAAAATTGTGAACTTCAAGGCAAGGCACACAATTTCGACTTCATATCTCTGCCGATTGTTTTAAGTGCTACAAGAGACCTACAGAGTGATTATAGAGAGTGCACCATGTCAGTCCTCCACCTATGAGCTCAAGCATTGAGGGGAAATTATTCTTCGTGCCATAAAATGTTAGAGAACATTGGATGTTGGCACTTATTTTGCCATAGGAGGACCAAATGTATTGGTTTAATCCCCTTGGACACCTACCACACAATGATTTCATATCAGTTATGAGATTGTAAGTATTAATGTTCTCTCATAAAATTAACGATTTTGAGTTTTACATAATTGTATTGTCTATTAATTCATTTAATCATAACATATTATTAGGGTGCTTAACAATTGAAAGCTTCAAGCGGGAAGCGGTGTTAGAAACCAACCGAACAAAATGCTATATTCTAGACGTAAGTGTTCAAGACAACAAGGAAACGTACAATGTGGTTTTTTTTTCTACGTTTCATGCGAGATATAATTAATAGTGATATACTAGCCCTAAGAAAAAAAAGATTTTTATATATATACGGATATAAAATGAAGTTAGATTAGAGTGGATACAATTTATAAATAGGTATGTCATATTTAGATAGAGATAATAAATAAACGATTGTTCAAAATAGCTCAAATGTAACTGATCTTGTAAATACTTATAATTTCAATATACATCAATTTTTGTATATAATCAAGGTCTTGTTGTAATAAATAACACGCGAGACTGATCATCCCATGGGAAATCACAAATTGGAAAATTTTTTTTATGCAATACCAATTTTTCACGATGGTTTTAGCGAAAAATCGTCGTGGAAGTGTTGTACATGGACCATTATTCCACAATAGTTTTCTTAAAAACCGTCGTGGAATGTGAAGTTTCCACGATGGTTTTTAAGAAAATCATGATGGAAAGTTCATTCTTTCACAATGGTTTTTGAAGAAAACCGTCGTGAAAGAGCCTTTTCCACAACCCCAAATTGGTGCCTATTTTGAGGTTCTACGATGGTAAAAAATCGTCATGAAACTTGATTTTTGTACCACAACTGAAGTTTTCACGACGGTTTTTTAACCATCGTGAAATTTTTCCATGACAATTTTAAACCGTCATGGAATTCCCAGTTTGTAATAATGATTGCAACTTCCATGGCCACATAAACTGAAACATAACTTAAAACTTAGCTTTATAAGTATTCAAAATATTTTGTAAAATATATCTTTTAAAATATTTTTTCATTAAAACATTTTTATAAAGTATTTTCTTAAACATTTACTTTCTTAAATCTTTTAAAACACTATTTCAAAAAGCGAAAAACCTTTTCTTTAACCTATAAAAAACCGCTATAGTGGTATCCATATCTAACATTCGCATTTATCTCTCTGCAATAGTAAGCTTTTCAACTAGTCATACTAGTCTCTCGTAGGATTACCCACAACATGAATGAACTTGTAATGAACTTTCATTCAATAACTTCAAACATAATCTCATAAAACATATTAAACATTCATCGTAAAATACTGCTTTTAAACTTTTCTCATAAAACTTTCTTCATGAACCTTTTTAAAAAAAAAAATTCATAAAATGTTTTTTATAAACATTTCTCATAAACATTTTGTAAATTTTTTTTTGATAAACAATTCTCATAAACACATCATGGAAGGAACGCAAGTAAGGTCATAATACATGATTTTATTTATGCTCATTTATGAACTTCTTATCATCATTCTTTACTTTCTTGAACTATGTGCCAAGTATACGTACCAAACATGTTTGACCATCGAACATCAAGGTCATAACATAACTTTAGCATAACACTCCTCTTAAATCGGGAGGCTGATACAATACTTTCTTATCTTAACTTAAGGTTTAGACTATCAATCTTGTAGTTTTAATGAACATTATGCATGACATGACTTAATGTGTAAATCATTAAACATAGCAAGTGCAAACATATTGCAGATCATATCTTGAACTTTTAAAACATTGTACATAACAAATGTAAACATTCTTTAAACATAACAATTGTAAATACATTGCAATTTTTGACTTGATCTTTAAAACTTTATGCATAACAAATACAAGCATAAAACATATTTAAAACATTTGAAATTCATTTTTTTCATGCTATAAATGAGGTTTGGAACTTATCTAGACAATGATATAGCGTTTCAACTCTTTTATTCTCTTCTAGGAGTCAACTATTTGTCCTGTTTAAATGACACCCGACTATTAGCTAACTTTCTTTTTACCAACCTACTTGATTGATAATACAACTTACACTTTAACTTTTCATTCCTTTTATTTAATTTCGTTCCTTATCAGTTTACTTTTTCTTTACTTAACTTGAATGTTCCTTAGTCAAATTTCCTGTCTTACTTGATAGTTCTGTTACTTAACATGATACGGATCATTTTCCAACTAAAGGCATTATGATGTTTCATAGTGCTCGGCTCCATTTTAGCCGTTCTATTAAAATAAAGATTTTATCCTTAATGGGATTTTCATAAGTCACATAGCTTTACTAAACTTCTCATTTTACATTACCAATCCAACAGTTACGGCTTACAGAAAAATTTCCTCTAGGGACATTTTCCTAAATCTGACGTTTTGGAGTTTGTTTTGGCTATTTATTAAAAATGACTGTCTTTCTCTTATCTGGTCATTGAAAACTTTCAAAACCCATTTTAAAACAAAGCTTATGTTTCCTTGTTATTCATATTGTTAAAACATTGATTTTCTTTTCGTGAGAAATCAGTTTATCAAAACTTTACAAGTTTGATCCATAATATAAAAATCATGTCGATTTTGTCCTTAAAGTTTTTTCTTTTCTTTTCTTGGTAAAAACGTTACATCCTTGCAAACTTAAAATATATGGTTACTCATTGCCACAGAAGTACAGAAAACCAATGTTTTTTTAGTGAAAATGTAGTTTTAATATAGTTTTACGGATTAGCCTAAAACACAACAACTTGACTTTTTGACTAAAAATAACTGTTTTACACCAAAATGTCTAGTTTTCGACAAGGACAAAAACTTACAAAAGCTCATTGGATAAACTAAATAAATTTCAAAAAATTTTCCCATATTACTATTTTGAAGTTTCGTAATTAAATCTTGTAAAATTCATAGCTTAAAATTGGTATAGAATTTTCATGAACCTTTTGAGATTCCTAACCGTTTTGATGAGTTCTATAGCTTTTGTGTTTTAACTTTTCTCAAAATCATTCATCTTAATGACATTCTTGAAGAGGCGAAACAAAAATCAACATTTTTTTGGCCTACTTTGATCGGAATTCTAGCGGGATTTCTTCACACAAAGTTGTTCGAATCGATATTTTCAATAAATTTTGTTTTGATCTCAGAAAATAGTTTGGCCTCTAAGGGCCTCAAAAACTCATTATCTTGAAACTAGTTAAACCTTACATTGTTTACAAAGTTTTAAATCTTTTCTTTTAAAGCTTAAATCATATTTCCTATCATCCAATCTCAGACAGTGTCCTTAGTACATACTATAGTCTATAAACATTATTACAAGCGCTTGATGTGCACATTAAAACATAAACTTTTCAAGCTAGAGTTTAGAATTTTACCAAGATTTTCTTAAGCTTTTTAATCCTCCACTAGAGTGCTTGATCTAGGCTAAAATTCCTTGATATAACTATAACAAAAACCCCATCAAAACCTACTCAAAGTTCAAGAGAAAATACTAAAAACCCAAAGAATAAAGCTTGAATTTTTACCTTAAAAATTTCTTTTCCTTGATCTACAACACTTCAACTTGTCTCTAAAGTAGATTGGAGTTGTTTTCTTGAAACATAATTGAGGAAAAGGGAGGAGCCAAGGTCGGTTTTATGGAGGAGGAAAGGGGTTCTTTGTGCTTTTCATGGAGCAAAAATGGTGGAGACAAAATAAATATATTTTTCAACTATTCCTTTAATCACATAAAGTCTCACTTTATGACCAAATTGCAATTAAAAATTGCATTTAAAAACATGGCCATAACTGGTTCCTTAGAATGGAAATGTGGCCATCTTTCAACCTGTTAGGTGACACCTTGGTGGGTCTCACATCAACTTTTTATTGCAAAAATACCCTTAAGTATTTATAAAACCAAATTTGGTTATCCCAAGGGGATATATGGAAATTTTATCAGTATTTGGATGTCTCCTAATAGGCCCCACATCATTTTTACACAATCTAAATTTACACTGACAATATTTTTCCTATACTGTTGGTATTTTTCTCATATTGTCAGTATTCATTTTTAGTACTATTTCTCATGGTCCACAAGCTTCCACATCATCTATACAGTATGATTCTGATACTGCTTAACTTAACACAGTCTAAATTCAAAATTGTATTACTTTTACAGCATAATTTTCATACTGCATAATTTTATCAATGTAATTCCTCACACTGTATTACTTTATTAGTATAATTCTTATGCTGCATTATTCAATTACTATATAATTTTTTATATTTTTACACAGTATTATTCTTATATACCATTTTCGTTGCAAAATATGGTGCAAAACTTTCTATAACAATTAAGCTTTTTAGCTTATTTTCATATCACTTTTATGGAATTTTTCACAAAAGTCGGATTTAAACAATAATCCTCGTGATACTCTTTTTGCTCTTAAAATATTTAACAAATTTTTGAGCATAAAATTTAGCGTACAAAATTTGTACATAATTTTCTTAACATAATCCTCAAATATTGCATTTTTTAATGCACTATAAATTCTTAGGCGTCACAATATGTACATCTCTATGCTTATTCGTATAAATCTATATAACTTATTTGCCTTTGTTTCTAATATATGACGTGCGGATGTTCCCCCAAAAACTTAGGAACAACGACTCAACCCCGACTACAACCAAAGGTCCAAAACCACCAATAAGTTCGATCGAAACACTCAAGGGAGTAAAACATTTACCAAATTCCAACAAGAGGAAACTAAAGAGGCACGCATCTAATTATGCATAAAATCGCTATATCAAATATACCATTATAGTTGATGGACAACTCCAATCAATCGAGATAAAAAAAAAAAAACCAAAAGCACCGAGACTAAACACACCATCACAAAGAACAAAAACTTGCAAACCAGACATAAAAACAACCCCAGAAGGCAGGGAGACCACTTCTATTATTACAACAAAAAATAACGAAAGAAATGAAAAACGCTAAATAATAGAAACATCAACATCATCATTTAACAAACACCTAAAATAAAAACATAAGGACAAAGCCCAAAAGACTGATCGAATCTTCACCAGCAAGCCAAATGTTGCCAAGGTGAAGAAAGGAAGTCGCATCACTACCCACAAGCTGAAGAGACATCGAAAAAGAACTAAACATCCAGCGTGTGGAAACCACCCACTTGAATCAAAGATGTTTAAGTTTACAACGTACTTAAAAGTTAAAATTTTTAAAAAACTTCATTACACTACTTGAGGGGTATCAAAAGATTGATTATTGCTTGCATAGTATATACTTGTTGTTTGATAATCATAATGCTACCAATTCAACCTAAAACTTCTTTACATATAAATAGTTATCATCGCTTACTGATGGGTCCTGTTGAACCCACCAGAACTCTTATAATTTTTTTGGCCAAAAAAAATCTCTAAAAAGGGAGAGACCAGCATTAAAATGCTCTCTTTAAGCATTACTAAAAGAGCTATCTCAAATGCTAATATAAATATTCGTTGAAGACTTTAACGATATGCCCTACCTCTCAATTAGAAGCATGTCAACTTAATCATATTGAAGGTTCTAGCAGTCAAGATACGTAGGAGGACAGTCCTAGGCATGCTAAGTCGAGTATTGGGCTCACAAAAATAAACCTTTAAATTTAAAAGGGTAATTTACATAAGTATCTAATTATAGGACTTTGAATCCAAAATTTTCCGCAAACTATTTTAATTACATAACTATCCATTATTTCACATGTAAAGACCATTATAGCCTTGAACTGTAATAGGGAATAATTAACCTCTATATAATAGACTATTATATATGATTATATTTTCTATCATCATAATGAAATAAGATTATAATTATTCATTATTATAATGAAATAAGTGTATCATTGTGTTCATTATAATAATGAAATAAGATTATAAATTTATTCATTTATTATCATAAAGATTTGTAACTTTATAATTATGATTGTCTTCATTATCAATGTTGAACACACACACACACATATATATATGATTATCAATGATAAAAGCATAATGACTACATCTTTATAATAATGAATTAAAACTATAATTATATTCATTATCTTAATAATTTATAACTTCATAATTATATATGATAACCTTCATTGTTACTAAAGTAGGATAGCGAAATATATATATATATATATAAAAGATTATAATTTCTTTCATTATAGATATCGATATGATTGTCTTCATTATTAATGTTGAACACTGATATATATACATACATGATCATCAATGATAAAAGCATAATGATTGTGTCTTTAAAATAATGAACTAGAACTATACTTATATTCCTTATTGTAAAGATTTATAACTTTATAATTATATATAATAGCCTTCATTATTGTTAAAGCAAAGTAGGATAGCAAAATATATATTTATATATGTATATATATATATAAGATTATAATTTCTTTCAATATCATAATGAAATAAGTTTGTAATTATATTCAGCATGATAATGAAATGAGGTTATAAATTCATTCATTCATTGTCAAAAAAATTTGCAACTTTATAATTATGATTGTTTTTATTATTAATGTTGAACACTAAAATATATACATGATCAATGATCAGAGTATAATGATTGCATCTTCATGATAATGAACTAGAACTATAATTATATTCATTATCATAAATATTAACTTTAAATTATGATTGTCTTCATTATTAATGTTGGACAATACATACATATATATATATATAGACACACATGTATGATCAACAAAAAAGATCATAATAAAGATCATAATGATTGCATCTTTATATTAATGAAATAGGATTATAAATTCATTTATTATCATAATGAAATATGATTATAAATTCTTTAATAATTATAAATGACTATGAAAAATAAAATATAAATATATATATATTTAGAATATGCAAAAAGGGCATAACGGGCATCACAAATCCATAATTTTTTAAAAGTGGAGATATTTGTAGTATTATGAAAAAAATCAATATTTTTATACTTAATGTCCTCAAATTGGATACTTTGTGTAATTACTTTGATTTAAAACTCTCAAAAACGGTCATTAAACACTTAAACCTTTGACTACAGACCTAACCACGATAATCTATCTAATAATTACTTACGAATAAAATTTACCCACCTTCATCCAACCAAAAAAAAAAAAAAAACACGATGTGGTGAATATAGATACTATTAAAGTTTTGACCAATCGGTTGAAAATTATTTTGACTTGTAATTTCTCATAAATTCAAACTGCTTTTCTTCTTGATCGTCTTAATTTAAATACCCTTTGATTTTATTCATTCTCTGCTTAAAAAGAGGCTCGTACCTCATGACTTTTTGTTGCGTCAAGCTTGGACTTACCTATAGCAGTATTAACATCAAAATATTATTGATCTTCTTCCAATTTTTTTTAATACGATGTTAGCTATTCCTAAAAATTGAAGGTATGGTCTCCCTTTTAACCAACCATACCTTTACTAAGTAAGCTTAGCACCAATGGGCATCTCCCTCCAACTTGAACCATTTCTTTTGGCTTGTAACTTGTATAACCTATGAGCTGTTTATTATCATTATTATTACTATTGTTGTTGTTGTTGTTATTATTACTACTACTACTAACAATAGCAACAAGCAACACTAGTAGAAGAAGAAGAAAGTGTTTAACTTAGTATCTTATTTTTGGGCCTGATAAGAGACCCATATGATCATACTATCCCATGAAAATTTATGATTGGTTTAGAAGTTTGCTTCAATATTCCTTACCCTCAACCTTTTCCTAGGCCTTGCAAGTTTAATTTTCCTTTTTTTTGTGTAAAATAGCCCTAGTCAATTTCTTCTAGAAAGCACTATGGCAATTTGCTTGATATGATGGTTGGTAAAAATTTACAATATTCTATAAACAACAAATAAAAAGGGTAAACTTTCATTTTTTAAAAAAAGGATAAATTACATTAATACCCCTTACATTTTACCTAAATTACAGTAACACCCGTAAACTAAAACTAATCACAATAACACCTCTTACTTTTCAAAAAAATAGCAAAATGACCCCCCCTTTGATAGTTAAAAGTGAGATTTGACCATTGGCTGACTGTTATATTTGTTTAAAATGCCAAAGTTGCCCCTCTAGCCATATAAAAAAAAAAAACAATTTAAGCTAGTTGTGCACTATGAAATGACATTTTGACCTTTTTTGACGTTAAAAAATGATTATACGCTTTGAACACACATATACCTAAATTTCACTCTAATAATAGAGAAAATATTATTTTTTTTTCATAAATGCTCTATTTTTCATAAAATTTTAAAAATTATCAAGATTAAAAAAAATGAAAACATTTTTTTGGGAAAAAAACACATATACAAAATTGTAGAAATATTAAACTAAAAGAGTTCTTTAAAAAAATTTAAAATAGAAAAAATAAAACAAAAAGCAGCTCTCTCTCTCTCTTCAATCTCTCTTTTTCTCTCTCAATCAGAGGACAACGGGCTTAACTGACGGGCGACGACATGGGATGGCTGACAGAAGGTGGGGGTGTTAGGTTGGGGTGACGAGTTTAGGGGGTGGCTAGGTGCGACTTGGTGATGGGCGGCTAGCTGGGAAGGGGAGCTTACGGGTGAAGGGGTGGCTGGGTTGCAACTAGGTCGTGGTTCGAAGAGGGAGACGTGGGTCGTGATGGGTAGGCAGTGGGAACTAGCAGGGGCCGAGATTTGTGATGGGCGTGGGAGCACGACGATGGTGGGTTGTAGGCTGTGGGTTTTGTTCAAACGACAAGGTGGGCAAACGGTGGCAGAAGGTGCACAAATGATGGTGGGTGGTGGGCGAGGGAGGGTGGGCGACTGGGGGCTAGTTTTGGGGGTTGTTTAGCTGGGTGGGTTGTGGGCTTGTTTTCATTTTGCTTTTATTTTTGTTTTCTTTTTATTTTTTTTATTTATCCAACCCTTTCCTTCATTTTGAAAAAAAAAAAAAAAGGATTCCTAGGTATGTATCAATGGTTGTTCACTATGTTCTCTCTTAATTTAATGGTTAATGACTACGATCTGGTATTCTTAATTAATGACTGATATTAAAAAGGTATTTTTATCATTTTTAGTCAAAACTTAATAGAGTTAAGTCCAGGGGTATCAATGTAATTAGTTTTGGTCTATAAGATGTCATTGTAATTTGGATAAAATACAAGGGATGTCAATGTAATTTACCCGTAAAAAAAAAGGTAAACAATGTCAAGTTACGAGTCAAATTGGACTAAATCAAAATTTCTTAAACAAAAGGACAACTTACAATAATGTTCCCTAAAGGAGTACTTTTTTAAGATTGGCGTATTAAAAAAAAAAAATGATTCATTAAAAGTCCAATTTATCCTTCCTTCTTTAATTAAAAAGGTGATTTATTAAAAGCCTAAATTATCCTTCATTCTCACTCTCTTATATGGTAGATTACTCTGCTTGTTAGCATAAGGTGCCAAATTATAACTTGTTAGGTTCTAACTTACCAAATTCCAACGTGTTTTCTTTGAAACAATAAAATACCAACCGCTTTCGATCAATGGCGTAGAGTGCAGGTTGTAACCTGGTAGGTTCCAAAGCCGGAACCTACCATATTCCAACATATTTTCTTTGAAACAAAGAAATGCAAATCGCCTCTGGTCGTTGGAGCAGAGTGCCAGATTGTAACCTGATAGATTTCAAAGTTGAAACCTGCCGGATTCAAACAAAAAAATGTCAACCATCTCCGGTCACCAGTATGAGGTGTCGATTGTAACCTAATAGATTGCAAAGTTAAAACTTGTCAGATTTCGTTATAAAACCTACCAAATTCTGTTCCAAAGCCTATTAGATTCGATGGAATCTAGCATATTATCATATAATACCACCAACAAATTCAAATCTCTAATTATTTACCAAAAAAATTTGAATCAACCACATAATTTAACAATAAACAAGAACAATCAGATCTCAATTATTCTCTAGAGTCAAATACTCAACATTCTGTGCCTCCAACTTTTTTATTAGCTTTACATTTTGACGCTGAAGAACAGCAATAACAAAACCACGATACGATTACGAAGGGGGGAAAAAAATCAGATTTTGTTCCACGTGGTTCAAACGGTAAATCAGAGTCATGCAATTACTCGGTTGGACTTTCGAATTTCAGCTATCAGACTTGTAGGCAACGTCATTTCAAATGAATGGAATAAACACCAAAAAAAAAAAAAAAGCGCCAGGATGATAACAATGTACATGTTACAGTACAGCCAGGAAATGATACCCAAAATTAAAGCAAAACTGAACAAACATCGCACAATAAAAGCCACTTCAGTTTCATAAATAAAAAGTATAGAAAGAAAATTAGGCAAGATGACCTTTTTAACAGACTCTTTAAGAAAAAAGATAAATTTTTATAAATACCATCTTTTAAAATTTATTTTTAATAAATAAACACAAGTTTATTTATAGCATAATTTAATATGTAGTATGAATGATAATGTGGTATAATTTTTTTTTAAGTTTGAAATGAATAAAAAATAGCTTTTAAAAGTGTAACATAACATGTAATTTTCTCCAAAATCAATGACCATTTTTTAAAGAACTTACAAAAATGCCCTTCAAATGCACTACCTTATTAAAAATGCCTCAAACGAACCACTTATTAAAACTACTCCTTATTAGAAATTGTGGATTTATTAAAAGACCAAATAACCCTTCCTCCCACTCACTCATGCATGATGTCGAAATAGAACCTACCAGGTTCCGTCCCAAAACCTGTCAGGTTCTATCTTAGAACCCCTAGGTTTTGTATTGAAACTCGCCTCCGGTCACTAGAGCGGGGTACTAGGTTGGAACCTGAACTATTTTTGAAACAAAGAAGCATCAACAGCCTTCAGTTGTCAGCGTGGGTGACAAGTTGTAACCTGCCAGATTTTCACTTGAAACCTACCAAATTCCAACGTATTGTTTGAAACAAAGAAGTGCCAACTATCTCCGATTTCCAGTGCGGGTGCCGAGTTATTTTCTACTAGGTTCTAACTTGAAACCTACCAGATTTCAACATATTTTTTTGAACATACTAATTCCATCTTAGGATATGCTGGATCCCACTGTGTTCTATCCTTGAACTAATCAAAACCTGTCAGGTTTCGTCCTAGAACCTGCCTGGTTCTAACACAAAACTCGCTAGAACTCGTAGGAACCCGCTAGGCTCCATTCCAAAACTTGCCGGAATTCTATAAAAAAAATTATAAAAAAACCAAAAATTTGCACATCTTAAAATTTCAAAAAATTCATATCCAACAACCAGATTACAACTAAAAATAAAAAGAAATCAGATTTAAAAAAAATGCATTTTTATTTAAAACATAATTTGTTTACTCAATACCAACAACAAATTCAAATATATGATCAAATTTCTTTACAACATTTTAACAATAAATGGAGAAAAACTACTCACGGCATCATAAAGAAAAACTCAGAAAAACTTCTTTTGTTTTGTGTATCCTTTGAACTCAATAGGCTTAAATTTGGATTTAAGTATCAAGAAACTTTTAGATACGTATTTGTTTCCCCCAAAATCTAAATTCTTTGTGTATCAAGAATCCAAGTTTTTGAAGTTCTGATCCTCCTAAACTTTTGATACTCAGATATCTTTGCTACAGTAAAAGCTGAAAATCTCTCTCATAAATTTGAGGAAAAAAATAACAACTTCTTCATTTGATATACAAATGAGATGATTATTTTTTTATTGTGTTAGAGAAGAATAAATTAAGATTTATATTATATATTTTTTAAAATCATTACCATTAGGGGTGAACGGTGGGCGGTTTGATGGTTTTTGAGTGGGTACGGTGCGGTTTGTTTGGATGGCAGTTTGGCGATTAACCAACCCGCAAACCGCCCACCACATAGCGGGTGGTTTCGGTTTGGTTTTGGGTGGTTGCAGGCGGGTTGAGGCGGTTTAAACCTATGCTATTGCCCAATGTAATTTTTTGGACCTTTTTTTCAGAAAGTGAAGAAAATTTGTAGAAAATATAAAATAATAATACATAAAACATTCCCAACAAGTTTGATGCTTAAAGACAGTGACCATATTCAAAAGTACAAATTAAAAAACATAATCATTCACTGCAACAAGAAACATCAACTACAGATGAAGTGATGAACAAAGTCAAGAGTCCATAAAGATTAAAGCCTATTCACTGGGTTCGAAAATAATAGAATGCTACAAATGAAATGATGAACAAAGTCAAGTGTTCTTTTTCTTTTAGGGCTTTCTCTACTAACTTACTTGATTTAAATTTTGATCAATGCACAAAATAATAGGAGAATTTTCAGTTTCTAATATGTCAAGAGACAGCCGAGCCCGTGCTTGGAGTGTTGGATTGTTCAATCATCTTTAAAATAAGAACAAAATCAAATAAATGATAAGTTTTTTTTAAAATATATATATATAGGCAGGCGGGTGTGGGTTGAACCCACCCTCAAAAACTTAAAACCAAACCTGCTTGGTGGGCGGGTTGAGTTGCTAACGTAAACCCGCTTTTTTTGAGATGGGCGGGCGCCGACGGTTGACAGGTGCGGGCAGTTGGCGAGTGCAGGGTGGTTTTTGTACAGCCCTAATTACCATTAAGATTTTATTATATTTGTTAATAAATCAAAAACTATTTTCACTATCTCTCCAAACACAAATTTCAATTTTATTCCATATTTAGATTAAAATTTAAATGCACATCTAAACGTCAATCAGATAACAATTCAGATCATTAACTCAAATCATAATTCAAATCATATAACTCAAATCAAATCACTAATTTAAATACATTTACTAATTTGAATTCATTTATTAAACGAACTATGACAAAATTTTCTAAACTTTTCTTCACAAACGGTTCTCTGAAACAATTTCTACTGCTTTCTCCCATCCATTCCCATCGTAAACCCAGAAAAGCTCAACAATGTGATCTGAAAAGAAGAAAAAAAAAAGCATAAACTAAAAAGCAGCAAAGCAAGAAAGAAAAAATATATGAAGAAGTCAATAGAACGTTAAAAAAAAAGAAGAAGAAGAAGAAGAAGAAGAAGAAGAAGAAAGAATTGCTTTGTTAGAATTGCGTTAGGAAAAAGGATCCTAAGCTGATCTTCCATGGACTTTAATAAACATATGCTAAAGCAACAACATAAACAGTACCAAATAAAAACCATAATGACGTAAACGATAATAATTTTGCATGTAATAGAGTAAAAATGTAACGTCCCGAAATTTATTTAATATTAATGTAATGTAAATGATGAATTAGTGTGCCATAATTAAAGTTTTAACTTTAATTAGATTATTTGGTTGGATTTTTAGTTTTTGGTTGTTTTGTTAAATTGATGTGTTCAAAAGATTCCTTGTTGATTTAAAATGATGTTTTGAGTTTTAAAACACAACAATTTGTAAAATGTTAAAAATACTCTGTTTTACAAAACCGTGGGCGGCACATGGTTTTCGCACAGTAAAACCGCCCACCGATTTTTTCTATTTATTTCTCTCTTCTCTCTCTCTCTCTTCACTCTCACGAGTTCTCTCTCTCTCCTCTCTCTTGGTCTCTCGGCAGCCCCTCTCTCTCTCTAAGTTCTTCAAAATTTTTGATTTCCATTCGAATCCAAGCTTCGGAACAGCAAGGAGGAAGCTCGGGGACGTGATTCGGCAACCGAGAACGCGGATTGAAGCTTCGATTCGAGGTTAGATTCGAAATTTCTAAACTTTTTACAAAATTTTCGATTTTGTGTGTTTTTGAAATCTAAGTTTGTTTAAGCTTAGAAAACCGTGGATTTGTGTTAAATGAGCTTAGAACAATTAGAATCTAAACCTAGATTGAAGAAAAACGGATTGGATTCAAGATTTTCATTTTTCTCCTCTTTTTCTCATTTTCGGATTTTTGAGGATTTCGAGTTCAAATGTTGTTTAAATGATTCCAAACATGTTTTAGAATGTTTTTCTATCAACTATAGTTGTTTTTCATGCCTGGGAATTGAGAAAAACAGGTTGGAATTCAGATTTGGATTTTGGGGATCGAGAAACCCGTGGCTGGGATTTCTGGATTTTCCCAGTTCGGCAGGCCGAAGTTCATGTTCGGCAGGCCGAAGTGATGATCGGCAGGCCGGTGTTCTTCCGACCGGCAGGCCGAATCTGGGGAAATGTTCGGCAGGCCGAACCTTGTTTCCGGCAGGCCGAACTGTACAGTTCGGCAGGCCAAAGCAGGGCGTCCGGCAGGCCGACCGAGGCATGGAAAATTTTGTGATTTTTACCCGATTTCACTGTTTTGAACCCTGATTTAAATCCCAACCTTATAGGATGATTTTAATGATACAAATGGCACACTAGGACATCATGAAATGATTTAGTAACATAGGATGTTTCGAACTAGATATTGATTGATTTAGTTGGTATCTAGGATTGTTCGTGATTTCGCGGAGCTAACGTATAGCGGACCGGGATTACGGTGTGGGGCACCGGTACGAGTGTTGAGGTAGGTGTTAGACATGTATGCTCTAAGGAGTAAAAATGTAATACGTTTTTGGAGACATTTTTATCAATAAAGAATTTATTCATTTATATATACCAAATATTGTCCTCTTTACGTTCATATTTGTTGAATGTATGATAAGCAAACAGTAGTCTGAGACTGTCAGTCTAAACCTTAAGAGTTGGGCATATGATGGGATGATTATGCGGTAGACACGACTCTTAAGGTGATGGTCTAAAATATATGATCCGCAATCGAGGGAATAAAGTTGGGCGCTTTATTCATGTAAAGATTGTTATGTTGTCTATATCCCTTTTGGGAGATGGTTTGTCTTGGCCATCGGAGTTGGACTCCGTGAATAGAAACATTGGCGCGTTGTCATAGGTGACGATGTGTTGGATCGGGACATAAAGTGAATTGATTTGGATTAATAATTCTGTCTTGGCAAATCGATTCACTTTAGACAATCATTTGTATTGTATCTTAATCCTGAGATGAATAATGGGCCCGTTGTCTCGATTTGTGTCTTTTGATGTACCAATGGGTGACTCCCACATCTCTATAGTGGCATGCATGCCGGTACGTTGGAGGCATGACTCTTGGTAGCGTAGACTTGTTATTCATAGATATGGAATCCATAGCTCCTCTTTAGGAGTAATGATATCCTCTTATATGCGTTGTCCTGTAATTGGAAAACTGGAGCGCTCAACCATTTGGATACATAGGTGTAACCGAATGGTATACTATCTTTGGATGGTAAGTTTTCTAATGGTGAGACAATGGAACGTAAGATAAAAATAATCGGGAAGGTAAGACAGAACTTGTCCTTAAGCCGATTATGGATGATCATATGGGGATGCGATACACTATGATATGTCATGGAGACTTAGCTACACGAGCTTCGTAATTCTATAAAGTTCGAGAGTGCAGCTCCAAGCTTTTAGTGGAGTAGCGTTGGAGTTGATAATTGTGAAATGTATATCTGGGATATTGGGTTTCATAATTATCATGAGCTTGAACTTTATAGGTCCATTTTGGTCCCCTTTGCTAGCTCACAAAATCCTGTAACGACACGGCGTGCTTTTCCAATAATTGGTGACTTATGTCGGATTTATCAGATTGGTTTAAAATTTATAAGAATCAAATAATTCATGTCTGTTTATCGGTTGAATTAATTATGTAAGAAATTAGTTCAAGATGAACTTGTTGAATTATGGCGTTCGGATAATTCTTGTCTGTTTATCGGTTGTTTTAATTTTGGACAATTAGAACAAGATAAACTTGTAGAATTATTTGAATTGATTTATTTTCTTAGAGATTATCTTGATAGAGTTTGTTTTGATCAGATATCTTTTCTATTGGGCTATTTGAATCAAAACTGAGACTTTATCCTTTAGAATCTCGGGTGGAAAATAAAAGATTCGCGGAGATTTTTTCTCGGCAGTTCGGCCTGCCGATCATAAAGTTCGGCCTGCCGAACTGGCAAGTTCGGCCTGCCTATCTCACAGTTCGGCATGCCGACCGCGACAGCTAAGATTACGCGTTTTTCACGCGTATCTTATCAGATATTGATCCGAACTTGATTCTGTTTCGATTTTTGAGACCTAATCTGATATGGACTGACCCCAAGGACCAATAGGTATAAAAAGGGAGTGAGTCTAATGATTTACTTAGATCAATTTGAGAGATTAAGAGTGATACTCTTCTAGTGAGCATCTGAAAACTCCCTGAGAGCTTTTGTTCACAAATCACGAACACTAGCTTTGGGTTCTCTCTATTGGTTGGAAGGAGAGTCACCGGTGGAAGAGCTGTACGTGTGAGCCCACACTCACTCCGGTTGTGGATAGAGAATAGCAAAGAAGACCAGTTGGTTGAGGCTCTTCTGGAACGTTACTTCTCTACACAGGTCGCGGAGGTTCTTCGGCACACTGAGGTTAGTAAGATCTGTTTAATTTATACATATAACATGTCATACTTGTATTTTGGAAAATACTCTGATGAAATTTTTTTTAAAATTCCGCTGCGCACTTTGTTTCCAACAATTGGTATCAGAGCCGAGGTTTTTATATAAATTTGCAAGTTTGTGATCATGTTATATGCATAAATTTTGTGATCTTAATCTCTCCAATGCTTGAATTAAATTTTATAGAGAGATGGCACTCTAGGTTTCTATATAATATATATATGTTGTCATGGATTATATGGTGAATGTTTATTAATTAATTATGGTTGATTAAATTGTTGTTTAATTATTTATTAATTAATTAATACCGGTTATGGTTCCTTAGAGGTTAGAATGTGTATCTAGGTTTTTCATGTAATTAGATGGCGGACTATCATCTCCGTCTAGGAATTATTATTTAATTTGTAAGAATTTTGTAATTAAATAATTATTCGGAGAAGACGGAACGAGAAGTCGGATCTTGAAGATAGATGATGGCGCCTCCAGGTATTTCCTGAGTCTCTAATTTTATGTTTTTGAATTGTTAAAAATAAAATTGATAAATTGCATTAAAATTGTATTTTCTGGATTGAGGGTTTTCTGCTCGGTCGGCATGCCGGAACTCACAGTTCGGCAGGCCGAAGGTCACAGATCGGCAGGCCGGACGTACGGTCCGGCAGGCCGACAGTGGGGCAGAAATTTTGGTGCTCTGCCGGCAGGCCGAACCTTCATGTTCGGCAGGCCGAACCACCATGATCGGCAGACCGATCACCTAGATCGGCCTGCCGACAGAGAGCATCCAGGTGTCCAGAAAAGGTGCAATTTTTCAGTGCAGTTTTAATTTTATTTTTTGGGACGATTCTGAGAAACATTAAATTAGGATACGACCGGAAATATGAAGTGTTCGATTCATACGGGATTGAGGACTTGAAGATGGATATTACATGAAGAAGGATACAGCTTGAGGATTCAAGGATGAAGAATCGATAAATGTCTCGATTATTCTCTTGTAATCTTATTTTTTTCTATTCTCTAGGGTGGAACCATAATGTTACGGTTATTATTATTATGCTTGTAGCTTTGCTTGATTGCTTTGCTTGTCTGCATTATAATATGATTTACCATGTATATTGATAACATGTCATATAGAATAAGGAGTGCCGCTCATATTAAAATTGTTCATGCATAATTTTAAAATAAAACCTTGACTTCAAAAGATTGAGTGGGAGAAGGTTTTCGAAGAGAGAACCTAAGGCCTCCATCGTTGGTCCATAGGAAGAACATGATGGTCCCAACCCCTAGGAAGGGATTTCTATTATGTACCAGATTGGATCTCTAAAAGGATAAGGTATTTTAGTATGATTTATGGTTGCACACCCCTAGGTGGTGATTATAAATCATGGATAAAATATTGAAACGGTGGTTATACACTCACGTTAATTTTATTATTAACCTCCCCTAGGAGCTCTGTTAATAAAATTAATGGCCAAAGAAACGATTATTAGTATATGCTGGATCATACGGGTCCTGGATGGCATATATTAATCAGGAGGGGATCCGTGTTCCTGATTGAATTTGGCATGACTCCCCTAGGAGCTTGTTGAATTCTGAGTTGGGAATTATCGTTGTAAGGTTGTGATATTTTCAAGGTTTTGACACATAAACACATTTGTATGATTTTACATGATTGTGTTATCTTACTAAATTATTATATATGGTTGCTTATGTTTGGTATATGATTCTTTATTGTAGATTGAAAATGTCTAAAAACGCTTTATCATCGATACTTGACAAAAACCAATTAACCGGTGAGAACTATAACGATTGGAAACGGAACCTGGACATCGTCCTTTCCTTTGAGAAACTGAAATATGTTCTGACAACTCCTTGTCCTCCCGAGCCTACGGGAGACTCAAGTAATGAGCAATTCCAAGCGTACGACCGCTGGAAAGATGCTAATGATCAGGCCCGCTGCTATGTTATGGCTAGCATGAACAACGTGCTGCAGGCTCAACATCAGGATTATGAGACTGCGAAGCAGATCTTGGATAATCTTGAGGATATGTTTGGAGGCCAGGCCATAACAAAGCGGCAAGGGGCGCTTCGGAAACTCTTAAACTGTAGACAGAGACCGGGGACATCTGTAAAGGAGCACATGATGTTGGTCATGGGTTACCTCGCTGAGGCTCAAACCAATGGAGCCGACATCGATGCTGAAACTCAGATGACTATGGTCTTTGAGACTCTGTCTAAGGATTTTATTCCGTTTAGAGCTACTTTTAATCTGAGCAATAGACGGGATATGACCTTGACAGGACTGATGAAACAGTTACAGGAGTTTAAACTGCTGATCAGGGAGTCTCCTGCTGGTGGAGAGGCCAATGTGGTAGTTGCTTCTGGTTCCAATCCTAACTCTGGGAATGGAAAGAAACAACGGGCCAAGAGTGGGAAGTCTTCTATTCCTATTGCTACCAAGAGCAAGAAGAAAAAGAAGAAGAACCCAAAGAAGCTTAAGTGCTTCTTCTGTGGTAAGGTCGGGCATATAAAGAAGCATTGCAAGGACTTCCTTTCCAAGGGAGGTAGGTGTGATCTTCTATATTTAGAAACTTGTTTGGTTGAGGAATCCAGTGACATTTGGGTCATAGATTCCGGTGCAACTAATCATGTTTGTGTTTCTCTGCAGGGATTCAAAGAAACGAGAAGTCTACTTCGTGAAGACTTAACGCTTCGGATGGGCGATGGATCCTTGGTCTCAGCGGAAGCAGTGGGAGATGTCCATCTTTATTTTGATAATTATAGGAGTTTAATTTTGCGAGATTGTTTTTATGTTCCTAAATTTAAAAGGAATTTAATTTCTGTATCTTCTTTATTTAAAGACTCCTACGTGGTATCTTTTAATGAAAAAGTGGTGATTCGTAAAAACAAATCTTTTATCTGTTCTGGATGGATGCAAAATAATCTATATTTTATCAAACCTAAGATGGACTTATTGCTTAATGCTGAGATAAATGATAATGACTCAAAAAGACTTAAAACTTCTCACTCTAATAAGACTTATCTTTGGCATTTGCGCCTTGGCCATATTAACCTAAATAGGATTCAAAGGTTGGTAAGGGATGGACCTTTAAGTCACTTAAAGGTGGAATCTATACCTCAATGTGAGTCTTGTTTGGAGGGTAAAATGACCAAAAGACCATACGGGTCTAAGGGCAATAGGGCCGAAGGGGTTCTAGAACTTGTGCATAGTGATGTTTGCGGACCGATGAACATCCGGGCACGAGGAGGGTATGAGTACTTCGTCACTTTTATTGACGATTACTCAAGATATGGGTATGTGTACCTAATGCACCACAAAAGCGAAACTTATGATAAGTTCAGGGAGTTTCGGGCTGAAGTGGAAAAGCAATTGGGTAGACCCATTAAAACACTTCGATCTGATCGAGGTGGGGAATACCTTTCTGATGAGTTCTTGGGACACTTGTTAGAGAATGGGATTTTATCCCATTTGACTGCGCCGGGCACTCCGCAGCAGAATGGCGTAGCGGAGAGAAGGAATAGGACTTTGTTGGACATGATTCGGTCCATGATGAGTTATTCATCATTGCCTTTATCCTTTTGGGGATATGCACTACAAACCGCATATTATCTTTTGAACAATGTGCCTTCAAAATCGGTCCCTAAAACTCCTCATGAGTTGTGGACAAGACGGAAGACATCCTTAAACCATATTCGCATATGGGGATGTCCAGCTCATGTCCTGTTTAAGGATCCGAATAAGTTGGAAGCACGTTCAGAAGTTTGCGTGTTTGTAGGATATCCAAAAGGGACTAAAGGGGGTTATTTTTATAACCCAAAGGAAAATAAAGTCGTGGTTTCAACTAATGCAACTTTCCTTGAGGAGAGTTACATGAACGACTTTAAACCTCAAAGCAAAGTGGTGCTTGAGGAGTTGAGGGGTAATCCGTTTACTCCGGAGGTTCCGAACGAAACCATTCCGATCGGTGTAGAAAAACCAAACAAACCTGAACAACAACCACAGGGGCTTCGGCGTAGTGGGAGGATCGGGCGTCAACCTGAGAGGTATATGTTCAATGGGGAGGTCTTTTTGGCTGAACCGGATGAACATGACAGGGATCCTTATACTTACGCAGAAGCTATGGAGGATGTTGATTCAAGACTCTGGACAGAGGCCATGAACATTGAGATGAAGTCTATGGAGACTAATCGGGTTTGGGAGCTCGTGGATCTTCCCGAAGGGGTAAAACCCATAGGGTGTAAGTGGATCTACAAGAGGAAAAGAGGAGTGGATGGAAAGGTCGAAACCTTTAAGGCTAGACTGGTAGCTAAGGGTTATACGCAAAAGGAAGGAATCGATTATGAGGAAACCTTTTCGCCTGTAGCCATGCTTAAGTCCATCCGGATTCTCTTGTCCATAGCTGCCGCTCTCGACTACGAGATTTGGCAGATGGATGTCAAGACGGCTTTTCTAAATGGCTATCTTGATGAGTCCATTTATATGGAACAACCAGACGGGTTCAAGGTCACGGGTCAAGAGGGTAAGGTTTGTAAGTTGCTAAAGTCTATTTATGGACTTAAGCAGGCTTCTCGTTCTTGGAACATAAGATTTGATCAAGTGATCAAGACTTATGGGTTCTCACAAAATGTGGATGAACCATGTGTTTACAAACACATTAAGAATGGGAAGGTGGTTTTTCTACTACTCTATGTAGATGACATTCTGCTAATTGGCAATGACGTTGGGGCGTTGTCATCGGTCAAATTATGGTTGACCAAGCAGTTTGACATGAAGGACTTGGGTGAGGCTAATTTTGTTCTCGGTATCCAGATCTTTCGGGATAGGAAGAACAAAATGATAGCTTTGTCACAGGCCAGCTACATAGATAAAATTCTCAGGAGGTTTGCAATGCAGGATTCCAAGAAAGGTGGGCAACCATCTAGGTCTGGAATTACTCTTTCTAAGAAAGACTCTCCAAAGTCTTATGAAGAAAGAGAATACATGAAGAAGGTGCCTTATGCTTCGGCAGTGGGTAGTCTCATGTATGCCATGCTTTGCACTCGACCGGATATTAGCTATGCGGTCGGGATTGTGAGTCGATTTCAGGCGGATCCAGGACCGAACCATTGGGTTGCGGTAAAGCATATTTTCAAGTACCTGAGAAGGACTCGAGGGTATATGCTTGTGTATTCGGGTGAGGATTTAACTCCTCTAGGATACACTGATTCGGATTTTCAATCCTGCCTGGATTCTAGGAAATCGACTACAGGGTTTGTGTTTACTCTGGGTGGCGGTGCCATCAGTTGGAGAAGTGCGAAGCAAGATTGCACTTCGGATTCAACGATGGAGGCCGAGTATGTGGCGGCTAGTGATGCTTCGAAAGAAGCAGTGTGGCTCCGCAAGTTCCTTGGGGATCTTGAGGTAGTTCCTGGTATGGATAAAGCGGTATCACTGTACTGTGATAACAATGCGGCGGTAGCTAATGCTAAGGAACCAAGATTTCACAAGAAGAGTAAGCATATTGATCGGAAGTATCATGTGATAAAGGACTTCGTTGAGAGCGGGCATGTCACGGTGTGCAAGATCGCATCAGAGGACAATTTAGCTGATCCATTTACGAAGACACTTTCTGGGAGAGTCTTCGAAAGGCATGTGGAAGCTATGGGGATGCGAAATTTGCAGTATTTACTCACTTAGTGCAAGTGGGAGATTGTTAGACATGTATGCTCTAAGGAGTAAAAATGTAATACGTTTTTGGAGACATTTTTATCAATAAAGAATTTATTCATTTATATATACCAAATATTGTCCTCTTTACGTTCATATTTGTTGAATGTATGATAAGCAAACAGTAGTCTGAGACTGTCAGTCTAAACCTTAAGAGTTGGGCATATGATGGGATGATTATGCGGTAGACACGACTCTTAAGGTGATGGTCTAAAATATATGATCCGCAATCGAGGGAATAAAGTTGGGCGCTTTATTCATGTAAAGATTGTTATGTTGTCTATATCCCTTTTGGGAGATGGTTTGTCTTGGCCATCGGAGTTGGACTCCGTGAATAGAAACATTGGCGCGTTGTCATAGGTGACGATGTGTTGGATCGGGACATAAAGTGAATTGATTTGGATTAATAATTCTGTCTTGGCAAATCGATTCACTTTAGACAATCATTTGTATTGTATCTTAATCCTGAGATGAATAATGGGCCCGTTGTCTCGATTTGTGTCTTTTGATGTACCAATGGGTGACTCCCACATCTCTATAGTGGCATGCATGCCGGTACGTTGGAGGCATGACTCTTGGTAGCGTAGACTTGTTATTCATAGATATGGAATCCATAGCTCCTCTTTAGGAGTAATGATATCCTCTTATATGCGTTGTCCTGTAATTGGAAAACTGGAGCGCTCAACCATTTGGATACATAGGTGTAACCGAATGGTATACTATCTTTGGATGGTAAGTTTTCTAATGGTGAGACAATGGAACGTAAGATAAAAATAATCGGGAAGGTAAGACAGAACTTGTCCTTAAGCCGATTATGGATGATCATATGGGGATGCGATACACTATGATATGTCATGGAGACTTAGCTACACGAGCTTCGTAATTCTATAAAGTTCGAGAGTGCAGCTCCAAGCTTTTAGTGGAGCAGCGTTGGAGTTGATAATTGTGAAATGTATATCTGGGATATTGGGTTTCATAATTATCATGAGCTTGAACTTTATAGGTCCATTTTGGTCCCCTTTGCTAGCTCACAAAATCCTGTAACGACACGGCGTGCTTTTCCAATAATTGGTGACTTATGTCGGATTTATCAGATTGGTTTAAAATTTATAAGAATCAAATAATTCATGTCTGTTTATCGGTTGAATTAATTATGTAAGAAATTAGTTCAAGATGAACTTGTTGAATTATGGCGTTCGGATAATTCTTGTCTGTTTATCGGTTGTTTTAATTTTGGACAATTAGAACAAGATAAACTTGTAGAATTATTTGAATTGATTTATTTTCTTAGAGATTATCTTGATAGAGTTTGTTTTGATCAGATATCTTTTCTATTGGGCTATTTGAATCAAAACTGAGACTTTATCCTTTAGAATCTCGGGTGGAAAATAAAAGATTCGCGGAGATTTTTTCTCGGCAGTTCGGCCTGCCGATCATAAAGTTCGGCCTGCCGAACTGGCAAGTTCGGCCTGCCTATCTCACAGTTCGGCATGCCGACCGCGACAGCTAAGATTACGCGTTTTTCACGCGTATCTTATCAGATATTGATCCGAACTTGATTCTGTTTCGATTTTTGAGACCTAATCTGATATGGACTGACCCCAAGGACCAATAGGTATAAAAAGGGAGTGAGTCTAATGATTTACTTAGATCAATTTGAGAGATTAAGAGTGATACTCTTCTAGTGAGCATCTGAAAACTCCCTGAGAGCTTTTGTTCACAAATCACGAACACTAGCTTTGGGTTCTCTCTATTGGTTGGAAGGAGAGTCACCGGTGGAAGAGCTGTACGTGTGAGCCCACACTCACTCCGGTTGTGGATAGAGAATAGCAAAGAAGACCAGTTGGTTGAGGCTCTTCTGGAACGTTACTTCTCTACACAGGTCGCGGAGGTTCTTCGGCACACTGAGGTTAGTAAGATCTGTTTAATTTATACATATAACATGTCATACTTGTATTTTGGAAAATACTCTGATGAAAAATTTTTTAAAATTCCGCTGCGCACTTTGTTTCCAACACTTTGGTAGCCTGGTTTTGAAATGATTTGGCTTTGAAAATGATTTCTATCAAAATGTTTTCAACGGTTGTTTGAAAATGATTTTATCGGTTATATTTTTATATACCGTGGCATGAAATGAATTTCATAATGAATGTAATTGACAATACTCGGTAATTGGGTTTTGAATGATAATGATAATAAACACATGGGCATGATGCCATATCAGAGATCGGGTCGTGATCGACCTTGGGGGCAGGTCCCGAAACCCAGCTGGGCCACTACGGTGGTGATATCATGGTTTGCCTAGGTAAATGTAAACTGGTGTTTTGATTTGACGAGTAGACTGTTCTGTGTCAGAACGGTTCTACTCAATTTATTTATTTATTTATTCAAGTTTCTTTCTGTATAACTCCTGATAATGTTATGTTTCTTTGCATTAAATTATTTTATAAAACTTAGTCCTATTGAGCCTTTCGCTCACGTTTTATCTGTTTTAAATTCCCCCCCTTCTAGGTGGTTTCCCATTTAGGTTTGGAGAAGATTCTTCGGACCGAACTCAGGAGCAATAGGAGAATTTATTTACATTCTGTATTTATTAATCAAGGCATGTAAGACTTAACTTTATTTGTACTTGGACTGTAATTGTATTTGTGATATTGTCAGATCCATGTGTGTGCACAAGTTGTGGGTTGTGGAACCCATATTCGCGGTTTTTATTCAATTATTGTTATTTGTTTAATGATTTTAAATTCTTTATAAAATGTGGTGGAAATTCTTCTTAATTTCTATTTAATTGGGTTCTCAAACTCTCGGTTTTTAATTAAATTCTCTTTTAATTAATCTAAATATTCCGCCACGTCACCTCCCGTACTCCGGGGCGTGACAAAAAAACTATTATATTCATGGGCCAAAAAAGGTTGAAGAAGTGTGCAATACATGGAATCAAAATAGAAATGAAGTCTGAGGCAAGTTATACGAAATAGAAATGGTACCTTTAGGGTCTGTTTGTTTCGATACTTGAATCACGGTTTAAATTATTTTGCTATAGTATTTTCTCTCACAAAAATTTAAACATTCATTTAAATACTCTATCCAAATACTCAAACCAAACAGGCTTTTAGGATAATCTCTGGAGGTATCCAAACCTACTCTTCTGTTGGTGCATTCATTCTCACAGTTAGACACCAAAACCTAATGGCTTCACACTACGGCTGCTTAGAAGCAAATCCGGCGCCATTTAAAATTATGAAGAGAGACAATCTCCGTCGTGAGCTCAAGATAGAGACGAGATCCGACGCTTGGACGGCCAATTGTAGAGAAGATGGCCAAATCTCATCACGACAAAATCGAAGGACGAGAACGTCGTGTCTTTCCTGACTCCTGCACAAAGATCAACCTCGCTCCTTGCAGATCTTCGTAGAAGATGCAGAACCTCGCAATGCCGAACTCCTTCATCGGATCTCCTCCGTCACTGCCCCACCATATATCTCAAGCTCAAGCTTTCTTGCAACGCCAAAAAGAAAACCAGAGGCCGTTGGATCATCATCAAGTGGTCACACTCGCAGATATAAAAATTAGGATTTCTTATTTTTGAGTGTTAGCAAAATAGTAGATGTGTAATTATTATTTTAAAAAATAAAATAAGAAAAATGGCAGTTTTGAAAAGATAAAAGTGAGAAGGCAATTTAATAATAGGGTGTTTGGTATAATGGTTAGAAATATTGGTTAAAACTGTTTTTATGGCAGCATGTAAAAGTTTTTCATTGTAATAACTATTTTCTTTTTACTGTAGCATGTAAAAGATTTACACTGTCTATAACTGAAATATTAGTTAAGACGACCCCTTATCAAATAGCACATAAGTGGTGTAATTTTGGAGACATTTTATGTAGTTTTCTTTTTTCTATATTAAGCAAATGGTTCATTCATACTTAAAAATCAAAGGCATGTTTGGTTAAAAAAAACCCCCAGTTTTTAGCCTATAAAAGCACTTTTTTTTCCTCAGAAAAGGCATACGCCAAACACAACCTTTGTTTTCCTTCATTTTAATAAAGTGGATCGACCAGTTTTGGCTATTAACTTAAGCGTTGCACAAAAAAAGGCAATTTAGCTATATATCCCTATAAAAACACAATTCCATTAAAAAGCTACTTTTACGGCTTTGTCAGATTGTACTTCTTCCCTACCGCGTTGTTCGAGAACTTCTTCCGAGCGACAATGACTCCAAATCTGAGCAATGTCGTCAAATCTGCAACTCCAGATCTTGCAGTTGAGGAAGACAAACAAACAACGGTGATCATCAGATCTGCAACGTCAATTCTTGCAGCGGAGGAAGATGAACAAGCAATGACGAACCACACGCTCAAAGTCTTGATCTCACGATTATTGCAGAGGATTTAACAACTCTAGTCTTCGTCTGACGATCTCGTGATGGTCGATGAACCAAGTAGATCTTCTCGTCGAGAGAGAATCTTGGAAAGATAGAGTAGAGAGGGAGGTTGACCGTGGGAAAGAGAGGGAAAAGACGGAGACAGTAATGGTGGGATGAGATCATGTTTTATCTAATAAAATGAATCATAAGGGGGCAAAACAATCAATTTGAAATTATTATTTAAAAAAGAAAAATAAGGAAATAGACAGCTTTAAAAAGTCAAAATATAAAAAACAATGTTGACTTTTGATCCGTTTATTATTATTTTGAAAGTTTTTGAAAATATTTTTATACATTGTTTGAGGTAAAAACAAATTCAAAAACACTCAACATGATTTTTATAAATTCTCATTTTTTAAAACAAAACCTTTTATCTATTTTAAAAACATTACTAAACGGACCAATATTCATGAGGAGGCATTTTGTGTAATTTTCTCTAAAGGAAATGGGGCATATGGTAATTTCGCGGCGTTTCCGATGTTCCTTAGGATTTACAAATGTGAATGCTAAGCTTACCCTTACAATCATATTCTATGTTTTGAAAACACATTGGGATTTACATATGTTAAATACAACGTTTACTATTACATCATTTAATATATATATATATATATATATTTCGAGAATACAATCATTTAATATATTTTGAAAACACATTTCCTCAGAGTAGTATACCCAAAAAATGAAAAAAAAAATAATAATAAAGAGCCAAAAAGCGACCAAAGCTCAGTATTATGGCCCCCTTATACTTGATCTCTGTATTTAAAACAAAAGTGTGACCCTCTGTTCAAGTTAAGCAGACACGCCTCTCTTGTCCGAAAAGGTTCTTTCGGCCGTTCTCCCACCGGACTGAATAGGCTTGCGTTTGTCACCCCCAAATTTTCTTTCCACTGTCCTCTGCATGATCCTGATGGGAATTCCACCCAAATCGAAGTCTTCTTTCAAAGACTTAGTCAAGAACCGGATGTCTGTATCCGAAAGGTGTACTTTTCCGCTCACAAAGGCGACAAACGTAGGTGGTCGAGATTTCACCTGTGTAAAGTACTTGACCTTGGGCTGTGCAGCCTGATCTTTCCAAGAATGCCTGCTCATAACCTAGCCGAACACGAGAGATGTAAGTGAGTTAGAGAGGAGATTTTACTGCCCAATGAACCATCTTAGTTGTAGGCAGCAAAAATGAAAGAGTATCTATCATCAACTGACGAAAACTGACCTTACGCAACCAACGGTTGAGACGAGCCGTAGGCAATCTTAAACACCATTTCTCATACGTATCAATGACCTGGTGCATCACGGCTATCCTGCCCTTTCCCTCCACTGCTGATATAAACACAACTGGTATTCCTGTCACCTGTTTGCGGAACCGCGTCAAGTATTAATGTTAGAGCCCTATCAAAGTACCGAAGAATTTCGAGGATAGCACTCCCCTATCACACGACCTAAAAAAAAGGCTTTCATTGGCGCTGTTTACAATCTTTTAGCCATTTTTCTACCTAATTACTTGTCTAAAACTGAAAAAGGGACAGGAAGTAGGATCTCATCAAACCTAAAAGAAAGATAATGAGAGAAAGAGAGAGAGAGATCTATAGTTGAACGAATTTGCTTTCTTTTCTGCACATCTACAATTTTGCTCATCCTACATGTTCCCCTTCCTTCACGTCTTCTAAAAAGGTTCAAGCAAAGTCCAGAATACCAGGTAAAATTGCTGAGATTTTTTTGTATCAGATTGGAAAGAGTCTTATGTTTCGTGCAACTTAAGATAGAAGGTCCAATAGGAATGTCGTACGATTATTTTTTGCCACTACATGATCAAGCTATAATGTAAGAAGTTAGTATTTCACTCAGAGTTTAATCTAAAAGACAATGATGGTGGCAGCAGCAGCAGTTTTGGTTGGAGGTAACAAACTAATGTTGGATGATCATGGCGAGGGTATTATGTACGAAGTCAGGAAAATCAACGGTGATGCTAGCAATGATTGCAATGGCAGTGACAGCAACTGCAAAGTTGTATGGGAGCGTTGGGATGTAAGTACTGAGGCTAGCACTGGTGGCGACTGTGGTGGAAGCAGCAGCAATGTTGAAAATGGCCCTGATGCCAACCATGAGGTCGAGTTGTATTGGTAATTGTGCTACAAAGGGTCGTCTTCGCCATGCTAATAACCCTACTGGTAGAACAATATAGACGTGCAGCGGTGGAGCCACTTGAGGCCCAGTGGAGGCAGCCGCCCCCAGTGGCCCAAGCAGCTCCTTTATAATGCAAGCCCAATATTTTTTCTTTTTTTTACATTTTTCTTCTTATTTTGTGAAACTTCTTTTTTACAATATTTATATTAAAACTTTTAAAAGAGTTTCAATTATGCCCCTGAATTTTATCTTTTCAATTTTTAGGGTGTTTGTGAAACTCGATTTGACACTGCAGCAGTTTATATATTGTAAGAAAAAACACTATAATAACCTTGGTTTGAACTAAAAGTTTTGGTTCAAACCAAAGTTCCCAAACAACCTATTATATTTCAATTTTAAAATGTGAAACAAACAACTACGCAATCACAACACTATATGAATTCATAATTTTGTGAATTGCAAATTTCAAAAATTGAATTAAACTCTACTAAAATAGAAATAATGTGTTTTAGTTAAAAATTTTGGTTTAATTCACAACCCAACTAGAAAAATTTAGCTCCGCCCCTGTAGACATGGACTGGTAAAGCATAATACGGAGGCATACCTGGGGTAGTATAACAGTCTGAATTTCTTTGGAAACAGCTTCCATGACTTTCTTACATTCTTGTCTTCCCCTCAAAAGATCCATTTTGTTCACAATTACCACTAAACCACGTCCTTCTTCTACAGCTCGTCTAGCTATAACAACTTCAGTATGCGTCATGCTTCTTTTAGCTTTTGCAATCTGCTCATTATAGCAATGGTGGATACGTGAAGAAATAAATGCATTAGGAAAAAAAGTACCTTTAATGCATGGCATTGATTCGTCATTAACCACTTTTAAAACTAACATTACCACATGGTAGTCAGCCAATTATTTAACGTTAATAGCGAACGTCAGATCCCTTTGGAGAACCCCATTTAGAAAGTTTTCAGAGTTCTCCATGGTCAATGCTTAGCAGTTACAGCATATAATTAAATTGTCAAAAGAAGCACTGAAAAGCATTATTGATTCACCATATTGACCATATTTAGCAGGATGGTTTTAGTCAGTTGTATTCTTTCCTTTCCTTCTCATTAACTGTCTCTTGTGAGGACATCTGTTCATGAATGAAAGGAAGTTTCTCACATACATACGTGCTAAATGCTTTTCAAGTCGGTCATATTATTTATACCCATTGTCATTCATCATCATGGATGAAACCCTCATTTCTTTCAAAAAAGAAAAGAAGTGATTATAAATCATTTCGTCCAAAAAACATCAGCAAAAACATAAACATAAAACTTCAGCAGGATTACCTAAAGGCAGATCATTTCAGCCATAAAACAGAGTTGAACACTAACAGACTTCATGAATGCAATCGCAAAGCAATACAACTACATTGTATTTTTGCATGAGCGCTAACAAACTACCTCTCCGCAAAGTACGATCTCTCAAGTCCCAACTAAGTAACACACAATGTAAGAAATAAAGGACAAGAAAAAATTTATTTAAAAGAACAAGCCATTTAATCATCATAAGAGATCTAGGATATGTATATTAGTAAAAGCAAGGAAACAATAAACTAAATATACACGAGTATTATTAAAAAAAATAAAAATAAAAATAGACAAATAGAAAGGATGAAAGAAAGAAAAACATATACATAATAGCTTGCCCTTGTGCATAGCGTGACTCTCTCTCTATACAGTTTTCTTCAGCTAAAGAAATAGTGTTTTGGGACCAAAGAATGCAATTTTTTGGAATGAGATTCCACTTTTTTCTTTCGGCATAATATACATAAGCATTTTGTCACGGGATTTAAACATCGAAAGTTTATCAAAATTTCCATGAAGGCAAACATGGTTCAGAAACAAACCTCTTCCGCATCAAGCACCAAAGCAACCACATGAGCCCTCATTATACTCTTTCTTGATTGCACAATGCTCAATGATGATGGACCTTTCTCGTCTTTAGTCCTCTGAAGCCAACCGGCAGTATCAACCTAAATAGGAAGTCAATAAAGATGGAAATAACCAAGAAAGGCAACGACCATTATAACATTGAAAACTATAATATTGCACAGCTTCAAAATGCTTGGATGCATCACGCCTGCTTCTTAACATGCAAATCTTCCAAAGTGTATGTTATAATGCATTAAACAGCAGTATGGTTCATGTCTAATAGAACAAATGACAAAACTTCTAAAAATTATATATCGCCTTTTATCTGATAATTTAGCTAAAAAAGCAGACAATACTAAAAGGGACCTCTCCTAACACATGACACTAAAACCGATACCACCTAGACGTGTGGCCGTAAAAGAACCTACATGAAACTTGTTTTGCAAACCGCATGATTGGTGAGGCCAAGCCAAACAAAAAAATATATGGATCTTTAATACAATACAACATGAATATATGAACTGAATTGCTACATGAGCTGGTATGAAGTCAAAAAGGACCACTATTGAACATAGTCTAACAACGAGAATAAGAGGAATAAGTTTCGAATCTGAAATTTAAGATTTTGTTAATTCTGAGTATTTAATTGATTGCTTGAGTGAAGAAAGACAACAGATGGTAAAATAGTAGCTGCGACTCAAAAGTAGAACAAACATTAGAAGGGGAAAAAAAATGCTATTCACCAGATATACAGTTCTCCCTTGAAATTCAAACTCAGCTCTAATTGAATCTCTTGTCAATCCAGCTTCAGGGCCCACCAAAACACGATTTTCTTGTAACAATGAATTAAGCAAGGTTGACTTCCCCACATTGGGCCGTCCAACAATTGCCAATTGCAATGGCAACTTACTCTCCTCAACCTCAGAGGCATCACTGTCCTGACTCAAATTGCTCCCCTCAACATCTTCATCTAGCATCAGTAAATGCAAAAGGAAATACTTTAACTAAGAAAATGTATGGTACATAAGCTACTCAAGTTACATAATAACCATATGCATATATTGCCAAATGTGCAATCCAGAATTTATAATTTTTAATAGATGTATGAATATAATTTTCTAAGACAATGATAGATCTGGACTTCTATCAAACTGACATATAAATTTTTGCAGAAAGCGCACTTCATATCCAGAATGATACTGCCAAATGCGAACACTAGAGGTGCTTGCAACATTGACGCATGGTTAATGTAAAAAAGAACCTTTTTACAATCATACTAAAGTCTCATGCATTTGAAGATCCAAAGTGAAGTTGCATGAGGGGTAGACAATTGCAGTGGCAGCCAAAAAGGTCAAAAGTAAGAGTATAACATTGCTATGCTTAAAAACCGGCTCTGGTACCATGAAGATTGTGAGAAAGAATAGTCTTCTCTTCTTATTATTTTAGCTGAATATTACACCTTAATATACATGATTTCCAGGACTAAAGATGGTAACAAACAATCATCCTAAACTCAAGGAATCTGAATAGGAAAATCAGGATTCTTTGACCCCTAATTCTCTCACCTAAATTATCATCTTTGACCCTTAATTCTCTCACCTAAATTATCATCTTTGACCCCTAATTCTCTCACCTAAATTATAGTAAATAAATTCTAAGTATGGTAACTTTGAGAGAAATTCAACACTCCCCCTCAAGTTGGGTTGTATATATTGTACATTCCCAACTTGTTACATAATTCCTCAAAGTTAGGTCCTAACAAAGCCTTTGTCAAGGTGTCTGCAAGTTGTTCTCGAGTAGGAGTGTAGATCAGCTGCACCTCTAAGTTCTCAATCTTTTCTGCTATGAAATGCCGATCAATTTCCACATGTTTAGTTCTGTCGTGATGAACTGGATCCTTTGCGATGCTAATAGTGGCTTGATTGTCACACTTAAGCTTTACTGACTTCTCAAATTCCATCCCCAACTCAATCATAACTCGCCTGATCCATATTCCTTCACAAATTGCTGTTGCTAAGGCTCTTAGTTCAGCCTCAGCACTACTTCTGGAAACTACAGACTGTTTCTTACTTTTCCATGTTACAAGATTTCCCCAGACAAATGAGCAATACCCTGTGGTTGACCTCCTGTCATCTGGCTTCCTGCCCAGTCTGCATCAGAGTATAGAACTATATCTCTACACCCATTCTTCTTGAACAATAACCCTTTTCCAAGAGTCATCTTTAGATACCTGAGAATTCGGTACACGGCTTCCATGTGTTCTCCCGTTGGGTGGTTCATAAATTGACTTACAACGCTTACTGCAAAACCAATGTCAGGTCGAGTATGGGAGAGATAGATGAGTCTCCCTACTAGACGTTGATATCTTCCTTTGTCTACTGGAATTCCTTCTTTTTCACTCCCTAACTTCTTTTTAGAATCCATGGGGGTGCTTGCAGGTTTACATCCTAGCATACCAGTCTCTTTAAGTAAATCCAGAGTATATTTGCGTTGAGAGACAAATATTCCCTTCTTTGATCGAGCCACTTCCATGCCTAAAAAATAGCGTAGAGGACCAAGATCTTTTACTTCAAATTCTTCTGCCAAGGATCGTTTAATCTTCAGTAACTCTTCCTCATAATCTCCAGTTAGAATGATGTCATCAACATACACAATGAGAATGGCTAATTGATTCTCAGAAGAGTGCTTCACAAAAAGTGTATGATCTGCCTGACACTGAATAAATCCATGTTCTTTTACTGTCCGTGAGAATCTGCCAAACCATGCTCTTGGAGATTGTTTAAGTCCATACAGAGATTTCAATAACTTGCATACCTTATTTCTTCCGTTTATTTGTAGACCCACGGGAATTTCCATGTAGACTTCCTCTTTGAGATCTCCATTCAGAAAGGCGTTCTTTATATCAAGTTGATGAAGTGGCCAGTCTAAGTTTGCTGCTAACGAGAGGAGTATTCAAATGGTGTTAAACTTTGCAACTGGAGCAAAAGTTTCCTGGTAATCAATACCATAGGATTGAGTAAAACCCCTTGCCACTAACCGAGCCTTAAGTCTTTCAATGCTCCCGTCTGCCTTATGTTTAACGGTAAAGATCCATTTACAACTCACTGCTTTCTTTCCTGGTGGGAGTTCTGCAATAATCCATGTACCATTCTTTTCCAAGGCCATAATTTCCTCTTGGACAGCCTGTTGCCAACCCGGGTGACTTTGAGCTTCTTGAATATCTGTAGGAATTTGAACATTATCCAGCCTCGAGGTAAAATCTCGATAAGACTGAGAGAGATTTGAATATGATATAAAGTTCCTGATCGGATGTTGAGTACAGGTTCGAGTACCTTTCCTCAATGCAATAGGAAGCTCCAAATCATCTATAGTATGAATCTCTTCTGACCCGTTTTGTTCTAGTTCTTTTTCACCTCCTGTGCTAGTTTCTGCAGTCATTGGGTCCGGTTCAGATTCTTGGACAGGTGTGAGATGTGTCAAGGTCTCAATCTCCCCCTGAGGTTGTCTTTTCCTTCTAGTGTACACCTGAAGTTCTCTAGTTTCTGACAGACTCGAAGGAGGAATATTTGACTGGGACTGGTGAGAATCAAAAACAGGTACACGGGCTGGACTTGACAGACTCGAAGGAGGAATGGCTGGACTTGACAGACTCAAAGGAGGAATATTAGGTTGTTCTAGCACGGAATCCCAACTCCAAAGCTGAAGTTCTTTCTGATTCTCCTCCTGAATTTCAGATTTGGAAAAATAAGGAGTTTGTTCAAAGAATGTCACATCCATGGTGTCAAATACCCGTCGTGTGTTGGGACAAAAACACTTGTAACCCTTTTTATTGGTGGAATAACCGATGAAGACACATTTTATGGATCTTGGATCAAGTTTACTCCGGTTTTGAGGGTACACATGAACAAATGCAGAACATCCAAAAATTTTGAAAGGAAGATCAGAGGAAAGAACACGAGCATGAGGGAATATTTTAATGAGAGATTGACGTGGTGTTTCCAATTTGAGAATACGGGATGGTAACCTATTGATGAGATATGCAGAAGTAAGAATGGCTTCCCCCCACAGATATTTTGGAACATTAGTGGAAAACATAAGAGAGCGGGCTACTTCCAACAAATGACGGTTTTTCCTTTCAGCCACTCCATTCTGTTGGGGAGTATTGACACATGAACTTACTTGGACAATTCCCTGTGTTGACAAGAATTCTCTTAGAACTGAATAGAAATACTCCCTAGCATTATCAGATTTCAGAATTTGGATTTTGGTATTAAATTGTGTTTGGACCATGAAATTGAATGTTTGGAATATTCTCTCAATTTCTGACTTTTCTTTCATAAGAAAAACCCAAGTGAGTCGCGTATGATCATCCACAAAAGTCACAAACCACCGTGCCCCATTAATATTTTTTATTCGAGAGGGTCCCCAAATATCACTATGAATTATTGCAAATGGTTTTGATGGACAATAAGGCATACTTGGATAGATAGAACGAGTGTGTTTCGCAAGTTGACAAGTCTCACAATTGAAAAATTTTGGATTTCTATTGATGAATAAATGGGGATATAACCTTTCAAGATACATAAAGTTCGGATGACCTAACCGATAGTGCCATAACATGACTTCACTATCTTTATTGACACTTGAGTTAAAGACAAGCTTAGGACTGAAATTATGAAATAACTGACTTTTAGAAGAACCACTGCTCGCAACTAAGGCTTTTCTAGGTTGAGATGTCTTGAAAAGGTAAAGTCCTGAACACATCTCAGCACTGCCAATCCTCTTCCTCGATCCCAATTCCTGAAAAACACACACATTTGAGAAAAATTTAGTGAAGCAGTGATTGTCACGGGTCAGCTTACTGATGGATATTAAATTGCAATCAAGTTTAGGAACATGAAGCACAGATTTTAAAGTGATTCCAGGTGGAAGTTGAACTGATCCAGTCCCGGCCACCTTGGACAGAGAACCATCAGCAATGCGCACTGTAAGGTTGGTATGAGACGGTTGATAATCATGAAGAAGAGACTCATCTCCCGTCATATGGTCTGATGCCCCTGAATCAATAATCCAATGTTTTGATCGTTTAGCCCGCATTGAAAATGCAGAACATGAATTACCTGCTTGTGCGTGCATGCTAGCAGATGGGGTAGGAGCAGATTGTTGAGAAAGTGTGCTGCTTAGAAGCTTTTGGAGCACTTCAAGTTGTTCCTTGGTGAAAGGACTTGACTCAGTAGTAGCTGGCTGTTCCTCGACTATATTGGCTGAGTTTGCACGGCTGTCTCTGTCAGAACTTGACCTAGATGATTTAAAATCAGCTGGTTTGCCGTGTATCTTCCAACATGTGTCCTTGGTGTGACCAGGTTTAGCATAATGATCACACCACGGTCTTCCTTTCCTCTGTTGACGAGTATCTTGCTGGTTTGGTGGACGTGAGCCATGGGCAGCAAGTGCAGATCCCTTCGTTGTTGGAGATAGATGTTGGCCGCCCATCATGACCTTTTTCCTGCTTTCCTCACGATGAACTTCAGAAAAGGCTTCTCGAAGACTTGAAAGAGGCTTAGTTCCCATTACTCTGCCTCTAACATCGTCTAGATTCTTGTTTAATCCCAATAGGAATTTAAATGTCCTCTTTTGCTCTATTATTCTACGATATAGAACATTGTCTTCGGGGCACTTCCATTCATAGCTTTCGAACATGTCTAGTTGTTGCCAGTGACGAGTGAGTGTGTTGAAGTATTGCGTTACTGTGAGGTCTCCCTGCCGCAGATCATGAAGAATCGATTCAATTGCGAAGAGTTCCGATGTATTCTCAGAACTTGAATAGGTTTCTCTCACAGCTTCCCAAATTTCTTGTGCAGTCTCATAGAGAAGAAAATTCTCACCAATATCAACATTCATTGAATTGATGAGCCATGACATAATCTGATGATTTTCGGCCTTCCATCTTTTGTAACCTGGATCATCCTTCTTAGGAATTGGAATTTCCCCTGTTAAATAATCTTCTTTGCCTCTGCCACAAATGAACATCCGGACGGATTGAGACCACTGGAGAAAGTTTTGCCCATTAAGCTTGTGGCTGGTGATGAGGAGAGATATTTTCAGAAACTCCAGAATTCCCAGGGTTTGGAAAGGCAGATGTTTGATGAGAAGAGACTTCAGAGGTGGAGCTGGTTGTCTCGGTTGCCATGCCATGCTTGACCATGGTTGCTGGGTTTTATTAGAAAACCGGCTCTGGTACCATGAAGATTGTGAGAAAGAATAGTCTTCTCTTCTTATTATTTTAGCTGAATATTACACCTTAATATACATGATTTCCAGGACTAAAGATGGTAACAAACAATCATCCTAAACTCAAGGAATCTGAATAGGAAAATCAGGATTCTTTGACCCCTAATTCTCTCACCTAAATTATCATCTTTGACCCTTAATTCTCTCACCTAAATTATCATCTTTGACCCCTAATTCTCTCACCTAAATTATAGTAAATAAATTCTAAGTATGGTAACTTTGAGAGAAATTCAACAGTCCTCAAGATTTTAGATCTCATGGGTGCAAAGTGGTTTTCGATTTTTTTTTTTCCTGGAAACCTTGAAATCTTTTTACCAATTTTCGGTTGGTTTGTCCTTCGATTTGGATCTTGATTATCATCTACACATTCGGAAAGCTCGGATTCCTTCTAGAAATTGTGTATTTGGTTGGCTACTTGCCCTTAGAATATTTATACCAATAGAACATTGCAATGTCACAAAACTTCAATCGTTTTCTTGCCTGAGTGGTGTTACTGTTGGGAATTAAGAAACAAATTGCCCGAGCAAGTAGATTAATAGAGCGAAATAAAGTGAAAGAGTACACACAATATTTAGGATGGTTCACCCAATTTAAACGACGTCCACGGGCTATTGCAGATCTTTTACTAAAGGAGAAATATACAAGTGCTTACAACACTCAAAACCTCACAAGCTCACAAACCCATGACCCAATTACACCCAAGAAAATTGCTCTCAATTTTCTCTCAAGCTTTCTATGTAAAGCTTATTGTTTTCTCTCAAGGATGGGATTAAATTGCTCTCAATTTTCTCCCAAGCTTTCTATGTAAGGCTTATTGTTTTCTCTCAAGGATGGGATTATAGGAACAAATAAAATGGCTAGTATTTATAGCCATAAGCCCCCTCCTCCTTTTACCTAATTTTACTCAAAATGACAAATAAATTGGGCTAGTTTTGTACCACCATTTTTGACCACTTTGTTTAAAGGTTGTAGGCATCCACAATTTGAGACTTACCTACTTTCTTGACTATCTAGAATGGTAGGCTGCTTACCATTCAATAATCTCCCACTTGAAGACTGATTGAATCTGTCTTCACACCTTGATCATTTGCAACAGCACTTCCTCATTTTCTTACACTTGCAGACCGATTGAAGCTAAACACAGCTTCAGCTTTTCAATGGTTACTGTCTTTGTCAACATATCAGCAAGATTTTGAGTTCCACTAATCCTTTTAAGTTTCAAAATCCCATTTTCCAGAAGCAAACAAATGAAATGGTACCACACCTGTATGTGCTTCATTCTAGAATGGAAAGACGGATTCTTCACCAAGTGTATTGCACTTTAACTGATGTTGTATAAGACATTGTCTTCTTGTTTCTTGCCAAGTTCTTCTAAGAAACCTTCAAGCCAAACCATTTCTTTGATGGCTTTTGTGATGGCAACAGATTCTGCTTCTATTGTGGAGTGAGCAACGATTTTTTGCAGCTAATAAACCCAACTCATTGCTGTGCCTCCTAAAGTATAGACATACCCTATAGTACTCTTTATATTGTCAACATTTCCGGCCAAATCAGCATCCACATAGCCTGTTAGTATCATATCTCCACTTTTGAAACAAAGTGCATTACCTATGGTACCCCGCAAATATCTAAGGATCCATTTTACTGCTTCTCAATGTACTTTGCCAGAATTATTCATGTACCTGCCAACAACTCCCACTACATGTGCAATGTCTGGTCTGGTACAAACCATGGCATATTTCAAACTTCCAATAGTTGAGGCATGCAAAACCATTTCCATGTGTGTACGCTCTTCCTATATCTTTGGTGACTGTTCCTTGGAGAGTCTAAAATGAGCACCTAATGGAGTGCTTACTGGTTTAGCATTCTGCATGTTGAACCTGGAGAGTACTTTGTTGATGTACTCAGCCTGTGGCAGCATCAAAGTCCCTGACTTTCTATTTCTGTTGATCCTCATTCCAAGAATCTACTTTGCAGCGTCCAGATCTTTCATCAAAAAATGCTTCAACGATTCTAGCTTCAAATTATTGATTTGTTGCATGCCAGATCCTGCAACCAACATATCATCTATATAGAGCAGTAGAATAATGAAGCTATTGTCAAACTTTTTGATGTAGCAGCAATGATCTACTTGACACCTTGTGAAACCGCTGTTGCTCATGAAGTTATCACACTTCTTACACCACTATCTTTGAGCTTGTTTTAAGCTATACAAGCTCTTTTTCAACCTGCAAACCAGGTTTTTCTTGCCTGCTTCTATGAAGCCTTCGGGTTGCTTCATATAGTTTTCTTCCTCCAAATCATAATGAAGGAAAGCTGTCTTTACATCTAATTGCTCAAGATGTAAGTTTACCGTAGCTACAATTTTCAACACTAATCTAATAGTAGTCAACTTCACAACTGGAGAGAATTTATATGTAATCAATGCCTTCTTTTTGCTGAAAACCTTTTACCACCAATCTTGCTTTGTGGCGTCTGCTTCCATCATGCTCTTTTTTGATCCTAAACACCCACTTGTTATGGAGAGCTTTCTTGTCTTTCGGTGGTTCAACTAGTTCCCACATCTGATTTGACATGAGTGAGTCCATCTCATCTTTCATGGCAAACTCCCACTTGACTGAATCTTCCACTTGTATCGCTTCACCATAACTCTCTAGTTCTCCATTGTCGGTCAACAATAAACAATACAACGAAGGCGAATAGTATTATACTGGTTTAGAAATTCTGCCTGAGCGTGTCACCGCTAGATTACCTACTTCTCGTTGAGGAACTTTAAGCTCAAGACCATGTTGATCTTCTGGTTGAACATCTGTCTTAGATACATATTCCAACTCGACAAATTCTTTCCTTGCATCATTGTCACTGGGGCTACTAGATTTTGCACTTAACCTGTCTTTGTACATTACTTTCTCATTGAAAATGACATCTATGCTTCTGATGACTTTCCAATTTCATAATCCAAAAATCGGTATCCAAATTCATCACCACTATATCCAACAAAGGCACACTTTTTGGACTTTGTATCAAGTTTGCTTCTTTCAACATAATCTATGTGAACATAAGAGGTACAACCAAACATTTTCAAGTGTGAAAGGTTTACCTCTTTTTCGCTCCAAACTTCCTCTGGTAACCTTCCATCCAAAGGAACTGAGGGCCCACGATTTATCAAGTAGGCTGCAATGTTGACGGCTTCTGCCCATAGCATCTTGGGTAAGCCTGCATGTAGCCTAATGCTTCTAGCACGTTCATTCAAAATTGAATTGATGCACTCAGCAACACCATTTTATTATGGGGTCTTAGAGACAATCTTCTTCATTTTGATCCCATTTGTAACAAAAAATTCTCTGAATCTTTGATTTCTGTATTCTCCTCCATTATCAGACTTCAGACGCTTTTTTTTAAGCCAGTTTCATTTTCCACCATGGCTTTCCATTTTCTGAATGTGTCAAAGACTTTTGACTTTCCTTTCAAGAAATAAACCCACACCTTCCTTGTAGAGTCATCGATGAAGGTGACAGTATAACAACCCTCCAGATGATCGAACAAGAAAGGGTCGCCATATACCTATATAAATCAGCTCCAACTTTTCTGCACGAGTGTCTTGCCAACTTTTGAGAAACTGACCTTATTTTGTTTTCCGAAGATACCTCGCATGGACTGACGTCTATAGATTTTATATCTGTTGGCTTTTCCTTTGACAGAAGTGTCTTCATCCCTGCCTCGCTCATATGTCCAAGTCTTTGGTGCCATAGACTTAACTTATTTCCAATATTTGTAACTGCGATGGCATTCTCAAAGTGTGAGGTTACGTAGACAGTACCATCCTTTTTCCCACGAGCTATGACAAAAGCTCCTTTGGTAATCTTCCATTCACAACCTGAGAAAGTTGTATAGTAACCATCTCCATCAAGCTGTCCTATGGAGATCCAATTCCTTTTTAGACCAAGAATATGTCTCACATTATTTAGCTTCCACACAGTTCCGTTTGGCAGCTTCATTCTGATGTCTCCTTTTCCTACAATATCCAAGGTCTTGTCATTAGCCAGATGAACCTTCCTGAAATCACCACTAACATAATTCTCCATGATTTCTCGGCATGGAGTGGAGTGAAAAGATGCCCTTGAATCCAAAATTCAAGATTCAATTGGACTGTTAACACTCAAAATCAAAGCGTCACCACCATCTTTAGTTATGTTAGCTAAATCCTTTGCATCATTATTCTTCTTTGGTGCTCAACAGTCCTTTTTAAGATGACCCTTCCTGCCACAATTCCAGCAGCTAGCTTCGGTTTTTCCAAATCTAGACTTGCCCTGTCTAGACTTGGATATGCTCCAATTAGATTTTATTTCAAAAGTTCCCCCTCTTGATTCTATGAGCAAAGCAGAAAAAGTTGATGCTTCAGCACCTGATTCTCTTCAATAGATTCCTTCACTTAAGGCTAAGTCACGAATAATAGTGAATTGTAATTTCGTGCTCCCGAAAGAGCTATTGACTGCAGTCACCATGGCATTCCAACTTTCCGATAATGAGGAAAAGAAAATCAATGCTTGAATTTCGTCGTCGAATTCAATTTCGACAAAACTCAATTGGGTTATGATGGAATTGAGTTCATTGATAGGATCACCTTCCGACATTCACAAGTTGAACAACTTCTTCATCAAGTGAATTTTATTTGTCCCCGATGGCTTCTCGTACATCCTTGAAAGCGTCGCCATTTGACTCGCTGTGGTCTTCTCTTTTGCTATGTTGAAAGCAACATTGTGGGATAACGTCGGTCGAATTACACCGAGCACTTGTCTATTGAGGAGAGCCCACTCATCATCCTTCATACACCTGAGAGAGGCTGGTACAACTTTTTTTTGTATAGATAATCTTCAATCTACATTGTCTAGAATCCAAAGTCTGCATCATCGAATTTATCAATTTAGTCTTCCCTTCATCTGCGGCCATTGCTCCTACTCAAATCTAGTTCCTTTGGATCGTTTGAGGATTCTTGCAAGCCACTGTCAATTAAACAATGTTGTCGACAAGCCGGTACAGCCGACAAAATTTTACCATTCACGGGTTTTACTATTCACATGAATAGTAACTTTGTAGAAAACTTAAAAAATAAACTTTGTCACCACCACCAAAGATCTAGTACCAATTGTTGGGAATTAAGAAACAAATTCCCCGAGCAACTAGCTTAATGAAGCGAAATAAAGTGAAAGAGAACACACAATATTTAGCGTGGTTCACTCAATTTAGGCTACGTCCATGGACTATTGCAGATCTTCTACTAAGGGAGAAACATATAAGTGTTTACAACACTCAAAACCTCACAAGCTCACAAACCCATAACCTAATTACACCCAAAAAAAATTGCTCTCAATTTTCTCTCAAGCTTTTTATGTAAAGCTTATTGTTTTCTCTCAAGGATGGGATTATAGGAATGAATAAAATGGCTGATATTTATAGCCACAAGCCCCCTCTTCCTTTTACCTAATTTTACTCAAAATGTCAAATAAATTGGGCTAGTTAGGTACCTCCATTTTTTACCACTTTGTTCAAAAGTTGTAGGTAGCCACAATTTGAGACTTGCCTCCTTTTTTTACTATCTAGAATGGTAGGTTGCTTACCATTCAACAGTTACCTCCATAAATACAATGTTGAAAATTTGGACCGTAATTTCCTAAAGTATAAGTCTTCATATTCCATGTGGATTGGAGTCCTAAACAAGTTTAACTAAACACAGGTAAAGCTCAAGAGCTCTGAGAAGCTGTTTGAAGCGGCGGCTTTTTGGAGAAATGCTAGAAATAAAGGAATGGAACTATGTTGTTTTGGTGAGAAAGTTATGACGTGAAGCATAGGTCTCGCATAGGATCAACAATTGGGTTCTATACGTTTCTACTTCCAATAATTTATGGTTTTTTCCTTGTCTTTGATTTCTTTGGGATTGACTAATTTTATGTCCGACTTGTTCCATCTTTCTCTTTTCCTCTGGTGTATAAAGCGTGCTCCTTGCTCCTATTCTAGTGTTTTTCCATTAACTACACATCTTCACTCCTTAGCAAAGCAAAATAGAGAAAGCGCAAGAAAGAGTCAAACTTATGGTGTACTGTGACAGTAGGATTTTGTGGACTGCAGTTGTGTTAAATAATCTATTTCTCAAGCAATCATGGATCAGGTTAACTTCTTCGATGCATTCAGTAAATTAAATTTAAATCAACCAAGATCCAAGATACACAGTTTAATACCATGTGCACGTAAAACAACTGCAAGCACTATACCACAACAATAGACGCCATAGATAAAAAGCAATACTGCTGACACATAGAATGACACCTTCCCATGATAACGTGTGAAACCACAGTTACTGCATTCTATATTGATGTTTTGTATTGGCAGAATAGTCAACAAAACTGCCTCCGTTTTATAACTGGAGATCAAAGATCATTACACGTACAGTAACACTCTTATAGATAGTTAAGACCTTATAAAAGTTTGAAAAGGATTTGTTTTTAGAAAAATCATCAAACTTGGTCGAAAAACGTTTCACCATCAAGCGCGGAGCTATTTTGAGAGATTGATTTATTTATTTATTTATTTTTGAAAAGGAAATTAAGAGAATTTTATTGATGGAGAGGAAAATTACAGAAAGGAGAAAAGAAAATTCTCAACAGTAAAAGAAAGGAATAAAACCGAAAAACCTCAGCAAAACAAAGTTGGGAAAAAAAAAACTGACCATTTAAGAGATTGATAAGAAAAGGCACCTCACCATTTAAGACTCTGTGCATATAATCCTCAAGCATTGGCCTAAGAGCCTCATCAAGATCTTGCAAACCCAATCCAGTTTCAGCTGATATAGCAATAGGGTCCCCAAATCCTAATCTGTAAGCTTCAGCAGCTGCAGCCTCCATAGAGTCTCTGCCATCAAAAAGAGATTCAGCCTTGTTCAACGCTACTACAAGCTTGATTCCAGGTGCAAGTTTCCGCAACCACTTTCCAACCTCCATGTCAAGGGGGTGCAATCCAGCTCTAGTGCCAACAGAGGAATTAAATTACAATACATGAGAAGAAAAGGAAAAAAAGAAGGATAAAATTGGCAAGGCAGTTTTATTTTTCTTTTTTTTTTTTTTTTTTTTTTTTGGTAACTCAGGATGTCCAAGCCTCTTTGAGCACCTGACTATCTCTGAGGGTATTGGCAAGGTATTTTTCCCGAGTATTCTTCACAACAATTATCCAATAACAGTTGACAATTCATAGCTTTTATTTCTAGAAAACAGCCTATTTCTTTCTTGAGTTTTCAAAAGTTGGACATGTTTGAACAAGTAAATTAGCAAAACCAACTAGCATTTGTTAGCTAACCTTGCATCTAGTAGGAATATGGCAAACTGTGATTTTCCAAGCACATTTGCTGTCATTCCTGCAGTCCTGTCAAGAATAGAGCCAGAAGTTGCTTCCGTTTCTAAGCCTGCGGAGTCCAATACCCTAAATCGTAAATCACCCAACTTTGCAATGCCTTCCCTAACGTCCCTAGTAACATGATCTTCTGGAGTGTTGTACACAAGTGCCTCCCTCCTCCGAATTAAACTAAAAAAAAAAAAATCAAATGTTATGAAAATATTACCATCTACAAGGGCTGCAGAGAACTACGGGCTAGAAATGAAACGAACCGATTAAACAAGGCCGACTTGCCCACATTTGGGCGTCCAATAATAACCACAGTTGGAAGCAGATTCTTTTTCACTTTGGTGAAGTCAATCGGTTTTCGAGACCTATCCTCAACCTTCCTGACTGTACTATTATTTTCATCAACACGGCTTAAAGGAGAGACATCAAAACCACCATCTGAAACATTGAAGGGGTCAGAACCACACAACGTCTTATCGGGTACCTTGCGAAATTCCCCACTGTCCTCGATAATACAATGTCGGAGGCTTGAAAAGGACCTACAGCAGCTCCAACCCCGAGATGGGATTCCAACACCATTTAAAGAGGCGGCATTAAGAAACGATCCTGAAACAGGCACACAAATAATCAACAAAATCACATAGTATTGCAGCCAACAAAATCCTAGATTCTGAACCTGTGGCTTAAATGAGTGAGGAGCACGAGCCCCCACTCAAATTTTAACAAAATGATTTTCAGACCTAAAATTCTCATGAAATATCAGTTGTGCCCCCACTGTATAAGAAAAAAAATTATAGTTTTACTCCTGCTGAATAATTAATAAGTACTATATCCTTGTTCAGTAAGAAATTATCTCTACTTTTTTTTTTTTTGGTAGCACCCCAACTGAAAAAATTTTCTGGCTCCTCCACCGTACCTGAACAATACTGAAATACGCACTGTATCGAACAACATCTACCACAACCACACTATCAAAATCTCATAGTTTGCGGGAAACAAAATCCGACATTATGAACAAACAAACAAACAGGCATTCCATCAAACAGCTTCTACGCACGATCACTCTCATCGAGTTTTCAAAAAAAAAAAAAAACCAAAGTCCTACATCATGAACAATCCTGAAACACTCATTTCATCAAACACTTTCTATGCAAAACCACTAAGGCAATGATTACACACCGAAAATGGATGTAAAGTCGTCACAGTAATGAGCCGTTGAAGTCGAACAAAGGGAGTTTCTGGGTTTGAAATTGTGAGGCGGAGAACTGGTTTTGCAATGAAACAAACCCAAAACGAAATTCTTCTTCCGAGCCGAAATGGCTCGGACCCATGAATGAGACATGCCCACCAGCAAAGAAAAGCTTGTGTTGTTGTTGTTGTTGTTCTTCTTCTTCTTCTAGACTTGCTTTGATGCAGGAACGAGAGTTTTTCCCAGTAACTTCAATCACAAGTTATAATGGTGAAAAATGGAAGAAATCAAAGTCCCATGAATGAGAGTCTCACGACCAGACAGAAAAAAAGAACATATGCTTATAGGCCGTTTGGAATGAACTATAATATTTGTGGTTTTCCACAATAAAATTTTTTTTCCATTAATCCAATTAAGTAGGCTTTAACATCGTGCTTTGATGTTTTTAAAATAATGTTAGGGATCAACTTTTAATCATCTCATTGTCACTAAACAAAATGCTTATTTAGACAAGAAGCAGGACTCCCCGATTTTATAAGAAAATAAAATAGGCTTCCAAAACTAGAATATAAAAACTCAAATTTTGAAGCTTAAATAAAATAACTTAGATATAAAACAGATTTACCTCTTTTTCCAACTTTCAATTTTAATTGAATATAACGTATAACATGCACATGCAACACGTGCCCTCCACTACTATCATAATAAAATAGTAAAAAGTGTTGATTTTTCAGAGGTTGTAGCGAAATGTTTATACAATCTCAATTTGCACCAAAACTTCAATATAAAACAACAAGTATTTATAGTTTTTATATTTTTTTTTAAAATTTTCACGAATATCGATATATTTTTTAAAATTCTTATAAGATTAAAGTACCCATATTTTTATTAATACCGAAATTTTCAACTTTGATTATAGTTGTAACCACTTAATTACATCCGATAAACAACGAATCCTAATAGAAACCTTCATTATTGGCGGCGATCGATCAGAAAATTAAATCACAAACATAAAGAATCACAAAAAAAAATAATAATAATGGCATGAAACTTTCAAATGTAGAGAAACTAAAAAAAAAAAAGCATAAAACAAATATAGAGTTGGCTCCCATGCAGTTTGTGCTGGAGATTCAATGAGAAGCAAGATATCGCAAGCCTGTGAGTTGATAAGATCTCCTCTATAACAACAAAGAGATGTTGCAGGTTGCAAATCGGGCTGAGATTTCTAAAACGACATCGCGATACGTTTCACAAGGATCGTCATTGTTCGGCACCAAAACATCTTTGGGAAGAAGGTTTGGCTCTCGATCTTGTTTGTAGGCGAATCATGATATGCGCGATCTTCACTTTCGCTTCGTCATTGTTCGTAGTCGATCAATCAGCTTAGTCACTGCTCGGGCTTCGACGACAATGTTTAGATCTCTTCGATGCAGCGACACTCATAAACTAACGGCAACATAGATCGATTCATCGAGCGAGACTATGAAGAAATCTATGACTCCGATGAAGGGTGTTGGCTGATGACAGGCGAAGACACCAATTGCTTCGTGGTGCTTAAATGGAAGTCAAAAGCAGGAAGAGACAAAAAGGAGAGAGTGTAATTTTAAAGGTAGAATATATATATATATATATATATACATATATAAAATAAGTCATTTAGGAAAATGGTTGAAATCAACAACTTAGCTTGAAAATTATAATATATAAGAATTTTATATTATAATATTTAAATATTTTACATTTTTTATAGTTATAATTGATAATTAAAACTGCTCCTTCAAACAACCACAGTTTACCTATTGACTAAAAAATCCACCTCCATCAAGTTTGTGTGGCAGATTGCACAATTATTGTAACAAAATTTTGCTATTAATATAGTAACATATATTAATATAGTAACATAGTACAAAATTCAAAATATATTTTATAAATAATAAACATTGAAACTATCAAAAAAATACCTACATTGTTTTTTGGTGTAAAACATGAATAGTATTAAACGTGCATATTACTATAGCAATTATAGTTATAACTTTTTGTCATTTCTTTTTTAGGGGAAATATTATCGTATTAAACTCCACTCTAATAAATCTACCATGTAACAATTTTTATCACAAAAAAAGGACAAAGAAACAACAAGACAATAAAGAAATAAAACGAAGTCCTTTTTTTTTTTTAAAGGATAAAATGAAATTCTAAAAAAGAAAGAATAAGAGAAAAAATACAGATAATCTGAGAGATTTTAAGAGAGAGAAAGTAAGAGAGGTATATATAAGGAGTTATAGAGATAGAGGGGTTTGGTTTATATTTTTCTCTCCCAGCTACTCTTGTGTTTAATCAAGTCGGTGTAGCAGATTGCACAATTATTGTAACAAAATTTTACTATTTATATAGTAACACAGTATAAAATTCAAAATGTATTTTATAAATAATAAACATTGAAATTATCAAAAAAATACTTACATTGTTTGAATATTAAACTTGAATATTAGTATAACAATTGTATTTATAACTTTATTGTCATATTCTTTTTTAGGGGAAATATTGCCGTATTTAACTCCACTCTAATAAATCTACCATCTAATAATTTTAAGACAAAGAAACAACAAGACAATAAAGAAATAAAACGAAATCTTTTTTTTTTTTTTTTTGTGAAATACGGAGTTATAGAGAGGGATTTGGTATATATTTTTCTCTCCAAGCTACTCTTGTGTAATATTTTTAATTTTCCTCTCCAACCCAACCCCACCTCCAAACCTCAGATTTCTGCAATTCACAGTGAGCAAACAAAACAAACAAACCCTAACAAGTTATTATCTCCCCCTTTCAGAAAAACTAAGACCCAAAAACAAAACCCTAGCCCTTTTGTATTTTCCTTTGATTTTGGGGCCTTTCCTTTTCGAAATTGAATTCGGAACAATTCTCAGCTTGCGAATTTAGCCTGTAATGTCTGCTTGCTTGATTGATTAATTCAATTGAGCTTTCTTATTGGGGAAAGCTTTGTTTTTTTTTTTTTTTCTTCGAATATTTTGGGGATTTGGGATTTTAGGGTTGACATTGAAATTGGTTTGTGTTTCGTGAATTCGCGAAGAAGAGAGCAACAGAGGAAGGAAAGGAGAGAGCATTTTGGCTATGGAGGGCATACCGCACCCAATACCTCGTACTGTCGAAGAAGTCTTCAGCGATTTCAAAGGCAGACGCTCCGGCTTGATTAAGGCCCTCACTTCTGGTTCTCTATCTTGACGTTCTAATTTTTATAAATTTTATTTTTTCCCTTTTTAATTTTGTTCGTATACTACTTTACGAAAATTTTTGTTTGTGGGTTTAACGATTTTTTGTTTTAATTTTGTATTTTTTTGTAGACGTGGAAAAGTTTTACCAGCAGTGTGATCCCGGTGAGTTGTTATTTTCGTTGAGTTATTATTATTGGGCTTTTTCAGAATTTTTCTTAATTTTGTTTTTTTAAAAAATAAAAATGCTTTATTTGTGTGACCTACTGTGAAATAGTTGTTTTTTCTCAAAATAAAAAATATCAGAAATACTAACCCAAGTGATAATAATTTGGAATTTCGTTTGCCGCAAGTAATGTTTTTACGTTTTTGCTCTGTCTTTATTTACTTATTTCACATAATATTTTTGCACTCTGTTATTAGTGTCTTGTTTGTCATAATATTTCTGCTCTTTGTTATAATTTTTTTTTTCTGTCATTATACTATTTTGACAGTTATGCGAGTAATACTTGAATGGTAACTTAGAACACTTAGTAAATTTGTTGTTAAATTAAAGCGCATAACTTCCTTATTTGGTCTCCTTGTAGATACTATAAGCTATAAATTGTCATATAGAGGATCTTACTGTTTTCCAGAAGCAAGAGAACGTCATCCATTATGTTTTATGTCATGTTTTTGGGAAATTTGAGGGTCTAAAATATTGATATTTTGGTCCCCTTTAGCGCTTATTCCTGCGCTAGTAACGTGGGGGAGCATCCACCCGACCATAGTGAGTGGTCTTACTGTTTTCCAGAAGCAAGAGAACATGATCCGTTATGTTTTATGTCATGTTTTTGGGGAATTTGAGGGTCTGAAATATTGATATTTTGGTCTCCTTTAACGCATATTCCTGCACTAGTAACATGGGGGAGCATCCACCTGACCATAATGAGTGGTCTTAACCATTGGGAAAGATAAAGGAAAAGCAGCAATTCTCGTAGAGAATATTGAATTCTATTTGTCTAATGCATTCTTTGGTTTTTTTTATTTTTATAATTTGACTCTTGGCGCATAATTTTGCAACATTTGCATGAAGAAACAATTTGCTATCTCTGGTTGTTTGGACAAAGTTAGCACTTTATTCCTGTAGAACTGCATGATGGCTCTACGTGAAGATGCTGATAGTTTTAGGTCTGGTCCAACCTTATGGACATAGAAACTGAGTTGCAGTTTCGTTTTTGTTAAACTAAAATTTTATACTTTCTGCCATCTGTTTAGTTGCTATCTGTCACATTCATTGTATGCTGATTGTTGACATGTTGTCTCATTTTGTCTTTCTGTAAAAGATTATGTCATTGTTGTTGACAACTGGAAAACACATCCTGAATAGCGCCAACTCTGACGTTACTAAGTTTGAGCATGCTGTTTGTTCCAAAGTTTCATTTTATTATCAATATCAACAAACATCCAAAGTAGTGGTCGAAAAAAATCTATTCAATAAAGTGCTTTGCCATTGTAAATCGAACAACTTTTTGGTATGATCAAAATTATGCATTGTTTCTTAGGAATGTATATTCTGCTTCACAGAGAAGGAGAATTTGTGTCTGTATGGACTCCCTAACGAGATATGGGAAGTTAACCTGCCTGTTGAAGAGGTGCCTCCAGAGCTTCCTGAGCCAGCCTTAGGCATTAATTTTGCTAGGGATGGTATGCAAGAGAAGGACTGGTTGTCATTGGTTGCGGTTCACAGCGATTCATGGTTGCTTGCTGTTGCGTTCTATTTTGGTGCACGCTTTGGTTTTGGTAAGAATGAAAGGTATGAAATGGTTTTCCCCTAGCTATGCACAAAATCTAGCTTGTTAATATGTGATCTGCCTCTTGAATTCTTATTTTTGGATCAAGCTTTTTTTTTGTTATTGTTTTTCCCCCCCAATTGAAGCTTCATCCTGTTTGTTGACTTATGATTTATGCTACATCAAATGCCTTATGTTATTTTCATGTGCGTTGTTTTTGTTATCGTTTTTTGGCATGTAAAGTTACCTTCTTCCATCTTTTTCCTATACTGGCCTTGCAATGTTTTTGGTCACTTATGATTGATGGTTTTGCTTCAAATTATAGTTTCCTTGACAGAATTTATGCACATATATTTTTTAGCTCCAATCAATTTTATGTCTAGTGGATGCCTTCAGATATAGTTACTTGTAAACTTGTTAAATATGCTTGTTTTATTTCCCATGATATTCCCCCACTCAGCCTTTTCTTCCTTTTCGTTTCTTTTGGCAATACTCTTTTTTACTGATTGCTAGCAGAAAACATGATGGAGTAGTTTATAACCGTTCTTTTCTTCAGTATGGGACAAATGGCTAGCCCTTTTTTTATATGTAAAAGCTAAGATACAAAGTGAAGTGATGAATAACGTGTTGGTAAAGCATGAGTTTCTTTTTGCTCCCCTCTTCATACGGGATGCTCGAGCTACTAAACTCGATAAGTTGACTCATTAGAAAGATAAATTCATTGTGTAGACCTTTCAGGATGGGTGCTTCTAGTATTATTCTAAATTCAGCAGTTAGTTACTTGTGATTAATTATGTTTGTATTGCTTATTGGGACCAATTATGTTTGTTCTCCTGATTACCAGCTAATATAAAAGCGTTTTGTTCCTGGTGTGGTGATTTCTGCCGAGGACTTGACAGAGAATGATCTTTTCTTGATAAGAGCCACTATCAAGTTTATTTTTTAGCCACAATTTAATCTTAGTAATTGGAATACTAACTGTTCTAAGCAAAAGGAAGTAATCATGACTCTTCATTCTTTTTTGAGAAATTTCACTTCTTCCAAGTGTGTTTTGATGCAGTGTGATCCGAATCATGGTATTTCGGTAACTAACTTAAAGGTATTAAGCCTTCTTGCTAAAGTTCAGGTGAAAGATCTTTGAACCATCCCATATAGGCGTTGCCTGCAATTAAATTGTTGGTCTCTGTCTAGAACAGAGTTCTATACTTCAAATTTTGGACTGTCTTGCATGCACTTTAGAAGTCGATCATATATTGTCTTCAATATGAGCCTTGTGGCCAAGATGAATGGATGAAACTTATTTATTTTTTTTTTTTCCTTTTCTGCTACACGAGAATAATTTCTTTTTTTTTTTAATTTAAATACCAGATTTTCAATATTAATTACAAGGTTCGTTTTGTTTGGCTTTGATAAGTGCATTGTTTAAATTCATAGATGATGTAGAAAGTTCTTCATGTAGACTAGTGTTGCCCTTGCTAAAAAAATCCTAGTAAAGTCATCTTTTTGTTAATATTAATTCAAGTCGGAGACGGTCCTAATTTTTGTTTGATCGAAACTTACAGGAAGAGGCTTTTCCAGATGATAAATGATCTTCCCACCATATTTGAGGTTGTGACAGGTAATGTCAAGCAACCGAAGGACCAATCTGGTACTAATAACAACAGCAGCAAGAGCAAATCTAGTAGCAAGGTGGGAAGAAATTGTATCTAATTTTTTTTTTTTTTCTTTTTGGTTACCTTTCTAATGTCAAATTTTATTGTTTTACTCATATCTTGCTACTTGATATCCTCTGTCTTGAGCAGTCTCGGCAATCCGAGTCCCATACCAAGGGTGTGAAGATGTCTCCACCGCCAAAGGAAGATGATGAAAGTGGAGAAGAAGAAGAGGAAGACGATGAACAGGGTGCTACATGTGGGGCTTGCGGGGATAACTATGGGGCCGACGAGTTCTGGATTTGTTGCGATGTGTGCGAGAGATGGTTCCATGGAAAGTGCGTGAAGATTACACCTGCAAAGGCTGAACACATCAAGCAATACAAATGCCCGGGATGCAGTAGTAAGAGGGCCAGAGTTTGAATTTGGAGGCTGCTACCCTTGAAAGCGGACAAGGTTTACTTCCATTGCAATTGGGAACTAAAAAACAGAGTCAGTTGTCAGTTTTTAGTAATTGAATTTGAATGACTTATGACGGGATTCCAAGTTTTGAAACTATTGTTTTTATGTTCCGTAATTTTCTTAAGGAATTTGTTTCTGATATGGGTAGGTGAGTTGCAACTAGAAATATTATATATATATTCCTGCAGTTATTCTGGTTTCATCCTTGTGCGTACACACTAATATGTTTATGATTATGAACCATTTGATACTCTGCTAGGCATTGTTTTTAATACTTATTGGTTCATATCATACTTTTTCTTTTTTTTGGAGGGGGTTCATATCATACTTAATAGCTTCATTTATGTTGATTTGAGTAGTTTTACATATGTGGGATTTCTATTTTCTAATTTTTCACTAATTTGCTATAAACTTTTGAGAAAGCTCCAAAGTTTGTAGCTTCAGTGCCCAATATGGTAGCAAGTGTAGATAATTTGTTACAGTGAGGCACTAGCCATTTGTCATTGTTATTTCTCTGCTGGCAAAGTTGGCTAGCATGGCTGTAGGCTGACAAAATACTTAAAAATATTTGATGGATTCGGTTCCATGCTTCTTCTGTTTTTTTTTTTTTTGGTAGCAATTTGATAGCTGCCACTTCATGATCATGAGCTTGCCCTCCAGCTAATTGTGTTTCCTATAGGCACTTCTTGAACTTTCTCTTTCGGTGTTTATATAGGCTGCCACATGAAGGGCACGCTCATTGTTGGGGGTGGCTAAAATGGAGGTTTCGTGGTTGCATGCATAATCCAGTGGTAAATTCATGTCCGATCCCATCAAATGATGAGTTTGAATCTCAAATCTTAAAGTTCAAAAGAACAAAAAAAATGGAGGTTCCTAGAAGAAACATTCTACGATGCAGTTAACAAAGGATCAAAACACTAAAATCTCCAAGTTAAAAGACTATAAAGAGTGTACATTTTCCTTCGCTTGTGAATGCACTGGGATTCTTTGTTCAATTATAGCATGAGCCTTCAAACCTCAACGACCCAAATTCAGCGTTCACATTAAACAATGAGTTTAGCATTCATATCTGTTATAGAGATTAATTCCAAGAGTTGAAAGGATTACTGTTCTCTTTTCTTATTTCTTGTAACGTGTGGGCTTGCTAAACATATTCATACGTGGAGCCAATTGAGGCGGATGTCCCTGCTCAAATTTTTTATTGTCAAAAAAATCTATATACATAAAATCTTTATTTTATTGTGAAATATACATATAGCCACACTAAAAATATAAAAGTTAATCTATAGCCTCTCAAGTTTTTGTCTAATCATTAGCCCCACTGATAAAAAATTTCCAACTCCCATGGATATATATATATATAGATATCATATATATAGATATCATGGATATCTATATATATATATATATAGATATAGTTTAGAGGTGGTAACTATAACCTTATACTTTTGGTAGAGTTGAGTGTAGATTTATTACTAAACATATGACCAAATAGGAAAAAGAAGTACTAATCTTTTCTCTTTTCCCATTCATACAGGTAAACACATCCTTAAGAAAACCAAAACCCAACCAATTTTTTATCTAGGCCTTGATTTGCTTCTCACTTGTCCGGGACAATTTTCACACAGCCCAACCACCCAAATTCCGAAGTCTGTCCCCGAAAGGGGACACCAACCCAGTGTGGTTTCAAGTACTTTTCTGTAGCAATTTTTTGAAACTTTTTTTTTTTTGAATACATAGTGTGTATTGAAATATTAGAGGTACAGTGCAAATTTATCTCAAATGTTTATAGCATTTTATTTATATCTTTAAGTTTTAAAAATATTATTTACTGCAAGAAATTAATACCTATTTGGTTTATAGATTTCAAGAAATTCAAATTAAAAAAACTGCAGTGAATAATTTTTTTGTGAAACTTAAATAAGTAAACAGCACGTTTTAAAATTTTATATTTAATTATTTAACCAACCTTTTATATATAATAAAATAATATATTTCAATTACAAAACATCATATTAATTATACATTACATTACATAATCTAGAATAAGTGAACAAAACATTAGATTTAATAATAAAACATAAATACAAAATAAAAAAAACATATTGATCATTATTCAATTCTCTGAATTAGTATACTCTTCCCCAAATGATCAATTAATGCATTTCAAAGCGTAAAGTGAACCTCTCTATCCTTGTTTTGTCTATATCAATAAAAAATTCTTCAAAAGGGGTATTTTCATCTACCACCATTTCAACTTTTAAAATGACGCTTCAATCAAATCATCAATTGGTGCATCAACATCACGTTCATTCTCGATTATCATGATGTGCGTAACAATGCACACAGCCATTAAGTAATGATTTTTTTAAATTCCATAGCTGATTTGAGCCTACTCGAGTCCTTTCAAAGTGAACAATCAAGAATTATACAAAAAAGGGGCACAATAACAACAATTAAATGAAAATATCTTTAATGGTTTTGGTCAATATTTCAATGATATTACTGGATCGGGAAGTGATCTCCATAATACTAAATTATTGTCTTAATTTGTATTGTATTCTGCATTAATATTAGTGTTATATAATTAGTGTACATTTATTTTAAGTTTTAATGTAATTTTAATTACTGTGTATTTTAATGTTTTTGTTTTTTGCATTACATGTTAACTTTATGAGTTCATCATAAATGTTAGCATAAAGAAAATAATAATAATAATAATAATAATAATAAAACTATTTTATTAAAGAAATTTTATTAAATTAATAATAATAATAGTAAATTAATAAAGAAAAGATAGAAAAAGGAAGAAATTTTATTAAAAATTGTATAATTAGGGAAAACTAAAAATTATAAAAATACAAAATGGGTAACTATTTATTATAAAACCCTAAAAGAAACTTTACAATTAAAAAAAGAATGGTGTAAGAACAGTGCAATGCTATATATAGCGCCACACTATCTACAACTCTTAATTTGGGGTTAGGTTTCCGTTTGGTTGGAGCCTAATTCGCATGCTATTTTGGCATTTTACTCCAATTTGGAGTTGGTTTTTAGCAGTCGGTTGGAAATTCTTAAGTTTGTGATTTTACATATTTGTGAATTTCTTAAAATTGATACATAATTAATTAATTAAAAGTTAACTTGAAATTGGATTATGATTGTTAGAGCTTGAATTACATAGGTCCATATTCATAGCCTGATTAGCCCTAATATTAACTAGATTAAATCAAAAATTATATAAATTCGCTCTAACTTTATGATCTAAATTAAGGTATGCAACCCTTCCTAATTTAATGGGGTGTGATATGAAATGAAATTTAATATTATTTTTTTTTCTTTTCTTGATAAAATGGTGTAATCACACAAATATGAATAATGAATAGTCTGTATCAAGCTGGAAACAATTGGCAGTCTCATAAAAATACATAAGAGTGTAAAATAAGAGTGGCCTTGATTTACTTCCTCCTTGATTGGTGCCTAAAACAACTACAATAAAACAAATATCCAAACAAACTTTTAAAAAGATTTCGGCTGCTTGTGGGTTGTATGCTAGCATACTGTGTACACATTTGTTTTGCCAATACTTTGGTTTTATCATCTTGTCTTTAACTTGATAAAGTATGCCTTGCTTTTCAATGTGAGAAAATAGCAACATTGTTATCCTCTTTAGGAACAGATAGAAACTATTGCTTACTGATTAAAGCACTACAATAATGGAAAAAGATTTTTACACTGATGTGCCATGAACTTCTTAGTGTTTAAATAATTTGGATCCCAATTTTGAAAATTGATTGCAATTAGATAAATGTGAAAACGTCAATAATTAAGGTGTGAAATGACCCCAGACTTTTTTTTGGCACAAAATACACCGGAAGCGTTTTATTGATTGGTAAATTGGATCTTAAACTTGTTAATTTTGACTATATTAATTTCAATCTATTATTTGGGAGAAACAAAATATAAAGCTAGAAAACAAGGATAGAACTTTTTTAGCTCTTATGATATGGTAGTCCAGAAGAGAAAGAAAGAGAAAACAAAATGTCTAATCTATTTTATTTTACACATATTCTCATAAAATGTAAGAAAATGCATTGTAATTATGATCAAAATAGCTATTTATTTAAGTTTTCTCATATTTTTCCCTCCCCTTCTCTTTACAAAGTTTGAAGGATTAGAAGATGGTCGCCCGCCAATTTATAACTTCTTTCTATTTCAATTTTCTTTCTACCATACAATCTAATATTCCATTTTCTTATCCAAAATTACTCTTCTTTTTCTACCCTGTCAAACATAGCCTAATTTTAAAAATGAAAATTTAGAGTCTAACTTGCAAATAACGAAAATTACCCTAATGAAGCCTTTTCATGTTAGTTGCAAAGCTAACTTTTTTTTTTTCTCTGGCAAAAAAAAAAAAAAAAAGAGAGAAAGAAATAAAACGAATTCATCCCCTAATAATTAAATGCATACTTTTTTTAAGGTCACATATCAAATTTTTATTGAGAAAATTATTCTTTTGGATCATTAAGGGCAAATAAAGACACAGAACTCTTTTTTATAGCATGCTATAATAACTTATTACAAGATCTAGAACGAAGAGTATTTAGTGCACATATTGGAAATCCCTTAATTAATAAATTAATCAAATGCATGTTGCTATAAAGTTACAATATCCTCGGTCTTTTTGACTAGGGCAGTACAATAAACGTGTTCGTGTCGGTACTTTACAGCACGATACATTTAGGCCGAATACGAACACGACACGTTAATAAACATGCCAGAAATGCAAACACAAACACGACCCGCTTATAGCACGTGTAACACGGCACAACACAATTAACACGATTACTAAGCAGGCCATGACAAGTTGATACGATAACAACATACATATGACACGTTTATAACCTAGTTAACTAAAAATTTAAAAATTTAAAAAATTTAAAAAAAGCAAATAAAGAAAATTGACAAAAATATAATATCTAATTAATACTAACCTACTATAAATATTTTTATTTTTAATTTTAAATGTCTTATAGACGGATGGGTCGTGTCGTACCGTGTCGACACGTTTATGACCCGCTTAATTAAACGTGTTAAGACGTGTTAGATGTGTTAGTATAAATCCAACCTGTTTATTTTCTTATTATTCGTGCCAACCCATTTATGGCCTAATTAATAAACATGCAGTCTAAACTTGTTTATCTCGTGTCGTTACCGTATTGTGTCATCATATCATGTATGAAATTACCGGTCCAAAATAATATTATCCTCTTATGTGTGGACTGCATAGTCTTCTACTGGGGGGGATCACATGTTTGGGGTAGAGAGAGAGAAATAATAATATTGTACATTTATTGTTAGTGAGAGATATGGATAGATATTGACAATGTGAATAGGGGGCTCAGCGGATAGAATAATTGAGGGACGTGATTGAAAGAGGTGGGGGGTGGTGGTGAATTAGTTGGCCCCCATCACATGATTGATTTCTTGTTTCAATAAAATGGGCATCACAATTAATGATATTCAATTAAAGGCGTTGGATCATGATCTCAAGTTGTTCTTTTTAATATTGAAAGTAAGGCTATTATTCTGTTCTTTGTGTGAGGAGATATGGAAATGGAGTGGATGACCATCTAGTGGTGCTATATAACAACTATACTTCGAGGGAAAAGATTAGCCAAATTTGAGCTCAACGTGAATGCCTATTTCTCCTTTGAGGTAATTGGGTCCGTTTAGTAGTGTTTTAAAAATAAGTGAAAATTGTTTTGTTTTGAAAAATAAGAATTTTTTTAAAATTGTGCTGAGAGTGTTTTTGAAATTTTTACCTCAAAAAACATGCAAAAACTTTTCAAAAACTCTCAAAACAATATCAAATTTGTTTTCCCGCATGAATACCCTTAAAAGTGGTCAAAGCGGTAAGACGCTTGCCTTAAGGCCATTTCTTGAGAATTGGAAAACATAGTACGCAGTAGAATTTTAAAAAAAATTTACATCACAGTAATTTTCAAAACACAAGTTTGACATGTTATATGTATAAATTAACCAGATCTTACTAACCTTTGATTGCCAAAGAACCCTCACAAAACATGAAGAGAAGTAACGTTCCAGAAAAGCCTTAACCAACTAGTCTTCTTTGTTATTCTCTATCCAAGACCGGAGTGAGTGTGGGCTCACACATACAGCTTTTCCACTAGGTGACTCTCCTTCCAACCAATTGAGAGAACCTACAGCAAGTGTTTGTGATTTGTGAACAAAAGCTCTCAGGGAGTTTTCAGATTCTCAGTAGCAGAGTATCACTCTTAATCTCTAAATTGATCTGAGTAACTCTTAAGACTTACTCCCTTATGTATAGATTGGTCATGGGGTCAGTCCTTATCAGATTAGGTCTCAAAAACTCGAAACATAATCAAGTTCAGATCAATATCTAATAAGATCCGTGTGGAAACGCGTGATCTTATCCTTCGCTGATCGGCAGGCCGAACACGTCCATCGGCAGGCCAAACTACCGAATAAAAATCTCGCGAATCTTTTATTTTCCACCCGAGATTCTATAGGATAAAGTCTCAGTTTTAATTCAAATAACCCAATAGAGAAGTTATCTGATCAAAACAACTTTATCTAGATAATCTCTAAGAAAATAAATCAATTCCCAATAATTCTACAAGTTTATCTTGATCTAATTTATCTAAAATTAAATCAACCGATAAACAGACAAGAATTATCCGATCCTTATAATTCAACAAGTTTATCTTGAATTAATTTTTATCACAAAATTAATTCAACCGATAAACAGACATGAATTATTTGATTCTTCCAAATTTCAACCAATCTAATAAATCCGACATAAGTTACCAATAATTGAAAAAGCATGCCGTGTCGTTACAGGATGTTGTGAGCTAGCAAAGGGGACCAAATGGACCTATATAGTTCAAGCTCCCGATAATTATGAAACCCAATATCCCAGATATACATTTCATAATTATCAACTCCAACGCTACACCACTAAATGCTTGGAGCTGCACTCTCGAACTACATAGAATTACGAAGCTCATAAGCTAAGTCTCCATGACATATCATAGTGTATCGTATCCCTATATGACAATCCATAATCGGCTTAAGGATAAGTTTTGTCTTACCATCCTGATTATTTTTATCTTACGTTCCATTATCTCACCATCGAAAAACTTACTATCCAAAGACAGTATACCATTCGGTTACACCTATGTATCCAAATGGTTGAGCGCTCCAGTTTTCCAATTACAGGATAACGCATATAAGAAGATGTCATTACTCTTAAAGAGGAGCTATGGATTCCATATCTATTAATAACAGGTCTACGCTATAAAGAGTCATGCCTCCAATGTACCGGCATGCATACCACTATTAAGATATGGGTGTCACCCTTTGGTACATCAAAAGACACAAGTCAAGACAATGGGCCTACTATGCATATCAGGATTAAGATACAATACAAATGATTGTCTAAAGTGAATCAATTTGCCGAGACAAAATTATTAATCCAAATCAATTCACTTTATGTCCCGATCTAACACATCGTCACCTATGACAACGTGCCAATGTTTCTATTCATGGAGTCCACCTCCGATGGTCAAGACAAACCATCTCCCAAAAAGGGATATAGACAACATAACAATCTTTGCATGAATAAAGCGCCCAACTTTATTCCCTCAATTGTGGATCGTATGATTTAGACCATCACCTTAAGAATCGTGTCTTCCGCATAATCTGTCCATCATATGCCCAATTCTTAAGGTTTAGACCGACAGTCTCAGACTTTTGTTTGCTTAACATACATTCAACAAATATGAACATAAAGAGGACAAGATTTGGTATATTAATAATGAATAAATTCTTTAACGATAATGTCTCTAAAAACTTATTACATTTTTACTCCTTAGGGCATACATGTCTAACAATCTCCCACTTGCATTAAGTGAGTAAATATGACAAATCTTGCATCCTCATAGCTTCCACATGCCTCTCGAAGACTCTTCCAGTAAGTGTCTTCGTGAATGGATCAGCTAAATTATCCTCTGACGTGATCTTGCACACCGTGACATGCCCGCCCTCAACGAAGTCCTTTATCACATGATACTTCTGATCAATATGCTTACTCTTCTTGTGAAATCTTGGTTCCTTAGCATTAGCTACTGCCGCACTATTATCATAGTACAGTGATACCGCCTTATCCATATCAGGAACGACCTCAAGATCCCCAAGAAACTTGTGGAGCCACACTATTTCTTTTGAAGCTTCACTAGCTGTCACATACTCAGCCTTCATCATTGAATCTGAAGTGCAATCTTGCTTCACACTTCTCCAACTGATGGCACTATGCCTAGAGTAAACACAAAACCCAGAGTCTATTTCCTAGAATCTAGACAGGATTGAAAATCTAAGTCAGTATATCCTAGAGGAGTCAGGTCCTCACCCAAATATACAAGCGTATACCCTCGAGTCCTTCTTAGGTACTTGAAAATATACTTTACCGCAACCCAATGGTAAGGTCCTAGATCCGCCTGAAATCGATTGACAATCCCGACAACATAACTAATATCCGGTCGTGTGCAAAGCATAGCATACATGAGACTGCCCACTGTCGAAGCATAAGGCACGTTCTTTATGTATTCTCTTTCTTCATAAGACTTTAGAGAGTCTTTCTTAGAAAGAGTAATTCCAGACCTAGATGGTTGCCCACCTTTCTTGGAATTCTGCATTACAAACCTCTTGAGAATTTTATCTATGTAGCCAGCCTAGGACAAAGCTATCATTTTGTTCTTCCTATCCCAAAAATCTGGATACCGAGAATAAAATTAACCTCATCCAAGTCCTTCATGTCAAACTGCTTGATCAACCATAATTTGATCGATGACAACGCCCCAATGTCATTGCCAATTAGCAGTATGTCATCTACATAAAGCAGTAGAAAACCCACATTTCCATCCTTACTGTGTTTGTAAACATATGGTTCATCCACATTTGGTGAGAACCTATAAGTCTTGATCACCTAATCAAATCTTATGTTCCAAGAACGAGAAGCCTGCTTAAGTCCATAAATTGACTTCAGCAGCTTACAAACCTTACCTTCTTGACCCGTGACCTTGAACCCGTCTGATTGCTCCATATAAATAGACTCATCAAGATAGCCATTTAGAAAAGCCGTCTTGACATCCATCTATCAAATCTCATAGTCGAGACCGGCAGCTATGGACAAGAGAATCCGGATGGACTTAAGCATGGCTACAGGCGAAAAGGTTTCCTCATAATCGATTCCTTCCTTTTGCGTATAACCCTTAGCTACCAGTCTAGCCTTAAAGGTTTTGACTTTTTCTTCCACTCCTCTATTTCTCTTATAGATCCATTTATACTCTATGGGTTTTACAACTTCGGGAAGATCTACTAGCTCCTAGACCTGATTAGTCTTCATAGAATTCTTCTATATGTTCATAGCCTTTATCTAGAGTTTTGAACCAACATCCTTCATAGCTTCTTTGTAAGTGTAAGGATCCCTATCATTTTCAACTGGTTTAGCCAAGAGGACCTCTTCATTGAACATATGCCTCTCAAGTTGACGCCTGATCCTCCCATTGCACTAAAGCCTCTTAGGTTGTTGTTCGAGTTTGGTTGGATTTTCTACACTGATTGGAATGGTTTCATTCAAAACCCCCAAAGTAATCGGATCACTCGCCAACTCCTCAAGCACCACTGTGCTTTGAAGCTTAAAGTCGTCCACATAACTTTCCTCAAGAAAAGTTGTATTAGTTGAACCATAACTTTATTTTCCTTTGGGTTATAAAAATAACTCCCTTTAGTCCCTTTTGGATATCCTATAAATACACAAACTTCTGAAAGTGCTTCCGACTTATTCGGATCCTTAAACAAGACATGAGCTGGACATCCCCATATGCGAATGTGGTTTAAGGATGTCTTCCTACCCGTCCACAACTCGTGAGGAGTTTTAGGGACCGATTTTGAAGGCACATTGTTCAATAGATAACACGCGGTTTGTAGTGCATATCCCTAAAAGGATAAAGGTAATGATGAATAACTCATCATAGACGTAATCATGTCCAACAAAGTCTTATTTCTTCTCTCCAATACGCCATTCTGCTGCGGAGTGCTCGGTGCAGTCAAATAGGATAAAATCTCATTCTCTAATAAGTGTTCCAAGAACTCATCAGAAAGATATTCCCTACCTCGATCAGATCGAAGTACCTTTATGGGTCTACCCAATTGCTTTTCCACTTCAGTCCGAAACTCCCTAAACTTGTCAAAAGTTTCACTTTTGTCATGCATCAGGTACACATACCCATATCTTGAGTAATCGTCAATAAAAGTGTCGAAGTACTCATACCCTCCTAGTGCTCGGATGTTCATCGGCCCGTAAATATCACTATGCACAAGTTATAGAACCCCTTCAACCCTATTGCCCTTAGACCTGAATGGTCTTTTGGTCATTTTACCCTCCAAACAAGATTCATAATGAGGTATAGATTCCACCTTTAAGTGACTTAAAGGTCCATCCCTTACTAACCTTTGAATCCTATTCAGGTTAATATGACCAAGGTGCAAATGCCAAAGATAAGTCTTATTAGAGTGAGAAGTTTTAAGTCTTTTAAAGTCATTATCATTTATCTCAGCATTAAGGAATAAGTTCATCTTAGGTTTCATAAAATATAGATTATTTTGCATCCATCCAGAACAAATAAAAGATTTATTTTTACGAATCACCACTTTATCATTAAAAAAAACCAAGTATGAGTCTTTAAATAAACAAGCTATAGAAATTAAATTCCTTTTAAATTTAGGAACATAAAAACAATCTTGCAAAAATAAATTCCTATAATTATCAAAATAAAGATGGACGTCTCCCACTGCTTCCGCTGAGACCAAGGATCCATCGCCCATCCGAAGCGTGAAGTCCTCATGCAGTAGACTTCTCGTTTCTTTGAACCCTTGTAGAGAAACACAAACATGATTAGTTGCACCAGAATCTATGACCCAAATGTCACTTGATTCCTCAACCAAACAAGTTTCTAAATACAGAAGATCACACCTACCTCCTTTGGAAAGGAAGTCCTTGCAATGCTTCTTGATATGCTCGACCTTCCCACAAAAGAAGCACTTAAGCTTCTTTGGGTTTTTCTTTTTCTTCTTCTTGCTCTTGGTAGTAGCAGGAATAGAAGACTTCTTGTTCTTGGTCCGTTGCTTCTTTCCATTCCTAGAGTTAGGATTGGAACCAAAAGCAGCTACCATGTTGGCCTCACCACATGCAAGAGACTCCTTGATCAGCAGTTCAAACTCCTGTAATTATTTCATCAGTTCTGTTAAGGTCATATCCCGTCTATTGCTTAAATTAAATGTAGCTCTAAATGGAATAAATTCCTTAGATAGAGTCTTAAAGACCATAGTCATCTGAGTTTCAGCATCGATGTTGGCTCCATTGGTTTGAGCCTCAGTGAGATAACTCATGACCAACATCATATGCTCCTTTACAGTTGTCCCTAGCCTCTGTCTACAGTTTAGAAGTTTCTGAAGCGCCATTTGCCGCTTTGTTATGGCTTGGCCTCCAAACATATCTTCAAGATTATCTAAGATCTGCTTCGCAGTCTCATAATCCTGATGTTGAGCCTGCAGCATGTTATTCATGCTAGCCATAATATAGCAGTGGGCCTGATCATTAGCATCTTTCCAACGATCATACGCTTGGAATTGCTCATTAGTTGAGTCTCCCGTAGGCTCGGGAGGACAAGGGGTTGTCAGTACATATTTCAGTTTCTCAAAGGATAGGACGATATCCAGGTTCCATTTTCAATCATTATAATTCTCTCCAGTTAATAGGTTTTTGTTAAGTATCGATGATAAAGCATTTTTAAACATTTTTAATCTACAATAAAGAATTATATACCAAACATAAGCAAACATATAATAATAATTTAGTAAGATAACACAATCATGTAAAAAATACAAATGCGTTTATGTGTCAAAACCTTAAAAATATCACAACCTTACAACGATAATTCCCACCTCATAATTCAACAAGCTCCTAGGGGAGTCATGCCAAATTCAATCAGGAACACGGATCTCCTCGTGATTAATATATGCCATCCAAGACCCATATGATCCAGCATATATTAATAATCGTTTCTTTGGCCATTAATTTTATTAACAGAGCTCCTAAGGGAGGTTAATAATAAAATTAACGTGAGTGTATAACCATCGTTTCAATATTTTATCCATGATTTATAATCACCACCTAGGGGTGTGCAACCATAAATCATGCTAAAATACCTTATCTTCTCAGATATCCAATCTAGTACATGATAGAAATCCCTCCGTAGGGGTCGGGACCATCATGTTCTGCATATAGACCACGATGGAGGCCTTAGGTTCTCTGACCAACGATGGAGGCCTTAGGTTCTCTCTTCGAAAACCTTCTCCTACTCAATCTTTTGAAATCAAGGTTTTATTTTAAGAATATGCATGAACAATTTTAATATGAGCGGCACTCCCTATTCTATATGACATGTTATCAATATACATGGCAAATCATATTATAATGCAGACAAGCAAAGTAATAAAGCAAAGCTACAAGCAAAATAATAAATAACCGTAATATTATGGCTCCACCCTAGAGAATAGAAAACTAAGATTACAAGAGAATAATCGAGACATATTATCGATTCTTCATCCTTGAATCCTCAAGCTGTATCCTTCTTCATGTAATTCCCATCTTCAAGTCTTCAATCCCGTATGAATCGAATATTTCATATTTTCGGTCATATCCAAATTTAATGTTTCTCAGAATTGTCCCAAAAATAAAATTAAAACTGCATAGAAAAAACTGCACATTTTCTAGAAATTTTCTAGCTCTCAGTCGACAGGCCGATCTGGGTGATCGGCCTACCGATCCATGAAAGTTTGGCTTACCGAACTGGAAGTTCGGCCTACCGCTAGAGCCACCTGATTTCTGCCCCACTGACGGCTTGTCAAACCTCAAGTCCGGCCTGCCAATATGTGACCATAGGCCTACCAAACTGTAAGGTTCGACATGCCGACCGAGCAGAAATCTCCCATTCCAGAAAATGCAATTTTAAATGCAATTCATCAATTTTATTTTTAACAATTCAAAAACATAAAATTAGATACTCAGGAAATACCTAGGAGCATCATCATCAATCTTTTAGATCCGTCTTCTCCGAATGATTATTTAATTACAAAATTCTTACAAATTTAAAATTAAATAACAATTCCTAGATGGAGATGATAGTCCGCTATCTAATTACATGAAAAACCTAAATATACATTCTAACCTTTAAGGAACCATAACTTGTGTAAATTAATTAATCAATAAATAATTAAATAAAAATTTAATCAACCATAATTAATTAATAAACATTCACCACATAATCCATGACAACATATATAATATATAGAAACCTAGAGTGTCAACTCTCTATAAAATTAAATTCAAGCGTATGAGAGATTAAGATCACAAAATTTATACATATAACACGATCACAAGCTTGTAAATTTATGTAAAAAACTTGGCTCTGATACCAATTGTTGGAAAAAAATAGTATGCAGCAGAATTTTAAAAAAAATTTACATCAGAATAATTTTCAAAACACAAGTTTGACATGCTATATGTATAAATTAACCAGATCTTACTAACCTTTGATTGCTGAAGAACCCTCGCAAAACGTGAAGAAAAGTAACGTTCCAAAAGAGCCTCAACCAACTAGTCTTCTTTGCTATTCTCTATCCACGACCGGAGTGAGTGTGGGCTTACACGTACAGCTCTTCCACTAGGTGACTCTCCTTCCAACCAATCGAGAGAACCCAAAGCAAAACAAAAGCTCTCAGGGAGTTTTCAGATTCTCACTAGCAGAGTATCACTCTTAATCTCTCAATTGATCTGAGTAACTCTTAAGGCTTACTTCCTTTATATATAGATTGGTTATGGGGTCAGTCCTTATCAGATTAGGTCTCAAAAACTTGGAATAGAATAAAGTTCAGATTAATATCTAATAAGATCTACGTGGAAACACGTGATCTTATCCTTCGCTGATCGGCAGGCTGAACAGGCCCCATCGACAGGCCGAACATGTCCATCGATAGGCCAAACTGTCGAATAAAAATCTTACGAATCTTTTATTTTACACCCGAGATTCTATAGGATAAAGTCTCAGTTTTAATTCAAATAACCTAATAGAGAAGTTATCTGATCAAAATAACTTTATCTAGATAATCTCTAAGAAAATAAATCAATTCCCAATAATTCTACAAGTTTACCTTGATCTAATTTATCTAAAATTAAATCAACCGATAAACAGACAAGAATTATCCGATCCTTATAATTCAACAAGTTTATCTTGAATTAATTTTGATCACAAAATTAATTCAACCAATAAACAGACATGAATTATTTGATTCTTCCAAATTTCAACCAATATAATAAATCCGACATAAGTTATTAATAATTGGAAAAGCACGTCGTATCGTTACAAGATGTTGTGGCTAGCAAAGGGGACCAAATGAAGCTATATAGTTCAAGCTTTCGATAATTATGAAACCCAATATCCCAGATATACATTTCATAATTATCAATTCCAACGCTACTCCACTAAAAGCTTGGAGCTGCACTCTCGAACTACATAGAATTACAAAGCTCATATAGCTAAGTCTCCATGACATATCATAGTGTATCGTATCCTCATATGATAATCCATAATCGGCTTAAGGACAAGTTCTATCTTACCTTCCTGATTATTTTTATCTTACGTTCCATTATCTCACCATCAGAAAACTTACTATCCAAAGACAGTATGCCATTCGGTTACATCTATGTATCCAAATGGTTGAGCGCTTCAGTTTTTCAATTACAGGATAACGCATATAAGAGGATGTCATTACTCCTAAAGAGGAGCTATGTATTCCATATTTATGAATAACAGGTCTACGCTATCAAGAGTCATGCCTCCAACGTACCGACATGCATACCACTATTAATATATGGGTGTCACCCTTTGGTACATCTAAAGACATAAGTCAAGACAACGGGCCCACTATGCATATTAGGATTAAGATACAATATAAATGATTATCTAAAGTAAATCGATTTGCCGAGACAGAATTATTAATCCAAATCAATTCACTTTATGTCCTGATCCAACACATCGTCACCTATAACAACGTGCCAATGTTTCTATTCATGGAGTCCACCTCCGATGGTCAAGACAAACCATCTCCCAAAAAGGGATATAGACAACATAATAATTTTTATATGAATAAAGCGCCCAACTTATTTCCTCGATTACGGATCGTATGATTTAGACCATCACCTTAAGAATCGTGTCTTCTGCATAATATGTCCATCATATGCCCAATTCTTAAGGTTTAGACCGACAGTCTTAGACTTTTGTTTGCTTAACATACATTCAACAAATATGAATGTAAAGAGGACAAGATTTGGTATATTAATAATGAATAAATTCTTTATTGATAAAAATGTCTCCAAAAACTTATTACATTTTTACTCCTTAAGGCATATATGTCTAACAGGTATCTTCTAAGGTTCAAGTCCTCATTTTGTCCTTGAGTATCCAACTGAATGGCACCATCGATAAAAAGTGATATGCCACATTAATCCAACTATATGCAATTAAACTAGTTTATAAATATGTATGGCTTTTTGCCTTTTTATTTTATAAAAAATTAACAGGCATTGTAAATTGGCTTTTTGCCTTTTTATTTTATAAAAAATTAACAGGCATTGTAAACTTTTAACTTTGCAACAAATAGAACATGTGCCAATCGCGTGTAGACCTACCTTCTATTTTTATGTAGAGCTTAGAGTACACAATGTCCCTCTACTCGAGGAGAAAAAGGTAGGAAAAAAAGAACTATACAAATTGAGTGAGAAAATATTCACCAAGATTACAAGCCTCATTAATATAGAAAATAAAACAAATTATATGTACCATTACTATTTTTATCCATCAACTTGTATTATTTTGTGTTGAAAGGAAGGGAAAAAAAAGGTATGCTTTATTACCCTTCGAGTTTTAGTTTTCACCTAAAAATCTAGCCAATATGTTAAGTTGCCCTCGTACTTTAATCTATCTCATTTTACTCTTTTTCTTCTTTATATTTGTTGACACCTAAGATCGGCACAACAACGTGTACGGGGGTGCATGGTGGTTAGGTTCCCTATTCTACCTCCTGTTTTGCTGAGCTTCGCCTGGTCTAGTTGGATCTACAAGAGGAAAGAAGGCCTCGAAGTAAGGGGACACCAGTTTGGTGCCCACCAAGAGCACTCTGATGCTCAAGTTAGTGTTCTGACTGGAAAGAGTTAAGGGTGAGGCAGAGTAGGTAAGGAAAGAATACCTGTACCCTTTTGGTAGAGTTGATGCTCCTATTTATAAAGTTTAGCTTGGATCTAGGTGTGGACCGATTGGGCCCGTGACCCAGGTGTCCAGCGATAGGTGTCATGATCTCTAGAGAAGGAGGATTGCCCAACAAAGAGCTAGGGTGTTGTCACATGGTGGTCTTTGGGTGTGATCTACTACTGTGTGATCTGGTCAGGATCTAACCATCTTAGCCAGTTGGGGTTGTCCTTCATGGTTGCTTTGGCCAAGTCGGACAGATCCTAGTCCTAGTCAGACGGGTTCTAGTTGGACAGATCCTAGTCCTAGTCAGTCGGATCCTGGTTAGACAAATCTTGGTCCTAGTTGGACGGCTGGTCCTAGTCCAATGGGTCCTTTTCAGCCCAATTGATAACCTTCTCGGCTTAGTCTTCTAAGCCAACCTGATCGGGTGCTTAGTTTAAAGAGGGTATGAACTTTAAATGATTTTCTTGTCATGAAGATTTCCCCCAATAGTAGGCCCTTAAGACTTTGGGGATGGAGGTCATCAGCACCGAAGTCTTGATGTGGTTAGGAAATATTTTTTGTCAGCATATCCTTCTTAGACTATTCGTCTGGGACTTGGTTGGCCGTAGTCTAGATCTGGTCTTCTTTGGTCAGCCATAACCTTCTTGGACTGGTAAAACTCTTCATCATGGATCTGAATTCTCTTGGTCAGTTGTAGCCTTCTTGGACCCTTCGTCCCAGACCATGGTTGTCTGTAGCCTAGATCTAGTCTTCTCTAGTCAGCCGTAACCTTCTTGGACATGGTTGGACTCTTCATCTTAGGCCTGAGGTCTCTTTGTCGGTTGTAGCCTTCTTGGAATTTTTGCCCGGGACCTAGTAGGCCACAGCCTAGACCTGGTCTTCTCTGATCGGTCATAACCTTCTTAGACCTAGTTGGACTCTTCGTCCTAGACCTGAGGTCTCTTTGTTGGTTGTAGCCTTTTTGGACTTTTCGTCCGGGACCTAGTCGGTTGTAGCCTGGACCTGGTCTTCTCTGTTCGGTCGTAACCTTCTTGGACCTGGTCGGACTCTTCGTCTTGGATCTGAGGTCTCTTTATCGATTGTAGCCTTCTTGGACTCTTAGTCCAGGACCTGGTCAGCTGTAGCCTAGACCTGATCTTCACTAGTGGGACGTAACCTTCTTGGACTTGGTCGAGCTCTTCCTCTTAGACTTGAGGTCTCTTTGTCGATCGTAGCCTTCTTGGACTCTTTGTTTCAAACCTAGTCGGCTATAGCCTGGACCTATTCTTCTCTGGTTAGCCCTAACCTTCTTGGACCTGGTCAGTCTCTTCGTCCTGGACCTGAGGTCTCTTTGTCAATCGTAGCCTTCTTGGACTCTTAGTCTGGGACCTGGTCAGTTGTAGCCTAGACCTAGTCTTCTTTGGTTGACCGTAACCTTCTTGGACCTTATCAGATTCTTTGTCCTAACCCTGAGGTCTCTTTGTCGGTCGTAGCCTTCTTGGACTCTTCTTTCAGGACCTAGTCGGTCGTAACCTAGACCTAGTCTTCTCTGGTCGGCCATAACCTTCTTGGACCTCGTTAGACTCATCGTCTTAGACCTAAGGTCTCTTTTTCAATCGTAGCCTTCTTGAACTCTTCGTTCGGGATCTAGTCAACCATAGCCTGGACTTGGTCTTCTCTAATCGGTCATAACCTTCTTGGACCTGGTTGGACTCCTCGTCCTGGACCTGAGGTCTCTTTGTCGGTCGTAGCCTTCTTAGACTTTTCGCCTAGGACCTGGTCGGCCGTAGCTTGGACCTAGTCTTCTCTGGTTAGCCGTAACCTTCTTGGACTTGGTAGAACTCTTTGTCCTGGACCTAAGGTCTCTTTGTTGATCATAGCCTTCTTAGACTCTTCGCCTAGGACCTGGTCGATAATAGCCTGGACTTGGTCTTCTTTGGTTGGCCGTAACGTTCTTGGAGTTGGTCGGACTCTTCATCTTGGACTTGAGTTGTCTTTTTTGGTCGTAGTCTTCTTGGACTCTTCGTCTGGGACCTGGTCGACCGTAGCTTGGATCTGGTCTTCTCTGGTTAGCCGTAACCTTCTTAGACCTAGTCAGACTCTTCATATTAGGCCTGAGGTTTCTTTGTCGATCATAGCCTTCTTGGACTCTTCGTCTAGGACCTGGTCAGCCATAGCTTGGACCTGATCTTCTCTAGTCGGCTGTAACCTTCATGAACTTGGTCAGACTCTTCGTCTTAGACCTAAGGTCTCTTTGTCGGTCATAGCCTTCTTGGACTTTTTGCCCAAGACCTAGTTGACCGTAGCTTAGACCTAGTCTTCTCTAGTCGGCCGTAACCTTCGTGGACCTAGTTAGACTCTTCGTCTTAGACCTGAGGTTTCTTTGTCAGTCATACCCTTCTTGGACTATTCGTTCGGGATCTTGCCAGCTGTAACCTAGACCTAGTCTTCTCTGGTCGACTGTAATCATCTTGGTTTTGGTCGGACTCTTCGTCCTAGACCTAAGGTCTCTTTGTCGGCCGTAGCCTTCTTGGACTCTTCGTCCGAAACTTGGTTGGCCGTAGCTTAGACTTGAGTTCTCTTTGTCGGTCGTAGCCTTCTTAGACTCTTCGTCTGGGACTTGGTCAGCCGTAGCCTAGACTTGGCCGTCTCTGGTCGGTTGTAACCTTCTTGAACCTAATCGGACTCTTCATCTTGGACTTGAGGTCTCTTTGTCGGTAATAGCCTTCTTGGACTCTTCGTCCGGGACTTGGTCGGCTGTAGCCTGGACCTAGTTTTCTCTGGTCAGCCGTAACCTTCTTGGACTTGGTCAGACTCTTTGTCCTAGACCTGAGGTCTCTTTGTTGGTCGTCCCGGGAATCGTTGGGGGGAGAGATAAGGCTACTAAAAAGGCACGGGGCCCTCTTTCTAACGTCAAATGTTGATGCCTAAGATCGGCACAACACTATGTGCGGGCGTGTATGGTGGTCGGGTTCCCTGCTTTACCTCCTATTCTACCAGGCTCCACCTGGTCTAGTCAAATTCATAGGAGGAGAGAAGGCCTCGGATAAGGGGACACCAGTTTGATGCCCACCAAGGGCAATCCGACGCTTAAGCCAGTGTTCTGACCAGGAAGAGCTAAGGGAAAGGAAAAGTAGGCAAGGGAAGAATGCACGTACCCTTGTGGTGGAGTTGACGCTCCTATTTATAGAGTTTAGCTTGGATCCAGGTGTGGACTGGTTTGGCTTGTGACCGAGGTGTCCAGCGATAGGTGTCACGATCTCTGGAAAAGGAGGATTGCCCAACAGAGGGTTGAGATGGTGCCACATGATGGTCTTTGGGTATGATCTACTACTGTATGATCTGGTCAGGATCTAACCATCTTGCCAATCAAGGTTGTCCTTCATGGTTGCTTTGGCCAACTCGAACAGATCCTGGTCCTGGTCAGACGGGTCTTGGTTGGATAGATCCTGGTCTTGGTCGGTCAGATGCTAGTTGGACAAATCTTGGTCCTAGTTGGATGGGTCTTGGTCGGACAGATCCTGGTTGGACAAATCCTGGTCTTGGTCTGACGGGTCCTTTTCAGCCAAATTGATGGCCTTCTTGGGTTAGTCTTCTCAGCCAACTTGATCGGGTGCTTGGTTTAAAGAGGGTATGAACTTCAGTCGATTTTCTCATCATAAAGATTTGCCCCAACAATGTTTTTAATTTATATCACAAATGGTCCTTAAGATTTACCCTCACTCTTATTTCAGTCCCTAATGCTTAAAAAGGCCTTACTTTGATCCCTAATCTGTTTCTTTATTTCAGTTTTAGTCTGTCCCTCAGTTATGCATTAAATATTTAATGAAAACTTTTGAAATCTCCAACTTTAATCCCTAACCTATTACTTTATTTCACATTTGGTCCCTCTATTTGTTACTAAGAGTTAATAGGGCCTAAAATTTTAAAATTTTAAAGTGAAAAACTAAATATAATAATTTTAACGCATTAATTTTTTAAAAAAATATTTTTATCATATTGTTAGTCCATTTTAAATAACAAGGTATGCATTATAATTTATGCATATAATATATTTAAATATGTATGTATATTTATATACTATGTTAGTGATCATAATTCTGAACATCATACTATATATACATGTGCGTTTATAATATACTAAAATTAAATATTCAACTTCATCTTTAAAAAAATTAAAGCTCATGTAAAAAAATAATATCAATTACATGAATCAAAATTGTTGCATTAGCTTCTCACATTCGTTTTTTTTTTTTAATTTTTATCCCTAATAATCTTTTTCTAATAGAGGGACCAAAAGTGTAATAAAATAATAGATTAAGAATGAAAGTATGACATTTTAAGAATATTCCATTAAATGTTTAGCATGTAACTGACGGAGGAACCAAAACTGAACAAAGTAATAGATTAAGGATAAAAATAAGACTTTTGTATATTAAGGACTACAATAAGATTAAAGGTAAATATCAAAGACCATTTATAGGATTAACAATTTTTTTCCTTTACCACACAACAAGCTATCTTATCATTTTTCATCTAATAGTCCCTCTGTCATTTTTTTTCTATGCTACCAAAGAAAGGCTTAGGCTCATTGTTCAAATCCCCCACTCGTTGATTGGGAAAAAGAAAAAAAAAAGGTTCAACATCTAATTATCAAAACACGACATAATAAAATATTATTTTCGTGGGTTTTTTTTTAAAAAAAATCCAAAAAAATGTTGAGCAGCACTTTTTTTCTTGTTTGTAGTGGAACTACGGAAACAAGGTCACATTTTACTTGCTTTTTTTTTTTTTTCGTCTTCTTCTTTTTAACTATATATCCATATAGTATGCAATAATTAGGCACACATGAATTTCTTCTTTATCCTAAAGTATTTTAGGTGCCTAATTCTGAAAACGACACAAAGAAATAAGTGGACTTTTGGAAACTATACGACATTGATGTGAGGGACAATAGAAAGATCACAAAAGTGGATAAAAACACAAAAGCAAACAGCTTTAATTCCGTGTTTTTGATTTTAAGGGCAAAAAAAAAAAAAAAGATTTTACTCAAAAGAATTGTTGACAAGGATAATTCAAAACAGACAGCTTTTCACATGTACTTATTATTATTATTAAAAAAAAGGAAGATAAGAAAAACCAAGTCCTTTTCCTTTTTCACTTTTAGATTGGTAAAAAAGATAGCAGAAGCTAGATGAATTAACACCTTTGTTTGAAACAAAAGAAAAAATTCAACATAAATACTCATCACTTTTGTAACGATAAAGTTAAAACAACTATAAACAATGATTAATCCCCTCCAAAAAGTGAATGAAAAGAACAAAAGAAAAGAAAGAATGTAAAACATTATTATGATCAAATAGAAAATCAATTCTACAAAAATGTGTATAAATAGAGGACAAATTAGGGTATTGGGTCCAAAAATATAAGAATATATAATGAGAAATCAATGGATGAATTTGCTCGACATTATGGATAGTGTTCATTAAATTGTACAAACAGTCATGACTCCACGACAAATGACATCTCATCTGTTTTGGTACAAGCTCTTAAACTGCCTCTCATAGTGGTTGTCCATATATACGATTTCTAATTAAAGATCTAGCTCAAACTAAACCAAACCATGTTTATTTAAGCCAAGCCATGTTCGTCTCTTTTCAAAATCATTTTGTAGTTGTTGCCACTTCCGCCAAGGAATTTGTAGACTATCAAAGATAAGAGTAATAAGGTGTTTGAAGCATCAATTCCAACCCATCAGTTTGAACAGTGTAAAACTTACAGCTACGATAAAAAGTTGCTACATGTAAAGTTCTTACATGCTACAGTTTTTAAACTTAAAACATTTATTCTAACTTATTCTCCAAACAGAAGCTAAAATGATCGAGTTTACTTTCGGCATAAATGAGAGGACCTATTTTCTTTACTGGTGTTCATTGAATGTGTCAATTTTTAAGAGTGATTTGGAGATAATTGTCTACCACAATAATTGTTGGAAATTTAATTAACATGTGACCTCAATCATGAACTTTGAGATTAGGGCCTTGGCTGAGCTAAGACTAGAGTGTCAGCGTGGGATTTTCCTAGCCGCTGCTTGGGCTTTCCCCTTTAGTGATGCGAGATTTGGTTTCATTTTTTTGAAGGGGAATTTCATTGCATTAGCTACAAAGAGTTGTACAAACCAGAATAAAGATGAAAGACCTAGAGATATGCATCCCGATTAAGATCGAATCCATCAATACATTCTCTAATGGCACTCAAAGCGACGAAAGTATACCAGAGGCCCGATATTATGATAGTACCTAGGCATACTAAGGTCGAGCATGGATGAAGCTCTTTTTGACCAAACCATTACGATCAATGGGAACTCCTAAACGATTGAAGGCCGCAAAAATGTGGCACTATGACCACTAAAAATCCCTCCGACAGTTGATGGATCCCCTCGATCCACCAGGAGATCGCAATCTCTAGCACTAAGGCCACCATCAACCCCTCTTAAGAAACACTCTAGAGGACCAGAACCTCCGTCATGACACAACTCCGATAGATTATACAGGCCTTTGAGAGTCAAGGAAACCACATCTATTATTACATCAACAAACCAACAAAACACAAATACAAAACTAATATTTTTGTTCGGTGAAAAAATCGCCGATCTTATTTCACAAACACACACTACACAACAAAAAAGAAAATAAAAAAACGTTGAAAATATGCTTTTATGCTTGCCGCCATCAAGGGACGCACGCCTACCACTTGCAGCCAGAACTTCCATCCAGTGAAGCCAAGAGACTTCTCTCCGGCTGGGTTGACCGATATCTTCGTGAACCACCAGAAAACCCCATCGGAAGTACCCACCCCCGCCACAACAGATTCTCTCCTCCCAGATACCAACCCGCCCCACCCCTCTCTAAGAAATCCATGGAAGAACCACGGATCTCTCACCCTTCTCACCCTCCAACCACGACGCTCCCACGCAACCTTTAATCCACGGGGTCATCACCCAGCTCTCATCGGATTGGCCAAGCATCACTAGCAAAATCCTAGCGTTTCCTCACAACCCCAACTTCACTCCGTCGAACTCCCACCCCCTCTCAGCAGCCAGAAGGCCGACAGCCATCCCAAAGGCGGCGCCGAGCTTCAGCCAAAGAATGAGAAGGGGAGGCGCACAATACTTACGAAAGCCCAAGCAGAGCATTGAGCGTTTTAACTTGCTCTGTTCTAGATTTGGTTTCATTTTTACTTCAATTATATTCATCATTTAAATTTTAATTGATTAATTTAACCACTTCCAAAATAGACAAAAGGACAACTCATTTGTGTCCCTGAATTTTACGTTAGTCCTATTTTATCCTGCTTAACTTTCAAAAGGAACGCATGTATCTCTCAATTTATCAAAAAGATTGTTTGGCACATGAAGGGGTGCCAGTAGAAAGGAAAGATTGTAAAAGTTGAAGGACTACAAATAAAGCTTATTTGAACTTAAAAGAAAGAAACAAAAGCTATTATTCATTAGTATGTTTTTCAAAATTTTGAAGTATGTAAAATTGACATGAGCATTTCATTTTGTTCCAAACGGAGTTTCTTAAGAATAGGTGTCTAAATTTTATAAGCAAAAACATTCTTTCCTTTTTTTCCTTTTTCATTTTTCTTACCATATTCCCTCCTCGCTCCTCCCTCCATAAAAAGACAAATAATTAAAAGGGAACCAATAAAATTAGGGAGGCGGTTAGTCTTTAGGGAGAAAAAACATTGACAATTAATTGTCAATATACGTGTACTTTCCTTTGGAACATAATTGCAACATCTAATTATATGGTTTATACTTTTATATCGTATGGAAGGAAATTTATCCTGTCGAGTTAATTTATTTTTGAACCAGGAATACCTATACACACTCAAGTTATGAATATGGATCAATTTACTAATTTTTTTGCGAGGAGTGGAAAAAATATTTAGAAGACTATTTCCTTTCATGTCCTACTTAATTGTCACAAGGCCGTACACATAACAATCCCATTGATTCATGGGGAGTATTTTTCCTTAGTTTCGTTCCATTTATATGTATATCGTTTCTCAAAGGGAGGTGTTAGGTTAAGACAAAGTAATCCCTGAGGTTCGTTAGTAGTCTAATTTCGTTACTCACATGTATTGGTCACTAGACACTTAGTGGCTTTTAGGATTTTTTTTTCTGTTCTCCAACACTTAAACGTAAGACATCCTATTGACTTAAGAATCTTATAAGGAGAGAGGTCTTAGTTCAAATATTACGGGACAAGCTCTAAGGGCCACTAGGTGCTCTAAGGGGACATTACGTATAAGTAACAAGAGTAAGATCCAACTACACCGGGGTCCTATCAGACGGACCCTATGAAAGGTTGAGGCGTTATAGAAGCTCCTATTTCCTAAGGTTGAAGATGCTATCAAAATCTTTTCATACTCTATAACCATATATAGAGACCACAATCGTTATCATTTTTAACCAAGATGATGTAGTTCTGATTGATTTTTTCTTTTAATTTTTTAAGTCTTTGGTTTCATTTTCTTTTCTTTTTAGTCCTTTTTTTTTTGCTGAAATTCTCTTTCAAGTCCTTTATTTTTTTTTCATTTTTGGTTCTCCCTTCTTGTTTGCCTTTTTTTCTTTCCCAAGTATCATACAAAATTTTTACTCATATGCGTTCCTATGTAAAGACCTATTTTCTTTCATCTTATCTAATACAGGTTTTTTCAAACTCATCTCTTAAATTTTTTACTATCTAATTTTGTCGCTAATATTTTTTTTCAAATCTACTCTACTTAAATAACTTTTTTTAATACTAAAAAGAATAACAAACTTAAAAGAACAACTCACATATTTAAAATAAAAATCAACAAACTAAATATGTACGTGCATAACACGTACTCTTCAAGTAGTATATTATCTATATATATATATATATATATATATCAAAACCCTTAAAACATAATTAATGTACAATATGTGTTCAAACACGTCATAATAATTTGAAATATTTACACATAAAGTGCCTATTTTGGACCTACTGAATCTAGATTTATTTACCGATAAACAGTATTGCAATACTATCCATTTCTTAAATTTAGGTGACTTGGAATACCCATTATACCCTAGTGTTTTTTTTTTTTGTAAGCTTAAACAATTTTTTGTGTTTTTTATTCATTACCATATTTGTATTATATTAAATGTATACCGACTCCATCCTTTTTATGTACCGGGGGTTAGTTATTTTTTTATTCATTGTGATTAATACCCATTGACTTCCTTTAGTAAGATTTTATGGGTTTTTTTTTCTTCATTTTATTAATTGCACATTGAATTCCTCTAGTAAGATCATAACGTGAACCTTTTTTGTTAAGGCATGCTTAACAATTGAGTAAGAAAGCTTCATATATAAATGCATATATGTATATATATTTATATATTTAAAGTAAGAATTGTCATTATGATAAACGATAGTAAATTATAATTTCATTACATTATCATCAACATATTTTTAAGAGCAAGAACCATACTTATCATTAGTATAATGATATTATCTTTACAATAATGATACATTTGGGTACCAATTTAGTAGGAGACGTTCGTAAGTACATACCTACATATACATATATATATATATACACACATATTTATATCTTTAAGAGCAAGAACCATCGTTATGATAAAGGATGATAAATTATAGTTTCGTTATATTATCATCACCATATATTCAAGAGCAAGAACACACTTTAGCATAATGATGTCATTTTTACCATAATGAAGAGATTATTACGATAAATAAGTATGCTAATTAAAAACAAAAAATTTTAACGATTATCATGACTTATATTTTCATGTTCCATTCTACTTGTAGTTGCCGTTTTGGATCTAATATTGAAGGTTTTTTTTAAAAAAAATAATGAAGCATTTTCTAATTAATTGTTCCCTTTTTTTTTACCTTTTTTATTCTATTTATTACAATTATGCATTTTTTACTTAATTATATAATCATTGTGTCTTTTTGTTTTAATAATAATGAAGCGTTTTGACTTTCTAAAAACAATTGATTGTCTCAAATTAATTGCCTACGTTTTTTTTCCTTTTTAAGTTTTTTAATTATTAATCCCCCAGATTTTTTTTTTATTATTTACATTTGAGAAAGGAAACAATAAAGGTTAATTATTTTCTATTATAATTCAAGGCTATAATGGTATTCACAAGTAGCATAATAAACAATTTTGTAATTAAAATAGTTTGTGGATAATTTTAGACTCAATATCTTCTATTAGACACTTTAGTAAATAGTGACTCAAACCCAAGAGCTTGTTACCACCAAGTGTTGTGGTCCAGCGGTGGAGGTCTTTGTGGAGGGCTTCGTGGTCACATGTTCGAGTGTTTTAGGATATCAAATATGAAGGTTTGTTTCCTCCCTGCCTAAAAAACTCGTTGAAACTTGTCAACCCATTTAGAATATTAGGCGATATTGGGACAAGTGGTTTAATGAGGTTGAAATTAATAAAAATAAATTGTCAACTAATCAAGTAGAAAGGCAATAGGCAATAAAGAATATAAAACCGAAAAGAGAAAAAACAAAACAAAAAAGAAAAGCATGAAGAAAAATATAAAACAAAGAGAGATTGTCGCATTGGAGCTATTTTTTTTTAATATTTAACTAAATTTTTAACGATTAAGTTTGTAGAGTGTGTTTGGGAATTAAGTTTAACTTGAGGTTGTAATTTAAATATTGTTACATATAAAAACTTTACAATATAATATATTTTATTCTATATTGTATTAAAGATTTGATGTTAGAAATTTTCTTAAACATTCTCATAATCGGAAGATTTTTACATTTTACAGTGCACTATAATTGTAATTAGATACTCATCACTTAACACCGATAAAATAGTAAACATTTACACATTCACAAAAGCCAAGTAAAAATATAATATATTTTAAGGATAATACAGTTAAATATTTATTATTTTATAATTGTCTCACTTTTACGATATCATTATATAATAAATTTTTATTTGGGTTTTTATCAGTTTGACAATATGTAAGTTAAGGAAACATGATAACGGTACTTTTTAGAAAATATCAAAATGTTACTTTATAGTTTCTGAAAATATCATTTTAGTATTAAGTTTTATTGTATAACGTAAAATTTTTAACTTACTTATATTAATAAATCTCAAACTATTTTATTAACTATAAAAGAAAATAAATACAAACGATACAAAAAACTAATAAATCCACGTATAAGCTTTTTTTTAATGAGTTTTGTTTAATTTTTTGTTTTGATTTTTAATTGTGGTTTTACAAAATTAATTTTGGGTTCATCAATAAAATGGTAAAAAAAAAATTTACGTCAAAAATCAAGAACTTAAAATATTAAAATAATACTTTTTGAAGATTATAAGATATCATTTTAATATCTTGCAAACATCAATGTTAATATAATCTTTCTCTAAAACACATGAAACCAAAATGGCAATGACATTTTAAATTTTGTTATGAATAACATCTTTTTAACATTTTATTAACTTTTATATTAAGATACGCATTTTTATTCTATTTATAATAATTATTATTTTAATTATTAAATTAATTTTTTAATAATCATCTAGGTACAATTGTAACAATATCGAATAGTTAAAAATAATATCTATTTGTAGAGTAAAATTTAACCATTAATTTTGTCGTTTTATTATTGGTCTTCTTCAATAGAACCCCTCTTAAAACAGTATAATTTTATAATCATATTTTTTTATGTTATAAATCTTTTTTTTTTTGAATACTTGCGGAAAACATTACTTTTTTTATTTCGAAACAAGACTAGTAAGAGCGTGTTACGTGTCTAAATTCTGCTTAAATAAATGGTTTGAAAAACAGGTCACCCTTGTAAGACCCCGCAGAATTCTCTGCAAGAAAAATCCAAAAACAGAAAGAAAAAAGAAAAAGAAAAAAAGACTCGAAAAGAGAAAGAATCCCGTGTGTTTGGCTTTTGTTTGTTCCTAGTCCTTTCTTTTCTTTTGGGTTTGGACAACAATTTAGTCTTTGGAGGGAGATTTTGATTTTCTTTCCACTCCAAATTTCAATTGCCCATTTTTTTCTTTTCATTGTCATTATTCCTCCATTTTAAACACAAATCCTACCATTATTAGCTAAATTATCACACACAGATTTAGAGAGAGAAAGAAGAGAGAAACATACTATAATAGCACTATAATATAGTCAAACAAAACAGCAGAAGAGAAGAAGCTCTCAATCTCAAAGTGAGTTTTTTTTTTTTTTTTTTTGTGATCTCTCCCAATGCATTCTCTGATCATCAATGGAGGTTTCTAGTTTTTGGTTTCCAGTTTCAATCAATGAGATAGAAATTTTTTCCACTTCTTTCTTTGTCTTGTTAATTTGGAATTAGAAAGTAGGAGGCGGAGGAGGGAAGGAGAAGAAGCCATTAATGGCGGAAGCGCGAGTGTCTGATCTCCGCTTGAAGAAGGAGCTAACTCAGATTCGGAAAGCCACTAGGGCTCTACGCGATCCTGGAACCACCTCGTCATGGCGCTCTCCTCTCGCTTCTTCTAGATCTGCTGCATTCGCCTCCAAATCCGAAAACGACGTCGTCCTCAGAGCTCCAACGACGGCGGCGGCGACGACGACCACCACCGGCGCCGCCAATGGGAAGGACAAGCGAGTCTTCTTGTACAATTGGAAGAACCACAGGTCCGCCTCCAAAAAGGACGACGTTTCGGCCGACGACAACGAGGAGGAGGCGGAAGAGGATGAGGAAACATCGTCGTTCGGAGGCGGGAGTCTGGACGACAGCCTAAGCGACGCGCGGAACGGAATGAGGAGGAGGGACGCGAGTCTCGTCTCGTTGGGGACGCCGTCGGTAAAGAGGAGCGGAGGTGGAATCAAGAAAAGAGGTAAGAAAATCGATTCGCGTTTGGAATTGGATTTTTTATCGAAGTATCAAAAGGAAATTATTCTCTCGAGGAAGAATAAATCTTTGAACTCTGGGAGATTAACTGAGACTAGTTTAGGATTGTTAGGCCAGGATGATTCTGTTGAACAATCTGATGAAACTGATCAAGACTACTCGAATTCCGAGGATATAAGGTTTTGTAGGGCTTCCCCGTTGCTTTTGAAACTTAAGAAGCACAAGAATTGGTCTCACTCTTCGTCTAAGTTTTTGAGAAATGCTAGTAAGAGAGAGGACTCGTCTTATACTTATAGTACCCCGGCATTGTCGACCGGCTCTTATAATCGGTATGTTGGGAACAATCTTAATCCGAGTACCGTTGGATCGTGGGATGGGACCACAACGTCGGTGAATGATGGGGATGATGATGTGGATGACGGTTTGGATTTGCCGGGACGACAGGGGTGTGGCATTCCTTGTTACTGGTCGAGAAGGACGCTGAAGGATAGGAGTGTGTGTGGAGGATGTTACTCGCCTTCGTTTTCGGATACTTTGAGGAGGAAAGGGAGTAGCATGCTGTGTGGAAGTCAAAGTAGGTATGCTAGGCGCCGTCGAGCATCATTGAGCTCTAACAAACGGAGGATTGCTTTGAGAAGTGCGCAGGGTGTGTTTCCGTTGCTTAGCAATAGTGGTGACGGTAGGGGAGGATCGTCTATAGGGACGGGGAGGAGTGACGATGAGCTCTCTACGAATTTTGGGGAGCTTGATTTGGAGGGTCTGAGCAGATTGGATGGACGGAGGTGGTCATCTAGTTGTCGGAGTCAGGAAGGACTGGAGATCGTTGCTCTTAACGGGGAAGGAGAAGAGGAAGGGACACCAGAAAATTGTAAGAGTTTTAGCCAGAAGTATAAGCCCATTTTCTTTGGTGAGTTGATTGGGCAGGGTATTGTGGTGCAATCACTTATGAATGCTATTTCAAGAGGTCGAATTGCTCCTGTTTACCTTTTCCAGGGTCCCCGTGGAACAGGAAAAACATCAGCAGCCAGAATTTTTGCTTCTGCTGTGAACTGCTTGGCTCCTGACAAATCTAAGCCATGTGGCTACTGCAGAGAATGCTCTGATTTCATCTCTGGAAAGAGCAAGGATTTCTTGGAGGTTGATGGCACCAATAAGAAAGGGATTAATAATATTAGGCACATCTTGAAAAATATATTATCAGGGTCTTCATCAGCCTCCTCACGGTACAAGGTCATTGTGATTGATGAGTGTCATTTGTTGTCCTCTAAAACATGGCTGGCCTTTCTTAAATTTCTTGAAGAACCACCACAAAGGGTTGTGTTCGTGTTTATAACGACTGATATTGACAACGTGCCCCGTACTATACAGTCTCGTTGTCAGAGGTTTCTCTTCAACAAAATCAAAGATGGTGACATAGTGGCTAGGTTGAAGAAGATTTCTACTGAAGAAAACTTGGATGTTGAACCAGATGCACTGGATTTGATTGCTTTGAATGCAGATGGCTCTCTTCGAGACGCTGAAACCATGTTAGAACAATTGAGTTTATTGGGAAAAAGAATTTCCAAATCGCTGGTGAATGAACTTGTAAGTTTTCTCGAAATGTCTTCTTGATCTTGGCAACTTCAATATAACATCTATATTGTTTTTGCAAATAAGTTAACAATCGTTTCAATAGGTAAATCCTTTGATTTCATTGTTGTAATTTTTTTCATTTCTTAATAGGATAATCAAGCTTACTGATAGTTTCTGTTATCTTCTGTAGGTTGGGGTCGTTTCTGATGAGAAGTTATTGGAACTTTTGGAGTTAGCGATGTCATCAGATACTGCAGAAACAGTTAAAAGAGCCAGAGAGTTGATGGACTCTGGTGTTGATCCAATGGTGCTGATGTCTCAACTTGCCAGCCTTATTATGGATATCATTGCTGGAACGTACAACATCATTGATACCAAAGGCAATTCATTATTTGGTGGACGAAATTGTGAGTACCCCCTCCCACCATTTTTTTTTTAAGTTGTTGTTAGCAAAAGTTAGACCTTTTTACGTGCATACAACGCCATCGTTACCCTTGTAACGTTAAGACGAGGATTAAGCTTACAAGCTCCTTGGCTAGAATATGTTGGAATGGTGCTCAATGATCTTTTTCTCTTGCAGTCTTATAAAGCTCTCCTTCGTTTTGCTATATTTTGCACTAATAATAGATTTATCCTTCTCCTTAACCAAACATGTAGCTATGACATGAGTACCGAAATATGTTTCTGGAAACATTCATAGGGTGAAACATGAAAATGCTGGAACAAAATTTATCTCCAGCAAAAATATGTCTAGATAATTTTACACACATTTACTGTCTTTGCAATTGCAGACTTTAATTCTATCTTGTTTTTCTTTAACATTGTTGGTGGTCTTATATCTTGAGAGTGTTTAATTATGTGCTTAATATGTGGTTGGTGGTCATGCTTTAGTGACTGAAGCAGAATTGGAGAGATTAAAGCATGCTTTGAAGCTTCTTTCTGAGGCTGAGAAACAGCTCAGAATTTCAAGCGGACGCTCAACATGGTTCACAGCAACTCTTTTACAACTTGGTTCAATGTCTTCTCCAGACCCTAATCATTCAGGTAGCAGTAGGAGGCAGAGCTATAAGACAGAGGCTGATCCGTCAAGTGCTTTGAGAGAAGCCACCGTATATAAGCAGAAGCCAGATGTTCAATATCTGCCTCATAAATCAACCTCTCCTGCTGGCCAAATTGCAGTAAATGGTAATCCCAACTCCAGAGGATTGTCCCAAAATGACGGTCTCAGTATCAACTCCAAGCTTTCTCATGTGGATGTCGGTGTTTCAGCTGCCTTATATGATGATGCCATGGTTGGAAATATGATGATTCGGTGTGTAAACACAGAAAAATTGGATAGTCTCTGGGCACGGTGCATTGAGAGATGCCACTCAAAGACACTGAGACAGCTGCTTCATGCTCATGGAAGGCTTGTTTCTATTTCAGAAGTTGAAGGTAAGCTTAATAATTTTTTTGTAAAGGTTTTCCATCCAGTCGTGTCGATTTTTACCAAGAATGCACTAAAATCTGACGTAAGTCAGGGTATGCTTGTTTTAATAGCATGATGAAAAGCAAACTTTTGTGTTCAATTTCTTTGTTTCCTCTAATTAATTTGTAGTCTGTCATTTTACACCTATTTTCTACAGCTCTTGGGATAATTGTTTCCCCATCTTTGAACTTACAGACAAAGGCTAGGTTGATAAAGCATGTGCATGTAGGATAGACAATCTGTGTTTTCCTAAACCTGAAAGCACCTGGACGTATTATAATCATAGCTTTGATTTGATAGGTTTTGCTTTTTACATATGCTACATAAATACTATAATGGTTCAGGCAGGAGAGCCCAGAAGTGACAAGTCGAAAGAATAGTGAAATCCTGGGAAACAAAAACGAATTTAAATGGAACTCAACAGCGTTGTTAGTTAAAGTTCAAAAGCTCCTATTTTAACTAATATGATTGTATATGCAGGTGTTTTGATTGCTTATGTTGCATTTGCCGATGAAAATGTTAAATCTAGAGCTGAAAGGTTCTTGAGCAGTATAACAAATTCAATTGAAATGGTTCTGAGATGCAACATAGAGGTTAGAATCATCCACTTATCAGGCGGAGAGGCTGCTCTAAGTGCTGCAAGTCCTATGGGAAGTGGAATGGAAAGAAAGGCCGGTTGCTTGAATCCTAGTGGTGGTTATTCTAATACCTATACATTGCCAAACGGCATCTACCATTCTACATCTGCATCTTCAGAGTTACTGGCTGAAGGTGACACACAAACAAATGATGGAGAGCAGAGACAGGAGATTCCAATGCAGAGAATTGAGTCCATTATCCGCGAGCAAAGGTTAGAAACTGCCTGGCTACAGGCTGCAGAGAAAGGCACCCCTGGATCATTGAGTCGTCTGAAACCCGAGAAGAATCAGGTCCTGCCTCAAGAGGGCAGTGAAGATCAAACGGAACTAACGAATTCAATCGGGCTGTCCTCGCGACAATGGGAAGATGAACTAAACCATGACCTAAAAGTATTGAAGGCTAACAACGGTAGGGTCCTTCAAAAGGACCAGATAGGTAGAAAGGCTGATCGCTATCCTATGTCCCCAAGCTTATTGCATGATACCAGCTTCATGGGAACTTCTGCAAAAGACAACCTGTAAGTCTTAATCTGATTATGTTACATGATTGTTTTCATTTTTCTCCCTCTTAGTTTCTTTTACTTCCAAATTGACTGATAGGCTTCTTTAAATTCAGTAACTGCAAAGCTGGAAAAAAAAAATTTAAATCATAGCCATGCAGCTGAAACAAATAAGGTTAAGAGCCATTTATCAACATCTGTGTTTTGTCCACCAATTCCCGTTTCTGGTTTCTCTTCAGGGGCTACGAATCGGGATCTGGTGCGGGAGGCTGCAGCGGATTTTTCTGTTGGAACAGCAGCAAACCCCACAGTAAGGGGAAGGTAAGCTCTTCGTTTATTTGCTAGTTTTATGTGTTTTGTTCACTTGCTTTGTTTAGACATTCTTGTTTCTTAAACCACAAATAAATCTCTTCTATATGTGGCTAAAACAGGTAAGAGGAGCCCCTGTTCGGCCGGGCAAAAGCGGACGGTTTTCATTGTTTGGTGAATGTGGGAAGCCAAAGAAAACTGAGAGTAGGTTTAAAAGATAAACAGGAGATTCTAGTTTGGAGCATTGGAGATACCATTTTCTTTTTACCTTCTTTTTTCGGGACGCATATTCTTCTTGTATTTATTTTCCATTTGAGCCATTTTTCAGGGGATGAGGGTGAGAAAGGAAAAAGAAATTGTAAAGGGTGCGTGGTTGGGCTGCAATCATCTTTTCAGCTCCTTCCATTTTTCACGGGATCAATATAAAAATTAGTGTTTGGTAAAGTGATTCTAATTAGATTATGAAATAATCTTTTTCTCTTTAAAAAGGGACTTTCAGAAGCAGCCTAAAGTTTCTTTCTGAATATCTGATAAAGGTGCCTTAAAAAACTTTTGGAATGCTCAACCTATTATTTTAGAAAAATCCATGGGTACCTTCAGCATTAAGCATCACAATTAATAAGAAATAGGCCTTGTATTGTGGGACATATTTTATTGATGTGTAGTGCTTAACATAACAGACGTCTCTTGGTATTGTTTTTTCTTAAGTCTCAAACTCCAGATATCTTAAAAGGATCTATAAAAGACTAATGAAATAGTGACCAATTCTGGTACATAATTTATGCAAGTTAAATGATGTCACACGTCAAATGTGTAGTTACCAATATTGGTTGGACTAATCATTACTATATACTTATTAGCTATGTCTACATATGTTACATATGGTTTTAGAGAATTTGAGGTAGTATTAGCTAGTTTTCTTAGCAAAATCGAGGCAAGGACAAAGTCGCTTACCCAACTCCAATTTCCCTTTCCATTGGCTGAATTCTATGGGCATATTGCTATTTCCCTTTTTTTTTTAATCAGAAGCAGTTAAAACAAAGCACAACTCAAAAGAGAAACCAAACAGGAAGGAACAAACAAGGAACAAAGAGCAACATGATCATCTCCTTTTTATACCAGGCTCAAGGGAAGCAACAAAAGCCTGGAGTTGAAAGCCAACAGAAGAAGCTAAGTCGCATGCGGGCCCTACTTAGCAAGTCTATCTGCAATGACATTACCACCCTTGTCCACATTTGGGCATTGTACACCCAATGGGAACCTTTTCATCATGTTGTATTACCTATTTCTTCTGAGAGACCAAATGTCATATCTACTCTCTCTCTGGTCAACAAAGAAGCAAGCAGTCAAATTCAATACAAACAAATAGAGATTAGCATCTTCCCACCTCTCACATCAATGGAAATTGTTTAGTTAAGTGACTTTGATTCTTATGTATTTGGTGGGTGCATTTTCTTTTGCAGTATTTTTTTTTTTTTTTTTGAAAAAATAAAGACAAGAAAGGAAGAAAGAAGCAGCTAAAGGATGGTGCAGTTAATCCTTGTTTGGTAAGAGGAAAAAGTGAAAGAAAGGATGAGGATGGAAAGTTCAAGACTTACGGTAATTTGGTAGGATGGAAAGTTCAAGACTTATGGTAATTTGGTAGGAGGGATAAGAGAAGGTCATGTATAAACGAGGGTTTCAAAATAATCTTTAGGATTTAAGTTTGATCCACCAAAGTTCCGAGGATTAGAGAAGGAAACTCATGCCAAACAAAGAAAAATTTCTGCCCGTTTATTTTCTGCACCTAAATTATGTAACTCCGTCCTTTCTATTTTCTCCCCCGCCTACCATTATATGGCCTTAGAGATCGATGCTTTTTTTATAAATAAAATACAGACAATTAAACAAAAACATGCTTCTTCATTATATTTATTACATTATTTCTTGCCATCCATAAAAGGCTTATTAGTGGATTATAAATATTCCAGAGCAAAAATCATTTCTGGTTCGAAAGAATGTTCCCGGTATAAAGATTAACAGAATGGAGAAGCGAGAAGATTAGAAAAAAATCAACGCAAAAGAACAAAATGAAGGTTTATTTGGGAGATTTCACGTTGTTCAAATTCAATATTCTCTCTGCAAGTAACAAATCATCTGGGGTTGTGACCTGCAAAACACTTCAGCTCTTTAGTTTGTGATTATTGCCTTTTATTTTATGTAGAACGAGTGTCAAGAAACTTGGGAGTTAAACAATTATTCTTCATTTCCAAGATTTAAAAAAACAAATTAGTAGAATTTCATTACCTTGATGTTGGTGTAAGCGCCCTCGGTGATATACACGGGACGTCCTAGGTGCTCCACAATAGACACATCATCGGTCACTTCCAAACCTTCTCTGTAAGAAGGCATAATTGAATAGAAAGTTAGAAAGTGAAATTCATACCACTGGCGATGATCACCGCACAAACAGAATGTCGGTACCATCACCGCACTAACAGAATGCCGGTCCTACTTGTGGTACCATGAGCTTTGTGAAACCACATATGAAGTTTTATGCCTTCAGTGATCGATCACCATCAGTGGTGAATAGCGATGTTCCTTATAAGTTACATGCCACTAGGATTTAAAAGAAAAGCAAGAATGGCACCATAGAAATGGGAGAAGGGGAATTGGACTCTTTCCAATGACTCAATCCAAAAGGCTTCCCTAATCTCAAAGAAAAAGACGAGAATAATAACTCCTATTTAAGCCACAATCTTTAAATTATTTCTTACTAAAATGACAGTCCTGTTCATCAACAGATGTGCATGTCCCTGATCTTCGGAAAATTTTCAACTGCTTGAAAATAGTGGACATGTCCTACTAGCACATATTTACTGCTAATATAAATGCAACCCTGAATACTCGGGTTAACATTGAAAGATTGAAACATGTTATATAACCTAAAGTAAACAAATACTCACCTGTTTACAAACTCAAAACCTTTTTTCAGCAAATCAGGTTTGATAACCTGCAAAAGAGAAGTGAGGGGCATTTATGGAAACATGCCAAATAATTCTGTCTGGAATGCTCTTCCAAAACTATCAAAAGGGGGAGAGAGAGAGAGAGAGTTGGTTTAAACAAGAAAGACCTGAGGGGTCTGCATTTCCCATAGTGTTTTCCTGTCCAGAGTTCTAACTACGAAAGACTCGCTGTTTGCCTGAACATAAAGTAGGAAACAACTTTTTAAGTTTCAGCATTGACAAAGTTAACAAACCAACCATTTGGGAGCGCTTTTAGAATGGTTTTGCTTTGAGTATGGATACAAATTGAGAACTTTTTAGAATGGTGTTGGAGTTGTTTGTGAAACTGTGTTTATTTATCTTTCTAGAGAACTTGATTCAAGTACATAGAAAAGGTGAAACTATGCTTAGTTATGTTTTCGCAAATATTTGCTTACATAAGTCCTCAAAAATGAAACAGAGAAGGTAAAACAAGTCATTTTCCCATTTCCCTAAAAAAAATATGGAAACATTTTTCCTGTGTTATTTTTGTTGCCAGTGAAAATTGACACGCTTTGGAAACGTGAGAAAACATTTCCAAAATGCTACCAAAAAGGAATCCACATTTAAAATGGTATCTCTCACTAATTTTCCATTTTTATCAACCGCATCAGATAAGGCTTAATGAATGCAAATCTACTTTTCAAATGACACCCACAGTTGGTCAAAACTAATAAACTTCTCTATGCAAAATTTAAATTCCATATTTATCTCCAAGTGCTCAACTGTGTCCAATTAAGTTCTGAAATTGCAATCAAGATAAATCAACAGAATAAAACCACTAATCATCTAGAGGGAGTAATTATGGCGGCATTGATTTGATACGATCAAATAATACCTCTTTGATTGTAGCTTTGGCAGGAACACCAAGCACAGCTGCTCCATGCACCCAACCGTCTTTAAGAACCTAAGAACAAAACAGATGAATCTAATCTCTATCAGGAATGTCATAGACGGAATAAATTTTCAACACTAAAAAGTAATGCTTGGAGAAAAAGAAAGAGAGGTATGCTAGCCAAATTATGATATGATAAACTGTCGAATAACATTGGAGCAGTGCGCATTTGAAACCAAATAAATAAATAAATTTGCAAGAGTATAACGCCTTAAGTTGCATCCACTCGTGAAATGAACCTTTTATGTCTTGTAGATAAACTTAGCAAACCCAAGATACTAGGACATCCACAGACAGGAATCAAGCATTAGAGCACCATTAGAGAAAAGACAATAATGAAAATGTTAGGGTCCATTTGGTTAGGGGCTTTAGAATAGGGTTAGTACTTCGATAGAGGTAAGTTAGTAGTATAAAAAGAGAGGAAAGGAAGGGGGATGGCGGAGGCAAATCAATGAGTCGATAAGATTAGTTTCAGTAGGGGAGAACTAAGCCTCTCGAAAGCTCAGTACCTATCTTTGTATTTTCCTTTATTGCAATTCAATTTATACATAATGATTGCTTAGTTTTCATAATTCTAGCTGGGTTCCTATCAGGAAAAAAATACCATTAAGCAAGATATGGTCGGATTTACTCTTCCTTTTACATCAAAACTTGATTTCACATCTTTCTAATTACATTCTAACTTCCTATGCATTCTTTTTTTTTTTTTTTAATCATAACTGATTCAGCTTTATCAGAGCAAAGTTGAGTCTTGCTATTTACTAAAAAACCTACACGTTCACAACCAATAATCAAAACAAACTTCGTATACGAGTATAAAACAAACTTTTATCAAAAGAAAAGAAAACTTTGTACAAAGGTCACTGAATGTTCAGAGCTCAGCGCACAAAGTTACAAGGCACACAATTACACATGGAAAGGATATATATATATTATAATATATATATATAAGTAGTCTTTCAGAAAATGATAATAAATATACCCAATAATGTTGTACATCCAAAGATAGTACAAGATGATACAATCTTGCGTTTGTGCACGATTAAATTTTTCATCTCATACCTTTCCAACTTCTCCAGGAGTTACCAGAGGCCTTGCAGAATCATGGATGCAAACAAGCTCAGAGCTTAAGTCAACTGCCTGTAAAAAATAAGTGCATTGAACAATAAATGAATAATACAACAAAGATCAGCAACAAGCAAGGGATAATGCAATAATGCAATATTTCTTTTTTTTTTTTTTTTTTTGAAACAAGAAACTTTATATTGATGGGAAGAATTATGTGCAGATCCAGGAGGAAGAGAATTCCTCGAGACAAATTCAGAAGTTTGATGACAAAAAAGGGGTCCAACTCCTCACAAGATCAGAAGAAAGAACTTGACAAAATTCACTCTTTTAATAAGTCCATAAAGCTACCCAGAATCTAATATTATCCCCAGCTACATCACTACCCTCCTCACAAGCACAAAAAATCCTTCGGTTTCGTTCTAATTACACGCCCCAAAAAACCCCAAAGACCGCAGTCTGCCATAAAATTTTAGCCTTGCTATTATAGCCCAATGACAGAGAGCATTTGCATAATTCTTTGCAGCCCAATAATGCAACATTCAAGTACAGGCTTAGTTCTACTTGGCACCACCACAAATTAAAAACTACGGCAGCTAGCACCCATTTTATGATACAATTGAGAAATACATATTAAACCACTAAAGAGAATACCCCCTTAAAAAAATTTAAAAAAATAAAAAAAATCATGAACCTCTAAAGTTGCTCGCTTATTTGCTTAAGGTATAAAAATAAATGGTAAAGAATCAAGCACGTAAATCGCAGAGGCAAACAAGTTTAGATTCTGCTAGTCAGCCTATAAGAAAATATATAGGTTTCTCAACTCAGCAAAACCTGCTCCCCTAAACAGAATGAGAGAGACAATTGAAATGAAAGTTGCCTAGAAGTGAACTCCTTTTCCTCCTTTCTAACGTTCAACAAAAAAGTTACCAATATAAGGTGGCAGCATGATTTTCATCGAGCACATCATAATTGAAAACCTTTATTAGCAATTAGAGGCCAAAACAAGGCCACATACGTTTGCACCGAAATGATTATTGGTCCTATGCAAATTTTTTTTTAGAAGAAAAGTATGAAACAGAAGGTCCTATGCAAAGTTGATAGCCAAATAGTTATCATTGTTATTAAAGTAGAACAAAGGGCTTATAGAAAACACGAACCTCGCAAATTGATCGCTACAAATATTTGGAGATTAATGAAACTTAAAACAAAAATAGGTAATTATGCACCTGAAGTCCATTGTAAACGGAATCTTGTCTTTCCTTCCCAGGCAATGCGAACTTAAGATCCACGTGGACCTTCTCTTTGGTATCTGAGAATTACAAGCAGCAAACTAGTTTTAGTTCCTCAAATAGCCTAAAGAAACATAAAAAGCTCAAGCAGCAAATTAGTTTAAGGTTATCCACTAGCACAGAAAAACATAAAAACAAACCAGAAGGCCGAGGCATAACGTGATGTTAGAATATTCGGTATTCTTGGGATTGATTTGGTTAGACATATTGAATCAATCCATTTTTAGGGATGTTTGACTTTGTTACAGATTTGTGGGGAGTTGCTATTTTATCTCCAGATTTTAGGCTAGAATAAATGGGCTGCATTCCTTTCCTTATTTGTAAAAATAGATTGTATAATCCTGTCTATACATTGTTATCGTTACAAGGAATAAAATATAACAACATATTATTTTCTCCTAAAAGTTTTATGGCGTCAGAGCCACAAGTTTTTCTCTTTGCTTAAGTTTTTTTTTTCATCAATCTTAATGTTGCCCAACGATGAGCACTAGGAAGGAGAGTTCAAGTTTGGAGCAGGACGTGTCCTCATCTTCTTCAACCGTGTCTACTCCATCACCTATGGTTTCGCAGGCCTTTGGTGAAGGAATGTCACTGTACATCACGAACCACAAACTAGATGGCAAGAATTTCTTGCAATGGTCTCACTTTGTGCTCCTGGTAATTAGAGGACGGGGCAAACTTGGTTATATCACAGGAGAGATAAAATGCCTAGATGCTACAGATCCAACATACACCAATTGGGAGCTCAATAACTCAATTGTTATGGCATGGTTGATCAACTCGATGGAGCCGCATATTAGTCGCACATATCTCTTTCTCCAAACTGCCAAAGCAATTTGGGATGCAGTCAAAGAGAATTATTGTGATCTTGAAAACGCCTCACAAGTCTTTGAAATCAAGAATAAACTCAAACATATGCGTCAGGGCAATTTGGATATCACTGAGTACTACAATTCACTGCAGACACTCTGGCAGGAATTGGATATGTACTATGAGGCAGACTAGGGAGACCTTGAAGGAAATGTCAAGTTTCAGAGACATCTCAAGAAGGAACAATTGTATGAGTTTCTTGCTAGCCTCGACAAGGAATTAGATGAAGTACGTGGGAGAATTCTTGGACGAAGGCCGTTACCATCAATTGGTGAAGCCTTTGCGGAAGTGCGATGTGAAGATAGTCGTCGTCGTGTCATTCTTGGCAGGAAGGACTCGCAAACCACCTCCTTGACTGAAAGAACCATCGAGACCACAACGCTTGCTACAAAAAAATCCCTAATCATCTGAGTGGAGATCATAAGACAAATTAGTGCCCACGGTGCAGCCATTGCAACAGGCTTGGACACACCCGAGAGAAGTGTTAGGATATAATCGGCAGGCCCACAAATGCAAAGCCACCACGAGGACCAAATCAAAGCAAGGGATTTCAAGCCTCCGTTGAGAAAAAGGGAGAAGTAGCCACAAACAGTGAGTCAACTGGGGTTTTCATGAATAAATCCCAACTTGAGCAGCTTCATCTGCTCCTTAGTTAGCAGGCCGGGTCATCCACCCATACAGCCACTAGTAATTTTGCTCACAAAGGTTTTCCCTTTCTTGTACACAATCAAACTCCTTGGATATTCGATTCTGGTGCCTCGGACCACATGACAGGTAACCAATCGGTTTTTTACTCTTACACCCCTTGTTACGGGAACTCTAGAGTAAAAATAGCAGATGGAACTTATTCTATTGTGGTTGGTAAAGGTTCAGTTTATTTGTCAGATTCAATTGTTCTTCATTCGGTTCTTCAGGTTCCAAATTTGGCATGTAATTTGGTTTCAATCAACATGTTACCTCATGAACTTAAATGTACTGCTAAGTTTTCTAGCACTATGTGTGAAATACAGGATTTGGGATCAGAGAGGATGATTCACATTGCTAGAGAAGATAGTGGACTTTACTACCTTGAGAATGGTGCATATGCAGAGAAACACGCTACTGTCACAGGGACTGATTCGACTTCTGTTTCCAATTGTGACATTATAATGTCGTGGCACCGTAGGTTAGGCCACCCAAACTTTCATTATCTCAAAGGTTTGTTCCCAAATTTATCTATAAATAAAAATCCGAATATTTTTCATTGTGAAATTTGCCATTTAGCCAAACATACACGTACATCATTTCCTACCAAACCAGACAGAGAGTCTCATCCATTCTCTCTTATTCACAGTGGTATTTGGGGACCCTCCCGTGTTAAAAATATTTCTGGTACCCGATGGTTCATTACTTTTATTAATGATCATACAAGAGTATGTTGGATCTATCTTCCCAAAGAAAAATCAGAAGCTGTCAAAACATTCCACAATTTTCATTCAATGATAAAAAATCAATTTCACACATCTATTCAAACGTTGCAAACTGACAATGGAAAAGAATGTTTTCACTCAATTCTCGGTGAGTGTCTTGCCACAAATGGGATCATTCATCAAAGTTCTTGTCCACATACCCCCCAACAAAATGGTGTAGCAGAAAGAAAAAAATCATCTCCTAGAAGTTGCTAGAGCCCCAATGATTACCATGCATGTCCCATCATATCTATGGGGTGAAGCTGTTCTAACTGCATGCCACCTTATAAACAGAATGCCCTCAACGGTCCTTAATTTCAAAACTCCAATCTCAGTTCTCCCTAAAACTTACCCTACCTTTCGATCCATATCTTCAATTCCTCTTAAGACATTTGGTTGTACAGCCTTTGTACATGTTCAGTCTCAAAACCGTTCAAAGCTTGATCCAAAATCAACAAAGTGTGTATTCGTCGGGTATCCTTCTACACAACGAGGGTACAAGTGTTACTCCCCATTACTTCGCCAGGTGTTTGTGTCGATGGATGTTACTTTCCTCGAAACACAACCTTATTTCCCAATGCCTTTTCTTCAGGGGGAAATTTTAGGAGAAAACATTCTTGGCATTCCCTTGATCCGCCAACTGAGTCTAATTTCCTATCACCTCCTTTACCCATAATCGAGCCTATTGTACCACCCATAATTGAGACTATTGTGCCACACATTAAAGGAGAGGAATTATTAAAAACAGGGGGAGATAGTTCTCGACCATCACAACTACTCGTGTATTCTCGCAGAAAACGTTCTCAAGGTGGTAACAAACTTGAAGCTCAGCAGGGTCAAGCATTTGAACCGGTCTTCAAGTCCTGTTGCCGAGGAGCCTATTGCCGAGGAACTCATTAATGAATCCGAGAGTCAGTTCTAGGATTCCAGATGAATCATCAAACTTGGATCTGCCCATTGCCCTTAGGAAAGGAGCTAGGTCTTGCACCCAACATCTCATTTCAAAATTTATCTCACTTGAAAAGCTGTCACCAGAATTTCGAGCCTTCACCACCTCAGTAACTAAGACTAAGGTACCAAGAAATGTACAAGAAGCTCTCACTGATCCAAAATGGAGACTTGCTATTCTAGAAGAAATGGATGCCTTGGAAAAGAACAGTACATGGGAGATTGTTGAACTTCCTAAAGGGAAAAAAAAAACAGTGGTATGCAAATGGGTTTTTACGATCAAGTTTGATGCAGATGGAATTATCAACCAGTACAAGGCAAGACTTGTCGCGAAAGGCTTCACCCAGACACATGGCATTGATTACCAAGAAACATTTGCTCCAGTTACCAAGCTTAAGTCTGTAAGAGCTCTCCTATCTCTAGCTGCTAATCTTGATTGGCCCTTGCAGCAACTAGATGTAAAAAATGCCTTTCTGAAAGATGCCTTGCATGAAGAAGTTTATATGGATTCTCCACCTGGATTCGAAAAGGAAAGTAACTTGGTGTGCAAATTGAGGAAATCTCTTTAGGGCTTGAAGTAGTCTTCGAGAGAGTGGTTTGAAAAATTCACCTAGGCGATCAAGAGAAAAGGTTTCATACAGGCACAGGCTGATCACACACATTTTTACAAACATTCTAAGGAGGGCAAGATTGCTATTCTTATCGTGTATGTTGATGATATCATTATCTGGGGTTGATTTTGATGAGCTTACCTCCTTCAAAGAATACCTTGCAGGAGAGTTCGAAGTGAAAGATCTTGGAGCACTTAGATATTTTTTGGGTATGGAAGTAGCCAGAAGCAAAACTGGGATTACTATTTCGTAGAGAAAGTATGTTCTTGATCTTTTACAAGAAACGGGCATGCTTGGATGTAAACTAGCGGAGACCCCTATGGAACCCCAAGTGAAGTTGGAAATTGAGGGTGGAAATGAAGTTGACCAAGGGCAATATCAATGGCTTGTAGGAAAGCTCATTTATCTGTCACATACACGGCCAGACATAGCTTTTGCAGTGAGTGTAGTTAGTCAGTTTATGAACTCACCTAAGGAAAAACATCTTGATGCTGTCTACAGGATCCTAAGATACTTGAAGAGCACACCAGGGAAGGGACTCCTCTTCAAGAAAGGCAACCACAGGATAATTGAAGTTTATACTGATGCTGACTAGGCAGGATCTTTAGTAGACAGGAGATCAACTTTAGGGCACTGTACCTAGAGCCGGCAATTTCGGACACGGCACGATGACACGATACGAAAACGACACGAGATAAACGGATTTGGACCGCACATTTATTTATTGTGCCATAAATGGGTTGGCACGAATAACACGAAAATAAACGGGCTGAATTCGTGCTAACACACTAAACACGCCTTAACACGTTTAATTAAACGGGCCGTAAACGTGTTGACAGGGCACGACACGACCCGCCCATTTACAACACATTTAAACTTAAAATAAAAAAAAAATTATAATTTTGTAAGATTAAGGATTCAAACCTTACACCTAAGGGTGTATTATCAAAGCTTGCCTCCACCACACTAAATGATCATGTTGCATGAAATAAGAGCTTTTATTTATTTATTATAGTTTTAATACTTTTGAAAGTTAAAATAAAAAAATTTCATGATTTTGTAAATATGAAGATTCGATATGCTATTGTGCCAGCTTCCACCACGTTGTTGGTGTGAAATAAAAGCTTCTATTTTATTTATTATGGGACTACCTTAGACATCCAAAAGTCCCACATGGAAAAGAAAGCAAAACATTTCTCTCCACTCCTCTATATAACACTCATTTCTTGCCTTCCATTCCATGGTTCAGGTGGCGTTGCCAATGAAGCTTGAAAACAATTTTTCTTGAATCTGATTGTTATAAATTGGATTAAAGAAAAAATACAGTTTAAAATATTTAATAATTTAAAGATAGGAATATTTTAATTTAAAGATAAGAAATATTTTGATGTTGGTTATATTTTAAATTTTAAATTGGATTAAAATATTTGTCATGTTTGAAATTTACTTTAAGTGTTTAGTATGTTTTGAAATTGAGGTTAATTTTTTTTTTTTTTTTGGGTCATAAATATGTTATAGTGTTTATTTATTACGGTACGTTTAATAATCGTGTCAATCCATCACGACACGTTTAATAATCGTGTTAATCGTGTCGTGTCGTGTTACGCGTGTTATGAGCGTGTCGTGTTCGTGTTTATATTTTAGGCACGTTTATTAATCGTGTCGTGTTCGTGTTTAGCCTAATCGTGTCGTATTGTAATCGTGCTGACACGAACACGACTTTGCCAGCCCTAACTGTACCTACGTCTAGGGCAATCTTGTAACCTGGAGAAGCAAAAAGCAATCAATTGTGGCTAGAAGTAGCGGTGAAGCAGGGTTTCGAGCGTTGGCGCATGGTATATGCAAAGGAATATGGCTAAGACTACTTAGTGAGTTGAAGTTTACTAGTAGCTCTCCAATGAAGCTATATTGTGACAACAAAGCAGCTGTGAGTATTGCTCATAATCCTGTCCACCATGATCGAACAAAACATGTGGAAGTAGATCACCATTTCATCAAGGAGAAGATTAATGATGGGAGTGTTTGTATGACAGACATTCCCACAAGGAAGTAGACTGCTGACATCTTGACCAAGAGCCTCAACAAACCGAGTTTTGAAGATTTAGTAAGCAAGCTAGGAATGATCAACATATACATTCCAGCTTGAGGGGGAGTGTTAGAATATTCGGTATTCTTGGGATTGATTTCGTTAGATATACTGAATCAATCCATTTTTAGGGATGTTTGACTTTGTTACAGATTTGTGGGGAGTTGCTATTTTATCTCCAAATTTTAGACTAGAATAAACGGGCTGCATTACTTTCCTTATTTGTAAAAACAGATTGTATAATCCTGTCTATATATTGTTATCGTTACAAGAAATAAAATATAACATATTATTTTCTCCTAAAAGTTTTATGTGATAAGCAAGTCAATCATGTGCACACAAAAAGAAAGGGAAAGAGCAAGACAGAGATGATACCTTCAAAGATATCCTGGTAAGAGGGATCACAAACCACGACAATTTCCTTCACTTCAGCCATTTCAGAGAAAGTGTAAAAGCTGCAAAAACTCAACACATAATTATCCCCAAAGCATAAACACTAATACATAAAATAACAATAACAATAACCTAATAATAATAATAATAATACACACACACATACATATAAACGTATAAGGCCTGCCTACATCTGCCTAATTGTCAAACCTACAAAGTAAAAGGTCTCTCATTAAACCTACAAAGTAAAAGGTCTCATAAAAATCTATTCATGGATACCATGTCAATTTTTTGTTCAAGAAGCCATCTAAGGCACATTATTTTGAGAAGAATAGTGAATTAATCCAAACTCAACCAGCAGCTATTACATTTTTCATTTATGAGTGTTCGAGAATATTGCAACTCTTCTGTTTATTTTTCATTCCTTTCATTATTAAGAGTTGATATTGCAACTATTTTTAATGCGAAATTATCATCAGTATGACTGAATTTCTATATTCAATGGTTCATAATGCACCTACCTCGAACTCAAACTAAAGACTTAAGACGGGCAATCCACCTTTAAATCATCACAGTATAGTGACTTTGTATCCATAGGTCCTTTTAGAATTCTGATGTGCCACAAATAAATAGTGCAACTCTTAATAGTGGAATCACGTAGTCGAATTTACCTGTATAATGCAATTGGTTGGCCTAAAAGTGGAAGATACTGCTTTGGCATGTTGGCCTAGTTACACAAACATACGAAAGCCATCATATGGAAGGTGAAAAAGAACAATAAACTGTTTGAAAACAACAAGTCAATTCCCTTCTTTTAAACATTGAATTTAACCACAAAACAGGCAATCACAGTAAAAAACCTTTGTTGCTATATTACATAACACAACCAAGGGAGAAGGTAAGTGCCTATAACCGAGCATGAAGTTTTCAGGAACTCTAGATACACTAATCAGTTGAGTCAAGCGAAATAGAGTATTAGCTCAAAGAATGAAATAAAATATTTTAGCTAATAAGAAATAATAATGCAAGAAATCCCACTTTTATCACTACTTTTTAATACTAACTGACTTGGCATGTGAGTTGTAATTCTTATATTGGTAAGTGTTTAAAAAGTTGCATCTACCAATACAACTCATCTATCATGGGAGTTGGAATCAAAAAGTTGCATAAAAGTCGGGATCCTTAGCACTACTAAATAAGAATACCCCATTTTCCTTCGGTCACAAAAGCACCATTACCGCATTGTTTTGCTCTTTTTAATGCAATGAAATGTCACCATTTCAGTACGCACATTTACCCTCAATCCAAACAGGTCATAGGCAATAAAACTTACACCCATACGTTTTCCCTTCCCTCCAGCTAGAAGAATCACAGAAACGCTTTTCTTCTTCACAACATTATCCTTCTGCACTTGTTACATAGAAAGAATCATCAAAATGGAAAAACAAAAATATGAAAGATGCTCAATTTTTGTTTTCTTAGGGTTAATAGTCCCTGAATTATGAGCATTGTTTAACTCTAGCCCCTGACCTTTTAAATTTGGTAAATTACTCCTTGAACTTTGAATTTTTTTGACAATTTTAGCCGGCAAATGACTTCTGAAATTTCTAAAAACTAATCAGGTCCCAATAGCATAGTAATTCAAATTTTTACAGAAACATAAACCTTAAATGCAAAATGTTCTAGTTTCTAAAAATTTTTTTAACAACATTAAAGAGAATATATCGCATTTAATATAACTATTATTGCAAAAATCTTAAACATTTTACTGTAATGAACCAAAACTTATAAAAAATAAAGAATAAAAGTTCAAGGAGTAGTTTGTCAAAATTCAAAGTTCATTGTTCAAATTTGACTTAATGGCCATAATTCAAGGACTAACAATACTAAATTTCCTAATAAGAGAATTCATGTATTTGAATCTTACTTCTCCAACATTGGCAGAGCACAAAACGACCCTTGACTTAGCAAATCTAGTCCTAACCTTGTCTCTGAAACCCACGCCATTAACTACAATGAAAACAAAAAATAAAGATAGTGAGCAAGTAACTAAAGATAAACCCAGTTCATATTTTTCAAAAATTGATTCAAATGCAGTTTCTGCTAAGATAATGGAGTTAAACAAATTGGGTAACCGTGAACAAGAAAGAAAATGAAGAAGAATATGAGATACGACTTGCCTGGGAATCGGAGATTGAAACGTGGAAGTGGGTTAGTGGTAGTAGTAGTAGAAGAAGAAGAAGGATATAGTAAAGGAGAAACATTGCAAAAATAAGAAGAAGAAGAAGCTGTAAAGTCAAGACCAAGTAGACCCATCTCTTTTGCCTGGCTTTCGGACGCGGAGAGAGAGAGTTGAGAACTGAAAATGAAAAGAAGGTGACCACAACGTCTGTAATAACAAAAAGGCTCTTTTTTTTTCCCCCTTTTGTTATTTTGTCTCTCTCCTTTGCAAGGGTTCATTGGTACCGTTTAAAACGGTGTAATTTAAAATTTAATAGTTTGAACCATAAGTTTTAAATTATAAAATAGTTTTAAATTAGTTTAAATATTTAAAAAATAAAATTTTACCTCTCGTGTTTGGGTGGATTTAAATTATTTTTTATAGTAAAATTATTTTTATTCTTGTTTTTTTTATAAATTATAATTTTTTAAACATCAGTTTATATTTTAAACTATTATTCTAATTTTAAACCTTTGCATTACAAACATCAGTTCAAAACCATCATTTAAACCATGTAATTTAGAATCTACAGTTCAAACTATATGGTTTTAAACCCAACTATTTTGAACCTGTGTGGTTTAATTAGTGGTTTAAACTGGTATTTAAAATATAAAGGTATAAAACATCATATCAAGTTTAAAAGAAAACTAGTGTTTGAAAAAACATGGTTTATGAAAGAAAAACAAGAATGATAATAGTTTTTACTGTAGAAAATAATTCAAAGTGTGTAAACTTGAGAGGTATAGTTTGAATTAAAGGTATTATGATAGATTTAAAACTCTCTTTATAATTTAAATTGACATCAATTATTACTCTATTAAACGTTAACTTAAATCGTCTTTTTAATATAAACTGGCTTAAACCCACCACCAAATGTCACATACGATTATCTAAACGAATTTGGGATGCTTTTCAAAAAATAAATAAATAAATAAACGAATTTGTAATGCATGATTTAAAAAATATATATATATTGTGTAACGCCCTAGTGAGTGAGGAAGCACATTTTTTATTTTAATAATTTGCAATGCAGCCGCCAATGTTTACAGGTTTGACTGGTTGGTGCATTCAGGAGTCGCTCGCTAAAGAGTTTGGTTATGTTAGCGTTGACTTCAGAAGGTGAATGATTAATTAAAATATTTTTCTGGAATAGAGAAACTTATATTAACATAAAAAGATTTTCCACCAATTGAAATTATAATAAATTGAAAAGATTTATTTACACTACTAATAGTTTGTGAGCATATCTACTCGCTTCACTCAATTTATAAGCATGCGGAAGTCTGATTGGGATGTTTAGCAATGCTCATTATCAAATGTATGGTCTTTGATCCTTTGGATACTAAATAACACACATATTTAAGTATAACAAATTTAAATATAAGTGTTAGTATGGTATAATTTTTTTTAAGGGTCACATGAATAAAAGTATTTTTTAAAAAAAGACGCATAACATGTTATTTTCCTTTTTTTATTTGAAAAATCTTTATAAATACTATTTTTTGAAACTTATTTATAAATGGAGAAATGTTAGGGTCATTTTCTTTGTCACATGTTATTTCACTTCCTCATAAAAATGAAGTATAATTATATACCATGGTTTTATCTTCTTATTACAACAGTGCGACACTTTTAACTTTTATAAGATTTCATTATTCAAATTCTTGTTCAAGTCATGTTGCCCAACCTTATTTTAAACAAAATTTGGGTGGATGTCACTATAATGATACAAAACTCTGTCATTTTTCCCAAAAAAAAAAAATGCTTACAATGTTTTGACAATTGTTTATAACATCTCTTCTTTTTCTTTTTTTTTTCACCGTTCATTCTTTTTTTTTTTTTCAAATTTTCCCTCTTTCTTTTTCTTTATATCCATTGAGTGCCTTTTTTCTTCCTAAACCCGTTGAACATTTCTCAAGTTTTTTCTTCTTCTTCTTCTTCTTTTTAATCAAAAACATGCTCTTCAACAGTGCGTCTAAAAAAAAACACATGTTTCTTTGCTACACTCCTTTTATAAAAAATATAGGTTATTTATATTATGATATTGGATATTTATCTTTCTATATCTTCTGTCTTAGGTTAATTCAAAAACCATACCTTTGATTTTTCGATCCCATCAAATGTATACATTCATATAAGATTTAATATATAAATCTATACATTATCTCAGTCAATAGATGATTTTGACATTTAAAATAACCAAATTATCCTTAAGTAAAAGATAAAAAAATTAAAACTTTCAAAAAATAAGAAAAAGAAAAAATAAAAACACACAAAATACCTATTTTTAAAGGTATTCTATATATTTTCTAAGGCAAAAACTTTAGTATAAAGTTTTTTTTTAAGTTTTTAAAGTCATTTTCTTTTTAATTTGAGGGTATTTTGAACAATTTTTTAGTCAAAATTGGAAATTGATTGGCAAAGTTATAAATTTGTATATTAAATCTAATCTTAAGGTGTAAATTCAATGAGATCAAAACATAAAAGTATATTATTTGAATAAACCTAAAATACAGGTTATAAAAAGATAAATGACCTTATAAATATTGAAAACTTTTCTTTCTACACTCTTTTTTTTTTGGGTCTTATACAGTGATTTTTTTAAGTTTAGAGAAGATTATGTTTTCTACCCCACTTTCTCTCTTTTATGTTAATGACAAATTTGTGGTAAATGATTACAGAAAGTTGTAAAATGAGGAAGATTGAGAAAAAAATTGCCCAACGTGGGCGTGTGTGTGTATAAAGAAGATGAAGGAGCTGGGGGAAAAAAGGCGTTAACATCCAGTGTCGAAAAATTGGAGTGTACTCCGGGAAGTGTGTAAGTTATTTTACTTTGTTGATGCCCTTTTTTAAAGGTAAAGGCCTGGTCCATGTCTAACAACATAGTCCAAGGCAAGTTACGTGGTCCCAAGCCAGGAGGCGGGATCCTTCAAGTGGGCCGTGGTTTGGAAGGCTAAGGGATGTAAATGGGCCCAATTTCTTTTGTCCAATTAGACTTTTAACTCGTTTGGGGAGTTTTAAGTCTAATTGAGATTAGAATAAAATAGGTACGGAGGAATTAGAGTGAAAAAGCCCAAAAAAACCCCTTTAGAAACCCAAGCCCAACATCTAGAAAAAGCCCATTTTGGCCCATCCGACGTGACAGTACACCTGTCGTGCCAATTCACCCACCATGCCAGCCTTGCTAGCTTACCTGTAGGGAAGCTCTAATGTAGGGACATGTGACTCTTGCAGTTGGAGACAAACTCCCCTTAATCAAGGGTGGGTCAAAGGGAACCTAATTCCCGGGTCTAACCCTTGCTCAAAATGGCAAAGCAAGACTCTTGCCGTATAGACGCCCCTGTAGCAAGCCATCCAAAATTGCAACTCTAGGTCGACTGGCCATTAATGGTCCTGACACGCTCAGTTTTGTCCTAAACCAAGTTTGAATCTGATGGAAAAATCTCTCGCCGCAAGCTGTGGCCACATATGGTTGCTCCCACAAAACCAGACTTGGAACTACCCCTAACTAAGTGCTCGAAATACAAGAAGCCCAACAAAACTAGAACTATATTTTTCTCTATAAATACCCTCTCTAACACCCTTGAGAAGAGACTAATGAACCCATTCTACTTAGACTAAAAGAGAGAGAAAGCATCAAGTATCCATAACCACCACAACCATCATCTTTCCTACCTTAGAACTACCATAGTCACCATCTTCCCAAGCTCAAATCACCATATCTCCACCATGAACTACCATCAAATCAACCCAAAACACTCACCAATCTCATCCTCGAAGTCAATACTATATGAGATAAGCATTATCACCACCCAAGCTGTCATCTCAACTCGTCAAAAAACTTCAAACTATTTTTTCTGGCAAGCTTTAAGAGCATCCAAGATATTCACTTTTTCCCATTAGAACCCAAAAATATCACTAAATCCCTTCAAGATCAACCCTTTCCATGTCCCAATTAACCTCCATGCATAAGAAGAATCAAGCCACCATTAATAGATTGCATCTCTCTCTCTTTAAAACGTCTCTCTAGCCTTAAACTACCCCACCCATCGTAGTTGCCTTCTTGTGGGACTGTTCTTCCTCCCGAACCAACAAACCAGTCTCACATTTCTAACAAATGCGTATATCACCATCACCAAGTATATAAGACATTCCTCCACAAATATTTATGTTCTTCTTCCATGCCACATGCACGCTCGGAGGTCTTTTTTAGCGAAGTTAGCTTCTCCAACGGGTCTAGAACCACAACAAGTCTCACCCTCAGACTTGACCATCCTTGAGGCTATCTAGGTCTAGCTGTAACCTATCCGGGGCAACCACAAGGCGAGCCTAAACAGCCCATTTTAGCCATTCCCAATGACAAAACAGCCGCTACAGGTCTCACTAGTTTCATCACCCACCTTACAGCCAACTTAGCTCCTGTTAGGCAGCAACCAAGCCAATAGAAGGAGGCCACGAAGTCCGCACCCTCCATGTGTAAAGGCCTACAACAAAAGAGCCCCAACATATTTTAAAAAAGAAAAAATATATATTTTAACCCAAAAAAAAAAGAAAGAAAGAGTAGAAGGTAACACAAAAAGTAAGAATAAAAGCAAAATGACACTTTATAATTTAATAATGGCATTTTTTGTAATCTACATCTACACTATATATAAAAGTGTGAATGTGCTTTTGCACATGACGTTGACATGTGGCATAGGGTTTCTTTTCTTTTCTTCTCTTTTTTTTGGTCTCTTGCTCTTTTTTTTATTCATTTATTTTTTACATTTTGCTTCATTTTTTTGGTTTTTTGTCTTCTTTTTTCCTATTTGCATACTTAGTCCTTTATTTTTCTCATTTTTGTGGTTTTTTTTTTTTTTGCTTTCCTCTTAAATTTTCTTATTAACAACTTTTTTCCTTTTAAATATTATATGCTCAACTTTTTCTTTTTTTGGTGAAGGAAGGAAATAACATATTTTTGAAACTTTTTGAATTAAATAGTATGTTTGAAAATATTTATAATAAAGAGCAGACTTACAATGTAAATAACTTATTTATAATGTAAATAAAAATTATTTACATTGTAAATAAGAGGTTAAATTTATTATTGACACCATAAATTCATTTTTTACTACAAATATTTTCAAAACTTGCTATTTACAATATTTAGTTTTCAAAAAGTGTTATTTACTTTAGTTTTTCTTTTCTTTTTTTAAACTAACCCAAACAATTAAGAGAGTATCTATACTATATATAAAAGTATGAATGTGTTTTTACACATGAGGTTGACACGTGGCATGGGGTTTCTTTTCTTTTCTTTTTTTGCCTTTTGCTTATTTATTTATTTATTTATTTATTTTTTACTTTTTGCTTCCATACTTTTTTGTATTCTTTTTTTTTTTACACTTTCCTCTTTAATTTTACGACTACAATTCTTTTCCTTTTAAATATTTTCTACTTAACTTTTTTTCACTAAATCAAACCATTAAGTAAGTAATAAAATAAAACTAAATTTATAAGATATATATTTTTTTCATCTTTGTATTCATAAAATGTGAAGAATACACATGTAGGGTGCATGCTTCTCATTAGTAAATGATAAAAAAAATGAGTCATTTATTAATGATATTCAATCTGTTTGACTTATATATAAGAAATGTAAGTGTTTTCAGATCATCGAGTTAGGCCTAGGCTGGGTATTAGGCCCATGAAGGCCCAAGACAGATCTCGACCAAAATAGCCTTGGTGTATTCCAGAATCTTCCCTACCAGATAATACTCAAGAAGAGTAAAATGGTCTAATTACTTCCAAGTTCAAATTATAAGATCTCAAGAATGGTGATGAGTAGTCAATCTGATTAGAATCAACCGAATCCAAGATACTCAGAAAGGGATAATCCTATAAGAGATAATGGTAATGTCATTTAGCCAATAAGAGAAGAGATTATTCAAAGATTATCATGTATTTGAATTTAAATAATGCTTAAAGGATAAGGCTATGGTGACTCCCTAAAACTATAAATAGAAGCTAGTTTTAGAGATCATCATAAGTCCAATTCTTAACACAAACTCTTTGTATGCATATTTTCTCATAGTGAAATGCTATCTATTGGAAAACAAGTATGCAGCGAAATTTTAAAAATTTTGAATCAAAATATTTTTCAAAACACAAGTTTGACATGCTATATATATAAATTAGTAACAGATCTTACTAACTTTTTTATGCTGAAGAGCATTAAAAATTAGTGAAGAGAATGAACTTTCAGAAGAGCCTCAACCAACTGGTCTTTTTTGTTATTCTCTATCATGATTAGAGTGTAGGTGGACATACTTCGTACAGCTCTTCCTTCGGTGATTCTCCTTCTAACCAATTGAGAAGACCTAAAGCTTAGGTTCTTGATTGTGAACAATAGTTCTTAGGGAGTTTCAGAGTTTCTCACACTAGAGTATTCACTCTAAACTTCTTAACTGATCTAAATAACTGAGAAAACTCACCCCTTATTTATAGAGGTCGGACCTAGGGTTAGTCATTATTAGATAAGGCCTCAAGATTCGAATCTAGATCAACTTCTAATGAAAATCGCGTCTAAAACGCGTAATTAGATTATAGTTAGATCGGCAATTCGAACTTATTCATCGACTTGCCGAACTTGTGCCAATATGATCCTTGAGAATCTTTTATTTTCTACCTTAGATTCTCAGATAAAGCCTCAGTTTTAATTCAAATAACCCAACAGAAAAAGTTATTTAATCAAAACAACTATATCTGATCTTATCGAATTTTAGCTAATTTAATAATTTAATATAAGTCACTAATTTGTTGGAAAAGCACGCCGTATCGTTACAGGATTTATTATGAGTTAGCAAAGAGGGACCTAATGGACCTATATAGTTCAAGCTTCGATAATTATAAAATACAATATCCTAGATAGATATTTTATAATTATCAACTTTAACGCTACTCCACTAAAACCTTAGAGCTACACTCTTGAACTATATAATATTACGAAGCTCCAAATAAGATAAGTGTCAATGACATATCATAATATGTCATATTCCCATAGGATATTCCTAATAATATTCCTAATTATTTTTATCTTACGTTTTGTTATCTCACCATTGGAAAACTTATTATCCAAAGATAGTATATCATTCGGTTACATCTATGCATCCAAATGGTTAAGTGCTCCAGTCTTTCAATTACAGGATAACGTATATAAGAGAATATCATTAACTCTATAAAAAGAGCTACGGATTCTATATCTATAAATAACAGGTCTACGCTATTAAGAGTCATGTCTCCAACGTATCGGTATGCATACCATCATAAAGTCAAGATGTCACCCTTTGGTATATCAAAAGACATAAGTCAAGATAACGGGCTCATTAATCATTTCAGGATTAAGATACAATACATATGATTGTCTAAAGTAAATTGATTTACATAGACGGAATTATTAATCCAAATCAATTCAACTTTATGTTCCAATCCAATACATCGTTATCTATGACAATGTACCAATGTTTCTACTCTCAAAGTCCCACTCCGATGGCCAAGACAAGCCATCTCCCGTTAGGGATGTAGACAACATAACAATCTTAGCATGAATAAAGCGTCCAACTTTATTCCCTCGATTATGGATCTTATGATTTAGACCATTACCTTTAGAATCATGTCTTCTACATAATTTGTCCATCATATGCATGATTTTTAAGGGTTTAGACTAACAGTCTTAGACTTTTATTTACTTATCATACATTCAATAAATATGAACGTAAAGAGGACAACATTTGGTATATGAACAATAAATAACCTTTTTATTGATAAAATGTCTCAAAAACTCATTGCAACATTTTACTCATTAGGGCATCATGTTTAACACTGTCACTTAAGAAAATCTAAAGTAGACGTAGCCTTCAATTGAAGCGAACCACTATAAATTTTATGTGTTTTTTTCTTTTCTCTATTGCTTTATTTATTATGTTCATAAGTAATTACTTCGGTAAGGAAATCGAGAGATTCTTGTCACACAAGTTTTCCCCATCAATAATAAGTATCATGTATAAGTTGTAAATAAGTCATTTACCATGTAAATGTAGCATTTACCAATAATATTCAATCTATTTAACTTACATAAGAACAAGTGAAATCATAGTTTTACGGGAAATGTTTTGCTTAACAACATAGTAAGATTTGTTTTTCTAACTGTAAATAAGTCATTTACCATGTAAAAGTAACATTTACTACTGTAGCATATTTGAGGGTATTTTGGTCAGAATATTAAGTTTTTGTTATAGTTTTTAAGTCAATGACATAAATGGGAGAAAGAGCAAGATAACATATTTAGGCTAAACCTTAGTAAATAATAGGAGAAATTGAGTAATATCTCATGAGAAATTGAGAACAAAAACTTCAAAATAACTTCATTTTTTTATTCCTTTATATCTCTCACTCTCTTTCCTCATCGGCACTGTCGCCAGCCGAAAAATACAATATTTACAAAAAAAATACCATGTTTACTGTATAATACAAAAATTCACTAGCAATATTGATGGACCGCATACGGCTGGGAAATACAATATTTACCAAAAAAATACACTTTTTAACATGTAATACAAAAATATACTAGCGACTTTGCAGGACCGTTGGCAGCCGAGAAATACAATATTTACCAAGAAATACTACATTTATTGTGTAATACAAAAATTCACCAGCGACTTTACGGGCCTACTGGTGGCCAGAAAATACAATATTTACTGAGAATATAGTGTTTACCATGTAATACAAAAATTAATCAGCAACTTCGTCGGACTTCCACGGTCGTGAAATACAATACTCATCGAGAAATACTGTATTTAACGTATAATACAAAAATTCACCGACGACTTCATCGAATTATCAACGGCTGAGAAATACAATATTTACCAAGAAATACCATTATTGTGTAATACAAAATTTCATCGATGACTTCAAGGGCCACCGACGGCCAGGAAATACAAATATTTACCAAGAAATTTCATATTTACTATGCAATATAAAAATTCACCGGTGACTTCGTAGGATTGCCGGTGGTCAGGAAATACAATATTTTAGTTGAGATACTATATTATTGTGTAAATACAAAGATTCACCGATGACTTTGTCGGATTACCGGTGACTGAAAAATATAATATTTACAATGAAATACCGTATTTACAGTATAAATACAAAAATTCATTAACGACTTCACCAGACCGTCGACAGCCAAAAAATACAATATTTCACTAGAAATACTATATTACTATGTAAATATAATTATCGGCGTCTTCATCGGACCATCGGCGGCTTGAAAATACAGTTTTAACCTTGTATTACTAGATTTCACTATAAATACTATATTTCACCGGCAACTTCGATGTACAGTCGGCAACCAGAAAATGCAGTATTAACCTTACAATACTGTATTATAGTGTAAATACAAAATTCCATCAGTGACTTCTCTGGACAGTCGACAACTAGGAAATATAGTATTAACATTGTAACACTGCATTAAAGTGTAAATACAAAATTTCACCAGCGACTTCATTAAACCACCGACGACCGAAAAATGATAGTATTAGCCTTGTAATACTATATTACAATGTAAATGCTATATTTTACCGTCAACTTTGTCGGACCATCAACCACTAGGAAATACAGTATTAACCTTGTAATACCGTATTACAGTGAATAACATATTTCATCGATGGCTTCACTAGACAGCCGGTGGCCGAAAAATACAATATTAACTATGTAATACTATATTATAGTGTAAATACTATATTTCATCGACGACTTCGCTGGACTGCCGGTAGGCCAATAAATGTAATATTAACCTTGTAAATACTGTATTATAGTGCAAATACAAAATTTTGTAGGCAACTTCGATGGACAGCTGGAGACCTTGAAATACGGTATTACTAGTAATACTTTATTATCATGTAAATACCGACATTGGTGACATTACCGGTGGCTTCTGCTACGACCAAAAACACATAAACATTATAAAAAACCTTATCAGTAAAATTAAAAAAAAAACATCTGTAGAACTCACAGAAAACCAACTCATTTTCCTTTTTCCTAATTTCTCATCATCCAAACAGATTACAAAAAATAAATAAACAAACAAAAAAACACTGCTCCATCGACGGGCTTGACTTGGCATGGATCTGTGAGGTCTAACAACCTCCATTGTCGTGGATGAGCAAGTCGATGCCGGTGAAATGGTAGTGTCAAGGAGAAGATTCCGATTCTCCATCTTTAGCATAGGTTGTGCTGCAAAGAAATAAGGAGATCGAGAGATCGAGGATGAAGATGACAACGCTTCGACAGACTAGATAGAGCATTGATGGTTCTATCGAAGACGGTGAACGAGATCCATAAAACAATGCAATCTACATATCTATTCAAGTTTGTATCTCCAGATTAGGGACGCCAAAACTCATCGTGATCCCAACCAACACGAAGCCCTTCTCCATCTCGTGCTGATAGATCTGCTTCGCGAAATGGTTCTCCATTGATGCATCAACGATTTGTCACTTACGATCTCATTGAACGACGATGGCAACATGGAAGAAAATCAAGTGAATTTGCTTCGTCTCATTCTGATCTCAGCTAGACATCGTGGATCGACTACTTCCCTGGGCGACGACAAAGAACCAACGAGCTAAAGGTGGGCAGGAAAACTGGGTGAGAGAGAGGGACGAAGGAGAGAGAAAGAAAAGAGTATTTTGGGAAGAACTAGAGAAAGAGGATGAGTGAGAGGGGAAAGAGAAACAGGGAAGAGAGGTAGAGAGAGATTTTGCTTTTTTTGTTTGTTTTGAAAATGTAAGAGTTGATATCAGATTCCAATATGGGTATTTTGGACTTTGTATATTTGTAAGAAATTGAATATGCCATTATTTACACATTTTAAGACTTCTGACATTATTTGCCTTTTTGATAGAAAAATTTGCTGTTGTGCATAATTTCAACAGCAAATTTTTCGACATAAATCAGTCAAGTGAAAATTTATGTGATATGTAGCATAAATATCTCCTTGTTTGTCCTCGAGGAAGATTCATTTGGGCCTCCCGTCTCTTTTAAGAACCCAGCCTAAAACAGCAGTCCAAAAGAGGAAATCCAGAAGCCCAATACTCTGCAAAAACCTCTCGTCTCCTTTTGCGCTTTTCCATCAACCAACAAACAAGGAAGAAGGAACAATCTAAAAAATCTCTGATATCAAGAGACAGAAAGAAGAGAGAGAAATGGCGAAACCTTTGGGGCCGACGGGGGAGTTCTTCAGGAGGAGGGACGAGTGGAGGAAGCACCCGATGCTGACGAACCAGCTCCGCCACGCCACTCCCGGCCTCGGCATCGCCCTCGTTGCCTTCGGAATCTACCTCGTCGGCGAGCAAGTCTACTACAAGCTCTACGCCCCTTCTTCTTCCTCGGATTCCCATTCCCATTCTCACCATCATTCCGCTTCTTCTTCTCACTGATTCGCGTAAGACCCGAGGTCATTTCCCTATCATTTTCCATTTCTTATGCAATTTAGGGTTTGTTTTTGTTTTTCATGTTTCTGTTCTGATCTTGTTCTTTGTGGTGATTCAGTCCTATCTATTTGAATCAGGCCGCTGTTATTCTTTCCTTTCTCTTAGATTTGTGGGAAATTAGGGTTTTTTGCTTGCTTATCGTTGCATTGTGGCGTACGTTTTTATGTTTTGATTTTGTTTTCTTGTTGCTGATTTCTATGAGCTTTGTTTGCTGTTGAATTTGGTCTCAAACTACTGATCCATTGAAATTCTTCTTAGTGGGAACTACACTTCTGTTTCACTTACATTGATCAATTTGAAATCTTCACTTATTGTCACACAATATGGATGTTCTTGTACTGGAAATTACTAGTTGTTTTCGACGAGCTTGCTGTTATTTTATCCTCTTTTGTGGGTCTCCTGTTTGGGTTATTATCTTATTTCTAACTTTTGTGGAGTTGGGACTGAAAAAAATGAGTGCTTTGATTTATTTCTTGCCATTGGAAAATTAGGGTTCTTGCTGGTTGAATCGTTGTTTGAGACAGAAATCTAGGCTGAATGATTTAGAGTCCCTTTGATCGATTCATGTTCAACAATGTCATTTGTGGTTATTGTACATGTTAGACGCAGCTTAATATTTGTCTAGGAATTAGTGGTTATGGCTTTTAAGGCTTGATTAAACATGCTTCTTTTTGAACTGGGATTGTTGATGATCTGCTTATAGCCTTAAGTTTTTAATTGGGAATGAAAAGGGATAGAGCATTCTGTGTATAAGGTAGATTCATATTCAAAGAAACTCATGTTTTAAATTATTTCTGCAATTATTGGCTAGGCTAATTTTTGTTTCTTATAAATAATAACGACAACAATAACAGTGGTGGTAGTCGCAATGACAATTTGTTCATAACAAGTGGGCTAACACAAACATGCTCAATGGAGAGATTAGTTGAAATCTCTTGCCTAAGCAATGAAACCAGATCGTATGCGTGCATAAGAAGTCCTTAGGTGTTTCCATCCTTTAGGGTTTGCAATACTAATTATTGAAGGCTTTTGATCTCTAGATAGCCATCAAATGGCGTGGATCACAAGTGGCGGTAGAACTAAAGAACTTGCAGATTGAGCTTCTGGGGTGTACGGTGTAGTATTTGAAAAATAAATGAACAAATAAATTAAAAATATATTGAAATGCTTAGGTTTTCATGTCATTTAAATGGATGTTCTTTTAGTGCAAGTAATGTTGCAAAATATTCCGGTATGCTTTTTTTTTATTATTTTTTTCTTTGTTCCATTTGTCTAAGCTTCCAAATTTGGGGTGTAATTAGTAAGCGAAAATGGTCAGAGACTTGTTATGTGAGGCAAGGAGGAAGGTTTTCAAGATTTTTTCTCTTCTGTATTCAGTGGTGTTTTGAGTCAAAGTTCAATGAATGGTTTGGATATGGCAATCTAAAAATGAGGAACGTAGCTTTGTAGCCAAGAGGCTGTGGAAATATTTGTTGGAAAGGGATGCCATGTGGCATCAAATTATAAAATGTTGGTATAATTTGCTCCCCAAAAGTTAAGGTCTTCTCTTGGCTTGTTGCTCTTGGGTAGTTTGAAACCTGTGATGTCCATATTCTTCTATTTTCCACTTTGACATGTGATGTTCAAATAAAAAGATTGCAGATCGTTCATCGTCTAGGGGCTCTATAATAGTTGAAGTTATTGAACAAGGCTGGTCATATGGGTGGAAGGAAGAAATGGAGTGTTGTGTCGAATGTGCATTATATGTTTTTTTTCTTGGGTTTTGTGACTGCCTGACTGTAGATTAATTAGAGGTTTTTTACAAGGTTTCTTACTAGTTTTACTTTGTATGATAGAGTTAAACACTTTGTTTTGTGGGATGCTTCCTCTAAGGTTTTGAAAGGTTCTCCATTTCTGTTACATACCTTGCACGAGATTGGTATTGAAAGTGTTCCACTTGTAGATTTTTTTTGATTGTTTTCTCTTTTCCTTGTCCTGTTGGAGATCTTTTGGGTTTGCAGGAGTTTTGTTCTCTTTTTTTGTACGTTTTTTCCCCTTAAATTCTTCTTTGTTTCTTATATTGGTTAGAGTGATAAAAATTCAAGAAATTTGCAGCTTATGTTGTGCTCGGAGTCATTTTTTGAAGAAATACTATAATTGTTGCTATAATCTTGTTAAGAAAGACAGATAAATATCAAAGTGTTGAATGATTTTAGATTGAATGTTCTGAGATATCCAGTATGCCAATAATTAATATGGCAATTTAGGAAGGTGGGAAATTAATGTCATTACAGTGTACAATATTTGGACTCGAAATAGTTTTTTATACTTATTCTGCAAAGTGTTAAATTTTGCAATCAAACACTGAGGTTTTGCTTTTATGAGGCATGTCATAAGCCTCTAGGCGGTTTCAAGTGTAATGTCATGTTTTGATCTTTTCGCTGCGGTGACAGTGTGACTCTTAGCTGCTGAAGAACATAATATAGAGCCTGAGTGAATAAGAAGCTTTGTTACATAAAAAGAAAATGAGTAAAGCGAGGAAGTACTCTTAGTTGGTCTTAAATGGGAACCCATCCTCTCATTTACAGGCCTAGGGCCTTCTAATGAATATAAGAGATCATTACAAGTAGTGACAAGACCATAAACTTCTAGGGAATATCTTACATACATACAAAGTATGGGAGGTTACTTCTTTCTAGAAGCGTCTACAACCCCTGCTTAGATTCTAGAAGGCTCATGAAACTTCCAGAGAGTTTTAGAAGACACTCAAAACTTTTAGAGAGTTCTACAAGGATCCTGACTCTTCTAGGACATTGTGGAATGAATCTTCTAGAGTCGTTTGGAAAGTTCTTGCGGCTTCAAAGTGCCTTGATTTCTTAATGATCTTCTAGAAATCATTAGATGGCAGCTTTAAGGGACACTTTAGAGAATTCTAGAGACTTTTAACGGGCGTTCAATAGTAAACATGGGTCAAAAAGTGTGCAGCTTGTGACCGTAAGCCTCAAAATAAAACCATTAATAATTTCACTTTCTTTGATTTTCAAAAAGTCAAGCTTAAAGTTTTTCATTTGCACTCTACAACAACTACCTCTTTGATTTTCAGTAGCTACGTTATACTCCTCTGCTTCGTTAGGGTTTTTTTTTTTTTTTTTTTTTACACCATGATGACTCACATGAAAATATAAGAAAGTTGAGCGTAGTGTCCTAACTCACAAGTTGCACACTTTCCCCCCATTGTTTCATAGGATGTTTAATTGAAGGCTCTAAGATTACCTAGAGTGTTCCTAAAATTGTCATTTAATAGAACACTCTGGAAAGGCTCACAGTGATAAAGATATTTTTCAGTGAAGCTTGGACGTTTCGTAATATTTTTGAATGATCTAAGATCTTGCTCTCTATAATGTTTTAGAAGATCATAGAAAAGTAGAATATTTTTGAATGATCTAAGATCTTGCTCTCTATAATGTTTTAGAAGATCATAGAAAAGTTGATAACTTTCTAAAACATTGTAGATGTCTTGAGGTTCTTCTAGAACTCTAGAAGGTACATGATACTTGTAGAAGCTTCATCATAGAAGCTTCTAGATGGGAGTAGAGTTTGAGTCATGGTCTGTTGTCTCAATTTGACTGTACCTTTAGCTGTCCCTCCACTTAAATTTTGACACCTCACAGCAAATTTACACATAAGCTATTTCTTAAGGATCTTGAGTTTATGTCTAATGGTGTTCGCAAACGGATGTTACTTGTTCAAATCCCCCCCCACAAAAAAAAAAAAAAAATGCTTGGTAACTTTTTTCTTTGTGTGATGCCAAAACAAGGGGGTCTTCTTTTTGGTTGAAAAACGATGATGTCCCCGTTAATTATTTTCACCATTTGACTAGTTCTCATCTACTTAATCGAAGATTTGAAAAGAAAGGAAGAAGGAACATTTATCAAAGCAGATTCAAGACTTTTGTTTCTTTTTCCTTGTTTTTGTCCAAGTTTTAATATGGTGTCGTCAACTTGGTGATGCCGATCCATGATTAGAAGAGAGATGATGAGTCAGTAATTTGGGTTTGTCTCCAACATCCTCTTCCATTTGCGGCTTTCCTTAGTGGCTTCACATGCAGCTTCAATGTCGATGTTCGAACCATTCTTGATACTGGAGTTATAGCCTTGCCTGCCTCTTTTCTCATCCACACAGAAAGGTTATTCTTCCTGATCCAATTTCGTGTAGTTCTAATGGTTTGACGGAATATGTAAAGAAATGCAATTGTTTTTTTGAATCAACTTGCTTGGATGTAAAAAAAATGAGATAGACGCTTGGAAAAATAAAAAGAGGTTGAACTGGATTTTTTTATTTTGAAAAACAAAAGGAGTTAAAAAATAGAATAGTTGTCAATATATCTCTTTAGAGGAAAATAAAAAAGAAAAATAGGTTGTCAGATTAGTGAGATTAACGTCGTGTGTGGAAGTGGTGGGAAGAGCTGATGTGTAAATTTATAGTGAAGTATCAAAAACTTTAGCGGAGGGACAACTAAGGGAACAACTAAATGGGGACAACAGATTTAGACTCACTCAGAGTCTATTGTCTGCTATACTAATAGTTTCCTAGAAGTTTCTTTGGTTGTTGTCACGTGTAAAGATCTAGATGATTCCTTTGTACTTAATAAGTGTGTCCTCATTCGAGACTAACCCTGTGGAGCCTACTATACTTCCTCACTTGTACTTCTTGTGTAATAGAGGTCCTTTTTTATTTTTTTATTTTTTTAAGGATACATTGTCCTCTTTCCTTTGAGCTTGATTCTTCATCAGCGAGAAGATGTTTTTCTTATTAAAAAAAAATAATAAGTTTTTCTTTTACCCAAACTCCCCTGCTTTGTTTTGTACTTTCTGTTACTCATTTCCCCGTATGTTTTGGTGAAGTTAGTCTGATTTATCATTGAGTGCATGCTATGGACAATCATTAAAAAGATTTGGCCATGATGCTAGTGTCAGTAAAAAAAAAAAAGGGAATTGCCTTAAAGCCTAGGAGTATGTGAGGCATAAAACTCTTTCCCGCAGCCAGAACCTCGGCCAATTTTGAGTGAGCACCTCGTGGTGAGGTGCACTACTCATATAGCGCAATCTGAACCATGAGTTTCTATGGTTTTCATTTCTAATATGCATTTTCTTGTGGTTGGAGTGTGTTTTCCTAGTGAAAAAAAAAAAGGGAAAAATGATTAGCTTGTTTTTGCCTATGGAAATTAAATTGACACTGTGTGAATAGTTCAATCAATTCTAAGCATCGCATAAACCCATTACGTGGTGGTTTATGCGTGAAGTGCTTTTTGACTTGTTGTTTTCCATGATAAAGTGACTATTGCATACAGAGTTTGTCTTGGATGATGTGTAATGTTACTGGCTTACGACTTATGCTGCATTAGTTATCTTCATGAATTTTTAAATTCATTATTATTATTATTTGTTGTTGTTGTTGTTTTGTTTGTTTGAAACAGGACAGCCTTTTACTATGTGACTCTGTGCATGTGTGTCGCCCTTGTGAAATATTTATATCAACAAAGAGCTGATATTGCAGCTGGATGCTTGACAGAAGGAATGAGGCTTGGAGTTTTCAGTTTCAGTGCCCATCTTATGGTTTGTTCTTTTAGTAATTAGCTTCTTATTCGCAAAATACTCGAAGAGCTTGAAGCTTGTGAATTTTATGACAGAGATATTTGATATGTTGATGCTACTCATACTATATTTTCATTTCCGTGTTTGCATTTGGTCGTTCAACTTACCACATCTGTAAAGGACCAAAAGGAGTTAATTTAGTTTTCACCCATGTCCATCTTTGCTCTTCCTATGCTTTTATGAATTGTGTTTATTTGGCCAAAACTTCTGATGCTTAAAATTTTTTAGGGTGTTTGGAGCCATGGTTCAAATTGTAGTTTGCAGTTCAAATCAATTTTGTCACAGTATTTTCTCTTACAAAATTTTAATTGCTATAGTTTTCTCAATTTGAACCAATTTTCCAAAACGCCCTATTTGTTGGTTCAAATATCTCTGTGTTTATGGTGGTGGTGGTTTGCTTGTTGCTGTTTTCCCCGTGCTAAAGAGCCTACCAAGATTGGAAGATATCTTTTTGGGAAGCCTAAATGTGATATAGGATTTTCGGAAGGTTGTGAATAGTGTTGGGACAACATGTGAAAACTGAATTTTGAAGCAGAGATCTGTTTTGTTTTCTACCTGAAACCGAAGCTTTGCCCAGCATTTCCTTGTTATTCGAATCTTCTCTATTCACCTTAGAAGGGAAGAGGTTTAAATGGAGCTTTATTGATACCTTATGTTTTATATCCTACTGCAGAATTCTCCTTTAAATATTGCAACAACCATTTGAAAACTTCAATATTTAGAAAAAATTCTGCAGTGAGAGCACACTAATGTAGAGTTTAAAGCTGTTGATCGTGAGGTGCCTATTATATGGGGCTAAATGTTATGAGAATTTTTTGGACAGCACCGACACCACTGTTTCATAAGCATGCGTCAAGCATGTAAATTGTATAGCTGAGTTTAATTGCCTTATGGGAATTTATAGTAGGAATTTGGTCAGTAAATTTCTTTTACTGAACCAGTCTTTTCCATAGTTTTGGGACTGCAAGGGGGACTCAACGTCAAATTCAAATAGGTGCACAGATAAGATATTGATAATAGGTACTAGTCGTATGTTTAGAAGGAATTTCGCTTTAAATGATGTGTGCATTATCTTTTTGTTTGAATCTTGCATCTGGGAATACCTTGAAAGTTTAACCATGAAAGAAGCTAAATTTGGCGAGAGATTTATGAATAATGTTACCTTATTAAACAGTGGATTGACTTTTGTCACTTCTAAAAGAAAACTTTTACATTATATGTTACTCACAAGAATCAATACAAGAGTAAAATTATAAAAAAAATAACAAATAATTTGTTGTATTTTTTCAAAGAGTTTCTTTTCATGTGGAATATTTCAATTCACAGTCTAAAAAGAATACATATTTGTAAAACTCTCTAAATTGGCAATCACGTTCTCCTTGATGGTTAGATACCACCATCCGGCTTGAAACTTGAAAGTGCAAGGATGAAGACCTAAACCATGGTTTAAAATTTGTGCAACGTGTGGTGCTCAAAACGTTACATTCATGAGACGGGCTGGTCTTAAGTCTAAAGCCTAAGTTTGACTTGCTAAAAAACAACGGAAATAATATTATTTCTTGGATTTTATTACGAGATGAAGGCACAATACCTCAATATCCTATTTTGCAATTTAAAATAGTACACTCGATTTAGACAACTTATCACATGGGGCAACATCCAATATTGGTTGAAAAACTAAAAATCACTTCTTGGGAGGTCACTTTCCACAGTCAAATTTGATACAACTCCATTGCAAACTTGGCTTCAAGAGGGCCTTTTGCATTCACCCTATGACCAAGATTTTTTTGACACACAACCTTGGTGGTTTTGAAAGCAAAATTTTCCTTAAATTTCTGTTAGGATAGATGCCCTTAAAAGGCTATGATGTTTTTATAATGGACATATTAACAAATAAATAGAGTGAATTTTTTATTATATTTGTGTGCATGTATTTTGAATACTTTATAAATATCATAAAAATTTCATAATTATCTATGTGCTCTTAAATATTGTATATAAGTGCTATATACAAGAGGATAATATTTAAGGATGATAATTAAAATAGTTAGTAACATATAATTAATTATTCAATTTCAAGTATGGAATCTTTAATTAAGCGTCACTAGTGTAGGTCATTTCCATCAAGAATGGAATGGTCTTATCTGAACTGTTAATGAAGTGAGTCGTTAAATAAGTGCACTGTAGATATGAGATTATGTAGGACTGGGACATGATGTGATATGAACGGCTAAATAATTTTCGTTAAAATATAGGAAGTTTTAATCATATCGACCGATGGTCATATATAGGATGATCTTAATCCTGAGTTATCGGCAGACTCGTATTTATGGAATCATGTCTTTTGATTTACTCAGTACAGATTTGAGAATCTAATTTTATCCCTTGTATTTTAGAGCCATAGTGAAGTGAGTAGCTGTGAATGTTAATATTTCAAGATGGAATCTATTTCTTCTTTAATGAGAGGTAGATAAATAATTCTCTTAAGTTTTAATTGAGATCTTGAATAAGAAGAGCGCTCAATTCGTGATTAAGTTATGAATTTATTATTCATTAGAGAATTAAGGGCACTCAAGGATAAATATGTAATTAGAGAAGCTAACGTATTTTACCTAGCTCTAAATATGAACTATTTATAGAGGATAAATTTATATGAAATGACTATATCAATGGACAATTCAATTCTTTGAATAAATTATATTTATAATTTTTAAGAGTGTAATTTCAAGTTTTTAGTGGAGTAACTTTAGAATTAATAAAATTGATAAATTAATTAAGTTGTTAATTAAATTGATTTTATTGGAGCTTGAAATTGTAAGTCCATAGTTCCCCACGTCATCTCTATAAATTATTTGAACTTATAGGTGATGAGTTATTAATTTAGTTTTAAATTAACACATACTCTGAAAATTTAAATAATGTGATTATTTAATTGGATAATATAGTGTATGTGGGACCAACACTGTTTAGTGTTAAGACAGCTTACACCATTCTTGCTAGGCATAATGACGTTGCCACTGAGGAAACTTGGCCTTGCATATAGAATTGTCAAGCTCCTTATCGGGTTAATCATTTTCTATGGATTGTTGCATAAGATAGACTTCTTTCAAAGTCTAAGAAAGTTAGATGCAGCCTTGGTAATGACTCTAATTGCTCTTGGTGTCGCAATATTGAAGAAAATGATATGCATATTCTCCACAATTGCCCGAAGGTGCAACAGGTCTAGAATTCTTTGGTCCCCAGTACTTGGTCTTGGTTTTTCATTCTAAATAAAAACAATTGGCTGGTCAGGAATTTATCTATGAAATTCAAAGATTTTGATGGAGTGGAATAGAGTACTGTGTTTGCTTGTTGTCTGTACTTTTTGTGGATGTAGAGAAATAGTGAAGAACACAATGGTGAGTTCGTTCGTCCCATTAAGGGGGCCAACTTGGTTAAGGACTACACTTCACATTTTGCTCCTGCTGGCTGGACGCCAGAGAAAAGATCAATTTCAGGCCAAGGACGGTTAATTATGTGAGATGGCACCCTCCGGATGGTGGTATTATCAAGCTCAACGTTGATGGTTCTTGTAAAGGATGCCCTGGACCTCTGGGTCTTGGGGGGTTGTTGAGAGAAAGTAGAGGTGTAACACCCACCTAACATAACCTTGAAAGACCCATCAAGTTACATTAAGTAGTGTTACATCTTACCTTTTTACTTATGTTAAACTTAATATGTCATTCAAAGGGAGTGTAAAAATATGGGCAAATTTGAACTTTTTAAAAGTTTTAATTAGTGAGGATATCAAAACAGATGTAATACACCCCAAATGGCTGGCCAAATATATACAATATAATACGTCTATCAAAAATAGGCTCAGCTGTGTACCATATAAATTCCCTTTAGCTCACCAAAATGCATTACAATAAGACCACAAAATAACATGTCAGCTAGTCCATATACGTTAGCCTTGAGCATCAAGAATGTGCCAGCAAACCATCTAGTACTTAGTTAGTGCTGGGATTTGCCATCACCTGCATCACCATAAAAATGAGTGAGCTAATGCCTAGTAAGTAGAATTATGCAAGCATGAATGGCATTTAAATGAATGAACTCAATCAATATATGTTTACTCCTTAACTTTACACTTTATCATCCTTTCATTCCATTTACACTTCACTATATCTTTCATACTCTTAACATAGTGTGCACACTGTTTAGGGTTTCTTGGAGGGGGAGTATTACATCCCAGATGCTTAAATCATTGGCGTCCCAGATGCTTAACATTTCACATGGCATCTCAGATGCCTAATTATTGTGTCTCATCATTTCACATGGCCTCCCAAATGCCTAATCATTACATCCTTGACGTTTAAAAGCTTCACGTCATTACATCGCAAATGCTTAGAGCCTCATCACAGCTCACCAATATAATCAATTTCACATTTTTCATAACTCTATACATGCTGGCATATATTTGAAATCATAACATGGAGTACAATGCACATAACTTTAACATATCAATTCACAACATTAAATGCACAACAATTATAGTGATACATGTAAAATTCTATTTACTTTACTCAATGAAACTATCAATAAAACTCTCGTGGGGTCCTGTACTTCACACCTCTAAAAGATTAAAAAAATTTCTACTTACATTACTACCAATCTGACAATAACTAATAATCAAACATTAAGGAGCTCATTTTCCTATTTTAAATATTTATTTTAGGTAATGTTAATGAAAATAGGTGTTTTCAAATCTCAAATGCTTCAACCAGCATCAAAAACTGGCTCTAGGGCCCCGAAAACACTTGACTAGGCCAAATGGCCTAGTTTGGCTGAAGGCTGGCCAAGGGCTGGCCGAGGTAGCCCTATCCACACATGTGGGCTGCCCACACAAGCTACACATAGGCCCTATGTGCAGGCCTTGTGTGTAGGCTGTTGGCCTAGCGCGGCTAGCCAGCCCCAGAAAAAACCATTTCAACCTCTGTTGGGTTCGTTTTAGTTTAAAATGATCCAAACTTTATTCTAAAATTTTTGCCATAATTTCCCATATATTTTAAGACTCCCCAAAGCTTAATTATGCCTTGGAACACCTATTTCCAAGCTGTGAATAAATTTTAAATTCACAAAATATCAAAACCATCACAAACCACAACATCAATACATCTCAGGTACCAGGTATAGTTTTAAGCCTATAACTCCCAAACTAAATTGAATTTGCTAAAACTATTTTAGGGAGTTTTAAATAACATACAATGAACATATACTCAAAATTTCAGCTTCAAAGGAGCTTTCTAGCCTAGGAAACAAAGACAAAACCTAAAGCACTTTAAAAATTTAACTGATTTTGGATAGCCACCAAAAACAAACTTGAAACCACCACTTCCTAATTGAATTTACTCAAACCATTTTGTAGTCATATTCTTGACATATTGAGGTCATTAGATTCAAATATGTCATCAAAACTCAAAGGAGAACCCCCTGAACTAGCACCAAGCATCCTATAAACCAAAATAGCCCCTTACCTTGACCCGGTTAGGTTTTTCTTTCGATTTGGCACCCAAAACTTGACAAACCACCAAGAAATTTTCTTTTTCTCCCAAAACATAGATGGGGAAATGAAGTTTCAGAGCTTGAAGAGTAAGACTTAGAGTTTTTAGGTCTAAAAAAGGCACTTAGTTGCTTATATGCTTTTTAAACAAACAAGAACACACCTTAAATTACCTCACCATAAGGTGGCTTCACCTTGGTTAGCTTAATGTTCTTACTTCAGTCTATTCATCTCCTTATTGAGGTGTTAAACATTCATACAAAAGCTCAAGTACAAATTGGGTCGTGGCTAATCATTTTGACTACCAAATTTGGTGCATGTACTCATACCGAAAGTTTGGTACACTACGAACTTCATCTTTGAGTTCTTAACCGTTTGTTATCAAAACTTTACATCTTCCTCTAGAACTCTTTTATAAATTATCAAACATGGAACAATAAATTCTTAAGCAACTTTCAACCTAACAAATACCCTTATCATGACTCAAAAATCCGAACACTGAAAATTTTATCATTTAGGGTTTCTAGAGTATTCTAACCAAGAAACTTGTATGAAACTCACATCCTCCACTCATTATTGTTTTCATAAGTATACATTATCATCATAAGAGATCTTACATCATTAATGGATCTTTTTTGTTAACAAAACTTATACTAAAACTCTAAGTTTAGGTCAAAAGTTATCGTTTTCCCCCAATTTTGTACCTTATAGGTATAATTGAGCTCCTTTATCCTTTAAGTCCATTGTAATCCCTAAACATCATTATTCCAACTTCCTTTCTATCATAACACTTATCGGATTTGCCTTTGAGAAACTTGTCATATTATAATACATTAATATGATGATGCATTTTAAATGAATAATCAACCTATAAATCATATACATATCATCATAAAATCATGCAATGCATTGGTCAATGAGTATGTGAGAATTCTGGCAATCACAAGAGGCGTCTATTTAAGGGGATTTTCTAAGCTGATAGTCTTTGGTATAGCCATAGAAGGTGAAGCTTGGGCGCTTGTCACAAGATTGGAGCTTGCATGGGCATATGGTTTCAAAAAGGTCGATGCTGAATTGGATTCTCTCGCATACATTCAGCTTATCCGCTCTTTCTCTAGAGTTAGAGGGAGACTCACTAGATTGTTGGTAGACATTCAAACTTGATTGGAGAAGGATTGGACTATCTCTATTTTGCATAGCTACAGAGAGGGCAATAGAGCCACTGATTAGCTTGCTAACTTAGCCATCACTCAAGAAACATCTATGGTTCTTACTGATGATCTTCTCTCTGATTTAAACAGAATTCTAAGTGAAGATATAATTAGGGTCTCTACCCCAAGATTGTGTCATTTTTAGTCTTTTGTTGTTCCTTTTTTTTTTTTTTGGGTCTATTGACCCTGTTCAATCACCAAAGAAAAAATATCCGTATATTAAACTTACTTATTCTCCATGTGTATGTGATATATCCGTGTACTAGGCTTACTTATTCTCCATTTTTTTTTTCAGGATGTGAGCATTACACGTAAAAAGTGCACGATGTATGATGTGCACTTGCATCAATATGTGCATTTGATGCACAGATAAGGGCATCCTTTATTTGGTTTTGTAAAGTTAACGATTTTTTTAAAAAAGGAAGAAAACGTGTTTTTTTTTTTAATTAAAAAAGGGAGAGAAGCTTCAGTTTTATTTTGAATAATTCTCAATCAAAATTGAACTCTTTTTATGCATCTCTAAATAGGTGCTTAGGAAGAGCTCTATTAATTCATTCCAATTATTCTTCTCAGTTTTAGAGAGAGAAAGCCTAGAGAGAAGTGTTCTTCATAACCACTTTTTAGAATGTGTAATTCATTTATATTTATATATGAGTTGTATATTAATTAATATAGCTATATGGTATGGCCAAAAGTTTTATGAAAATTTTTTGTTATACATGGTTCTATTGCTTCCGTTATTTTCACTATTTTTTGTTTCAAAAACCAACAATTTCGTCCTTCTTCCTTAGATAAGAATCTTTCTTGAAAGCGTTTCTTTATTAAAAAAAAAAAAAAAGTCAAGTAAACAAGGTTGCAATTTGAAATGCTTTCTTTTGTCCACAAAAAGAAAACAAGAAGTCTACTCTACAGCATCTTCCAGGAACATTCCTTGTTTTCACAAACTTTCTTATTAGGTTTTGCTTGTATTACTTCAGATGAAGAAGAATAACAAGAAGGAAAAGATGTAGAGAGCATTTGAAACATCAGTCCAGTTTGTTTCTGTTTAGTTTCAGAAATATTGTTTTCTTTTACAGAATTTAAATTACTACAAAATTCAAATTGACGTATCGATCCTTGTATTCTATACAAGTAGTGGTTGCTCTAAATCTTAATGGCGAGTGAGAAAGGGTTATGATTATTAGATTAGATTATTGGCTAGCTGTATGACACCAAGTTATAATATAGATGGATTAATACAGCAATGAATTATATGTGGTCCCGGTGATTTGGAGGGTTGAATCATGAAAGAAGTTTATGCCTTGCTTTGGAATTTGGAATCGTGGAAAAAACACTTTGTTTTTTTAATTCATTCATAATCAAACCAATATTTTTGTTTAACCAAACAAATAAAAAACATATTAAATTTGCCACAACAATAAAATAAAAAATACAAATAATTCGTCACTTTAAAACTTAATCATATCTTTGTATTCGTCACCAAGACAATGTGAATGATTAATACTAATATATTTTGTCGGTTATATTTATAGGTATTGTCTCAAAAAAAAATCATAGATATGTCACATGTGTATTGATATTGCTAAAAAAAATATGATGAAATATTCTTTGCTTTTTGGAGTAGGCAAGGTTCTTTGTTTTCTGGGTAGATGTGCAAAAAAATTTGCACAGAAAAGGGACACGTTCAATTAAAAAAGAATAATTATCGTGTGGACTTAAGCTCACCATTTCACTATCAAAAAGTGTTGACTTAATAATTAATTTGTTTTTCTGTTTTATATTCTTGATACCATCGGATATCCATATCTTCAACTCTCGATTTCATCTTGTATTTAAGCAAAATTGTAATTATAGTGCGTGTGAGGTAATTCCAACAATGGTTCCAAAAAAAAAAATAATAATAATAATGACATACCTATTTCCAAAATATTTTTCCATTCTACTGTGGGGCATCATTGGGTCCTAACTCCTATATTTCATCAACTGCAAAAAAAAAAAAGAAAAAAAGGAAAAAATAGATTTTGTATTGTATCTTTTATGATTTAATTAAAGAAACATATCATGTTGCCAACCATTATGAACTTAATAAAATGACAAGTGAGTTTAATTTATTTACTAAATGACAGGTGAGTTTAATTTATTACCACTTTCTTATGAAATGAATAGAAAAATAAATAAAACCAAGACGTAACGGAGAAGTATAAATAGTGGGGGACAAAAAAAGTCTTTTTTATTTCGTTTTGCACGACAAGAATATTGCATTGAAATGATTGCGTCAACACGCTTGAAAAGGCATGGCCATGCTTTTTCATGAAAAGGCAAAGATCGACATCACATATGTATAGTAAATATTTTTCTTTAACGTGTTAATTAAGCTTAATATCACTTTTAAAGTTAGTTATTTATATGTATGATTTTGAGTTAAAATTTATGGTTAAATTTTTCACAAAAATAGCACATTTGAAATCTATTTCTGCCTTAAATCATCCTAAAATAGTTTGTCCTAATATTGCTTGAATAAGATCAACCTAATAACGTGTAAACGCATATATCATTCATAATTTATTATAGTACGGCAACACTTTTTTTTTTTTTAAGAAATTGTAGTAAATATAACTTTTTAAAATTAATTGTAGTGAATTCAAGTTTTGAAAATAGCAGATTTATGGTGTAAATAATTTATTTATCTCTTTATTTAAAATGTAAATAATTTTACTTATACAATAAATAGATTTAAGATGTAAATAATTTATTTATTCTAGTATTTACGATTTGAATAACTCTTATTTACATAGTAAATAAACTTTTTTCATCATGAATATGCTATTTGCTATAAATATTTTCAAAACTTGTCATGTACTTTAAAAAGTTTTAAAATTTTGCTATTTTGCTCATTCTTTTCTTTTTTTTTTCAATTTAGATTTTTATTGTTTTACTTTTAACTTCACCCTATTACTTCATGTATTTTTTTTCCCTTGTATCCATCGTTTTAAATTTAAATGCTCAAACAAATAAAAAATTGCAATATAACAGTACATAAATTTATGATATTTTAATACTTATTACATCTTATTTTATTTTAAGATTTTTAATTAACTCAAGCCTCCTAACAGAACTTTATGACTCGTCCTTGAAACGTACTACAAGTGTACAAGTGGCCATATTTGATATAATAATACAAAAATACTGATTAAACCAAAATTTTTTAAGTGTTGTTTGATGTTTTTGATTAAATCAAATTAAATCAAACCACTTATAAAGTAGTTTAAACGATTTGGTTTGGTCTGTTTAGACTTAAAAGACTAAAAATATTTCACATATATTATAAAGTTGTTGATCTGTAAAAATAAAGAGAACATTCATGGTTTACAACCTAACTAAAAATAACGAAATTCTAAAATTCACTATCTAGGGAGTTAATGCAAACCGACAACCAAATACACAAACCTAAACTTACTAACCAAATTTTGTGCAAGTCTAAAGTTCATCAATGAACAAAGTTTTAGTACATACTAATACCAAATGAAAAGCAGTAATCTGTAGTATATTATGTTTGGTTTAGTTATTGAGCCTGATGTGGTGAATTTTACCAGTTTAGAATCATAGAAAACAACAAAAAAATTTTGAAAAATAAAAACATTATATATGTATTTTTAGAGAGTTTGGATGTTTGGTTTGAATTGTTAGACATGTATGCCCTAAGGAGTAAAAATGTAATACGTTATTGGAGACATTTTTATCAATAAAGAATTTATTTATTTATATATACCAAATCTTGTCCTCTTTACGTTCATATTCGTTGAATGTATGATAAGCAAACAGTAGTCTGAGACTGTCAATCTAAACCTTAAGAATTGGGCATATGATGGGATGATTATGCGGTAGACACGATTCTTAAGGTGATGGTCTAAAACATATGATCCGCAATCGAGGGAATAAAGTTGGGCACTTTATTCATGTAAAGATTGTTATGTTGTCTATATCCCTTTTGGGAGATGGTTTGTCTTGGCCGTCGGAGTTGGACTCCTTGAATAGAAACATTAACACGTTGTCATAGGTGACGATGTGTTGGATCGGGACATAAAGTGAATTGATTTGGATTAATAATTCTGTCTTGGCAAATCGATTCACTTTAGACAGTCATTTGTATTGTATCTTAATCCTGAGATGAATAGTGGGCCCGTTATCTCGACTTGTGTCTTTTGATGTACCAATGGGTGACTCCCACATCTCTATAGTGGTATGCATGCCGATACGTTGGAGGCATGACTCTTGATAGCGTAGACTTGTTATTCATAGATATGGAATCCATAGCTCCTCTTTAGGAGTAATGATATCCTCTTATATGCGTTGTCCTGTAATTGGAAAACTGGAGCGCTCAACCATTTGGATACATAGGTGTAACCGAATGGTATACTATCTTTGGATGGTAAGTTTTCTAATGGTGAGACAATGGAACGTAAGATAAAAATAATCGGGAAGGTAAGACAGAACTTGTCCTTAAGCCGATTATGGATTATCATATGGGGATACGATACACTATGATATGTCAATGGAGACTTGGCTACACGAGCTTCGTAATTCTATAAAGTTCGAGAGTGCAGCTCCAAGCTTTTAGTGGAGTAGCGTTGGAGTTGATAATTGTGAAATGTATATTTGGGATATTGGGTTTCATAATTATCATGAGCTTGAACTTTATAGGTCCATTTTGGTCCCCTTTGCTAGCTCACAAAATCCTGTAACGACACGGCGTGCTTTTCCAATAATTGGTGACTTATGTCGGATTTATCAAATTGGTTTAAAATTTGTAAGAATCAAATAATTCATGTCTGTTTATCGGTTGAATTAATTTTGTAAGAAATTAGTTCAAGATAAACTTGTTGAATTATTGCGATAAGATAATTCTTGTCTGTTTATCGGTTGATTTAATTTTGAATAAATTAGATCAATATAAACTTGTAGAATTATTGTGAATTGATTTATTTTCTTAGAGATTATCTTGATAAAGTTTGTTTTGATCAGATAACTTCTCTATTAGGTTATTTGAATCAAAACTGAGACTTTATCCTTTAGAATCTCGGGTGGAAAATAAAAGATTCGCAGAGATTTTTTCTCGGTGGTTCGGCCTGTCGGATGACGTGTTCGGCCTGCCGAACTGGCCTGATCGGCCTGCCGATCAGAATGTTCGGCCTGCCGATCAGCGGAGATAAGATTACGCATTTTCACGCGGATCTTATCAGATATTGATCCGAACTTGATTCTGTTTTGAGTTTTTGAGACCTAATATGATATGGACTGACCCCAGGACCAATAGGTATAAAAAGGGAGTGAGTCTCATGATTTACTCAAATCAATTTGAGAGATTAAGAGTGATACTCTTCTAGTGAGCATCTGAAAACTCCCTGAGAGCTTTTGTTCACAAATCACGAACACTAGCTTTGGGTTCTCTCTGTTGGTTGGAAGGAGAGTCACCGGTGGAAGAGCTGTACGTGTGAGCCCACACTCACTCCGGTTGTGGATAGAGAATAGCAAAGAAGACCAGTTGGTTGAGGCTCTTCTAGAACGTTACTTCTCTACACGGATTGCGGAGGTTCTTCAGCACACTGAGGTTAGTAAGATCTGTCAAATTTATACATATAACATGTCAAACTTGTGTTTTGGAAATTACTCTGAGGAAAATTTTTTTTTTAAAATTCCGCTGCGCACTTTGTTTCCAACATGAATAGTTTAGACAGTCTACACTGCTAGCAAAATTATCTATCAAAATTAAGATAGAAATTGTCTAAACTGCCATAATCTTATAAAACCGTTGGTTTTAATTGAAAAAGAATTCAAAATTTAGGGCCAGTTTGAAATTTTTAATAACTTTGGGATAGAAATTTATTTCTAGAATGTTCTTAAAAAAAGGAATTTGATTAAGTCATATCCCTAATCTCCCCACCTCCCCTTCGCTTTCTTCTTTACTTTTTTTTTTTCTTTTCTTACTCCCGTGTGACAAAACCCCCCCAACCGTGGCTGCCTCCCCTGTCCGACCCACTTCCTGCCCCTGCATGCCTGCATGTCCTAGCCCATCACAACTGTCACTGCCCGAGACCTTCGAAGCTGAAGTGCTGCCCCTCCACTCGCCTCCTGCCGCCCAAAAAGGGATTAAATCTGCACACCCCTATGGGCTTCCAAGGACGATTCCGACACCGTCCAAACCCCATTCCCCTGGCCAGTTGCACTGTTAGATCCCTCTCATCAAGGAGAACAAAACCTATCCATGTTTTGACCTAATCACCATAGGAAAATCCTGCCACCTGCCACCTGCCACCTTCCTTCGTTGGTTTTGTGTCATTTTCTTGCTAGCCAAGCCTCATTTTGGAAAACCAACTTTGGAATGGTGATTCTAGCATTGAGAGCTTCGTTTTGGTACTAATCTTCATTGCCGCCTTGCCTGTTAACGGTGGTCAATGGTTGACCTCGACCACCGAATCGAAAGAGATGTTATTCCAGCATGTTCCCAACGTTCTAGATGTGTTCGTGATGTCAGATTTGTGAGATGGAATTTCGAAGGCAAAGTTTGACAATTCAAAGTTTCAACGGATGACTGCGTTTCAAATCTTTTTGCCGCCAAATGTGGTCGACTAAGTTAGTAGGAACTCTCTTACTCATTTCTCTTCGGAATTGTCTTACTCATTTCTTGTGGTATTTTTATTTAATTAGCTAATTAATTCAGAATTTGAAACTTAATTATATGGATTTTAATATATAGTTTATTAAACTATATATATATTATTATTGTTGTTGTTTGATTATTGTCATTGTTCTTAATATTATTGTTGTTGTGTTGTTATTGTTGTGTGGTTGCTGATGTTGTTAGTCTAATTATCATTATCATTATTATTATTGTTGTTGTTTTTGTTGTTGTTGTTATTGTCATTATTATTATTATTCTCTAAAGATTTGTTATTAAGTAGGTTTTATGAACATTTTGATCTTGAGTTGGTCTTATACACATATTAGATATTTAAATGTTTATTTGGATTTAAGATTATGAACAATTATATGATGTATGATTTTGGCCTTCAAAAACTTATAGTTGGAATGAAATTGCTTAATGGACTCAATGAAATTGCTCTAAATGGTGCGTCTTGAAGTTATAGCACACCATAATGTATTTGCAAATTATTTTCTTGAAGCTTAAATTTTTGGTTTTGAGAAAATAAGTCGTTATGCTGTCAAAATTTTATAAAAAATTGACTAACATGGATAGAATGATTTAGGATGGGTTTTTAGTAGTTAGAGGGGCTATAACCAGATCCCGTAAATATTGATACCTTATGTGGCATTGTCGGACAACTTTTAAGGCCATCCTAAGTGTTTCTTAAAGTTATATCCCACGGGGTGTTTATTTGTTGGGCACAACGGACATTACACATTTTGGTATCGTCAATGTTATATGGCCTATATCATGGGGTGTTCCTTTAGGGCATAACGGACATGGAGTGCCCATTTGGGGCACGACGGAACTTATTATGATCTTTCTTTTTTCCTTACCTTCACTAACAACCCAAGACGTGTGTGAAAGTAATTGAGTAACGATTACAAATTGTTAGTTATTGATTCGCTTGTTAAATTATGAACCAGATGAATTTTTCTTATATTGATATGGGATTTGTCTAGTAACTCTATGAGGATTTTATAGATAATATATTAATAGAAGGAAAAACCAAGACGTGTGTAATGGATTTCCAACTGGGCATTGTGTGCTTACTTGTAACGCCCCTATATGGGGGTTAACAGTTTTTAATAAATTAAAATAAAAATCAGAAATAAAAGTAAAACCTGAAAAATAAAGTTGCCCGAGGCTTAAATGAAAACTCTCAAATGAAAAATAAAAATATAAATGACAATTAAACCACAGTTTAATATAGCACCTTAAATTTAATAATATAAACTGTCGTCATCATCATTTTAACCCTCAACGTATTTTAATACAGTCACAGAAAGTAACAATTGATGCTTACATTATCATGAAGAACATTCTTAACAATTGAAGCAGTCCCAATGTAATATAGCTATATAGCTACCTCAACTATTTTTCTCGTAGCCACTTCACACTTAGTGAGTCATGAAGAGATAAAAATATAAGGGAATGAGCGACAATATGCTCAGTAGAGAAAATCATTACTCACCTTTAGGTTTTATCATTACCACATTAAAATCTGCATGGTTAGTTAATACTCATCATTATCCAGATTATGAGATTGATTATAATCATATTTCGTGGATATCATAGTTAATCATTACCGAGTTTCATACATATACATATATATAAATATTATAGTTCATCATTATTCCTAAGTACCCACGTTCAATAGAGTATCACTCAACTCATCGAAACCCAAATGGGCGCGTATGATCACCCTCTAAACATTCCAAAGGTGTTCCGATGGGGGGACATTAAGCCCCGAGTCCTCACAAAGTCGATTCCTGTACAGTGTGTTCTGGGACTTTCAACCCAAGGAAGCGTCATCACCTTCCCCCTGTTTTACCTTTTAAGGTATTCGTGCCCAAAGACGTAATCGTCGCCCTCTTCACGTCTCACAATTCCTTTATAGTAAATCATTATTTATAGAGTCAATTTTCCTAACCATGCTTCTCAATTTACAACTTGTGTCAAATCATTATGTTCCTAGTTGTCAATACAAGACGAGTTCTACATCATTATAAAATGGATATAATCATATACATTCAAAATACCATATACATATCTTACATCATAAAACAACCAAATTTTTAATTTACCAAAACCTCACAAAAGATGAGTAATAGAATCCCTACCTTTCAAGCTTATCAACAATCTTTTAATCCTGGAATCAATTAACGTTAGCTCCACACTCCCTTGATCCTAAGGCGTGCATAAGGACAATTAAAACTAAAGCACAACATACAACTACATTCATAAATAAATCATGTGTAAATTTATCTTACTAGTATGCCATTAAAGCTTTTATGCAAATCTCTTTTGAATACTACAGTAAACAATTTTTATTTTAACACAATATAAAATGTCTATATGTTTTAGTCCCTAATAAGATTCATCAATCACTTAGAATAATATTGAAAAGGTTGCAAGACATTAAGGAATTAGGTAGTGAGCAAATATGGGTTCTTGGTTTAGGTTAGCAGCTGGTATACCATGACAAACTGGTAGGTTTACTAGTTTCCAATCCGAAAATTGAAAAATTCATAGAAAATAAAATACAACTCTGATTTAGGCTTATGATGGCTCGTTAGAAAGTTTAGGATGTCTACTTTTTAAATACGCAAACAAATTTATAAAATTTATTTTAATTTAATCCCAAAATTTTAAGAAATAGCCATTGCCCAAAGAGGTACTACAAAGTTTATAGAATGTCAAGTTTTTCTTCAACCCAAAACATATTATCCTTGTTCAAAATCTCAAAACCATTCTAAATATACAGCATGCATTATTTAATCACAATAAACATATTCTCATGAGTTTTATACTAAAATTATCATCAAACCATATCTCTAGCCTTTCTTGCAAATAAGGGTGAAAACATGCTTATATCAAACTTTCTCATTCAAAACCATGAAATCTAATTTGTGCAGCAAAATAAATGAGCAAATTCAAAGTAAAGATAGTAGATAAAACTAGATTAATTTTCTAAAATCTTACCTTAAAATCTCATTGAAAACTTTAAGTCATCAATTCAAGGGCTTAAAGCTCAAATTTAACTTTAGCATGGAGACTTTTGAACGACATGGAGTTGGGTTTCTCAAGCTTAGAGAGCAGAAGAAAGAAGAAGAAGATGAAGAAGAAGAGAATGAGAAGAAGACATTTTAAGGAGGAAGGAAGAGATTAAGTGTTGCACGGAGAAAAGAAAAGAAATGCAATGGTTTTCTTTATTGGAGGGCCCGATTGAAGAAAGAAAATAATGAAAAGTGGGAGACAAATAGGTGAAGCATTAAGTGCATTATGTCTCATTCGGAGACTTTAGTTCATATAATGTCAAATGACATTTTAGTAATTAATTTGATGTTCCAAGAGCGTTTCGGTAAATTTACTAAATAGATATTAAAAAAATTTTAGAAAATTTTAAAATAGGTAGAAATAAATAGGATGAAATAGATTTTAGATAAAATAAATTTTATTTAGCACACTAATAATTAATTTAATTACCATATTACTTGTTAAAAAAATAATTGGTGTCACATTACTCCCCTTACTTTCCCTTTTCAGGTTAGTCGATTGATCCCAATGTCATAGATTGTTGTTGATGCTCCTTGCTATCCCATTGGTACTCTTCCAAAAATTTTTATTAGTGCATGGATGATATATGAAATTAAACGCTCATAGTAGATAGTTGATTATTTATAAACTCTGTCTATTTGTTATCTAAATTTATTTTTATTATTTTTGATATAGCTGCGTAGCTGTATTTTCATTTATTTGATAAACATTTATTTAAAATTTGTATATTTTTGTTTTAAATTTTTTATTTGAATTTTTATTTTTATTTTTATTTAATATTAAAATTCCAAAACATATTGAATTAATTTTTATAAATTTATAAACCTCACTATAATTTTTGAGTATTTTTTACTTTCTAGATTTTTAAAAATATTTTTTTAAAATTTAGTCACTGTCTCGATTTTAAGCCCTTACAAAACTAAAATTAACTAACGGTTTGGTTTAACTTGAATTTGATGGGACGGTTTTCACATCTGTTTAAAACACCGGCCTCACACTTGTGAGATAGGAATTGGTCGGCCGCCTCTATTTTTCAGGGAGTAGGGGATAATACTATGGCCGTCTGATTGGCTAGTGGGACCGTGGGAGTCCTCTATTTTACTTTGGTGGCATTGTTGGACATTTACCTTTTAATATCAAATAAAAAATAGGAAAAATGGGGTAAGAAGACGTGCTAATTCGATACGTGACTTTCTCCAAACCTGTCTAAGGCATCTTGGATCATGAAATTAAAACAAGACAAAAACTGGAAGAAAGGGGGGAAAAAAAAAAATCCAAACATCACTATTGTGCAATATTTGCCAAAGTAAAAAAATACTAGAGAAATTTGAGTATCCACCGAAAAAAAGCGACTGAGAGGAGGAAAAGAGAATGAGTTAAACAGCTATCCAATCGGGCCGGCAGGTCAAAGCCATTCTGTTGGCAAGCACCATCGGATTAAAAGAAACACTTCTACCATTTATGGTCCCTTTTTTTTTTTTTTTTTAAGAGAGAACCATTTATGGTCGGTTTGATGTTTGTGTGTAGGACAATGTTTAGGACAAGATAAGAAATTTATCATTAAATCCTATGTGAAACTGATAGGTTATTTAAAAGACTATTGAAATTAAAAATATTAATTTAAAATTAATAATTTTAACAAAAGTATAAAAGAGAGACTACATGTTAGAACGTATTTTATTGTTATCAAAAAATTTATTTATGTAATATGGACACAAAAAAATTTACAAAATTCTTAATTCGAGGAAAAGTCTATCTTATCATTACCTCTAATTCATTATGCGTGTGTGTGTTTTTTTCCAACTCTTTGTATTATCATTATCTACATATTCTCTCGTGTATTTGATTCTACCAATGTCTCTCTCTATTAAACATTATTATTATTATTATTATTATTATTATTATTCCTTTACTTTAGTATCTGAGTACCAACATTTTAGTTTACGGGTTTTCATATTATAGAAACTTTTTTCCCTACCAGCAAAAACTATTGTTTAAGCTATTTGGTTAATTTTTTAACGATATGATATGTGGGTGTCTGTATAAAAAAATTTACTACACATGACACATAAATTGTTTGCATTTATAGCTTAGACAATTTAATCCAACTACTAAAAAACAGTTCCTACTGGTAAAGAGAGGGGAAAAAATCAGTTCCTATCATATGAGTTTCCTTATTTTATACATATCTCCTTAATGTCACAAGTGATCATAAACCTCTAACAAATTCAATAGTAGATTTTAAACTGTTACATCCCATCACAAATAAGAAATATTTTAGTTTTTAATTTTTTTAATGCAAACTTCATTAAAACAAAGAGGTTACAAATTTAGTCACATATGGCTTATCATATGACTAAATCCACAAGTAAGGATGACAATAGTACATGAACAAATTTCAAGTATTGTTGAGGGTGAGCTCGGCATCACTGGCGAGGAGACAAAGTCCTGATGGTCGGCTAAACAGCTCGGCGAAGCTACCAAGGAGCAAACTATTAACCCTGACAACAATGGATGTTGCATCCGAGGAGCTTCTCAGGGCCGCATCTCGATAGGTTGCCACCTCGGGCTATGTATTGGCTCGGGTCGAATCATTCTCATTCACAAATGGACTGCTACTCGCCACCACAAGCCAACAAATGACAAATAACTCACCGTTTGATGGAGACCAATCCATCGACGGAGGGACGTAACACTTGTCACCTACTGCCTGACATGCCTTGATGTGACACTCGGGTTATGGAAAAAACCCACCTAACACCTGGTCCAAATAGTAGCTTATAAATAGGATGCATGTATTGCATTCTAGCATGCATGCTCCTTCCCACCTAACAAGCTTTCGTCTTCTGCCGAGCAACCCTTGCCTTGAGCATCAGAGAGCCCTTGTCTGTTGACTAACTCTTTTCTCTTACCTCCGAAGCGTCCCTCCTCTTGTTGCAGGCACACTCGACCAGGCAGAGATGAACTAGAAGGAGCTGAGCACCGTGCGTAGTTGCACGTGGTGTTGATTTGACGTCGAACCTCGGTAAGCATCAACATTTTGGCTCTAGAAGGAGGGTGCCTACGCCTTCACTCAGACACCAGCCACATTAACTTCGAGGACCGAGATGGTGACTTGAGGAAATGCCCGAGATGACGCTGCTCTACAGAAGGGGTCGGGAGATGCGCGAAATCGACAACAGAATCCAGGTAGGCCTATGGGCTGCCCCCGGGCCACAAGGTCCTAGTCTGGGGGGCAGGGAAGCAAAGCTAGGGCCGAGCAAGCGCAGGACCCAGTTGCCTAGGATCCAATTCAAGAGCTTACAAATGTTGTTTGGATTCTTACACAGCAGCTCGCACAATAGGCCCAACGTCAGGCCGCACTTGCTCTCCTACCTCCAGCCCTAATTGACTAGGCTGGAGGTCAAGCAGGATGGAATGCAGCCGACCCAAACGAAGTTGATTCTGAGCGCTCAAGAGGCTCTGCACATGGCACCTCAGCCAATAACAAACTCGTCCAAGAAGGCTGCCTTGACCCTCAAGCAGCACGGGTTCCGTCACCCCAAGGTTCCCTAGCATCCGTATTTGACCGGCTAGGACGCCAGGGAGAAGCGCGTCAAAATCGCCAGCCCGGGGCCAGCGACTGCGTGGAGGGCGGAGCACCCTACAGGGTCGAACTACCTGAAGATACGAACAATCATCGGTTTCGGGTGTTACAGTGCCAAATTGACGAGATCCGAAACAACCGCTTTGGCTTAGATGATATAGGAGCATTAGATCCACCATTTTCGGACACTATAATGCGGGCCCCTATGCCGCCCAAATTTAAGGTCCCATAAATCTAGGCATATGATGGAACCGTAGATGTAGATGAGCACGTTGAGTTGTTTCGAGGACACATGCTTCTGCAGAATGCCAGCGATGTAGCGATGTGCAAGGCTTTTTCACTAACGCTTACTGGGCCAGCTTGGCAGTGGTTCAGGTGACTGGATCCAGCCTCCATCACATCTTTTTGGCAACTTACCGATGCCTTCTCGACGGCCTTTTTCATGACAAAGATGAGGAAAAAGGAGATCACTTACCTGTACGCTGTCAAGCAAAGAGACGGCAAAGTCCGAGACTACATCAATTGATTTACCCAAGCAGCTCTTGAGGTCAAACACGTTGAAGACGAGACCCTCAAGCACATCTTTGTAGGGGGTCTCCAAGATGAAAAACTCACTTGGTCATTGGCCTTTGAGCAGCCGAGGACATTTTCACAAATACTCAGCTATGCGTAGAGGTACGTTGATGCCTCAGAATATATGAAGAGCCGTAGGGAAAAGGCCAGCCCTAGTGGAATGAAAAAAGAGAAGAAGCAAAAAAAGGCACCGAAACAAAACAATGTCGAGCAGAACAAGAAGCAGAAGAAAGAAAAGAAACCTGAGAAGCCAAAGACGCCGACCAAAAAGTTTCAAAGCTACACGCCGCTGGTAGCAACCATCGATGAGGTGCTCGCTCAAGCAAGCGGCAAGAACCTACTGGTACCACCGCCCAAACTCAAGGGCAACAAGGTAAAGCAAGATCAAGCAAGGTACTATGAGTTCCACAAAGACGTGGGACACAACACCTGCGAATGTATTCAGCCAAAGGACCAGATTGAAGGCTGGTCCGAGAAGGACACTTAAGGGAATTTGTTGAGCGAGTTATAACCTCGGGCTCTACCTCTGAAAGGAATGAACAACCAAGCCGAGACACACCAAATCGCTCTCGAAACGACTGTGGGAACACCTCAGAACTGCCGAACATCGTTCATACTATCTTTGGAGGCCTTGTAACGGAGGACACGTTAAGTGGGCAGCAGGCATATGTTTGAGAAGCTCGGCTGATCAAACGAGGCGAGTTCATAAACATGACCAAGCATGCTAACAAGATATGCCACCAGCAAGATACTCTGATCACATTTATAGAGGAGGAAGCAGACAAACTGATCCATATGCATAGCGATACCCTTGATGTGAACTGCACATCGCCAACAACATAGTGCGGTGAATGCTGATTGATAATGGCAGCTCGGCTGACATCCTTTTTAAACAAGCTTTTGGCAAATTAAGGATCAGCAACGCTACCATGGTTCCAGTCCAAACCCTGCTATACGGCTTCACGGGTAAATACGTTCGAGCAGTCAGGGGGGTCAGCTTGTGATGAGGACATCGTTAGCACAAGCAAGAGCACATGGGATGACACATATTCAGATCCAATTCAAGTTCCCATTGGTTCGGTTATGAGAGCTCGTGCGAAGAAGTTCAAAGAAACGCTTATTGGCCTGATTCAAGCAACTTGGGCTCAAGCTATTGCATGGAGGCCCATTGAGGGAATTGCATGTGACATCCAGACCAACAAATGCATGATTCAAGTCTAGAAGGGACCAAGTAATCATGTTTGCAGAATCAACAAGCGATTAGCACCATATGGCTGCAAATAATCAAGCTACTTTCCATTTTAGTTACTTTCCCGTTTTGAGGTGACAAGTGGCGAGAAGAATCAGCTATTTACCATTTTATTGTCTAGTTTCCTTTTTCTTTTTTAGAAAACATGCATTTTTTTTTTATTTCCTATTATTGTAAGGCTTTTAAGCCATTAAGGGAACTTATCTTATTCGCTTTAGATTAGACCTTTTTTTTGGTAATTGATTTGCCCGAAATTCCATAGGCAATTAGGAGCTGAAAATTCGTAAAGGGAAAACCCCTATATATTGTAACGAATTTCAATCAATGGGGATAAGTTTTAACACACAATTTCAGGTTTAATTCTCTTTAGTTCTTAGATGAACTATTCGAACTTATCAGAAAATTCCACGACGTTCATAGACTCATTAATCAGTCCGTCCATAGCTGATTATGGCGTCCTCGTATACCAAGGTTCGTGCTTCTTGTTAGGCATCGGGTCGCGGTTTCATTCAAAACCTATTAGGAATTTTGATCTTGGAGACCAATTTTGGTTAGGGTCGCATCAGTTCTTGGCAGGGTTCATATCATTTCTTGCCTGTGACCTTCGGTGAAGGTGCTGCTTAGGTCACGCGCGTCGTCAACTTCCTAGTCGTTGACAAACCTTCTCAATACAACATCATAATCGGCCGACCAACGCTGAAGCATTGAAGGCCGTGGTCTCCACGTATCACTTAGCGATGAAGTTTCCAATGGAGGATGGAGTTGGAGTAATCCACTCATCTCAAAAGGACTCCCGAGCTTGTTACGCCAACGTTGTCAGAGCCGCGACAACTCAGCATCTAAGCTTTTCGGCCATCTGTATGGTCGACGAGACAAATCTGCCTGCCGACCCGGTGCCCAAGATGCTTTCCGATCTTAACCCCTAACTGCCCGAGGAAGAGGTGAGACCCACCCCGGTCGAGGACTTGGTGCCGTTCCCTTTAGACCCTACGAGGCCTGAATGCACCGTCCAACTCGGATCCCAGCTAAGACCTGAGATCCGGATAGACCTAGAAGGACTTCTTATCGAGTATCGGGACATCTTTGCATGGTCTTATGAGGACATGCCTGGCATCGACCCAAGTGTAATTTGTTATCAGCTCAACGTCCAACCCAACCATAAGCCGGTGATACAGAAAAGAAGAGCTTTTAATCCGAAGAGATACGTTGCTATAAATGAAGAGGTCTAGAAGCTTCTTAAAGCAGGATTTATCTGAGAGGTCAGATATCCAGAGTGGTTAGCGAACATCATCCTTGTCAAGAAGGCAAACAAAAAGTGGTGAGTTTGCATCAATTATACCGACCTAAGCAAGGCATGCCTGAAAGACTGCTTTCCACTTCCCCGGATTGACTAGTTCATCGATGCAACAGCCGACCACGAGCTACTCAGCTTCATGGATGCTTGTTCTGGGTACAATCAGATAAGAATGGCTGAGGTAGATCAAGTGAAGATGGCTTTCGTTACTGACCAGGGGTTATACTGCTACGTAATAATGCCCTTCGGGCTGAAGAACGTGGGGCTACCTACCAGTGCCTAGTCAACAAGATGTTTGCTTGGTTGATTGGCAAAACAATGGAGGTCTACGTGGACGATATGCTGGTTAAGTCTGTCCGAGTTGTGGATCACATGGCTGATCTCCAAGCAAGCTTCGACATTCTCCGGGAATACAGGATGAAACTCAACTCGATAATGTGTACATTTGGGGTCAGCTCGGGCAAATTTCTCAGATTTCTAGTCAACCAACGAGGCATAGAGGTTAATCCAGCGAAGGCCCAGGCAGTCATAGACATGCACTCACCTTAGAGCATAAAGGAGGTATAGAAATTCATCAGCATGATAGCGGCATTCTTAAGATTTGTTTCCCGGGCTACCGACAAGTGCCATCCATTTTTTAAGGCACTTAAGGGGAGGTTTGAATGGAGCAGGGAGTGTGAGGATGCTTTTCAGAATCTAAAGAAATATTTAGCCACACCCCTGCTCCTGTCTAAACCTTTTCCTAGAGAAGTTTTAATTGCTTATCTAGCTGTATCCAAGAATGCCGTAAGCTCAGTTCTCGTCCAAGAATATGACGGAGCCCAGAAGCCAGGTTATTATACTAGCAATGCATTCCAGGGTGTTGAAGAGCGGTATCCCCCACTCGAGAAGTTGGCCTTTGCATTGGTCACTTCTGCTCAGAAGCTGCGGCCTTATTTTCAAGGCCACACCATACAGGTTTCGACCAAGTTTCCTCTTCGATAAGTTCTTCAGAGTCTAAAAATATCAGGCCGGATGGCCAAATGGTCAGTAGAGCTTGGCTTGTACGATATTCACTTCGTGCAGAGGACAACTATCAAGGCTCAAGCCCCAGTAGATTTCATTGCCGAATTTACTGATGCTAGGCAAGGTACATCGTTGGCCGAGAAGGCAATAGAAGAAGCACCAGACGCCCCCGGCTGCAACAAAGATTGCACCACCTCGAAACCATAATGGAAGCTTTACGTTGATGGATCCTCCTGTATCGAAGGATCGGGCGCTGGGCTGATATTGATAAGCTTGGATGGATACAAAGTAATCTACGTGCTTTGGTTTGACTTCAAAGCCTCAAACAGCGAGGTAGAGTACGAAGCACTTCTTGCTGACCTTCGAATTGCCAAAGGTCTGGGGGTAGACTGTATAGCCATTCATAGTGACTCGATGCTCATTGTTCAACAAGTCACTGTATAGCCGACCTTCGAATCGCCAGTGATCTGGGGGTAGACTGTATAGCCATTCATAGTGACTCGATGCTCATTGTTCAACAAGTCATTGGAGCGTTCCAAGTCTAAGTAGACTCAATGGCAACATATTTACAAAAGGTCAAGCTGCTGCTCAAACAATGCAAGTCCCACTCGTTTAAGTATATCCCTAGATCAAAAAACTCGAAAGTCGACGCCCTTGCTCGAGTAGCCTCAGGTCTCGGCAACAATGACCTATCCTCGGTCCCAATTGAAAGGTTAGTTGAACCGAGTATAAACAAGGAAGTGGCAAGCGTAGTAAAGGAACACACGACCACATGGATGGATTCGATCATCCGGTACTTAACCATAGCTGAATTGCTCAACGACCGAGAAGAGGCACGTCAGATATGTAGCAGCTCGGCCCAGTACTCGATGATCGACGGGAAATTATATCGACGAGGTTATACTACCCCTATGTCTAAAGTGCGTAGGGCCTGAAGAAGTTGAATATTTAATAAAGGAGATCCACAAGGGCTTATGCGTAACTATTCTAGGGGGTGATCTTTAGCCCAAAAATGTCTTCGGTAGGGCTACTTTTAGCCGACCATGAAGCAGGATTGCAAACATTTTGCACGAAAATGCCTCAAATGTCAACAATTTGCAAAGATGTCTGGACATCACGCCGAGCCGCTCATCTCAGTAACCTCAGCATGGCCATTCACAAAATAGGCCATCAATCTGATCAGGCCCCTTCCTTAAGCCCGATCATAATTCAAGTACTACATTGTGGCCATAGACTACCTCACCAAATGGGCTGAAGTAGAACTGTATACCAACATGACTGAAGCAAAATGTACCAGCTTTGTGTGAAAAAACATCATTTGCGGGTTTGGAATCCCGTACATGATTGTGACCGATAATGCTAAATAGTTTGAGTCCTCTAGTCTCCTTTGCCTATGCGAGCAACTTGGCATCAAGAAGGTTTTCTCGTCTCTGAGCTATCCGCAGAGCAACAGGCAAGTAGAAGTGGTCAATAAAACAATCAAGGACAACTTGAAGAAAAAGCTCGAAGGCCTCAAGGGAGCATGGCTTGACGAGCTCCCAAAAATGCTATGGGCTTACCAATCAACTACCCAAACAGCTACTAGAGAGACCCTATTCTCGCTCGTGTATGGAGCAAAAGCTGTCATTCTGGCTGAGGTAGGACTGCCAAGTTACAGGGTCGAACATCATAAGGAAACCCAGAACGTCGAGGTCATGATGTTCGAGCTAGACTTACTCGAAGAAAAAAAGAACTGGGCCGTAATTTGCAATGCGGCTCGGAATCAAGTTGTTGTTTAGTACTACAACAAGCTAGTCCAACCGAGGAGCTTCAAAGTCAAAGATTTGGTATTGAAGAAGGTCATGGTTCAACAGCCTAGGTTGGGGTCTTTTGGTCCAAAGTGGGACAGGCCGTACAAGATTGTTGGAATTGTTCGGCTAAGCACGTACACAGTATCTGACATGGAAGGAAACCTGCTTGGCCACCCTTGGAATGCCGAGCTATTAAAAAGATTCTTTTGTTAGCCAACGCCAGAAACCCTTTTTTGACCTCTGGCTATATTCTTTTTGTAACTAGACCTATTGAGTAGGACTGGACTGTAAATATTACACAGCAATACAATGTAAATTTCAGCACTATTCCATCGAGCAATACGTATTAAAGGAATGAACAGACCCGAAGAGGGATATCATAACTCCAGCCTGGAGGACCAGACAATAACCCTCGAAGAGGGAGAGTCGTCCTAATTAACTCAACTAGGGGGCTGATTGACATCTTGTCAACTATTAGTCTGTCGATGTACAAACCGCCTAGTAAGTCGCCTAGCATAATTATATGCCCGACTAATATTAGACTTGCAAAAGTTTTCACAAACTTCAACAAGTCTAGGGGGCGACAGGGTATAGGGTACTCACATGCTGTTGTGCTCTGCTCGACTAAGAAAACATGAATTCCCTGCTCGGATTAACTCGGTAATCATTGAGACATTAAACTCAGCGTCAATCTAAATTGTAAAGATGGAAGCTTGGAAAACATAGTTTAAGAATGCCCCTCCTGAGGAGCATCCAACTTGTCCAATTTCTTAACTCAATTTCTGGGCTAAGGTCTATGTTAACTCAGCGAAAACAAAGGCTTTACTACGTTCTCGAGAAACCCGTCACCTAGAAACATGAAAATATTTTCCCGAGAACAATCACAGTTGAAAAATATTAAAGACATAATATAAAATGAAACTGAGAAGCGATGAACACGAAAAATAGCTTCATTAAAAGTGGTGGTGGGGAGGTACAGTTAACCGGGCACCTCTCGAGCTCGGACACAAAAAATACAACCAAAAAAACAGCCTAGGCTTGGGCCCCATCCCTGGCATTGTCTTCCTCATCTCCACCGCCACTAGTGCTCTGCTCATCCCTGTTGTCATCGCTGTCCACTTCGACGACCTCCTCACCGTGCCTTTGTTGAGCAGCGTCCTGCTTTGGCTCGACTATGAGCGATCAGTTGAAACCCTCAGCCTCAGGGTGCTGCCGGATCAGATGATCTCGGAGGTCCGTCGTGCTGAAGTAGTAGTAATCGGCGTAATCCATTAACGCCTTGAATTCCTCCATGGCTTGTGCGAGTCGGCGAGGAAGCTCTTCCAAGAAGTGTTGGTGCTCAGCCTGCAAAGCCACAAGCTGCTCTTTGAGCCAAGCAACTTGGTCCCTTGCTTGCCCGACCTCCTTTATCGTCTCCTGCGCCTCTACCTTGGCCTGGTTGGCTTCCTCCTTGGCCTTCTAAGCCGCCTCCTCGGCTTAAGAAAGAGACGCCTTGATTTAGTCTAGCTCAATGTTCTTGGCACCGAGCTGCCTCTCGACCTCCAACTTGTCGAGGAAAGTCTTCTTATGCCTCTCTTTCTCCTTGTTGAATTCTTTAGCCTAATTGAGTAGGCTATAAGCAAGAAGGCGCTCGTCTGAGGATAACCAAACTTCAGTGCTCGACGAAAAGAAAAGTAAAGGTAAAGAGGCTCGGGTGGGGCAAGCACTTACCTTGGCGGTAGAGCGAAAGGTAGCATCAGACAAGCCCTAAGAATCCTTCCCTCGGAGGTTCATCAAAAAGTCCTCCTGGGGCACCGCGTCTCTGAGACGCTCTGGGATGGTCCGACGATAATTTGGGCATCTCCTCGGGGGGTCCTGCGGAGGCACCACGGTGGTAACGTTAGCCAGAGGGGTCTCGCTGGACGAAGCCCTAGACCTTGGAGGCTGGGGTGGTTGCTTTGGACTGTTGTGGGTACCTGCTCGGGTCATGGAGGAAGCTCCGTCCTTGGAGTCTGCTTGCGCTTTTTCCCGACCTCCACAGCTTTGCCCTTTTTTCTTGCGGAGGCTCTCCATGGGAGCCCGCCTCTCTGCAGTTATGCTCAGCTGTGAGGACATTTCTGCAAAGCCAAAATCTCCCCAAGTCAAAATCAGGTTGGCATATATATATAAAAAAAAAAAACTCAGGCCTGACCTTCGATCCGGAGCTGACGACACAAGCAAATGAGCCGGATCATGTCCTTGAGGTCTTCATTAGTCACGGGTGGCCCCGCATCGAATGAGCCACTTGACGAGTCCACAGAGCTGGATGATGATGGCTCTCTCGTCAACGACCTGGATCAGGAAGTTCTTGGCCCTGGGACGTCTACGGCGTTCAGCCTAGCGATTGTCACTTGCCCGGCTGACCAGGCAGGGCAGATCGGTGGGGGATTTGTTCTGCTGGATTTTCTGAACCAGCCATAACCGGAAGAGTCTCCTTCCTGAGCAGGAACGACTACTGCTGGTCGCTTTCAGCTTCTCGAATAGGTCTTCGACCGCCCTGATCACATGGCTTGGTGCCCAAGGCCTCTTAGACCACATGTGCCCTTATTCGAATGTCCTTGGCACAAGCTGGTCAGCAGGGACGGCCTCACCGGCTCAGGCTAAATAATTGCCCCTGACATAGAACCACTCGTACTTCCAGAGTTTGTCTGAGTCGGGGTTACCCATAATGAAGTCTCTCTTGAAGCCGGTGACATAATACCATCCAAACTGCCGAGGAAGCTTCTTTATTTTATACACTTGTTTAAACGCTTCCAACGGCATCTCGGTTGCCCGGTGGTACCTCCATAACATGTACATCCCGATCAGTGACCTGTAACTGTTCAGATTAAGCTAAGCCGGGCACACATTAAAATCGTTAAGTGCCTGGCTGAGGAACAAATGGAACGAGAGGCACAACCCAGCTCTGAAAAACTCGACGTATAGCGTTATACACCTATCGGGTGGGTTCAGGGGTGAATCATTCTCCTCGGGCACAATAAGGATGATGTCGCCTGGGATGTCGAACTCGATGGGTAGGTCCTTGAGCCGAGACTCCATTATGGCGCTGGAGTATACCGCTGCTAAGGTCTGTTTAGGCCGGGTCACCCTATAGGCTGTCACTCCTCGGACCCAAGTAACTCAGACCCTTTCGTCTTCCTCGACTATAGCGGCCTGCTCTCCCTCCTCTGTTGTCTCCTCGGGCCCCCGCTCTTCGTCAAAAATATCGACAGTAATTCTACCCGCGACCTAGATGGGGGCCCCAAAATCTCGGCCGAAGGTGCTTAGAACATTGTCTGTTGCCTCCAGCTCAGCTCAGATCGCTCCTAGGCGGTAACTCAGGAGGAGCCTGCGGTGGCCGCCCCGATGTAAGGGTTCTTGCCCCTACAAGGCCTCACTGGGCTTTCCTCATCCAGTAGGTTGAGGAACTCCTACTCGAGGACTGTCTGGGAGTCAACCCTCAATATTTGCTCGAGTCAGCCAGCCCCATCCCACTCTGGGGATATGCTTTCACTATCAACTTGAACGGTGGACGAACTGGCCTTAGGGCTGCTTTTCGATAAGGAGATGTTGACATTCTGGGAATCTGACACGTTACTCATTTTTTGCGCTTCTCGAGAAAATTACCTGATCAGGCTGTGGTAGCTTGGAAACGTAAAGTCTTCGGGCTAATAACTATAGCTCGACAGCTAAGAACTCTGTCGGTTCGAAATCTAGCCTCAATGGTGTCAAAATGACAGAAAGAAAGGCCCTATTTATAGTGATTTTAGGCGAGAAATCTGGGCATAGAAAACGAAGAGGCGTGATGATTACGCCTGTCAGGCGGCACAGTAGAACGCAGAGCGACACGTGTCTCCCAGGCAATCCGTGCAACCCTTCGTTTCACACCACATCGGAACGCCGTTTGGTCTTCTTTGTCCAGCCGACCTCACCCACTCGGCGTTGTCCACCCGGCCGGACACCGACCAGGTGAATTGGGGGGCTAATGTTGAGGGTGAGCTCGACGCCACCATCGAGGAGACAAACTCTGGGTGGTCGGCTAAACAGCTTAGTGGAGCTACCAAAGAGCAAACTACTAACCCCGATGACAATGGACATTGCGTCTAAGGTGCTTTTCAGGGCCTCCAGGGCTGCACCTCGATAGGTTGCCACCTAGAGCTATGTACCGGCTCGGGTCGAATCATTCTTATTCATAAATGGACTGCTACTTGCCACCATAGGCCAACAAATGGCAAATAACTTACCGTCTAATAGGGGCTAATCCATCGACGGAGGGACGTGACACTTGTCACCTACTGCTGACATGCCTTGATGTGACACCTGGATTGTGGGTAAAACCCACCTAACACCCCGTCCAAATGGTAGCCTATAAATAGGATGCATTTATTGCATTTTGGCATGCATGCTCCTTCCCACCTAACAAGCTCCCGTCCTTTGCCGAGCAAACCCTGCCTTGAGCATCGAAGAGCTCTTGTCTATTGACTGACCCTTTTCTCTTACCTTTGAAGCGTCCCTCCTCTTGTTGCAGGCACATCCGACCAAGCAAAGACGAACTGGAAGGAGCTGAGCACTGTGCATAGCCGCACATGGTGTTGATTCGACGCCAGACCTCAGTAAGCATCAACAAGTATCAAGACCTAAATGGAAAAAAGCCCACTCAATACAAATACTAGACCTTAACAAGGCTTGCTAAAGAATATCACAACAGTCAATGGATTAAACTAGTCGATTGAAATCAAACTCTCTCATAAGAAGATATAAACAACATGGACTAGAGAACGGTCTAGCCGGACAACTATACACCAATCAAAATTAGCAAACAAAAGAGACAAACAAACTAGAATTGGAGGTGGAAAGACCATCTCCGTTATTGACACAACCAGATGTGGCGGGATCTCCATTGTAATTATTCTAAAAAACAAAAATTAAAACACACTGCAAAAAAATTGAAAAGGTCAGCGATAAAACTTTTGGAGTGAAAGCACCTGCCATTGGGAATGGATGGGCCCACCATAGTGCACTTGACTAGTTTCGCCTTCCATTGCTGTCCATCGTTGCTGAGAGGCCTATACACCACACCCAATACATTGTGCCACTAGGAATAGGACCGCCACAAAGACCGGTACCTCATCTCGCACTCGAAGGGGAAAGAACAAAAAATATTGGTCCTTACTGGCAATGAATGCCATATTTCCTTCACCACTTAAGGCCTCTATAGATCTCGTCAGTACATCAATAGCCAGAGGAGGAAGAGGACGCCCTTCCACCATCACCTTCTGTCGTGCACGAAGACCATCTCCAACCAAAACTGAAAGTCCTAGCCCTTTACTTTGAAAACTGACGCTGAATCCTCCCACTACCCAAAACCTAGAACAGCCGCCTTACCCCAAAAGCCAAAACCTTTGCTTTTTCAGGCTTCCCTTACAAGGGCCTGGAAGTCTAGGGAATCACCCTTAGGCGGCTCCAGACTCCGACTTGACTTCCTCAATGTAAGAGGTGGTGCAGTAGCATGCATTTGAACGAAGAAGAAAAAAACCCTAGTAGATACTAAAACACCAAAAATTGGCTATTGATATTTTATTCTAATTTTTGAAGCTTTAAGATACTCTAACAATGAGATTTTATTTGTGTATATTTTTCTTTTATTTTGATATAATTTTAATTAGATTTTACATATAGAAACATACACTACCAATTGAGTATCTCTACCTATAAAAAACCATATATATATACACATATATATATGATAAAATCATAAAAGAAGTATATGGTTGGTAGAATATTCATGGTCTTATTATAAAAAAAAAATTAATGAATGTGAAGAATCAATTTCTATTATGGGAACTAAAAAAATACCTATTAGTAGGTATCTGTCTTGGAGCTGTCAGATTCATATTAAAAAAATTTTAATTAGATTTAGCAGTTTCAAAACGTGCATCAACGGTAAGGTTCTCACCGGATGAGTTCTATGATAATAATAAAAGAAGGAGCTTTCTACACAAAGATATATCTATTAATAGTGCTAGTTTTCTCAATACATAGACTATCAAATCACATGAAAAATTTTAAAAGTAAAAAGAAAGAAGCTTCTCTATTCCTTTTTGTTAGAGGAATTTTCATAAATGCCATCTTTTAAAACTTACGTTTTATAAATGCTGCAAATATTTTAGTGTGATATAACTTAAACAAATGATATGAATAATAGTGTGACCTGAATAAAAACTATCTTTAAAAATGTGTCATAACATGTAATTTTCTCTTTCTTGTTATCAATATTGTGAAAACTAAAATTATGAATGTCACCTTGTATTCAACTTTCACAGAATGCATGCCCAACTACCATTAAGTGGACATTCACCTTTCATTATGGTATGATTAATCATTATATAATATTGCAAATTGTAATATTACTATCTGGAGCAAAGATTCTTTGTATGCTTATAAATAGAATTGATCTCATTCATGTTATGAGATGTCAACAAGAAAGAATTGTAAGAAGTATAGCTTGAGGAAGAAAATATTGAAAATAAGATAAAGAAAAGAAGAAAGTGAGCTATATCAATAAATATCTTTATTGTTTTAGTTGCATTTGCATTGCTATTTATTTACCTTTTCAGGGTGTTTGGCATGGTGGTGGGAATAATTGGTTAGAACTGTTTTTACTGTAGCATGTGAGAGCCTTATACTGTAGCAACTTTTTTTTATTGTAGCATTTAAGAGTTTTACACTATTCATAATTAAGTTCGTAGTGTAAGTAGTGTAAACTCTACGCCAAACACCCTTTTACTTGTGTATTCTTAGACTTAAGAGACTCAAATTTAGATTTAAGTATCAAGAATCCTTTGAATACGTATTTGTTTTTTCCAAAATTAGAATCATTGAATCCAAGTTTTCAGGATCCGTTTGGTAAATGAATTCAAATTAGTGATTTGATTTGAGTTAGTGCGATTTGAATTATTATTCGAATTGGCATTTGGATGTGCACTTAAGTTTTAATCTGAGTATAGAATAAAATTGAAATTTGTGTTTGGGAGGTTGTGAAAATAGTTTTTGATTTATTAATAAATCTAATAAAATAATGTTAATGATCCTAAAAAAATGCAATATGTATATTAATTTATTCCTCTCTTCACTAGAAATACAATGAAAAAAGAATCATCTCAATTGGATAACAAATGAAGAAGTTATGATTTTTTCCCTCAAATATAGGAGAGAGAATTTTAGTTTTTAATGTAGCAAAAATATCCGAATATCAAAAGTTTATAGAGGAGTCAGAATTCTGAAAACTTAGATTCTTGATACTCAAAGTATTTAGATTTGGGGGGAAACAAACACGTATCCAAAGGATTCTTAATACTCGAATCCAAATTTAAGTCAAAAGAATTCAAAGGGTTCTTGAAACAAACGAGCCTTCAGGGTCCTTTTGGTAAATGGACTCAAATGAATGATTGATTTGAGTTAGTATGATTTGAATTAGGATTTGAGTTAGTGATTTAAATTGTTACCTAAATTGATGTTTGGATATGCATTTAAGTTTTAATTTAAGTATGGAATAAAATTGAAATTATCAAAAGTTTATGGAGGAGTTAGAATTTTGAAAACTTGGATTCTTGATATTCAAAGTATTTAGATTTGAGGGGAAACAAACACGTATTCAAAGGATTCTTAATACTCGAATCCAAATTTAAGTCAAAAGAATTCAAAGAGTTCTCAAAACAAACGAGCCTTCATGGTCCGTTTAGTAAATGGACTAGAATGAATGATTGATTTGAGTTAGTGTGATTTGAATTAGGATTTGAGTTAGTGATTTAAATTGTTACCTGAATTGATGTTTGGATATGCATTTAAGTTTTAATTTAAGTATGGAATAAAATTAAAATTTGTGCTTAAAGAGTAGTGAAAATATTTTTTGATTTATTAATAATTTAATAAAATCTTAATATTAATGATCCAAAAAAATATACAATATAGATCTTAATTTATTTCTCTCTTCACTAAAAATATAATGAAAAAAGAATCATCTTAATTAAATATTAAATAAATAAATTATAATTTTTTAAATATAAAAGATAATTTTAGATTTTATAATAACGAAAATACTAAGTATAAAGAGTTCAAGGACAGAACTTTTCAACCAAAAAAACCTCTTTTTTCTGTTATGTATCTGTGTCCGCTGTGAGAAGAAAAGAAAACAAACCTTCTTCCTCACTTCATTTCATTCCATCACTATTTTTCTTCTCTCTCTTCCTCCTCGTAGTGCGTGCACATTGACGTGAAGAAGATCATTCATGGAGTCTTTGTCGGTGGAGGAGTTCTTAAACCGCTGCCAGCACTCCGGCGACGCCGCCTACGCCGCCCTTCGCTATCTCCTCGATCGCCTTGACGATGCGACCACTCGAGTCTCCGCTCGGATCTTCCTCTCGGACCTCCAGAAGCGCTTTCCTACGAAGGAGGATTCCGAGAAATGCTTCCAGAATTATCATTTTCGGATCGAGGACATCTTTCTTGATCAATATGAAGGTAAGCGATTTATCACCTGGTTTTTGTTTTGCTGCGTTTCATTTTTCGTTTTTCTTGTTTGTTTTGGTGGAGAATTTTCTTGATCGACGTGTTATGTAAGATCTTATGCTTTTCATTTCGATCTACGTTTGTTTGTTGTAAAGAATAACGATATGTTTGCAAGAATGAGCTCTCTTTGTTTGGAAGCAGAAATCTAAAAATCTACGAATTAGCTTCTCAAACTAGTATGGGTTTCTGTGTAAAGCGCGTTTGTGTGCTTTTGTCAAACACTTTAGTTAGCATTATTTTAAGATCAAAGTGCTTGTGCCTGTTTGTTTTATGACTTTAAATCAAATGTTCAAATTGAATTGGAACTCTAATCTAGAATAGTATTTGGGAGAGAAAAGAAAAAAAAGTGTGGTTTGGATTCAAAAAAAAAAAGGTTAGATTTCCGATTTAAATTGAAAATTGTAGTTCAAACCGCAAACCACAGGTGCTAAATATTTGGTTGCATCGTTTTTTGCGCTACTAGGGGTTCTAAAAGTAATTCTAATCTGGGCCAACTAACTTGCTTGCTCTGCTTTTTTGGTTTTGATCATGGTATGTAATGTGTGTGTGAAAATGCTGTAGGTTACCAAGGGAGGAAGAAACTGACAATGATGGTGATCCCCAGCATTTTTATCCCAGAAGACTGGTCTTACACCTTCTATGAAGGTTTGAATAGACACCCGGATTCTATCTTCAGGGACAAGACTGTTGCTGAGCTGGGTTGTGGCAATGGTTGGATTTCGATTGCTATTGCTGAGAAATGGTTGCCTTCGAAGGTTTCCTTGCTCAGAGATGATTAATTTCCTTTCCTTTTATTGTCTTTTTTTCGTCTTTGGTGTTTGCTATATGATGACGAATGCTCGGCACTTTGTAGGTTTATGGGCTCGATATTAATCCCAGAGCGGTCAAGATTTCTTGGATAAACTTGTACTTGAATGCTTTGGATGAGAAGGGTCAACCCATTTACGATGGGGAGAAGAAAACTCTGCTGGATAGAGTGGAGTTTCATGAGTCTGATCTGCTGGCCTATTGTAGAGATCATGACATTCAACTTGAACGAATTGTCGGATGCATTCCTCAGGTGTGTTCTTGAGAGGATTTTTGGAAAGTTGAATTGTGAGAGTCCTTTTTTGACTCTTTATGAACAGGTCCTTGTTTGTGTTTTCACAGATTCTTAACCCAAATCCAGATGCAATGTCTAAGATGATTACAGAAAATGCGAGTGAAGAATTTCTGCATTCATTAAGCAATTATTGTGCACTTCAGGTTAGAGCAGATCCTCAGTAATTTATTCTTTTAACATTCATTGCTGTAAAGTTAGAAAATTTATTTACTAGGAGTCCTAGCAATTGTAATTGTTTTTCTTTGTCTTGAGGATATCTTATCCTCTTTAGAAAATTTATTTACTAGGAGTCCTAGCAGTTGTAATTGTTTTTCTTTGTTTTGAGGATATCTCATCCTCTTTCCTTGTAATTGAATAATTATCAATGAAAAGCTTTTTTATTTCCTAAAAAAAGAAGCCCTAGCAGTTGTAAGTCCTTCAAGACTTAATGGAAAAAGGTGAATCATTTTAGAGAACTATGGTTCATGGTTCTCGTTGTGTAACAGAACTGAGAGGTTTGGGCTTTTAGATTTTTTTGGTTTATCCATTGGAACTTAGGATGCATACAGATCCATTGCTGTTCTAAAAATTTGCTTGCAATTTATTTATTTATTTAAGGGTAGTCTACATGTTCTCATTTTTGCATTCAAGAATTTGTGATCATTGACAGAAACGAGAGAAATCCGAGCAAAATGTGTGGCAGAACGATATTAGTGTTCCATTCCTGCATTGACTTTTGGAGAATAACTCTAACTTAGTGAATAAGCTCATTTTCGCTTAAGTAATTACTGCTTCTTTTAATTTATGTGAAAACTCCTTGATGGTTGATATACTTATATTTCCTTTTCAACTTATTATTGGATGAGGGGATTCTTCATTTCCTTTACTTTTTAATTTTTTTTTCCTTGTGTGCAGGGTTTTGTTGAGGATCAATTTGGCTTGGGTCTTATTGCTAGAGCAGTAGAGGAAGGAATAGCTGTCATCAAACCTATGGGGATAATGATCTTCAACATGGGAGGTCGTCCAGGACAAGGTGTTTGTAAGCGCTTGTTTGAACGCCGTGGTTTTAATGTTACCAAACTTTGGCAGACTAAAATCCTTCAGGCAAGTTAACTTTCGTTTACTTGAATAAAACTTCTACCCTTCCAATTTTGTCTCCAACTGAAATGCTTCATCACAGGCTTCCGACACAGATATTTCAGCTTTAGTTGAAATTGAGAAGAATAGTCCGCACCGCTTCGAATTCTTCATGGGACTTTCTGGTGATCAGCCTATTTGTGCTCGAACAGCATGGGCCTATGGAAAGGCTGGTGGCCGAATCTCTCATGCTTTATCAGTTTATAGCTGTCAACTTCGCCAGCCAAATCAGGCAAGCACTGCACTTTTAATTTTCAATTTTCCAATGTTAATGTATGCTGCATCTAAAATAGAAGGCTAATGATGTTTTAAAATTGACAGGTTAAGAGAATTTTTGAATTTCTTAAAAATGGCTTCCAAGAGGTCAGCAGTTCTTTAGATTTATCTTTTCAAGATGATGCTGTTGCTGATGAGAAAATTCCCTTCTTAGCTTATCTAACTAGCATTCTCAACGAGAGTTCGTTTTGCACGTATGAGCCACCAGCTGGAAGCAAACGCTTCCGCAACCTCATTGCTGGTTTTATGAAAACGTATCACCGTATTCCACTCGGTGCTGATGTAAGGCAACAGTCTACCTAATAAGATCATGATGCTATTTCCTTTTCATAGCGTGCATGCACATGTGTGTGTTAGGATTCTGTAGACTAAGCTGCATTTCTGACCTTTGTTTCCTGATGTTGTGGCCAGAATGTTGTCGTCTTTCCTTCAAGAGCTGTGGCAATTGAGAATACTCTACGTTTGTTCTCACCTCGTCTTGCAATTGTTGATGAAAACCTAACTCGACACCTTCCGAAGCAATGGTTAACTTCTTTAGCACTTGGGGTATGGCTTGTTCCAGCAATTGTTGCAGGATTGTACTTTTGTTTGGTTTATCTATAAAAACAGTACTCATGAACAGTATGAAATATCTGTTTATTCATTCTTTAAAATGTCATGGCAGAATTGATATAGTGCAAATATGTTTAGTTCGGGAATTTGTTGCCGTGGTAATATTTCTACAGCTAAAAGGCTGAAGTTGGAGCTAAGATGTTTCATTATTCATATGAATTTCATCTTATGAAATTAAAGGTTCACTCTTCATCATTCACTCATAGTAGGATCTCATTTCATGAATTTATACGTGCGGACAAGATACTTCGTCAAAAGCCATATAAATTTTGTGCATTTCCTTTGGTGGATGTTGAAGTTTTTGCTAGGGTAATAACTGCACTTTTTATCATTATTGTAGAGTGCAGGAAGTGATAACCCTGTGGAGGATGTGCTTACCATCATTGAGGCCCCTCGCCAGTCAGAATTAATGATAGAGCTGATAAAAAAGCTAAAACCACAGGTTGTGGTTACTGGAATTGCTCAATTTGAGGCTGTCACTAGTGCAGCCTTTGCACACCTATTGGATATTACAAGAGAAATTGGATCTCGTCTTTTCTTAGACATATCTGATCATTTTGAGCTATCCAGCCTCCCACGTTCAAATGGAGTGTTAAAATATATTGCAGAAACTCCCCTGCCTTCACATGCAGCAATTATTTGTGGACTGGTGAAAAATCAGGTATTTGTTTTTCTTTCATGTGATTAATCTCTTAACTTAATACAGCCACTTTGGTAGGAGGCTTTCTACTTTATCATAATCAATTGGGATCTTTAAACTTTAAGATTTATTGCCATAGATATTGCTTCTTTTCCTGGATGTTTTGCTACATCTTCTCATTAATGGTGTTGAAACACTCTTTCCAGGTTTATTCAGATTTAGAAGTAGCGTTTGTAATTTCAGAAGATGAGGCCATATTTAAGGCCTTGTCAAAGACTGTGGAACTACTAGAAGGAAATACTGCACTGATTAGCCAAAGCTATTATGGTTGTCTTTTCCATGAGCTTCTGGCTTTTCAGCTTGCCGACCGGCATCCACCTGCAAAGGTTTGTCATCAATTTGGGCTTTTTGTTTGTTTTTGTTTTTTTTTTGGTATTGTCCTTCATGGTTTTTTTTTTTTTGGTTTTTTGAAGAGTATATTCATTTAATATTATCATTTTAATTTTTGAGGTATCAAAGATTTTATCATTGATTGGAAAATATTTCTGTATGGTCTAGACTATAGCAATTTACTCAGTCTCAATGCTCCAGGCACTGGCAGGCATAAGCTCTTAACCTTTGACACGTTGTTAAAAAGATGCTTCCAATTAAAGAAATCAAAACAAGATTATCTCCTTTTTAGCTGCTAGCAGGTGCTAGATATATTGTCGGCTCAGTGTTTTCTGTGTTGATTGCGGTCTTGGAGAGTATAGTAAATTCCAAAAATTTAATTGCAACTTGGTACACGTTGGTTTCTTTGATAACAAAAATTCTAAATAGTTTTCATGTATGTGGAGGCAAATTGCTTCTCAAACTGATTTCTATATATTTTTTTTCAGAGAGAATCTGAGAAGGCTAAATCAGCAGAAATGATAGGATTTGCTAGTTCGGCGATCTCAGTCCTTAACAATGCAGAGTTGTCAATCACCGAGGCTGAGAATGGTTCCTTGATTCACATGGATGCCGATCAAAGCTTCTTGCCCGTGCCGTCTCCTGTCAAGGCTGCTATTTTCGAAAGTTTTGCAAGACAGAATATGGCTGAATCTGAAATTGATGTTAACCCCAGCATCAAGCAATTTATCAAGAGCAACTATGGGTTCCCAGTTGATAATAGTGCAGAACTCATATATTCTGACAGCTCACTGGCTCTGTTTAATAAGTTGGTCCTTTGCTGCATCCAAGAAGGCGGGACATTGTGCTTTCCAGTTGGTTCAAATGGAAACTATGTTTCTGCTGCCAAGTTTTTGAAGGCAAATATTGTAAATATAGCTACTAATTCTGAAGAAGGCTTTAAGCTTACAGAGAAAACAGTTTCTGGAATCCTTGACACCGTGCATAAGCCGTGGCTGTACATTTCTGGACCTACAATTAACCCAACTGGTTTGCTATACACCAACAAAGAGATAGGGAATTTGCTATCTGTATGTGCCAAGGCTGGTGCTAAAGTTATTATTGATACTTCGTTTTCGGGCTTGGAATTTGACTTTGAGGGTTGGGGTGGCTGGAATTTGGCCGAAAGTTTATCAAAGCTAAACTCACTTGACTCGTCCTTTTGTGTCTCTTTGCTTGGAGGACTGTCTCTAAAGATGCTTACTGGGGCACTCAGATTTGGGTTTCTGGTTTTAAATCAGCCCCTTTTGGTTGATGCATTTTATAGCTTTCCAGGGTTAAGCAAACCTCACTGTACTGTCAGATATGCGGTGAAGAAGCTGCTAAGCCTAAGAGAGCAGAAATCAGGAGATCTCTGGGATTCTATTGCAAAACAGATAAGAAACTTGGAAAACAGGTCAAAGCGCTTGAAGGAGGTGAACTTCTCCTCTTTTTTCTTTTCCTATTGCTTTTTATTCTCTCTTTCTAGTGTTAGTTGTATGCTTCCAAGGAAGGAGATTTTGGTACTGATTAAACTAAGATCTCATGAAAGAAATGATCAATCAGATTGTATTCTAAAGGTTAAAAAAGTTGATGTTACTTAGATATTTTGAAAGATAAAGGTTTATAGCTCCAACTAACCACTGAGCCCGTCATGTTAAATTTAAACAAAGGAAAAATAAATGAGAAACTTGCCGGGCTATATGAGAAAAGAACATACTGCAATCAACTTGGAAAAGCATATAATAAAATGACAAAAACCAAACGCAGCAAAACTCTGGTGTCTCACTGAGTGAGGCACTTGTCTCTGTTGCATGTCTTTGGGAAAATCGCCTCGGTGCTAATTCTTGCAGGAGCTGTTTCTCCTTGGCAATTTTCTTACCTCGATTCTTATTCTAACGCAGACATTGAAGAAATGTGGATGGGACGTAATTGAACCCTTGGCTGGCATCTCCATGGTGGCCAAGCCCCCAGCTTATCTGAACAAGATTGTTACACTCAATGATTCACCAAGAGATGGAATCGTAAATGGAAATTCCACAGCCTATGAGGTGACGCTGGACGACTCAAATATCAGGGATGTCATTCACAAGGCCACCGGTTTATGCATCAACAGCAGCTCGTGGACTGGTATCCCTGGCTACTGCAGGTTCACCATTGCTCTGGAAGAAGGAAAATTCGCACAGGCATTGGATTGCATTACAAAGATCAAGGGCATTACTGGTAACTGAATTACTCTTATTATTGTCTTCAGCAATCTGATTCATCGTTTTCCCGAATTGCACAAACCTGAAGTTGATTTCTTTCCTCAAATCAGCATCAGGTTTTCTTAGGCTAATTGATACGCAACTAGACAAATTGATCCTGATACTAAATTCATGGGTCCATATTTCGGTTGACTCTTGTTTGTTATCAAAATCACGCTAATATATGTGTGAACTCTCTAAATGCGTGTGAAATAAATTTCAGTTTGGGTAGACTCTTTGTTCAATGTTGAACTTTTTTTTTTTTTTTGTTTTTGGAAATGGGTTTGTTACAATGTTAAACCTGATAAATCATATAGCAGCTATCAAATCACAATTCACAATTCACAATTCACACGACGCTTTGGTTAAGGCTGAATTAATTATTTGAATTATCGATATATGCACATTTTATAATTTTATTATTTTTTGTTAATGGATGTATTCGATATCTATAATTTTATATTCGTTGTAATTTTATATTCGTTCTTCAATTCTGATTGATTGAGAAAACATTGGGCTGTTAATCGTAAAACAAGATTCAGCTGTTATAAATTTGGTTGCAGCGTTTTCTTTTTCTTCATGTTTTGTTTTTTTGGCGTGTGTATGTGTTTTTTTTTTTTTTTGGGTGCAGATGATATGCAAATCAAATTGAGGAAAAACAAACGGAATGCCCTCAAATATCTCAACTTATTAAAAATAGTTTCTAACAAACTACTTATTAAAACTATTTAGTAGAAATTTATGATTTATTAAGGGTTCAAGTTACTCTTCATTCTCACTTTTTTGTGAAGAAATAGAAAGAGAATTGGGTTTTTAATTTTTAAGCTTAAATTATAATGGATAAAATAGTAAATCTGTAATTAATATTTTAAAAAATAAAATAAAAAAATAAGTAATTTTAAAAAATAAAAAAAAGACATTTTTAATAAATGGTGTCCATAAGAAAGCATTCCACATAGTTTTCTCAAAACAAACAAATATATTACTGCAGTGGGATATACATATTTTGATCTCTTCTGCACCTTTTGACTCACACGTCGAATAAAAGTCAAATCTGAGAAGAAGCCAAAAAAAAGAAAAAAATAACAATAATAAAAGAAGAGCAAGAACAAGAAATGGTCTAAATTTTGTCAGAAGAATGAGGAAAATACTAATAGCTATTTGATACGTAAGTTTAAAACCATTTAAAGTAATTTAAACTGTAAATACAATCAAATTGATGTTTGGTAAAGTAATAATTTAAATTAGTTTAAACTATAGAGGTAGTTTTAAAAAGGTTAAAATATTTAAAATTCAAACTTTGTCCCATCTTAAGTTCTTACGGTTTGAACATTTTTTTTTAATAAAAAATATTCTCATTCTTGTTTTTCTATCTAAATCATATTTTTTTAAACACCAGTTCGCGTTTTAAAACTTTACGTTTCAAACGCTAGTTCAAAACCATCGTTTAAACCATACATTTTGTAACCCACAGTTCAAACCATAAAGTTTCAAACCACACTATTTCCAACCCGTACACCAAACAAAATATAAAATTTGAAACTTTTTGGAATTTAATAGTAAGTTTTGAAAATATTTACAGTGAATAGCAGAATTTTTTTTACTCATATAGTAAATAGATAAGTAAAATAAATTTTTATTAAGTAAAATTTCTATTTATTTTTATTTATTATATAAATATTTTCAAAACTTGCTATTTATTTCAATAAATTTTGAAAAGATATTATTTACTAAAATTTCCCTTGAAAGGGTATGCTTATGGGTCATTTTGTTTTGGATGCGTGGGTGAACGGTTGTTTTTCAAGCTTTTTTTTACGTAAATGGCCACAGTTTTTAAAAAAAGTTACTTGCTTTATATATATGTATATATCATGTATATTTTAATTTTATTTAAAAAATGCATATTCGGTTTTGAATCTCGTCAAATCTATACCATCAAATTACATTTAACATACAAATTTATATATATTATCAAATTAACTCTTCATTTTTGACCTAAAAAATAACGACAATAAGTTTTAATAAAAAAAGAATATAAACCAAAACTAATATACTATATATAAAAAACACCCTATGTACTTACCTCTTCCTCACACTAACCCCCCCTTTTTTGCTGTTTTTCATTATTTTTGGCTTTTTTTTCAATTTTAAGTTTTTAATTTCAAAGGGTACTTTAGGTATTTTCGAGCTCAACATATTGTGATTTCACATGGGTCATTAATTAAGATCATCAAAGGTATTTTTTTAAGAATGTTAACCTAAATAGTTCATTCAAAATTTTTTATTTTGATAAAAACTTTAATTGAAGGTATTAATCACAATTGAATTTGGACGAAACAACATAAAAATAACCATTCATATCATTAATAAACTATTAATGTGTAAGTTATATATAAATTTCTGTCAAAAACTAACATCTTTATCAATAGGAGTGATTTGTCTTTTATTTGTAAGTTCAGAACAACTTGTCAAAATTAAAAATTCACAAAGTAAAGTTCAAATATATGATTAGTTCAAGGGATGAGTAGTTTTGAGATCAAACTAACATCCTTAGAATTGACGTGCTTTTAAGAGAAGCATCCACTTATGCTTAAAGCAAATGTAGAAGCTAAATCAAAATAAAAACAATTTCAATTTTTAGCTTCTCTAAATAATTTAAAAAGTGCATTAATTTTTATGCAAAGTGTTTTTAAAACTTTTACCAAACACCATAGTTGTAACGTTTTTTGTGCAAAACGCTTTTAGGAGTTCTAAAAGCAATCCCACACTAGGCCATAGCTGATCTCGACGGGAGGGGAGTGGAGGAGAAATCATCGCCAGAAGAAAATATTTGTTGTTGTCAATCTCGTGCCTAAATGCTTTTAATTTTCAATTCACGTAAGGGCAAATTTTTTACTATATTAAAGTTGAATGAGAACCAAAGTTACGCTTTGAAATTTAGAGGGAAAATCGTTACGAGACCCAAAATCCACTAATCATATTCTATTGATCAAAACCGGTAAACAGATCTCAGAGAGACACAAGATACAACATCATGAAAACCACTTTTTCATCTCAAAACTACTCATCAACTTGCAAAGTACAGAAGAAACTAAATATCACTCTAAAAATTAAGGCACAGCCACGCCGACATGAAACATCTGATAATAATCTCACCAGATTATATATTTTATTATCACATGATACGTGTATGTGTGGGTTGTCAAGATTTATTGCCGTATATAGGATATCAAGAACTTGCATTAATCCAAGCATCGATGATCAGCCAGCGTTAACGCCGTTAATCACAATGCATTGACAGCTACACTGCTGAGGGTCAAACTGATCAAGGACTCTGGTTTCTTTTCCGCAACGTTTCCAAACTGTGACAACAAAGGCAAGAGCAGCTAAAACTCCGAGAACAATACCGAAACGTGCAAGCACATTGCTGTTGGACTTCTCGTCGGAGTCATTGAAGATTTCTGTCCCATCCTCTGATTTGAACTCATTTGATGACATTCTGTGATAACGAGATTAATCATAAGTCAAGATAATAAGTAATTATGTCCACAAAGTTTAACGGATTGTATTATGTTTGCGACAGGTCCAAAAGTAATTTTTGACTTGTCTCTGTGACGTCAATGGACGAGTCAGTTGCAGAAGAAAAAAATTCAAACAGCTGTTTTGTCAGTTTGAATTTTCAATTTCTTTCAAGAAGATAAGTTTAGTCTCATACTCAGTTTAAAATATTTTCAATCCTATGTCTTTGAATCGCTTGCATCATCTACAAATCTCCAATTTGTAGATCTTCATGCATTGGCAATCATTCATGTTATTATTTTCGATTTTCAAAAAAAAAAAAAAAAGAACCATCATTTTAATTATTAATCTTTGTTGTAGGGTTATACCTCAAGTTCGACATTTAAATTACTCATACTTTAAACTTAAAACCTAGAATAAAAAAATCGACTATATAAATTTACAATTTTTTGACCCTACTACACCATAAAACTGAAGTAAATTCTATTACAATTAGTTTAAGTGCTGAAACAAAATACTTTATAGTTTTAGTTTGAATATTAATTTCAATATTGCCCTCTTGAAAACTCTTTTCTGGCTTTGTCGTTTAACGTTAAAGTTGTATCACTATTGTATAGACACTTAAGAATGGTTAACTGTATTGAACATCAAATTAAATATAGGAAGTAGAAATGTAAGGGTTCCTTCTCTATTTTTGAAGGGTTCTTCTCTTTCTTTTTTTACGTAATGAATTACGTAAGATATTTTCTCACGATCATAAGTGCATAACAGAAAGTATGGATATACTATGATTAAGATATGTAATCTCATATATGCTACGTGGAAGGCTTGAGACTGTTTATATACAATTATATATATGTATATGTATGTATATATGTATTACCTGGTGTTAGGGGTGGAGGAAGGACAAAATGTGACAATATAGTCCTTAGAAGCACAAGTGAAGGTCACTGAGCCAAGAGGGCAGAACCGTCCAAAGAAATTGGAATATGAATTTGCCTTGCAATTACCGGTCACGGCGCTATCGTCATTCTTCCAAGCTGTGCAACAGTAGTATGGTTCTCCGAACGTCTCGCAGGCACTCCGGCACCCCACCGTCCTGCCGTCGTACACCACTCTCAACTCCCGAGGGCAATTTTTATTCAAATCGACAAAGCACCCGCTTTCCGTACAATTACCAGCGGTTCCTCCCTGCGGAACCACCGCCATGGGCAAGTTGAAGCCGTGAACAAGAGACACAAGGTAGGCGTCGAGCATGCCAGCTCCGGTGCCTCCATTTAGGGTGAACTCCACTAGGGTTGCGGTGGTCCCGCCTGTGGAGCATCCGGCGGGGCTGCAGTTGCCGGTGGCACAGGAGGATGTTCCAGCAGTAGTGCCACTGCCGGAGGCTCGGTTGCATAGGGATTGGCCCCACAAACGGCCAGTCCAGCTTGATGGCAAAGAGAGGGTTTTGGAATCCCCTGGCCGGAGCTGGAGGAAGTTGGTTTTCGGAAGCCACGGTGGCGCTCCGCCGGTTGAGAGCAAAGCTGGCCATATGATGTCGTTGCACTTGTTTATAATTGTCAAAGTCGTCGATTGCTTGGCTGCTAAGTATAAAGAGTTGAATATGTATTACCATCACAACATATAATTAGAATGATTAGAACATGATCAACAGGTAATAACAAGATCTAAGAAAAAGAGAGAGCATATGGGGAAATTAATAATATGTGGACAACATAAAACAAAATTAGAACATGATCAACTTGTAACAATCTAACAAGCGGAGAGAACATGGGGAAATAATGATTTTATATGTTGACAACATAAAACAAAAATAGAACATGATCAACATGTTGTAAATCTAAGAAAAGGAGAGAACTTGGAAAAATAAGAAAAATAATATTATCTAATATTACATATATTTTATGTTGTACAAGAAATAAATAACCTGAACAGGAATGGAGGATTAGAAAGAGCAAGGCATAAATTATCCAGATTTCTCGGGTCATTTTTATTTTTATTTTTTGGAAAAAGGGACAAGAAAAATCAAGCTCAAGTGACAAGAGACAAGCAGGCCAACAAAGAAACACTTTACCAATAGAGCAAAATGAATAGCTTATAAATACATATACATATATGTAGCAGTAAATGAAGTGCAAATGGCATGGGAAGTTGTCATAATGGCATGGGAAGTTGTCAGATGTTGTCATATATGTATTTGTAACGCTATTTTTATAATAAATGATATTAGTCGAATGGTCAGAAGGTATAGATGTTCTTGAATTAATTCGTGACGCTCTAGATAGTTCATAGTTGAATGGCATAGGTCAATAATTTATAAAATAAGTCGGTTGTTTCTTTTGTTCTTTCCATGGAGCCATGGAGTAAAAGTTTGGTACATAATTTCGTAGGAGCTGACGTCAATGCCATATAAGTGAATTCGTCCAACGCTTGTTATAAGAAAGACTATATATATATATAGGCTAATTACAAAAGATTTCAAAAATTTATTTTAATTTCATCCTTTTTAGACTTTATAAATGAAAAAAATAAAGACAAAAAACAAAGATACTTTATTTAGACCGAGACTTATTACTAAAAAAAAATATTTTTTCTTTAAATTTTTAAAAATATTTCTATGTTTTATTGATTTAAAAATTAAGATTTTTCTTTGATATTTGATGTTTTGTTTTAATATTTTTTATGTTTTTTAAATCTATAAAATATTGTCATAAACTATGTTTAGGGATAACAATAATATAATTTTGCTCAATTCATTTCATTTATAAAGTATGCAATAGATGAAATTAAAATATGGTTTTAAATTCAAAAGTTAGTTTGTAGTTTATAAAAACAGAAAAATAAATAAAAAATAAGAAAAATTAAAAGATATATTTATGTAATTAATCCTATATATATTTATATATAGATACACGCATGCATATATATATATATGTCTCCAGCAGGCATATACGAGTCCAATGTAAGTGGATGATCAATCCATCATATGAAGTCTGATGTGTGTATATGGATTCTTTTGGTATTATTATTTTTCTTGTTTTTTAAATAGAAAAACAAAAATATTTTCTTTTGTTTTTATTTTTTATTTTTAATTAAAAACATATTTAGTAACTCTTATTTATTTTTTTTAAGAAAATAAAAAACAAAAAATGTTTGATAACGAATTTTGTTACATGTTTTTTTTAAATAAATATAATTGATTTGAATTCAATTTATTAGAATATTGGGACGTGATTACCCATGGTCGAAGTCAGAGTCAGGATAGACTTGCCGTTGGGTCGGGCCAATGAACCGGACTCATTGACGAGGCCGGGGCTACAGGTCGGGTTCGACGAGGTAAAATTATGCATTCAAGTCAAGAAATGCCCAAATAATAGTAGTGCTTTTAATGAAACCAGAATTAACTACTATTTTATGAAACCAGAATTATGCATTCGATTCTACAAAGGCCCAAATAATAGTAGTGCTTTTCATCAAACCAGAATTATGCATTGAATTCCATTTTTGCAATCTCATAATGAAGTATGAAACTTTAACAAAATTAAAAGAAAGCAAGAGATTTTACATAATGATTACTTCAAAGTAAAGCTCAAGGAGTATTAAACCTTTTCCAAGGACTCTTTGCTGTAATTGCAACTTCAATGAGTCCTTAGACACAATATTCCTAAAAAAGTAAACACAAACGAAAAACTAAATTCAATACAGGTACTTTAATGGTGAGTATGAGAAAAAACATCAAACTGGTTCAGAAGCAGCAGCACCAGCCGCCACGGGAATCCACTCTAAGCTTCTTCAATAACTAACACACAAAAACGCCAAATCTTTAGCAACTACTATTTGAAAAAAAAAAAGAAAAAAAAAACCCTTTTCTGTACTAAATAACACAGTTCTGCATATTCATCTAACCCCATCTTGAATAAATAATTTGAATAAAAACAAAACAGAACCCCAGAGAGAGACGGAAAAATCTTTGTTTGATATCTGTTTAAGAAATTCTTAATAACCACCATAAATAAAAACTGTTTCTTTTCTTTGAGTACCAAAAAGGGAAAAAAAATAAAAAGAGAGAGAAAGAGAAAATCCTTTTACAAACCTGGGCTCCTTATCTGAAGAGAGAAGAGAAGGCCGGGGTTCGAAAACAGGGGAAGGATGGTATGGAAGAAGAGTTTTGGAGCCTCCAAGGAAGTGAATACTTTGGGCTGAGTTACAACTTGCCAAACCAGATTCAGAAGAACAAAACAAGCAAAATCTGTGGTTCATTGACAGCAAAATCACAAGCAAGAACAAAGCAGATTCAGAAACCCTAAAATGAGAAAATGAGTTATGAAAAGTGATTGTAATATGAAATCTAGAAGAAGTATGATTTATACCTGTTGATAGTAGAGTGGGGATGAAAATCTGAGAATATCTACTGAAATTTGGGAGAACTCAAATTCTCTCCTTTATTTTCTCGAGAAACAAACGCAAAAAGAAAAAGCGCAGAGAGTAGAGGAGGGAGGGGGGAGAATACAAAAAAGGCGAGAGAGCGATGACGGATAAATAGTGTTGCAAGAACGGGCCGAGTCGGCCCAGCCCAGCCCGTTCTCCTTAGGCCCACACGGGCCGGGCCGGGCCGGTCTATATTAAAAATAATTTGGCCCGGCTCGGCCCGTAGGTCAATTTTATATAGGCCGTGCCAAGCTGTGTCGGGGGCCATGCCGTGGGCTGTGTCGGGTCGTGCCGTGGGCCTTAAATGGGCCGGCACATCTTGGCCCATCATAGGTTTAAATTGGCCAGCCCATCTAAGCATGTAATTTTTAATTTTTAATTTTTGAATTTTAAAACAAGTTAATAAATATAAAAGTTTGAATAGTTAAGAGAAATATAAAAAATGATATTTTATTTACGATTGCCTTATTAAAAACCTTTCCAAGGAAAACCCAGTGGGACAAAACCTTGGTAAGGAAAAAAGAGTACAATCGGGATAATTATACATTAGATGTTTACAAAATTACTAAAAACAAAAAAAATATTGTTCATAATTAATTACAACGTATTACTCCCAGTGGGAGTATCAGAAATGTCTAAATTTTCAAAGTCACCAACCCAATCATCTTGAACTTCTTGGCTTCTTCTGCGATCATCCCCCCAATCTTTGACGCACATTACTGCTTCTAGAATATCGTCACTCATACGTGCACGCCGTTCATCAAGTACTCTACCACTGCAACTAAATACTTGTTCACTTGTAATTGTGGATACTGGTATGGTTAGTATATCACAAGCCATTTTAGAGAGCACATGAAAAGTTCTTGACTGTGATCTCCAAAATGACAAAAGATCAAACTTATTGAAATCATGACCACCACCTTGCTCATTGAAAATGAATGCCGCAAAATTTGTTTCCAGATAGTTTTTCAATTCATTGCGTGTGAAGATGTGGATGATGCACCAAAACCAAATCCGATGTAGCTAATCATACTTACTCATGAAGAACCATATGGTGCAGATGTAGTATTTGCTAAAGGTGCAGGGGATATTATTTGGCCTCCTTCATATTTTTCATTATATGTAGTAAATATGTTGTTAACTTTTGCCTGTACATTTTGAATGGTTATGATATCAGAATGCACCCTTAATTTTTCCCCTATACCCTTAACCAAATATTCAACATCAGCTAATTTAACTCTTGGATCCAATACAGCGGCTATGCAATACAAAGATGGAACATGCTCCTAATATTTTTTGAATTTTTGTTCCATGAACTCAATAGATTCCCTAAACATGTCAAAATCTCTATGCATATCAAAGGTTGCAGCAATGTCGTACAACTTATGTAATGCATGAGGAGAGGTGAGATAGTACGCACCTGAGAGTTGGAGAGTGGCTTCATAAAAAACCTTTAAGAAATTGTAAAAGCATGAAGCAATTTGCCAATCAAATTCTTGAAGCGGCTCAGCTGAATTCTTCAAGTTGTAATACGCGATTATGACCTTTTTGTATGGTAGGCATGCATTTAGCATCAAATATGTTGAATTCCACCGATGTCCTGTATCAGTTGAAAGTTTTCTGGGTTTCATGCTTGCTCTCTTGCAAAGCTTAGCAAACTCTTCAATTCGAGAGCTAGAACTTGCTATGTAACCTAAGGCCGTTCGCATATTTTCCAAATAACCTTTTAAAAATTTCATGCCATCTTGAACACACAAGTTAATAATATGACAAGCACATCTTTGGTGAAAAAGTGTTTCGCATGTTGTGGTCTCAATGTTGTTTTGAAAAGGTTAATAGCAGCAGTATTAGCATATGTATTATCAAATGTGATGCTCAAAACCTTTTCTTTAATGCCATAAAAATCAAAAACTTCCATGACGACATCATGAATGGCCTTGGCATCCTGCGGATAAGGCATTGGTTGAAAAGTAATTAATCTTTTTTGAAAAGACCAATCTCTATCCACATAATGTGCAGTTACACAGATATAACTAATTTTGGTACAACTTTCCTACAAATCAGATGTGCATGCAACAGATGCAGTGAATGAATTAAATTCAGTTACTAACTTTTCCCTCATTGAATGAAAAACTTTTATGATGTCAAATCTTGTGGTAGTTCTTGAAACACGTCTATATTGTAGATTATAAGCATTTTGAACATACTCCTCAAAGGCTGGATCATCAGCAAGACTAATTGGTTATTGAGCACTAGCCAAATATCTAGCATGCCATTCTCTAGCTCTTTGTTGGTCATATGACCAATTGGTAACACTACTATCAGGGCTAAATTGAAGTGTTTGTTGACGACAATCAATACCACCTACACCATGCTTAGCTTCACATTTTTTGCGATGCCTCTCTAAGTGACCAGTGCCAGAAGATGATTTACCTGTATAGTCTTGTTTGTATACTTTGCAAATTGCACGCTCTTCTGTTACACCATGCTTGTTTATACGTGTTACGAGATCAAAGCAATTCCAAACTAGTGAAGTTTGTTGAATTTTTCTTTTGCCCTTACGAGTGACTTTAGAGGAGCCATCAACTTGAGATAGCAAGTCAACTCCAATTTCTTCCAGTGGATCATTAAATTGTTCTTCTTCGTTGATCACCAAATGTGAAATGTTGGCTCTCCCTCTATGTGATGATGCCATAGCTTTAATAAAAAATAACAATAAATTAACGTAACATAAAAATTAAATAAAATAATTACACAATAAAATTAACTTATAACAATACAAAATTAATGAACAACAAATAAAATCAATTATACCTTCAAGTTTTTTTTTTCCTTTCTGAAGAACTCTAATTAATCTAAAAAACAAGACAATACATAAGATGTTAGAAGTTTGTTGAATGAGTATATCTATGAATGTTCTACTTTATTTATAGGTAAAAAGTTTATTTTTTTATTTTTTTATTTTTAAATTTTTTTTTTATTTTTTTTCTTTTAAGTGTAACTTGATTAGACAATTCGCTGAAGACTTAACGTCTCAGCTTTGCACATTGCAGGCCTTCCTTCTGAGCCTCTATGTTAGGCCTGCCCCTTTATAATTGGATAGGAAAATCTAATGCCATGTTCACTCACGGGTGAATATGGCATGCATAAATTATATAATATTTAATTCTTATATGTATTAAATAATATATATATTAAATGTATAGTATTTTGATGTGATAATACATTACCTATAGACTCAATCCGTGTACAACCTCTGCGTAGGGACAATCTGCGTTAGAGTAATAATTAGGCTACACACATACTAACAATGCCTACAAGAAAAAAATTAAAAAAATGCAAAGAAAAATAAAAGAGCTTGTCAGGCCTATTGCAATGTAATGTGCATAGGGGATCTAATGCTATGTTTACTCACGGGTGAATATGGCAAGTATATATATTATATAATATTTAATTCTTACATGTATTAAATAATATATATATTAAATGTATAGTATTTTGATGTGATAATACATAACCTATAGATTCAACATCTGATTCTCAACTTTACTTCTCAAAAGCAAAGCATGCCTACAAGGAAAAAAATAAAAAGAAATGAAAAGAAAAGAAAAAAAACTTGCCAGATGTATTGTGATGTGATTGCATTGGTGAATATGGCATATATATATTATATAATATTTAATTCTTATATGTATTAAATAATATATATATATATATATTAAATGTATAGTCTTTTGATGTGATAATACATGACTTACAATGGGCCTTACATGACTTACAATGGGCCTTACATGACTTACTGGGGAATGCCATACTCAGCCATGTTCACTCGTGAATAAATATGGAAAAATATATCTAAATATATATATATATATATTTATATGAAATTGGGCCACAATGGGCAGGCCCATTGTGGGCCTGTATGGGCCTAGATGGGCCGGCCCGGCTTGGGCAGGCCCGGCCTGGGCCAGTGGGCTAGCCCATTGTGGGTCGGGATGGGCTAGCCCATTATGGGCCTAGACGGGCCGGCCTGGCCCGACCTATGATTTTTCATGGGCCGTGCTAGCCCGGCCCATAGGCCGACATATATTGGCCCAACCCAGCCCACAAGTATTTATGGGCCATGCCGGGCCGTGAACAGTGCGGCTCGGCCTATCACTGTAGCAGGACGGGCTTGGGCCGGCCCACGGGCCCCAGCTCATTATTGCATCTTTACTGATAAACAAACAAAAAATAGAAATAATCCTGCCGAACATATTTTTCCCTTCTTGTTTCTCCTCATTTGTTTTAAAAAATAAAAAGGTTGTTTAAAAAAAGGCTACGGACCAGGACCTAGTACATGCTTTGTAAACATTGAATTTAATGTACGCGCTAGAAAGTCTAAGTTAGGAAACAAATGCTTAACAGAAAGTATAAATCGAGATTTGATAAACGAAAGAGGATAATAGAAAATTCGATTTGATTCAAAAAAAAAAAAAAAATCTTGAAAAATTGCTCACAAGTAATAAGAGGGATGCGCGAAAACGCTTCTAAATAAATTAAGAGCAAGATAAATAATGATGTAGAACATGACAAAATTTGTCCCTTTCAAAAAAAAAAAAACAACATCTGGACGATGTGATTGATGAATACCAATAACATAAGTTCTAAATAGAACTGATTGAATATTTTTAAGATTATCTGAATTTTAGAAATTTCAAACATTTAATTGATCTTTTTTGTTAGAAAAAATTGAAAAAGTTCTGTCAATTGTGTGCCCATGTGCACATAATAGTTAGAGTCTGTTTAACAATATAGTCAAAACAAAAAATGAAACAAATTTATTATAACAAATAAGAGTTTTATAATATATAACTTGTTTTTTTTTTATAGTGTAGTATGTGAAAGCTTTACAATGTAATAGTTAGAATGACATAGTGAGAATAACTTTATGAAACACTCTCAAAAATTCTTTTTAACCAAAACTTGAAAATCATGTTTTACCTCTGTACAGTAGGTCTTGTATGCGATGTATGTATTCATCACTTATAGGGTGTTTGACAAGGTGGTTAGAACCGTTGGTTAAAACTGTTTTACTGTAGCATATAAGAGTTATATACTATAGCTTGTTTTTGCTTGGTATTGTAGTATGTGAGTGCTTTATAATGTAATAGTTGAAATGGCATAGTGAGAATAACTTTATGAAACACTCTCAAAAATTCTTTTTAACCAAAACTTGAAAATCATGTTTTACCTCTATACATTAGGTCTTGTATACGATGTATGTATTCATTACTTATAGAGTGTTTGATAAGATTGTTAGAACTGTTGGTTAGAACTGTTTTTACTGTAGCATGTAAGAAGTTATATACTATAGCTTGTTTTTGCTTTGTATTATAGTATGTGAGAGCTTTACAATGTAATAGTTAGAATGGCATAGTGAGAATAACTTTATGAAACACTCTCACAAATTCTTTTTAACCAAAACTTGAAAATCATGTTTTACCTTTGTATAGTAGGTCTTGTATGCGATGTATGTATTCATCACTTATAGGGTGTTTGACAAGGTAGTTAGAGCCGTTGGTTAGAATTATTTTTACTGTAGCATGTAAGAGCTTTACATTGTAGCAATTTTTTTTATTATTATTATAACATATGAGAACTTTATACTATTTATAATTAAGAAAGGGATAAATATTACAACCGTCAATCAGCAGGTTAATTGATTAAAACTGTTATTTTTCTGTCTATATATGTTATAATGACTATCCAGCCCAAGCCCAACATCCAAGGAGACCCGCCTTACACTTCATCAGATGACAAATAATTTGTTATTCTTTGTACAGTATATTATAATAGTAGGACACTTTGTACACCTTGGCAATATGTTATACATTTTAGTGTATGTAGCCACGAATTGTAGTGGTGCTATAGTAATGAGAAATGAGAATTGAGGTTCGTTCATCTTTTTTCTTTCTTGTTCCTCTTTCCCTTCCCCTCTTCTTTCTTCAACATTTTTCTTTCTATGTAAAACCCTATTTCTATCTTGGTATCAAAGCACCTACGATCCTCTCTACATGGCTTCCGAAAATACCACCACACCTACGGCTTCCTAAGCCAGCCAAACTCCTCCAATCTCTTGAACCTAGACCAAACCGCAAACATAACTCCTTAACCCATCGCTCAAGTTATTGCCAACACTTTCATGGCTACTCAAATAAATTACTGTAAAACTAAACCAGGATAATTTCCTCCTTTAGAAAAACCTACTTTAAACAACGTCATAGTAAACGGATTAAAGGGTACATTGATGGGTCACTTCCGTGCCCTCCACGTTTTCAAGATGAAGCTCCACAAGCTCTCAGTCCTGCTTACATGGTCTAGATGCGATTTAATTGGATAGTTTTGAGCTGGATTTTTACATCACTAACTAAGGGCGTTATGTCTTAAATCATGGGCTATGGCACTCCTTCTAAAATCTGGAATGCTTTGAACCAAACCTATTCTTCAACCTCCATGGCAAGAATCATAAAAATCCAGACTCAACTGTAGAACTTGAAGAAAGCAGGAATGACAAGTATGGTATGTAATAACCGTACTTACGTGGATGTTACTTAACTACATAATCGTAAACTTAAAGTTACTTTAACATAAAGTACTTAAATTGTAGACTATTTTTTTTCTATAATGAAATAATAATAATTATTTCTTTAAAATTTTCTTCTAAAGAAATAACAATTATTTCGTAAGACTTAATTCTTTAAATCTAACATAATAATAATATCTTAAACTTAATAATAGTTTATAAAAGTTTTCTTTTAAATGTAAAGATAATTATTTAAAACTAATTCTTTTGAAAACATTTTTAATTTAAATTAACAAACATTTCTAAATTACAACATTTTCTTATTAAATATAAAGATAATTATCTAAACATTTTTCTTTAAACCTTTTCTTAAACTAAAATAAACTTTTAAAGACATTTCTAAAATTAATTTTTGTTAAAACTTTCTTTTTTTGAAAGGCTGTCAAAACTTTCTTGCTTGAACATATATATATATATATATATATATATATATATATATATATATCTGTTGCACTATCTAATGTAATATTTTAAATCTTAAAAACTTTTTAAACTAAGCTCGGTTTTTAAAACATACTTAGATAATTCCATTTACGTATTTTTACAGACATAATTTTATAAAAGAAAAATATGGAAATATTACATGTGTGTAAGCAGTATCCTTTTCCATCTCTACCATTTGTCCACCGACCACCACTATTGATCAAATGTTGCTGATAGGTTCTTTACCTACAACATGAACATACTTAAATGAGCTTTCGCTCAAAAAGCAAGAAATTATACTCGTATAACATAGTTGGAAAACATTTAATAAAATATGCATGAACATTTTATGCTAGCTTATCTACTTGTTTTATGCTTAATTATTTAAACTTTAACTTATCTTACTGATTGGGCCTAAGTGATTGTACCAGTTGTGTGCGATCCTTAAGAAGTTAGTCTTCATGAGTCTCTAACAACACCGGCATCATAAATTGTACTGAACTGAGTCAAAGCCTCTTCGTAAGTTGAGACATTGGTATGACACCCTTTACTTGTTTTATTTGTTTCATTTATCTTATTGTGCGTATGTAGTTTAACATTTTACTACATAGCATCACAAGTTCATATATATAAACATGCTTAACTAAAGTTGAGTAAGCAGTATAATTTAATATTGCATACATCACATATTACTCATAACATAATCATAGTATCACATGCCATGGCATCACATAATCATAATAAATTGTAGAATGACTTATCAATACATATCATCACAAATCACTGATCTTAATAATACATATAATCTCATAGCATGCTATGACATATCAAAATTTATGCATTTCATAATTTTTATGAAAACATATAGAATATTTTATTTTGAAAATATTCATACTGTAGGCGAAATTCTTACTTACCTAGATTCCTAGAGAAGCGAGGCGCTAGTTCTACAGTCTAGGAAGCACATTCGAAAATGGTCCTAAAGGGACCATGGATGGCTAAAAATGTTTCTCGAAGATTTATAATTGGTGGAGACATTATTTTGGACTCTATTACTCCAGTTCGCCTCACCTTGATTTACGTGTAGTTGGTATCAAACATTTTCTATTAGAGCAGAATTAGCTCAAAAGGGAGGCACCATCATGTTCAGAATGTCAAAACAAGTCAAGAGGTGGTATCGTACCATTGATCGAAGGTAGGGAGCATAAAACCTGAGGTTTGTAGAAGCTCGACCACTCGTGGTAGCATGTGTGGTGGGTCTGATCATTGAGCGATGATGCTGCTTTGGCTACTAAGTTTTCTTGACCCCATTGAGCTTAATGATGGTGTCAATTTCACCCAAATCAACCTTGAATCGTATAGATTAGAAGTGAAAATTTTGAGAAAAACTAGTAGCACGGACACGGTATTCCGACCATAGAACCCCAAAATTACCTTAGGTATTTTGCTCATTATGCCACTCCAAGTATTTTGCCTCAAGTGGGATGCCTCAATGCTACATGGAACGATGGCTCTGAGCACTCTAGGGTAGCACATGACGACAATCTTAGATCTCCATCTTTTGACTGTGGTTCCAAGAAATTGAAGCATCAGATTCGATCATCCTGTTCTTTTGGTCATTTTACCTCAACCAATTTGAGTCAAAGCTACAGGAATCAACAAAAGCGAAGGCACTCACCTTGGTTAGTGACGGTGCACTCCGATCTTCAACTGGCAGTGGTGCTTCGCTAAAATTGGTTGAAGGGCTTGACTCAATGTCACCCTTTGAGTCGTTTAGATCAGGCGGTGTCAATCACCTCCTCTAGCCAGGAGGTGTTCCACGGCGACATTTTGGTGCACAATAGCAAGATTAGGCAGGCTTTTTGATGGTTGTTGAGGTGGAAAAGGGGTATAACTTGTTCCTCTCGTTGTGGTGATCTTGTATGAACAAAAATGTCGTTGATTCGATGATGGACGGTCAAAAAAATCTCACCAGAAGGTTAATGGGTTTTTTGAAACTTGGACTGGTAAGTGTGGTCTACTTGGTGGAGTTGACGCCGGCACGACAAGTTGTCGGACTTGGCTCATCTTGATTTATCCTTTGGTGTGGGAGGTGTCTAAAACATACACCAAAACCTACATCGGAGTTAGAGGAGAGAGAAAGGGTAGATAGAGAAAGTAAAGAGAGAAAATGAGCTGCTTTTTTTGTTCATTTGTGTATATATAGACGTTGTTATGGTCTAAACAGTTTAAATTATGTCGTGGATGATTTATCAAATTTTAATCCATAAACTTTAAAATCTCTATACTCATTGCCGTACTTTTAAAACTGTAATATTCTTTGTCTTTATAAAAATAAGTAAATAAATTCAAATTCTTTCTTACTGTGTTATTGTCTTATTAAAATATTCATATTGTCATAAAAGTAACTTTCACGAATTTATCCACACTATCTTAAAATCATTTTCATGAATTTTTCCGTATTGTCATAAAATTATTTTCATGAATTAATCCATACTTTTATGGATTTCATGATTTTATTATGAAAAACTAAATTTTGACACTTTTGTTTTTTAAATTAGTGATTAACTATGTTCACTTTTTTTTTTATTTTCTAAGAATAACATTTTGTATTCAAAAGCTTTGATTAAATATTAAAATTTGATTTCTTTGATCAAAATAATCTTTCGTAAAGCTTAAAATTTTAAAATGCTAATTAATAAATAAACATATAATTTTTATTGTAATTTTCTTCTTTTATTAGCTATATTATCATAGTTAATATGAAACATATTCAAACTTCTAATTTTAACATAAAAATAATAGTTGAATTTATAAAAATTTCATAAATTAAATTGACTATCTATAAGTTAACTTAATTCAAATTCTAAACTTAGTACAATTTCATGCTTTACGGGTGTAACCTGAACTGTTTATCATGAAAAGCCATTTTTGGGTCTATATCCAAGCTATGGATGCTTTTTAAACTTTCTTTAACCACATTACATATTTGAAAGTAATTCGTTTGTGATATTGTATAGTTGTAAAGGCTTGTGAAATGCTTATGACTTTAGAAAATTCTTATCTTGCTTTATGATCTCATTAAAATCGAGATTGATCTCATATTCATAAACTTTGTGCTCACTTGAGCTATTGATTACTATGATCTAAATTTGTCTTGCTAAACTAACATAATGTAGGAATTCCTTATAATCATATTAAGTTGGAAAATCTTTTATATCAATTCATTTCAATTTAGATATTCTTATTGAGATTTTTATAATGGCCACTACTTAAGGATGGTTAATTGTGTTGAACATAAATGAAATATAGGAAATAGAAATGTAAGATTTCCTTCTATATTTTTGTTCTTTTTTTAGTAATTCATTACGTGAGATTTTTTCTCATGATCATAAGTGCATAACAAAAAGTATGGATATACTATGACTAAGATATGTAATCTCATATATGCTATGTAGAAAGCTTGAGACTGTTTGTATACAATTATATACATGTATATGTATGCATATATGTATTACCTAGTGTCGGGGGTGGAGGAAGGACAAAATGTGACAATATAGTCCTTAGAAGCACAAGTGAAAGTCACCGAGCCAAGAGGGCACAACGCTCCAAAGAAATTGGAATATGAATTTGCATTGCAATTACCAGTCACGGAGCTATCGCCATTCTTCCAAGCTATGCAATAGAAGAATAGTTCTCCGAATGTCTCGCAAGCACTCCAACACCCCATTGTCCTACCGCCGTACACCACTCTCAACTCCCTAAGGCAATTCTCATTCAAATTGACAAAGCACCTGCTTTCCGTGCAATTACCAGCGGTTCCTCCCTGTGGAACGACCGCCATGGGCAAGTTGAAGCCGCGAACAAGAGACACAAGGTAGGGGTCGAGCATGCCAGCTCCGGTGCCTCCATTTAGGGTGAACTTCGCTAGGGTTGCGGTGGTCCCACCTATGGAGCATCCAGTGGGGCTGTAGTTGCCTTGTTAAATGATCTAAGGAATAATAAACAATAATTCCCTTTATATAGTGGTTGAATATGGCATTAGTCCTTATCATATTAGGCTTTAAAGTTTGAGTCTGTATCAACTTCTAATGAAAACGAGTCAAAAATATGTAACTACATTATCGCATGTTTGGCATGTCAATTTAGGAGATCGACCTACTCCTCTTCTTCCCCTATGGTTTCCCCTCCATCCCTTTGATCCTCTACTCAATTGTCCCTTTCCTTTCCCCATTCTCCCTTTTCTTTACCCCTACCTTCCCTAATGGTTGTCCAATATTCCCCATCCCCTGTTTCTTTACCTTTGTCCCAACCATAACCTGTTTTTATTTTAGGATAACCAGGAGTTTCTATCCACCAAGAGCCTACAACTGATAATGTGTACCCAATGGCCACTTGAGCTAGTGACTGAAGTGAATTCGTAATAAGGTAGCCGAACTAAAAAGTACAGCTGGATCTCCTCCTTTTCAAGGAAACCTAATGCTTGTTGGGTATTTTAGTTTGACACTACTTTACACCTAAAAATAAGCAAGCTACGATTAAGTTAAACTTGGAGATGGAAGTCATTTTTCATTTCTCGATAGTGAAGTAAGACTAAGCTTATGAGCTTATTATCCTAAGTTGGAACAAGTTGTTGGATCCCCTTTTTTACACCCCCTATGTCGCCACACAGAGAGGGATAAAGGGGTGTAAAAAAGGAAAGAAAGGGATGAGGTTTCTCTCACTTTTGGAATAGTAGGTGCCTAGTGGGAGGCTCGGACGATGGACTATTAGCTTAGTGGCAGAGCGTGCCTCTAATAATTACATCGTTGTGCCTAGACTATAAGGGCTCTCAACCACATGGATGGTTCAATGTGCTCATCAGTGCTTGACCTTGAGATGTGGATCATTCAAGGCATGTTAGCATGGCATACTCTTCCTGTTCGAACCAGGGTTTAAAGCAAACTTCTCATTAGGAGGATAGATGAAGCAATTCAGGTCAGATCCAATGTAGATCCAACTTTCTATTCACTCGTGGGATCCAAGTGGTCTGGGAGCCTCATTGGCAAGTCAAATATTATATAAATAAATTATAAATAGAATATGATATAAGTTGATATCATAGATATATTACCTATTGGTTTTTTTTTTCTAAACGGAGCCTAGATAGTTCATTTAATTGTTTGAACTAAGCCAACCATAAATTATTCTAATTGCTAATGTTAATCTATATACCCCCCTAAAAAATAGATTTAATTGTACTTCATTGCATTTCACGCTCCAAATTTTGGATAATTTAATTAATCTTTGTTGGGCAAAAGAGAGGATATCTCAATCAGGAAAGAACTTCCTTACCTTGCCTAATTTCATAGGAAATAGAGAAAGAATTCACTCTTTTTTTTTATTTGATAGATATCTCTTGATTACTAATCAAGAATATCAATAAAAAAGAATACGCATGATTCTTTACTATAATTCAATCTTATGTTACTAAAGAAAAGCCCATTTTTTGGATTTTACTTTTATTTCTATAAACTAACTAATTACTTGATCGCTGCTAAACAAATAATACAATGTAGAATTTATTTAATAATTTATCAAAGTTAAGCTTTGTTTTTTTCGTTTTTTTTTTCTATTGATTCAAAGGAAAAAAAGCATAAGTTGAAATAACTCACTCAGAATGCCTTTTAAAGGATTATGTGGTACGATTGGATCAAATAAGCCCTTATGGGCGTAGAAATAACTCACTCAGAATGCCTTTTAAAGGATTATGTTATACGATTGGATCAAATAAGTCCTTATGGGATAAATATTCCGCCGCTTGTGAACCCTCAGGTATTGTCTTATTCAATTACTCTTTTACCTGTAAATGAAATGTAGGCATTGGCTTCGACAATAATGATATCTCCCAACATACCAAAACTAGTTGTCGTCACACCCGTAGTAGGGGATGTAAGGATTGCTATATAGAATAAATTTTTAGTTGATTGATAATTATATGAAATAGAAGATATTTTAGCCATTTGCATCAAACTCAAATTTCCTTCTTGCATGCGTGCTCCTCCAAAAGCACATACTAGAATAAGAGGTAAAGATTAATTGGTAGCATACTCGATCAAACGTGTGATTTTCTTGCCCACTATATATCCCATACTACCCCCCTATAAACTAAAATTGCTACGATAATGCCGTTTACCTTACTTATAACTATTTGAATAGCATCCATTAATCACTCTTTCTTTGGTAAGAATCAATACTATAACGATCCTACTTATATGACCGTTACTTAACTATATAGTCTTATTACTTAAACATATTTAACAAAAGGTACTTGATTTACAAAACAATTTTTAAAACATAATTTTTATTTAGGTTATAATTTAGTGAAATTTGTTCTTTTAAAAACTAATATAACAATAACTTATTAAAGCTTAATCTTTTAAAACTAGAGTGTTAATTTTCTTAAAAATCATTCTTTTAATACTTGTCTTAATTTAAAATGATACTTTAAAAACATTTATAAAACTAATTATTACTATAATTTCTTGCTAGAAAATTTGCATGTAGTTGTTGCATTTTCCATTGAGCATCTATATATATATATATATATATATATATATATATTTGTTGAAAGTCTTAAATCCTTTTCTTTTTTTTTTGTTAATATCTACGGTCGAATGACTACAACCTTAGTTTCTAAAGCTCATTACATAATACTACTTAATTATTCACACATACAAAATTTTATAAAAGAAAACATGATGTGGAAAATATATTTTTTGCATGAGCGGTATCCATTCTCATATCTACCATTCGTCTGTCACTTACCACTGCTTAATCAAGTGATGCTGACATGTTCCTTACCTATAGCATGAATACACTTAAATGAGCTTTTGCTCAGCAAGTAGAAAGTTTAACTCACAAATTAGACATGGTAAGGTCCATGATGAGTTATTCATCATTGCCTTTATCCTTTTGGGATATGCACTACAAACTGCATGTTATCTTTTGAACAATGTGCCTTCAAAATAGGTCCCTAAAACTCCTCACGAGTTGTGGACGGGCAGGAAGACATCCTTAAACCATATTCGCATATGGGGATGTTCGGCTCATGTCCTGTTTAAGGATGCAAATAAGTTGGAAGCACGTTTAGAAGTTTGCGTGTTTGTAGGATATCCAAAAGGGACTAAAGGGGGTTATTTCTATAACCCAAAGGAAAATAAAGTCGCTATTTCAACTAATGCAACTTTCCTTAAGGAGAGTTATATGGACGACTTTAAGCCTAGAAGCAAAGTGGTGCTTAATGAGTTAAGGAGTGATCTAATCACTCTAGAGGTTTCGAATGAAACTGTTTTGATCAGTGTAGAAAAATCAAACAAACCTGAACAACAATCTAGGGGGCTTCGGTGTAGTGGGAGGATTGGGCATCAACCTGAGAGGTATATGTTTAATGGGGAGGTCTTATTGGCTAAACCAAATGAACATGATAGGGATCCTTATACTTACGTAGAGGCTATGAAGGATGTTGATTCAAAACTCTGGACAGAGGCCATGAACACAGAGATGAAGTTTATGGAGACTAATCAGGTCTTGGAGCTTGTGGATCTTCCTGAAGGGGTAAAACCCATAGGGTGTAAGTGGATCTACAAGAGGAAAAGAGGAGTGGATGGAAAGGTCGAAACCTTTAAGGCTAGACTGGTAGCTAAGGGTTATACGCAAAGGAATGAATCGATTATGAGAAAACCTTTTCGCCTGTAGCCATGCTTAAGTCCATCTAGATTCTCTTGTCCATAGCTGCCGCTCTCGATTACAAGATTTGATAGATGGATATCAAGACAACTTTTCTAAATGGCTATCTTGATGAGTTCATTTATATAGAACAACCAGACGGGTTCAAGGTCAAGGGTCAAGAAGGTAAGGTTTATAAGCTGCTAAAGTTAATTTATAGACGCAAGCAGGCTTCCCATTCTTGAAACATGAGATTTGATCAGGTGATCAAGACTTATGGGTTCTCACAAAATGTGGATGAACCATGTGTTTACAAACACATTAAGGATGGGAAGGTGCTGCTCTATGTAGATGACATTATGCTAATTGGCAATGAAGTTGGGACATTGTCATCAGCAAATTATGATTGACCTAGAAGTTTGACATGAAGGACTTAGGTGAAGCTAATTTTGTTCTCGATATCCAAATCTTTTGGTATACGAAGAACAAAATGATAGCTTTATCCCAAGCTGTATACATAGATAAAATTCTCAAGAAGTATGCAATGTAGAATTCCAAGAAAGGTGGGCAACCATCTAGGTCTAGAATTACTCTTTCTAAGAAAGACTCTCCAAAGTCTGATGAAGAAAGAGAATACATGAAGAAGGTGCCTTATGCTTTGGTAGTGGGTAGTCTCATGTATGCCATGCTTTGCACATGACCAGATATTTATTATGCGATCGGGATTGTAAGTTGATTTCAGGTGGATCCAGGACCCAACCACTAGGTTACAGTTAAGCATATTTTCAAGTACCTAAGAAGGACTTGAAGGTATATGCTTGTGTATTTGGGTGAGGACTTTACTCCTCTAGGATATACTGACTTGGATTCTTAATCCTGTTTGGATTCTAAGAAATTGACTTTGGGTTTTGTGTTTACTCTGGGCGGCGGTGCCATCAGTTAGAAAAGTGTGAAACAAGATTGCACTTTGGATTCAACGATGAAGGCCAAGTATATGGCAGCTAGTGATGCTTCGCAAGAAGAAGTGTGACTCCGCAAGTTCCTTGTAGATCTTGAGATAGTTCCTGATATGGATAAAGCGGTATCACTGTACTATGATAACAGTGCAGCTGTAGCTAATGCTAAGGAACCAAGATTTCACAAGAAGATTAAGCATATTGATTAGAAGTATCATGTGATAAAGGACTTCATCGAGGGCGGTCATGTCACAGTGTGTAAAATCGCGTCAGAGAACAATTTAGCTAATCCATTTATGAAGACACAGACTGGGAGAGTCTTCAAGAGGCATGTGGAAGCTATGGGGATGCGAGACTTGTCATATGTACTCACTTAGTGCAAGTGGGAGATTGTTAGACATGTATGCCCTAGGGAGTAAAAATGTAATAAGTTTTTGGAGACATTTTTCTCAATAAAGAATTTATTTATTGTTTATATACAAAATCTTGTCCTCTTTATATTCATATTTGTTGAATGTATATTAAGCAAACAATAGTCTGAGACTATCGATCTAAACCTTTAAGAATTGAGCATATGATGGATAGATTATGCGGACGACACGATTCTTAAGGTGACGGTTTAAATCATAAGATCCATAATCGAGGGAATAAAGTTGGGCGCTTTATTAATGTAAAGATTGTTATGTTGTCTATATCCCTTTTGGGAAATGGTTTGTCTTGGCCATCGGAGGTAGACTTCGTAAATAAAAACATTGACACGTTGTCATATGTAACGATGTGTTAGATCGGGACATAAAGTGAATTGATTTGGATTAATAATTCTATCTCGGCAAACCGATTCACTTTAGACAATCATTTGTATTGTATCTCAATCCTGAAATGAATAATGGGCCCGTTGTCTTGACTTGTGTCTTTTGATGTATCAAAGGGTGACACCCACATTTTAATAGTGGTATGCATGCCGGTACGTTGGAGGCATGACTCTTGATGGCGTAGACATGTTATTCATAGATATGGAATCTATAGCTCCTCTTTAGGAATAGTGATATCATCTTATATGCGTTATCCTGTAATTGGAAAACTGGAGCGCTCAACCATTTGGATACATAGGTGTAACCAAATGGTATACTGTCTTTGGATAGTAGGTTTTTCGATAGTGAGGTAATGGAGCGTAAGATAAAAATAATTGGGAAGGTAAGACAAAACTTGTCCTTAAGCCGGTTATGGATAATCCTATGGGGATACGATACACTATGATATGTCATGGAGACTTAGCTATACGGGCTTCGTAATTCTATGTCGTTTGAGAGTGCAGCTCCAAGCTTTTAGTGGAGTAGCGTTAGAGTTGATAATTATAAAATGTATATCTGGGATATTGGGTTTCGTAATTATCAGGAGCTTAAACTATATAGGTCAATTTGGTCCCTTTTGCTAGCTTACAACATCCTGTAATGATACGATGTGCTTTTTCAATAATTGGTGACTTATGTCAAATTTATTATATTGGTTGAAATTTGGAAGAATCAAATAATTTATGTCTATTTATTGGTTGAATTAATTTTGTGACAAAATTAATTCAAGATAAACTTGTTGAATTATTAGGATCGGATAATTCTTATCTGTTTATCAGTTTATTTAATTTTGAATAAATTAAATCAAGATAAACTTGTAGAATTATTAGAAATTCATTTATTTTCCTAGAGATTATCTAGATAAAGTTGTTTTAATTAGATAACTTCTCTATTAGGTTATTTGAAAACTGAGACTTTATCCTATAGAATCTCAAGTAGAAAATAAAAGCTTCGCTGAGATTTTTTTTGGCAGTTCGACATGTCGATCCTCAAGTTTGGCCTACGGATGGAGCAAGATTGGCTTACCAATTAGGCAGATCGGCCAGCTTATGAGCAAAAAAAAGATCACGCATTTTTACGTAGATTTCATCATATATTAATCCAAATTTGATTCTGATTTGAATTTTTGAGACCTTTTCTGATAAGGACTGACCCTAGACCCAACCTCAATAAATAGGGAGTAAGTCTCATAAGTTATTTAGATCAATTGAGAGATTAAGAGTAATGCTCTACTGGTGAGAATCTGAAAACTCCTTGAGAGCTCTTATTCACAAATCATGAACACTAGCTTTGGGTTCTCTCAATTGGTTGGAAGGAGAGTCACTTGGAAGAAGAGCTGCATGTGTGAGCCCACACTCATTCCGATCGTGGATAGAGAATAGCAAAGAATGCCAGTTGGTTGAGGTCCTTCTGGAATGTTACTTCTCTTCACTGATTGCAGGAGCTTTTCGGCATTCAAAGGTTAGTAAGATCTGGTTAATTTATGCATATAGCATGTCAAACTTGTGTTTTGGAAAATACTCTGACATAAAATTTTTAAAATTCCACTGCGTACTATTTTTCCAACACTCCCTAGCCTGTTACGCCAATGCTATCAGAGCGGCGTCAACTCAGCATCTAAACGTCTTGGCCATCCACATGGTTAACGAGATAGATCTTCCCATTGACCTGGTGCCCAAGATGCTTTCCGATCTTGACCCCGACTCCCCGAGGAAGAGGTAAAAGCCACCCCGGTCGAAGACTTGGTGCCGTTTAGCTTGGACCCTTTACACCCTGAGTGCACCGTCTAACTCGGATCCCAGCTACGATCTGAGATCCAGGACAACCTTGAGGGGCTCCTTACCAAGTATCGAGATGTGTTCGCGTGGTCTCATGAAGACATGCCTGGCATTGCCCCAAGGTGATTGCCATCGGCTCAATGTCTGACTCGATCATAAGCAGGTGATACAGAAAAGAAGGGCTTTCAATCCGGAGAGATACGCTGCTATAAATGAAGAGGTCTAGAAGCTTCTCAAAGCGGGATTTATCCAAGAAGTCAAAAATCTAGAGTGGTTAGCGAACGTCATCCTTGTCAAGAAGGTGAATGGGAAATGGAGAGTTTGCATTGATTACACCGACCTAGACAAGGCCTGCCTAAAAGACTGCTTTCCACTCCCCTGGATAGACCAGCTCATTGACAAAACGACTGGGCACGAGCTACTCAGCTTCATGGATGCTTATTCAGGATATAATCAGATAAGAATGGCTAAGGAAGATCAAGTAAGACGGCTTTTGTTACTGATCACGGACTATACTGCTACGTAGTAATGCCCTTCGAGCTAAAGAATGTCGAGGCAACCTATCAGCGCCTAGTCAACAACATGTTTACTCGGTTGATCGGTAAAACGATGGAGGTCTACGTGGACCATATGCTAGTTAAATCTGTCCGAGTTGTGGATCACATGGTTGATCTCTGTGCAAGCTTCGACATTCTCGAGGAATATGGGATGAAACTCAACCCAATGAAGTAAGCGTTTGGGGTTAGCTCGGGAAAATTTCTCAGATTATTGGTCAACCAGCGAGGTATAGAGGTTAACCCAGCGAAGGCCCAAGCAGTCATAGACATGCACTCACCTCAGACTATAAAGGAGGTGTAGAAAGTCACCGGCATGATAGCGGCTCTCTCTAGATTTGTCTCCCAGGCTACCGACAAGTGTTATCTATTTTTTAAGGCACTCAAGGGGAGGTTTGAGTGGAGTAGGGAGTGTGAAGAAGCTTTCTAGAATTTGAAGAAGTATTTAGCCACACCCTCGCTCTTGTCCAAACCTTTGCCTGGAGAAGTATTAACTGCCTATCTAGCCGTATCTAAGAAGGTTGTAAGCTCGGTTCTCGTCTGAGAAGAAGACGGAGTCCAAAAGCTAGTTTACTATACTAGCCACGCATTTTAGGGTGCCGAAGAGCGGTACCCCCCACTCGAGAAGCTAGCCTTTGCATTGGTCACTTCTGCTCGGAAACTGCTGCCTACTTTTAAGGCCACACAATATAGGTCCCAACCATGTTCTCTCTCTGACAAGTTTTTTAGAGCTTGGAAATATTGGGCCAGATGGCCAAACGGTCGGTAGAGCTTGGCCAGTGCAATGTTTGCTCTGTGCCGAGGACGGCCATTAAGGCTCAAGCCCTTGCAGACTTCATCGTCGAATTTACTGATGCCAGGCAAGGCATACCATTAGCAGTGAAGGCACTAGTGAAGCACTAGACGCCCTCGGCTGTAGCGAAGATTACGCCACATAAGAGCTAGAATGGAAGCTTTTCGTTGATGGATCTTCCTGTATGGAAGGATCGGGTGCTGGGTTGATATTGATAAGCCCAGATGGAAACAAAATAATCTATGCACTCCGATTCGACTTCAAGGCCTCAAACAATGAGGTTGAGTACAAAGCACTTCTGACCGGTCTTTGAATTGCCAGAAATCTTAGGGTAGACTGCAAAGTCATCCACAGTGACTCAATGCTCGTAGTCCAACAAGTCACTGGAGTATTCCAAGCCCGAACAGACTCAATGGCTAAATATTTACAAGAGGTCAAACTACTACTTGGACAATTCAAGTCTCACAAGAAGGCGAGCTGGCCTCAGGATTGCTTTCTGACCAAGAAATGTTGACATTCTAAGAATCTGACACGTCACTCATTTTTTTCCTGTATGGAAGGATCGGGTGCTAGGTTGATATTGATAAGCCCAGATGGAAACAAAGTAATCTAGGCACTCCGATTCGACTTCAAGGACTCAAATAATGAGACTGAGTACGAAGCACTCCTGACCGGTCTTTGAATTGCCAAAAATCTTAGGGTAGACTGCATAGTCATCCATAGTGACTCGATGCTCGTAGTCCAACAAGTCACTGGAGTATTCCAAGCCCGAACAAACTCAATGGTTGAATATTTACAAGAGGTCAAACTGCTACTTGGACAATTCAAGTCTCACAAGAAGGCGACCTGGCCTCAGGACTGCTTTTCGATCAGGAGATGCTGACATTCTAAGAATCTGACACGTCACTCATTTTTTACGCTTCTTGGGAAATTACCTAATCGGGTCGTGCTAGCTTGGGAACGTAAAGTCTTCACGCTAGTAACTATAGCTCGGCAGCTAAAAACTCAGTGGTTGCAGAATGTGGTCTTAATTGCATGAAAATGACAAAAAGAAAGGCCCTATTTATAGCCATTTTAAGTAGGAAATTCAGGTGCGAAAAACAAAGAGGCACATCATTACGCCTAATAGGAGGAGCAGTCATTCGCAGAGTGATATGTGTCTCCCAGCTCCCGCGTGCAACCCTTCGTTTCATTATCCCTCGAGACACCTCTTTGTATTCTACTCTGAGTCGACCTCACCCGCTTGGCATAGTCCACCTGGATCAGACACCGACCAGGTGAACTGGGAGGTTACTGTTGAGGGTGAGCTCGACGCCACCATCGAGGAGCTAAACTCCAGGTGGTAGGCCAAACATCTTGGCAGAGTTACCAAAGAACATACTACTGACCCCGATGACCCTGGATGCCATGTCCGAGGTGCTTCTTCGGGCCACCAGGGCCGTACCTTAATAGGTTGCCTCGTCAGACTATGTACTGGCTCGGGTTAGACTATTTTCATTTAAAAGTGGGCTGCTACTTGCTATCGCAGGCCAACAATGGCAAACAACTCACCGTCCGATGAAGGCCAATCCATCGATGGAGGGACGCGACACTTGTCACTTACCACCTGACATGCCTTGATGTGACACCTGGGTTGTAGACAAAACACACCTAACACCCGATCCAAGTGGTAGCCTATAAATAGGACGCATTTATTGCATCCTAGCATGCACGTTCCTTCTCACCTAACAAACTCTAATCCTCTGCCGAGCAACTCCTGCCTTGAGCATCGGTGAGTCCTTGTCTATTGACTGATCAGTCCTTCCTCTCACCTCCGAAGTGTCTCTCCTCTTGTACAGGTGTACCTAATCAGGCAGAGACGAACTGGGAAAAGCTGAGCACCATGTGCAGCCGCACGTGGTGTTAATTTGACGCCAGACCTCGGTAAGCATCAACAATAATGTATTGTCCTTATGTCTTCCTAGGCAGCAGCATCAGAAACTTGTTTGGGTCTGAAAAGTATATTCAATATAACTTCAAGTATAAGATTGTCCAAGTAATAAAGTCACAATAAGTCTAAAGTCGATTTCCAAGGGATGAATTTTATTAAGTCCAATACCTCAAGTATGTTAACCTACTTATTTTTTAGCTGAAGAATTTAAGGATTAAAGTTAATTATTTACAATATATTTACAATTTTTATACTTTTTTTTCATTTTCTACATGTAGATTTTTATGAGTTTTGGAATTCTAATAACAAGAAATGTGATTTAAGAAAGATAGAATTTTAATAGCAAGTGCAATTTAATTTAGAAAAACAACAATTAAAACAATGTTGGGAAATAAACATTCTATTCTGACAATTAACCTAACTATTTTTTAGTTATTCTAAAATATATATTAAATTGTTTAAAAATACAATATGTTATCTTTTGTCGACAATAAACGAAGAATTACTAAACATTTAATGTGCCAGCTTATATCTATAATGTAGCAAAAACTTAACTTAATAAACATGCATGATTTCAATATTAATTAACTAAAATAACTTAACAAAATAAAAATTAAGCATTTATTGTGTCATTCTTTGTCTACGACTAATCAAGATTACAAAACTTAATTTTGCAAGAATTTTAGCTAAGTTAATACTAAAATCACTAGTTTTCTAAACGTAATTTTTGCATTAAAACAACCTAGAAAACTAAAAAAAAATATTTAAGCTAATTTTTGCCAGAATTTTCCTCTCTTTCCTCAGCAAAATAAAATTTAGACAGACATATTTAAAAAAAAAACACTCAAACTATTATTAAACATAATTTTTACAAGATATCTAAAATTATTGTACAAAAATATAAACTCAAAACTAAAAAAAACTAGAACTTAAAACTAGGCTTAAAAACTACTAAATAGAAATTTTTACAATTGAAGGAGGGGTGCTTTGGATGGAATGAAGGGGGTTATATAGAAAGGAGGAAAGCTACTATTTGCTTAATTTTGGATTTTTTTTTTGTTGCATCTGAGTAAGATGCAACATTGTGATTTTTTTTTCTTTATTTGCTACCGCCCCTGTGAATCAACTCATCTTGAGCTATTTATGATTTTTTTTATAAAACACGTGAGCTGTCGATTATTGATTTAGTAGATGCAGTCGACCACCCTACACAAGGTTCAGTCAACCGGCCTAACGTGGCACACATTTGCCATGCATTTTTTAGCCTCTAAGAGTTATCCGATCGACTTGATTTGAATCAATTAGATAATTAGTACTTTATTTGAGCCAAATATTAATCGTAAAGCCTTAGTTTTTAATTCAAATGACCTAATATAGAAGTTATCTTATTAAAACAGTTATATACAAATAATCTCATTCAAATAAAGTTATATTCAAATAATTCAACGAGTTTATTTTGAATTAATTCATAAAATTAATTCAACCAACAAAATAATATAAATTACTAAATTTAATTACTCAAATTTTTGTCAATCTAAGAAACAACATAAGTTACCAATTTGTAGGAAAAACGTGTCGTATCGTTACGAGAAAATATACAAGCTAGCAAAAGGGACCCGATGGACATATATAAATCAAGCTCCTATAATTATAAAATATTATGTCCCCGACACATGCATTTTATAATTACCAACTCTAAAGCTATTCCACTAAAAGCTTAGGTTGCACTCTTGAACTCTATACAAATTACAAAACTCCAATAAATTAATCATCCATGGCATATTATAATATGTAAGATCCCTATAAGATATCCATAATTGCCTTGAGGATGAATTCTGTTTTACCTTCCCAATTATATTTAACTTATGCTCCATCATCTCGCCATTGGAATACTTACTATTCATAACCAACATAAATAGTATACCATTTGATTACATATACGTATCCAAATGGATGAGCACTCTAGTTTTCAATTACAGGATAATGCATATAAGATAATATCAGTAACCCTACAAAAGAGTTATGGATTCTATATCTATGAAAAACGAGTCTATATCAATCAAGAGTTATGTCTCTAACTACTGATATACATACCTTTAATTAATTCAAGATGTCACCCTTTGATACATCAATTTAATAGTGCAATTCGATTTATGATAGTAACATAAACCTGAGTTAATAATTATTACTAATTTAAGTACGAGATAATTAAACTATAAATAATTGTTGGATCTTAAATTATGAATGTCCATTGGGTTCCTTTGCTAGCTCCATAACATTCTTTGAAATTGATCAATAACAATTTTATGGGATTATATTTGTCTATAGGGGCAAAATTGTAATTTCACATAGTAGTCCACTTGAACTGTTTGTCGCCACATACATCAACTTCCATAGTGGTGCCAATTCCATAATTCATGGATTCAAATATCTTGCATGATCTTCACGTAATCTTTTTGTTATTCTGATGCAGATAAGTATCTTTTTCAAAAGAAATAGATTTTGCAGATAATTATCTATTTTATAAGATAATATAAATAACTGAGAAAATCATTGAAGATATTTAGTTTAAAAGTTAAAATAAATAATATCCCAATTTGAATTGAAATCACATTTTAGAAAGATACTGGACAGATATAGAATCACATTGAATCAGGTAATTGGGACATGTGTCATTCTCATATTAGAGAGACAACAGATTGTGCCTAACCACCCTAGTGATGGGTGTGATTTTCTCTAAGAATATCTCTCTAGAGATTCTGATCTAACCGTATAGTAGCATATCTATAAATAGGCCTTGAAGGTTATATTTTCTATAGACTTTTCTTTGGCTTTCATTTAGTGTTCTCTTGCTCTCCCCTTTAGAGTTTAAAGAACCTTTGTCGAAGAGAAAGGTTGGAAAAAGATATACGTAGAGATAATCTAAGAAATCTCAGTAGTGCCCACACACCACTTAATCCAAAAAGAGGAGAATAACAAGGAAGATGTAAAAGTTTTGGAACGCTTGATCATCCAGAGCTATTGCTAAACCTATAAGTTTGTTTTATTTAATTATTTGTATGTAGCATCATGAGAAGGATCCTAAAAGTTTAATAAAAATTTTAGAACCTTATTTCGTTGCGTTTCACATGTTCTTCTGGGTTTAACCTAACAAAAATTTGATAATTCAAACGAGATTTTTGTATTTGAAATATCTAATGATCTTGTCGATATTTGCCTATTGATTGAAATCAAACCAGAGATTTAGGTTTGGCTATAGCCAAGCTTTTTTCATACTTCCTTATCAACTTGTGTATCATAGTCATAACTCTTGGTGTGTGGGTGTCCATGTTTTTCGAAAAGTCAAGGAGAAGGGCATGCTTGCCACCTTTTCACTTAGACAATGGCTTTGAGGGTAAAGCACAAACGATAAAAAAAAACAAATAGAGTCAGAGATCGGCTTAACACGTGGATCGGTGACATCGGATGGAATTTAGGGATCACGTCTTGGCTGCATTAAATATCGTTGATGAGGATGATGATGGAGATTAGCTCTTGTGTACTCCATCATCTACTTCGTAGGAAAAAAATGGCAACCAGAAACCCCCTATGAGTTTACATGTGAGAGCTTAACACTATAGCATATTTTATTTTACATTATAACATGTAAAAGTTTTATAATGTATACTGTTCAAACTGATGAGTTTGAACCAGTTTATCAAACACAAGGTTAAAAAACAACTATAACTAAACAAGGTTTTTAGAAATAGAAAAAAAGTGCCAAAGCCTATTTCCATAATTCCATTTTTTCACATCAATATTATGAAAATTGAGCTGTCTTTCTTTTATAGCCTATAGGTTATTACAAGTTGTGAGAAGCGTTGTTAATCATTTACATGTGGTTTTATGTTGTCATTACCCTCATCTAATTTAATATAATACAGATGTAACCATACCTTTATTTAAAAGATCAAAATGCTAATCCAAATCTTTAGTTTTGAAAAATAAAAGCCATTATTAAGGTACGATTTAGTCAGGCCCAAATCATTCAATAAGGCCTAAAATGAGAAGTCTGAATTACAGTCAAAACGAATTGAGTCCAACAATAGCACTCGATTCATGGTAGATCGACCAGGAAATACCACTTGCTCAGCACTCAGTTGAGTTGAGGCTTCGATCGATTCGATCATTGGTTACGGTTCGATTATGACTTTACTCATTTCATCATTTAAATCTAAACGTTCTTCATTATTGTAGATTTGTCAAGTGTCAGTTCAATAGAATCGATGTACACAACCTGGCAGTTATAAGAGGAAACATGCCTAGCCACTAGCTAAGACATAGGAGAAGCCAAATTCTTATGCTCCATCACAAATCGACACGTGTCCCACTACTATGTGCATTATCACCCCCACTCCTTCCTTCAGTTTAATTCAGAAGTTATTAAATGATGGTGTCATTAAAATAGACCCACAGATAGACACGTGTTCCACTACTATGTGCATCATCCCCACTACTCCCATAAGTTTAATTCAAAAGTTATTAAACGATGGTGTCATTGAAATAGACCCTCCTAAGCAACCTATGGTCCCCTCAAATCCATTGTAATAGTCGGAGATATTCTTTGCCCGATAGCTGAGATCTTACCAAGCATAGCCATGAACTCATGCTATACCCTATATAAAGTCATCAACAACTTCATTGGAGACATATGATGAACTCTACAGAAACTCTGCAGAAACACTTTCTCATCCTTCTATGTTTTCTTTCAAACGCTTTGTAATTAGTACTCATTTATTCATCCACGATGAAGAACAGTAGACATAGCTCTTGTTACAGAGTGGACAGCTATAAAGCCCTACATGTGGTATCATTTATTTTCTAGTAATATTTAATTTCTCACAGATTTAATCTAATTTACTTTCTGTGATTATTTTAATGTTGTTCTTTGAAGCTGAACAGATACTAACAATGGTGATTTGACGGTCCAAACTCATAAATAGTAATCATTAAAATTGATCTAATATATTTATATTTAATTGTAGATCCAACATCTATAATTTGGCGCCCCACCGTGGGGCCTCTAGATCGTCAACTTGAGGATTTTTAAGCTTTAGGCTGACAACGTAGGCCATCGAGGAACACCTAACATGCAAAACAAAGAAATGTAGACTACGTCCCAACGAAACCAGTAGACTCGTTGTCAAGGTAGAAACATTGAAAAAGCTGCTTCATGAGCAAACAACACGTTCCTAGGAACACGACAAGTGATTAGAATAATTCAACAGTGAAAACACCGTGCTTAGAAGCCAAATCAGTCCTAGCTAACAGTCTACTCGTATTATTACCTATACTATGGGTGTTCAACATTTCCAATCATGACAACAACACAATGGAAATTCTATAGACCACCTCTAGCAAGGCAGTAGCCTTCCTACAGTCCCATTAGAGGGATGCAACCACTATACACGACTCCAACACCCACACTAGTGACTACAACTACAACAACACCAACACCAATGGCAACAACAATAGTTGTAAATGCCCAACAGAGCGTGAGTAGACAAAATCTTTAAACATCTAGAGGTAAGATGAAGAGATCAAGCAAACGGCATGAGCAGAGGCCGTACAGATGCCGACCTTACTAACTGCCGAGGCCATCTAGCAAATGATGAAAGACATGCTTGACCAAAGCACCAAAATGGTCGAAGACAAAATCGACCAAAAAGTTACTAAAGCCGTGAGCAAGATCCCAACACTTGACGACATCTCAAAAAAATTCATGAGACTTTATTTATAAGAAGGATTACTTCCGTCGTACCTTCCAAGTATGGAAACCTCATGTTCGTGTACTTCGATGGAACCACAGATCTAAAAGATCACCTCTTGTAGCACAAGAATGTCACTAGCGCGATCAACATCCCAGATTCGTTATTGGATGAAATGATGTGCAAATATTTTTTACAGAGTTTAAGATGACTAACCCTTCGATGGTTCAACAACCTACCTACTGGGACGATTGACAGCTTTAAAGAGTTGGTAGACTCTTTTGTCAAAGCCTACTCAGTGCATATCAAGATAGGCAAGACGACCAAAGACCTTTTGTCTGTAACTCAGAGCCTAGGAGAATCGCTATGGGCTTACATAAAAAGGTCTAGCAAAGTCATCTTAGAGATTTCAGATCTGGAAGATGGGATGGCTCAGAAGGCTCTAAAAAAAGGACTTTTGCACAAGTCTTTATTCAAAAATAGCATGCTTAGAGTACCCATAAACGATCTAGGAGGCATTAAATAGAGCGAAGGGATGGATCAATCTCGAAGAAGAGAACGAGCGATGCGACGAGAACTCACAAGAAACAGAGAATAAACGAAAAGGATGAATGAGAACATCACCAAGAAGGGAGTGGAGAAGGAAAGAAGAGCATAAGCCACAAGGGGGGAGCAGGCCATTGTTGCCACCAAAGTATGTTATGAACATGTCCCCGATTAAATTGATCGCACAGTTGGAAGGGAAGGACTATGTCAGGTGGCAGAACAAAATGGCCCCCAGCCAATCTCACGACCATACGAAGTATTGTGATTTTCATCAGGACACAAGACATTTAATGATTAACTACAAGGCTTTATGAATCGAGATTACAGAACTACTGAAGAAAGGTCACTTAAAGGTGCACCTGTCTAAACAAAGGAAAAGGACCTATGGGCTGGACCACGAGCAAAAGGAGCGAGGAATTGACAAGATCAAGAGAAAATGCCACCACCACCAGTTAAGAAAGTGATCAGAACCATTTGTGGGAGCTCTGCTTATAGTAGAGATTTTGCGAACCAAATGAAGGCACATCAATGAAGAGTGAAAAAGGTGACCACTAGTTCAACAATAGAAGAGTTTGGTAAGCATACCACATCTTTCCATAGCGACGAGGTGTTAGGGCTTGACAGGTCACACGATAACGCTTTGGTGATCAAACTCAACATCATGAACTATGAAATCGGGAGAATACTTGTCAATAATGGTAGTTTAGTAGATATTTTTATTTCTTTTGACATTGAAGAAAAAGAAATATAGAAGTCAACCACCACACTAGTGGGATTTAATGGAGAAGCCACGGCGGTGTTAGGAAGGATCAGGCTGCCTGTTTATGCTATTGGGGAAAATAGGATGACAAATTTTCTCGTCATGGATTGCCCTTTTGGGTACAACATGATCCTCGAGTGAACGTGGATATATGCAATAAGAGCAGTCCCATCCACCTATCACTAGCAAATCTAATTCCCAACAAAGCAAGGTGTACAAGAAATCCACAGGAGCCAAGACGTAGCAAAGAGTTGGTATTTGATAGCGATGAAGCAGAAACTACTATTATAGCAACTAGAGATGAGCTTGTCGAACAAATCAAGCAATCTAGAGTGGGGGGAGCCAGTACTTGAGTAGTTAAATGATGTTCAGATCGACCCCATACACAAGCACAAAATTGTGAATACCAGGTCATAGCTCGACCTAGAGGTAAAGTCTGCTATAGTAAATTTTCTAAAGGCTAACAAGGATTACTTTGTGTGGTCCTATGCAGATATGCCTGGAATCGACATAAGTATCATCTTGCACCAGCTCAACATCAATCCAAACCATCGTCCCATGCAACAGCAGAGGAGGTGGCTGGGGGTCAAACAAAATAATATAGTGAAGGAGTAATAATGAAGAAGAAAAATGGGAAGTGGTGAATGTGTGTAGATTTCTTGGACTGGAATAAAGCCTGCCCAAAAGATGGCTATCCGTTACCTTACATCGACTGTCTCATATGCAACTACTGGCCATAAAGTCTAAAGTTTCCTCGATGCTTTCTCCGCTACTATTAGATCCTTTTGCACCCTGAAGATCAAGAAAGAAAAACTGCCTTCATCACTGAGCATGGTATTTTTTGTTTCAAAGTCATGCCATTTAGGCTAAAGAACGTTGAAGCAACCTACTAGAGGCTAGTCGACATGATGTTCAAGGAACAAATCTGTAAGAACATGGAAATCTATATTAACGACATGTTGTTAAAGTCTTTGCAGGCTCATCTTTATATACAACATTTACAAGAGTGCTTCGACGTGCTGAGGAATTATAACATGAAGTTAAACCTAGAAAAGTGTACCTTCGGGGTTACCAGCAGTATGTTCCTAGGATATCTTGTGATGAAACAGGGGATCCAGGTGAACCTAGACCAAGTAAAAGCTTTTTAACTAATGCCTTCACCACGGAGCAAGCGAGAAATCCAGAAGCTGACCAAGCGAGTTAAAGCTCTAAGCTGGCTCATAGCTCGCTAGTCAAACAAGTGTTTGCCCTTCTTTCAATTGTTGAAGAAAACACAAAGTTTGACTAGAGTGATCGATGTGATCAAGCCTTCCAAGATCTAAAAAAATACATTTCCACTCTGCCGATCTTGCCAAAACCAAAAGATAGAAGCCACTGTATCTCTACTTGGCAGTTTCAAAAACAATAGTCAATTCTGCACTGATCAGAGAGGAAGATTCGATTTAGAAGCTAGTGTTTTTTGTCAGTCATACCCTGTTGTATACGAAAACAAGATACTTCATCATCTAGAAACTCGCTCTCACACTAGTCGTATCCACTTGCAAATTACGACCATATTTCCAAAGCCACATGATCATAGTGATCTCATCGTACTCAATGCGAGCCATTCTATACAAGCCAAATGTTTCAGGAAGATTAACAAAATGGGTTGTCAACTCACCAAATTCGACATCGAGTATAAGCCCCAAACTACGTTGAAGGTGTAAGTACTGGCTGATTTTGTCGCAAAATTGATACACAAGCTAGATAATGATGAGCAGAAGGTATGGACCATGTAGGTGGATAGAGCTAGCAACGAAAGAGGTTCAGGAGTCAAAATCTTGCTGCGGTCACCAACAAGCAAGGAAATTGAACAAAGCTTCAGATTGGGTTTTAGAGCAACTAATAACAAAGCAGAGTATGAAGCCATGATCGTCGGTCTAAGACTTGCCATGACATTTGGGGCTACTGAAGTTATTGTGGAAAGTGATTCAAAGTTGGTCGTCAATTAGATCATTGGGGACTATGAAGCACGGGATGACAAGATGATCTCTTACCTAGAAATCGTGGGCAAATTAAAGCATCACTTTGATCGGTTCAAAATAAGACACATGCCGTGCGAGTCAAACTTAAGAGCAAACATGCTCGCCAATCTTGGATCATCTGTCGAGGTGAAAGAAATGAAAGTCATCCCTCTAAAGTACATCTAACAACCCAGCATCAAAGCCACAAAATAAATGAACTATCTAGATCTAAGAGATAACTGGAGGACCCCAATCAAGATGTACATAAGCAATGGATGCCTCCTAGAAGATAAGCAAGTCATGAGTAAAATCAAGCTCCAAGTAGCAAGGTACTGTTTGATAGATAGGAAGCTTTACAAAGGATTGATCATAGGTCCTTACCTCTGATGCCTTGGAAAAGATAAAGCTGAACGATTCATCGGAAAAGTTCATGAAGGTTCATGTGGTAATCATGTAGGAGGGCGATCTCTATGCAACAAGATCAAAAGGTAAGGCTATTACTGGCCAACCATGCAAAATGACTCAAAAGACTTTATTAAGGAATGTGATAGTTGCCAAAGACATGCACTAGCAATCCATTAGCTCACCGAAGAACTTTCATTGATCAGTTTGCCGTACCCCTTCATGAAGTATTTAATGGACATGGTCAAGCCTTTTCCTCCAGCCCTTAGGCAGGTAAAATACCTTTCATTCTTACAGATTATTTCTCTAAACGTGTCGAAGCTGAAGCCTTTGTAGATATTAAAGAACGTGATGTCAAAAAATTCATTTGAAGAAATATCATCTATCAGTTTAGAGTGCCTAGGGAGATTATTACTCATAATGGCTCCCAATTTGTAGTATCTTGTAGCTGCTGCATTGTATACGATGGAATGCTCCATCGTATACCATCGATGGTTCCATCATCAATAAGAGTTGGAATGCTCATCACCTAAGAAAATATTATATCTGGTTTCACTGTAATAAGTTCTTGAACTATTAGTTTTGTTTTAATCTTTTAGGTTTCTTGTAATGTCATTCGACTCATTTCGTGATAGGTTGTCCATCGACATAATTCCTAAGCATCAATCAAAAAACTACTCTAGCAATGGTTGTAAAGAGCATAGGCTTATAAAAATTGAACTACTTCCAGCTTAATCCCTATACATGGGTATGTAGGCAACTCGTGTACTATAAACGAGTGTAGCCGTGTCATCATTACAACAACCATTTTGCTCAACGTGCTACATTATCTAATTTCTTGCCATTATTATGGATCGCCATCTTCATGGCTCATAAATTATATCAACATTGGATTCAATATACTCATCCAATGTTCAATTCGACATCGCCATCTTCATAGCTCGCCATCTTTATGGCTTAGAAATTAATTAACATTGTATTTGATATACTCATCTAGTGTTCGCTTTGACGTCACCATCTTCATGGCTCACAAATTACATCAACATTGTATATGATATACTCATCTAGTGTTCGATTTGACATCGCCATCTTCATAGCTCATAAATTACATCAACACTAGATTCAATATACTCGTCGAATGTTTGATTCGGCATCGCTATCTTCATAGCTCACCATCTTCATAGTTCTTAAATTACATCAATATTGGATTCGATATACTTGTCTAGCATTTGATTCGGCATTGCCATCTTCAAGGTTCTCAAATTACATTGTCCCTAAATTTGATTACTTATCCAGTGTTTGATTGGACTTGCCATTATTGTAGCTTGCCATCTTTATGGCCCTTTAATTTTATCGACACTAGGTTTGGTTAATTTATTCAGTGTTTGATTTGACATTGCCATTTTTATGGCTCTGCTGCCTTCATTGCCTTAGATCTTACTAAATTTGATTTACTTATTTAGTGCTTGATTCGATCTACATAGCTAGTGTTTGGCTCGCTAAGCCGTCTTCATGGCTTAAATGTTTTTATGAGTCAAACTCGTCCAAATTTATATTTATTACAACAAACATATTAAACGAACATATTTCTTCTCGACTCAATTTAAAATAGTTTCTATAGTGATTATTCGATATTTGGAATTGTCGAAGCCTTTTAGCACTTGATTGATTAGGAAGGCAATCTAACGAATTCAAATTTTAATCATTTATGAATGAAATTCTGAAGGGGGATCAATACTGTAACATATATTATAAGAGCAAAAGAAAAATTAAGATTTGATTCAAGAATCGAACAAAAGTTGTTCATTATAGTGCGCAAAAAAATTTCATTACAAGGCATATTAAAAAAAGAGAGATAGTTGCATCCAGTCTATAGTGCAATGTACAGTTGGAGGTTGCACAATAGTCTCTTCATTCATCGCCAAGGCCTCATTCCCAGCAACATTAGGAGCTACTGTAACTATGTCAACCTCCTTGACTTTAGAATCAGCATTTGGAACTAAAACCTCCTCAAGCTTCGCTATCTTAGTGTTGACGTCCCAGCTTTAAAATTGATTCTCTTTAAACTCTTTGAGTATTTTGAGCCTCGCCCTAATAGAAGATTCGCTTTGGATGTTAAAGAGCTACTCCTTGATTACCTCGCCTCATTGGTTTTCCCCTCCACCTCCTTCTTCACCCGAACAAGCTCTTCATCCCTTAAACGAAGGCTACTACATAAGTTAAAAACCTTTTTGTTCAATGTAGCTAATGTAGCCATAGCTTCATTCATTTCTCCCTTTGAATCGTTTCTCTCTCCTTCGGCTTTTTAAGCTACCCACTTAGTTCCTGAATAAGCTTAGAGAGTCTGTCATGCTTATACTCGATCTTGTTTGCGAAAATATTAAACATTTGAAGGGCCTACAAAATGCAAGGTTAAGAATTAAATTACGAATACAGCGTAAATCGAAACTAGACTTAGGTTCAGATTTTACTTATCCAAGTAGTATTGTAGACTCATTGCGAAGCCAAGAAATGGACTTTCCACCAAACTTTGCTTCGTCTAAGGAGAAGTTGAAGCTTTTGGTAGCCCTTAGAGCCGAATCCTTGTCTTGAATAATACTTGCGTCGTCGGAAACCTCAAGTTTCCTTTTGCGTATTTGCTTACCAACAGCTTCGTCAGCTTTAGAGGATTCAATCCCTTTTCTTTTCTTTGATGCTGGGGGTTGAATGTTGAATTGAGGAGGTAGAAGTAAATCTAAAGTGTCCATGGCAATAAAGAAGTCTTTTGAATGTTTGAGGTGTCAATCCGCTTGCATTGCGTCTCTTCTTCCTTCTCTCTTTAAGCACAGCTCTTGTTGTAGCCTTCCTCTTCATAGCCTCTTCGATCGAGAGAAGTGGGACCTTCATTGATGACAGGGCAGCTTTTGCAAGCACAGTATCGTCGCTAGAAAAATGTGTAATGTATTTGGAAGGACCATACAATTATTAAAGTGCACCACAACAAACAAAAATCCAATCGACTCGATCGAAAAAATGAATAGGAATATCTGTCAAAATTTCGCAGGAATATCTGTCAAAATTTCTCTAAGTGTTTTCCAAATTGAAGACTTTTTGAGTCAATCGGGATGTGAAATCTCAGTCGAGGTACATCCTTCCAAAGTGATGAGGATGTCAAGCTTCTCTGAATCATTCTTCTATAGAAGTATGATGGTTCAACTCGTAATCTACAAAGTAAAGAAGAAATGTAAGGATTAGTCAGAATGACTACATCAAATGAAACAAGTGTCTTCCACACTCAACAATATGACAAAATGGAAAAAGGAAAGGAAATCGAATGGTTAGCTCGACTGAATCATAGTTGATCGACATAAATAAGTATTTTTCTTACCAATGCCTATCCATATTAATGAAATCGGCAATGATACGCTTTGATTGCTGATAAATGAAGTAGAATCGCGCCTTGTTTTTATTGTTGGGTTTCAAATAGTAAGAAGTCATGTAGATTGAAGTTGATGCCAGCCTCCTCGATGAGTACTATTAGAGCGAGTAGTAGTCGCATCCCATTTGGCATAACCTACGTTACTCAGATCTAGTAGTAGGATGCAACATCGAGGATAAATGAGGGGGATTGGCAGTTGAAGTCCTAGTTGGAACCACTTGATATACACGCACAACCAACCGTCTTTTTGAGTATCCTTTTGCTCACCAAGATAGGGAAGTTGACTTTCAATGGAAGCATGAATCCTATACTTGACCTGAATGTTTGACAGATCCTCACTTCAAAAGATCGATTATGGGTTTTCCAAAAGATTGAGACCCCTTTTCGTTGGTGATTTATATACTCTCATTTCAAGCAATTCGATCTGTTTGTTTCGATTAGAAGGACCTGTAGGTTTATGTTTTTTCTCTGCTTCAGTGATGCCCTCTTCTGCTTCTTTGCTGCTTCCAACCCCACTAACTTGGGAAACCCATTCGATGCTAGACTATTCTAAAATCCATTCATTGAGTTCCCTATCATCACACTACCCTAAGGGTCGTTGTCTGAGCTCGAATTCGAACTAATATCTATAGCCTTTTTTGACATTTTGTATCACAAGCAGGATCCTAAGAGAAGTCTAGGTCTAGAAAGATCAAAAAGCCAATAAATTCAGGATTCAATGGTTTCAAAGAAGTTCTCAAAGGTTCTAAACCCATAAGAACCAAACATGCTCAAAAACTATAGATTTTCTCAGAGAATGAGTCAAAAATTATGTCAAAATACATAAAACTACAAGAAAAATTAGATCTGCGAAAAGAAAATCGAACGAAAATCAAGAAAGAGTAGAAGATCCTACTTGAGAATAGAAAGGAATCCTTAGGAAACTTGGGGAGAAAATGCCTAAACTCGAGAGAAAAAGTAAGGTTAAATGAAGAGAAAGAAAAAGAAGCCTCTCCTATACTATCTAAAGGTGATGTTCGATGGCTTGGATTAGCTCTACGATAATTGTTCTAACGGTTGAGATTAGGTTTTTTTTTGAACTTCCCGCTCAAACCGAGGCATTGTCTCTTCAAACCAGGTGTTGACGGCAGTGGTATAGAGATATTTCAAAATCCTCCACTCATACTACGCCATGTGTAATGGGTAGTTGAGGCTCGCGTTTTCCCAAGGAAGGGTGACGGTCATGGTGTGAATGCAAAGCTTTGTCTAAAATGACGTGTCATCAAATTAGGGTTTTGGGCCTACTCAAAATGACCACTTTACTCCTGTAATCGATTATATTGACTAAGGAGTGGGGAACTAACTATTGGGGTATGATTTAGTTCAACAAAGGCCTACAATGAAAAGTCTAAATTATAGTCATAGTGAATCGAGCCCAACATTAGTGTTCGATTCATGGAAGATCGACACAAGAAGTACCACTTGCTCAACACTTAGTCAAGTTGAGGCTTTAATAGATTTGATTGTTGGCTATAGTTCAATTACTAGTTTACTTATTTCATCATTTAAATCTAAACATTCTTCATTGTTACAGATTTGCCAAGTATCGATTCAATGGAATTGATATACATAACCTGGTAGCTATAAGACGAAATGTCCCAAGCCACGAGCTAAGATATAGGAGAAGCCCGATTCTTATTCCCTATCACAAATCGACACATGTTCTGCTACTATTTTCATTATCGCCCCTACTTCTTCCATCAGTTTGGGGCCACGATCTCATGTTGTGCCCCATATAAAGGCATCAGCAACTTTACTAGAGACATATGATAAACTCTACAAGAACTCTATAGAAATACTCTCCCATTCTTCTATTATTTCTTTCAAACACATTGTAATTTGTACTTATTTATTCTTCCACAGTGAAGAATAATGGACGTAGCTCTTATTACAGGGTGAATCACTATAAATCTCTGCATGTGGTATAATTTATTTTTCAGTACTATTTGATTTCTCACAACTTTGATCTAGTTTTCTTTCTATGATTATTTTAACATTATTCTTTGAAGCTAAATAGATCCTAACAATGATGATTTAAGGGCCCAGACTTATAACTAGTAAATATTAAAATTGATCTAACATGTTTATATTTAATTGTAGATCTAATATCTACAGCCACAACATTTATTTTAGGGATGTCAATGGGTGGAGTGCAACGGGTTCTTTGCCTACCTGCCCTGCCCTGCAAACTTAGAGGGGCGGGCAGATCAAAACCCATCAAGTCTACGAAGACCCGCCCTGCCTCGCCCCACAGTCCGGTAAAAAAAAATACCAAGGCTCTCGTGCATCTCCAACCACATATTACTTCCTTCATGAATTTTTCATTCCTCATTGTTCTATTTTATAACATATATCTAAGAAAATGACAATTTTCGTAATGCAAAGATGGAAAAACTCTTGCTAAAGTAAAAGTAAATACGTAAAAATAATCCTACTGATGATATATTGTTTTAGACCGTTTAACTTTATTAAATTAGGTTAAATCTAAATAACTTTTATATCAAAATTTATTCAAAAAAACTTTCATCTTAAATTCTAATAATGATATATTTTAATTTCATTTCTACCTGATTTTATGTTTTCAAGCACTAATACAACTATACAAGCTTTTTTTAATTAATAAAAACTATAAATATGAGTTTGTTTACCTAAAGAAAAAATGAAAAATGAAAAAGAAACAAATAAAAATATTTGACCTGCTTTTAAAACCATGCATCTTCCTTCTCTTTATTCCTATCCCTCCCCCTTTCTAACATCTTTTGTTATCTCTCTCTACTTCTCATTTCCTGTTCTTTGATCCTTTGAGATGTTTTTTCTCTTGTATCTAGTTTAATCATTTCTCTTTTCTTTCCATTTTTAGTTCTGTAACTAGAGATATCGAAGTTTTCCTACCTTAGTTATCAACAAAGGTTAAAGAATAAAAAGATAAAGGAGCAAACTGGGTAGGTTTGGATCACTCTGCATACCAAAATATGCGTAGTCACCTGCCTCATTGGGAACAGATTGGTGCTAGAGGTGTCAAAAGGGCCGAGCCAACACCATAACTGACTTGGGCCATGCTAGGTTTGGCCCTCTATAGCAGAGGGTTGTGCCTGAGGGGAAAACCTTATGCCCAGCTTGGCCTAGGCCCTGGCCCTTGAAGGTCTATGCCGAGCCCTAGCCTAGGCCCTGTAGGCCTAAGTAAGGCCAGCCTTACATGGCTAGCCCCATAATTTAAATTTCTAAATTTTATGTATTATTTTTAAAATAATTTTTAATCAAAAAATTAATAAGTATAAAATCATGAGACTATTAAGTGTAAAGAAATACTTCTAAATATTATAAAGAGTATTGAAAAATAGAAATGCTTATTTTTTTTCAATGTGTGATTAAAGCAAGTTTATATGTAAATTTGTAAAACATGTAAACACATGATAAATATTGTTGGAATAAAAAATCACGCAAATAACTATCTAGTTTAGTAGTTTGTTAACTCTTATTTCTTCTAAGGGTTTGAGGTTTTTTTTTTGGTCACGTGCCTAGGCCGGCCCATGCCCTTTGTAGGCTAAGGCAGTGTTGGCCCCACAGGACTAGGGGTTCAGGCCCAGCCCTAGCCCATTAGCATGCCATGTTAGCCCATTACAATGCAGGACTGGGTTGGGTCGGGCCGACCATGAATTTGACACCTCTAATTGGGGCGGCGCCGTCCATACATTCTTGTTTTTTTTTTTTTTTTTTCTTTGAGGGCATCTTCTTTGTTATTGTTGTCGTCGTCATTATCCCACTAAAATAATGAATAGAAAATGCAAGACAATAAAAGCAACCTTTTACTATCACTTAAGATTTGCCAAAGGCTTTTTAGCTTCATCATCAACAACCTTGTCCTAAGAGGGTTCAAGCGCATGACCACTTGCCATTTCTTGGGCCAGGCCACAACGACAATGCCCCTGGTGGCAACCAAGCTAAACCACAAAGTTTAAGTCCTCTACAATAAAAACGACAACTTTTTGCTAAACAACAAAATTCAAGGACATGAAGAGGAGAACTTAGCTCAGGCGACGATGAGTTCCTCTGCTTTCGAAGTTGGTTCTTGGCCCCAAAACAGAGAGTTGGTGCCCATTTCGATGAACACGGTCCAAGAGAGCATCCCAACAAAGTTGCTTAGTGCTAGAGATGTGGAAGAGGAAGAGAAAAATAGAAAGATGAAAGGATACAATAAAAGTTCAGCCCTTTCTTTAAAGGAAGGTTCAGCCTTTTTTTGTTTCCTTAATTCACTCAATTGATTATAAGAATCCATGTGCATGATGACTTCTTAACTAATTTTGCTTCTAATTGCAAACAGATCTACTTTTGATATTTTTTTAATGTTTTAATGCAGTTACATGTTATTGTATATGCGTGACTTTAAAAGCTTATGCAATAAGACCGGGGCTAAAATCATGAACGACGACACAGAAAAGAATGAATGACAGTGTCATAATTCTTTTGATATCCTTTTAGTAGTGACAAGGGTTTTGTTGGCAAAACATAACAGAGTTTTCAAACTGAGGAATGAGGGCTTACGCTTTCTTTTAATGATGAACTTTTATATTTGAATTAAAAAAAAAAAAGCCCCTCCCCAAATTCATTCACGTTACTTCGGTTACGAGGCATGTTAAAATTTCAATTGGGTTCCCAAAATGGTTTATAAATATCTTTGAGACATGCTTCAACTTTCAAGTCATGTTAAAATTTGAATACCAAGTTATAAATTCCCAAAATGCTTTGCAAAATATGTAAATATTTTAAGACCATTATAAGAATAGTTTAAAACATAGGATTAATTACAAAAATTCTCCTTCAATTATAGTCTTTATAACACTATATTTTTTGAATTTCAAAACATAAACATGCACTTCTTTGAACCGTGAAATATTGTCAGAAAAACTCTCAATTTTTATCTTAGATTGAAGCTTCCATGTAGTTAAAGAGGAGAGGAGAGGGCTGTATAGAAAGAGAGAGAACATGAGAGATACAGAAGGGGAGAGAGATAGAGAGAGAGAGAGAGACTATGGGAGTGAAAGAAAAGAGAAGAAATAGCGTGGAAAAGAAAGGAGGAGAGATGGAGAATGTATCGTGAAAGGGAGAGGAGAAAGTAAAATGAAATTAAACAAACATAGTTATTTTATGAAAAATGAGAAATTAAATTTAAAGCCTCGATTTTAAATAGAGATCTAAGACAACTTGGCACGGAGCCAGTATAGGACGATAGGGGCATCTTTTTTCTTTTTTTTTTGCATATATTGTATGTGGACGTGTATATATATCAATTTGCTTTATTACAAATAACCTCACTGAACCATAGCTCTCAAATTTTAAAGCCACACTCCCAATTGATATTTAAAGTAAAAAAAACACTTAATCTAGTTTAATAACCTATTAAAATGGGCCCAATACATGATAAAAAATATATATATGAAAGAAAAAACTTATTCTTTTCTTCTCTATACACTCTTCAACTCTTATTTTGCCTCATTTCATATATGATATGTAATATCAAAGACTCACAAATATATTATATGTAATATCAAAGACTCACAAACTAGTACGGAGGAAAAAAAACTCAACTTTTATACAATATCAGCAAAAAATGTAAACAAAAAAGGCCAGTTTAGTAGCATTTTTAAAAGAGGTGAAAATAGTATTGTTTTGAAAAAATGAAAATTTTTGAAAAATGGTGCTGAAAGTGTTACTTATCCTCACTATTGTGGCATTGAGTGAAAACAATGTTAGTTAGATACCCAAGATTCATATTGTTCATATATTCAATTTGAAAAAAAAAAAAAAAGAAAAAAAAACCTTCATTTTAAATTTTTAACATTTTCAAGGCATGACACTTATCGGGCCAATTGTACTGCATTAATAATTTGATTAAATTCTTGTTTTAATTAATATCCTCCACTAATAAAAATTCATGGATCCATCGCCTAAGATAACCCAATTCAAAATAAAAATATTAGATTTACCCTTTAAATGAAAATTTTAACACGCATTTTTAATTAATTAACAATAAAAAATAAATTAAATTAATTAATTTTAATTAATTTATCTATATATTACAAATATTTATTAAAATATAAAATAAAATAACACTGTCAAATATATTATTTTTAGACTTTTAAACAACGAATATGACAATAACATTAATATTTGTGTTGAAAAAATCGGGCAATAAAGAAAACCGCTAAAAAAAATGAAGAACAATCACATGTCTTGTCTTAAGACACGTGTTAGCGTCATAACTCATAAGCTGTTTCAGTAGCACCCTCTGGAACATTCCAACACACGCCTGGTCTGATCATGATCCATCTCCAAAACTCAAACAGGCTCTCCAGACTCTACTAGAATATTTTCCCACTTTTTCTCACAGTAACCACACGAACAATCCAGAGAAAATCAGAAAATAATATATATATATATATATATATATATACACACACACATACACGCTCATCTCACGTTACACCATCACCAAGAAAATAGAAGAGAAACCCTCAAAGAAATTTTCCCACACTTTCCCTCACTTTATCAAGAAAAAACCAAAAAAAAAAAGATGGCCAAAGCAAAACTCCTTGTAATTCCCTGCTTTCTCATCATTTTCTCAATCCTGACCGTCCAAACCACGGCCTTAGTCCCGTACACACGATCGCCGCTGTGGGATCTGATGAACACCATGATGCCGTTCGACGACCCGTTTCGGATCCTGGAACAGACGCCCCTGACGGTCCCGAAAGGGCCTGAGGCCACCTTGGGACTGGCGCTGGCACGTGCGGACTGGAAGGAGACTACGGTGGCGCACGTGATAACGCTGGACGTTCCGGGGATGAAGAAGGAGGACGTAAAGATCGAGGTGGAGGAGAACCGGGTGTTGAGGATCAGCGGCGAGAGGAAGGAGGAGGCCGTCGAGGAGGAATCCGACGGCGAGAAGTGGCACAGGGCCGAGAGGATCAACGGCAGGTTCTGGAGACAATTCAGGTCAGTACAAGAGAGTTGTAAACATACATATCAGATCTGTTTAGATATTATAATTTTAACCTTCATTTGGCAAACTAACCAATTGGTTCGAATAACAGTGAAAATTTATGAAATAAAAAATGTGTAAAATAAAAGATCGCGATCATGTCTCCCATGTTTAACTAATTTTTCCGTTCAAACGCTTCGTTAAACACCCTGTTAATTTTATTTATAATTTTTTAATATAATATTGGTGGTATAATAATATTGGTAATAATAACAATAATATTTTTCCCCTTTTGCTATGAAGTGATCTAACAGTTGAATCTAAGAGTTTTAAATTTTTTTTTGAACGTAATACTTTTCTCTTTGAACTTTTTTTTCCCTATATCTGTAGTTGTAGATAATTAAAATCATATCATAATCTATGAGTTAACCTATTTTTTTCTTTATAAACGAAAAGAATGATTTATTTATATTTAAACATTACGATAAGTATTTGATTGAATTGAACTTTTAGTCAGTAACGAGTTATTTATACTTCTACTTTGTACAAGAAGTATTTGACTGAACAATTAATTTACATAAAATAAATTAAGATTGAATTAGTGATTGAAATTTTTCTTAATTATTAACGTGGAACTGATAAATTAAATTACTTTAAATTCGGGAAAAATTGAATGTATAACCAAGTCTACAAAGAAAGGGCATGTTGCCATTATTAGCAAGTCATGTGAAAAGTATGTAGGTTATTCCATCTAAAAAAACACTCTACAAAATATGAAATATGTACCCGAATATTTATTTAAAATTTTAATAGTTGTACAGAGAGTTAAAAATTTGTAACATTGCCACTGTATGCAGGTTGCCTGGGAATGCAGATCTTGAACAAATCAAGGCTCATCTTGAGAACGGCGTTCTGAGGATTACTATTCCCAAGTTTGCAGAGGAGAAAAGGAGGCAACCTAAGGTTGTGGACATCAAAGAAGAGAGGGCTTCTGCGCAGGATATCAAGGCTTCCAAGGCTGAGCTGTGATGATCGGGAGATTCAATGTGGTTTTGTGTATGCAATGTGATGTATCAATAAAAGAGAGAGAGAACATGATGCTTTAGTGGTCTAATTCTCAATTGTCCAAAAATTAAAAAAAAAAAAAAAGGTGTCTGCGTGTTTTAACGGTTTGGTATCACATAGTGGTTTACATTCATGATAAGATGTTGTTTTTGTAGCTTTATCTTGAATACAATGTTTTAAGGCCTATTTTATATATCGTATCAAAACTGTGTATGGTATTATTTGTTTGGTATTAACGTATCTTATAAAATTAAGAGATACCAATTTAACATAGAACGTTATACATCTTTTTTTTATAATACAAAAAAAAGGCTGTTTTGGATTGTATTGGATTATTTGCTCAAAAAAATCATGTTGTTCTAAAATCTCTAATCGACTCCCCTTTCAGACTTTCCTCGTAAGCTCTTTGGGCGTCTCTCCTCCAATCATTTCTGAGCTGCTCCTTGACGTTTAATGGAAAGCTCTTTGGACGTCTCTCCTCCAATCATTTCTGAGCTGCTCCTTGACCTTTAATGGCGTTTTCCGATGACGGAAAGCTTTTTTGGGGACAAAACATGAACTTTTTCATTTCAAATCTCACAGAAAATTTTTGAAATTTCATTTCCGATCGAAGTGTTTTCCCTTTGCAGGTCATTTGATTTCTTTCGAACTTCTTTTTGATTCAATTTCTTTCTGTGATATTTTAGGATTCTTTCCTAGATTTGTGTCAAACTTCTGCGTTCTAGGGTTTTTTGGAGAATTTTTGAAAGGATTTTACAATTTCAATGTCCTTAATGTGCTGCCCTTTCCCGACTCCAACAAACGCCTTTCCTCCGCTGTTCAACTCAGGTGGTTTTCTCTCTTTCTCCCTTTGTCCCTCTCTCTCTAGTATTCCTGATGAATGATGAGCACACTTCATTGCTGGGCCTTTTTTTTTTTTTTTTTGAAAGCTTGGAGACTTGAAAAAGCCGCTCAGTTCTCAATCGAAGCTGTGAGTTGGAGGAGTTTCTGAATGAGTCTTCAAGCTTCAAAGTTCAACCTTCTGTAGGTATTCTCTTTTTTTTTTTTTTTTCCTGTTGAAAAGAGCTTCAATTGCGTCTGTCATATTTGTTCGAAGTTGAAGTTGGGTTATAGATTATTAAAATTCTGGGTTTGAAATTTTATCTATAGTTAAACGTATGAAACAAAAATTAGTATATGGAATTCGTTTTAATGTGGAATTTGTTGAAAATCATGAAATACAGTTTTGAGAGCTTAAATTCTTCGTTAATACATTATATATGAAAAAATGAACTGAAATAGCATGTTCTATGGATAAATATTGATGGGTAGTTATTTGATGGAATTTGGTATGTTGATTTAAACGATGTACAATAAGTTGTTTTTTAGAATACCAAACACCAAATGGCTTACTAAGGGCACGGGGAAGTTCACAAATTGGGTAGTCATTGACGGAATTTGGTATGTTGATTTATGTGTGCATGTTTCGTTGTATTTGTGTTACAATTTCTTACAAGTGATTCCTTTTTTTATTATTTATAGATATATATATGGCAGGAGGGAAGACGATTATATTTCTTATCATGGCACACGCAAATGATGACCATATGCATGATAATGTTATTGTTGATGTATGACATGGCGGATAGGCATTATAGGAAATATATTCTTAAAAATTGCATATTTGTTAGACATGGGACACGATTGCAATATGTAACCAGTCTTAGAAGAGATAGTGATGTAATGTGTGTGAGCTAGCTGAGAATGAATAGGAGGACTTTTGGAATATTATTGCTTGATACTATTGGAGGAGTAAAAAATGATGGTTTAGTTACTGTGGAGGAACAATTAGCTATATTTGTGCATACACTTGCTTGTCATGTAAAGAACTGTACAATTGGAAGTAGATTTAAGGGGTTGGGGGAAACAATTAGTAGATATTTTAATTCAATACTACGTGGAGTTTTTAGATTATACAATATTCTATTTTCTGTGTCAGATCCCGTGCTTGTCGATTGCGCTGATAATAGATGGAAATGTTTTAAGGTATGCTTCTAATTTTTATAGGTTTGATGACAAGGTGATAGGCTTTGTACTAAGTTGTGTTTTCTTTTCCATGTTTAGAATTGCTTAAGGGCATAAGATGGAAATTACATTCCTGGGAGGGTGCGTGAAAGAGACAAGGGCAGGTATAGGACAAGAAAGAGCAGTGTTGCAACATATGTACTAGGAGTTTGTCCTGGAGATGTGAAGTTCATATTTATATTGCTGGGATGGGGGGGCTCAACATCCGATTTTAGAGTACTCTATGATGCCCCAGTGGGCCAAATGGATTGAAGGTTTCAAGAGGTAAATTTTAGTGGTTAGACATTTTAAATCTTTGAAGACAGAATTTTTTTAAACTAAACTTTCTTCATTAACTTTTCACTTTAGGTTGCTGCTGTTTGGTAGATGCTAGATAAGCTAATAGTGAGGGCTTCCTATCACCTTATTGAGGGACTCGGTACCATTTAAAAGATTAGGAAGGCGATCTCCTTCAAAACCATGAGGGGTATTTTAACATGAAACATACAACGGCTAGATATGTGATAGAGAGATGCGTCGGCTTGTTGAAGGTCCGTTGGTCTATCTTGAGTAGCCCATCGTTTTTCTCAGTTAAAACCCAATTTCAGATAATCACAGCTTGTTGTCTTTTACATAATCTAATTAGGAGAGAGATGTCAATAGATCCGGTTGAGTGGGAATTGAATAATCTAAGAAGAAGGCAAAGACATAGATATGTTAATCAAACTATTCAAGAGAAGGAAGAAGAGGAAGAAGAGGAGGATGAGGTAGAAGAGATTATTGGCATGATAGACTCTTCAAATGAGTAGCTTGAATGGAGAAATAATTTGGCTATGCAAATGTATAATGAATGGAGGCAACATAGGGATCATTAGTTTTTTGTTTTGTCTGACTATCCAAGTCTTTAACCTGGATGAAAGTTTTATTTTTTTGTTATGGTTTTTGTTTTGATGATGCTAAATTAGTGACGTAATCAATGTATAAATATTTGAAAATAGTTGTTTTTTATGGTGTACACGTTGTTCTTGTAATAATGTGTGAACCCATCATTGCTATGACACGCACGTTATACTAAAGCACTAGATCTTGATTTCTGATGATGATCATATATAGATATTGCTCTCAATTTAATTCGTGATGATTTCTTCTCAAACAAACAATGATCTAATGATAAAACAGTGGAAATAAGGGTAACAAGTGTGCTTATAGCATATTATGGCCTGTACTAAATTTGTTTCCCAACCAAATTTGAGTCCATAGCCATGCTCAGACATAATTGCTAAAACACTGAAAATCTTATGTTGTCTTTATGCTTAGGCATAATTGCTGAAACACTGGAAATCTTTTACTTGTCTTCTCTGAATTTTTCCATAACTTTCCACCAGACTAAAAATTTCTTCCAACATTAGGAATCACACTCTTGGATTAATAATACAAGTAGTACTCATCTTGCAAATGTCTTAGCTAGCCTCTGATCTACTCATGTTTTACTTGGCTTATTGCTCTGTAACTAGCTTGTTGTTCATCTCGCTTTTCTTGGTATCCATTCTGTGGCACTAACTTGTTATCCTATTTTGCCTCATAACACAAGATTAATATCACGAATATATGGAATAAGGGAAAATTGTATTTCATATTACCATTTACAATACAAAAGCCAGACTTTATAGGTTAGATACAACTGGAAGAGACAGCTAGAAATCAGGAAAAAAAAATCATATCCCTAAAATAATGGAGTTAACCAAATCAGCCTATAATTAGTACATTGACTAAATCAGCCTATAATCTACATTCTTGATTTATCTCATTCCTGATTTATTCCCACAAATCACTCCTAAGTTATATTCTCCAACACTCCCCCTCAAGCTGGGGAGTAAATATTCTTCATCCCCAGCTTGTCAACAATTCTCTGAAAAATGTGACCAGCTATCCCTTTTGTTAACACATCTGCTAATTGTCCTTCTGTCGAGACATATGGCGTACAAATTAATCCACTCTCGAGTTTTTCTTTTATGAAGTGACGATCTATATCCACATGCTTGGTACGATCATGCTGCACTGGATTATGTGCAATATTAATGGCTGACTTGTTATCACAATACAACTTCATTGGCTTCTCTACTGAAATTCTGAGATCTTTCAGAATTATTCCCAACCATAATAACTCACAAATTCCAAGTGCCATGGCCCAAAATTCCGCTTCTGCACTTGACCTCGCAACTACTGGCTATTTCTTGCTTCTCCATGTTACCAGATTCCCCCCAAGGAAGGCACAATAACCCGAGGTTGACCTCTTATCTGAAACTGATCCAGCATAGTCTGAATCTGTGTACACTTCTAAGCTCATACATGATCCTTTCTTGAAGAGCAAGCCTCGTCCTGGACATGACTTGAGATATTGAAGGATTCTATACACTGCTTGGAGGTGGACTCGTTTCGGGTTGTGCATGAATTGGCTTACAACACCAACCGCATAAGCTATGTCAGGCCTGGTATGGGATAGGTAGATTAATCTTCCAACAAGTCTTTGGTACATTCCTCTATCCACTGGTTCATCATCGACTGCCTCTCCGAGCTTGTGATTCGGCTCAATTGGTGTCTCCATTGGTCTACAACCTGTTTTCCCTGTCTCTTTCAATAGGTCAATCACATACTTTTGTTGTGAGATGAAGATTCCCTCCTTTGAGCGAGCAACTTCAATTCCTAAGAAGTACTTTAGCTTTCCAAGATCCTTCATTTTGAATTCCTTGGCCAACTTAGCTTTAAGTATCTCTCTTTCTTTTGGATCATTGCTGGTGACAATGATATCATCTACATATACAATCAACGTAGTGACTCCCCCTGAAGCAGAATATTTTATGAACAGAGTATGATCACCTTGGCTTTGTTTATAGTCCATTGCTAACATTGCTCTTGCAAACTTGCCAAACCAAGCTCTAGGCGACTGCTTTAGTCCATACAATGCCTTCCTTAGTTTGCACACCTTATTTCTCTTTGTGGTACTATATCCTGGAGGGGCTTCCATATAGATTTCTTCTTCGAGATCACCATGCAGAAACGCATTCTTGACGTCAAATTGCTGCAAAGACCACTCAAAATTAGCAGCCAAAGACAAGAGAACTCTCATCGTGTTCATCTTTGCCACTGGAGCAAAAGTTTCTTGATAGTCAACACCGAAGGTCTGAGTGTAACCCTTCGCTACTAGTCTCGCCTTATACCGCTCAAGAGTCCCATCTGCATTATATTTTATTGAGAACACCCATTTGCACCCTACCGGTCTTTTTCCCTTTGGTAACTCAACCATTTCCCAAGTTTTGTTCTTTTCGAGCGCGTCCATTTCAACTTTCATAGCATGTTTCCACTCCCTACTACTTAATGCCTCAGATATTGTTTTAGGAATGGCTATTGAGTTTAGGTGAGTGAGAAAGGCTGTATGTGAGGGAGATAATTTTTCAAGAGATACAAAGTGTGAAAGTGGGTGTTGTGTACACTGTCGGGTACCTTTCCGAACTGCAATGGGTAAGTTTAATTCCCTCTCATCAAACACAGGGTTAGGTGTATTTACCTGGCTGGTGTCTTTCTCCTGAATAATTTCCTTTCCAAGCAAAGGGTTTGACTCTTGGGCTTGCCTTAGATCAGTCCTGTACTCCTTCTTTCTCGAGTAGACTTGGAGTGGTTTAGTGACTGCTGGAACGGCTGGTCTTGGAGTTTTAGGAAGTGTGGTTGAGGGCTCAATGGTAATGGTGATTTAGGAACTTGTGGTTGAGGCTCAGAAAGCATGATTGAGGGAACTTCACTTGGCTAAGGACTCAATGGTAGTGGTGTAGGAACGGCTGATTGAGATGGTGGTGATGATGATTTAGACTCTTGGTTGTGGGATTCTTGATTCTGGAACCGTGGAAGATCAGACTGTGGAAGATTAGGCACAAAGTCTAGAACATTGTCTAGGACATCATCATTCTCATCACAAGTCAATATTGTCTCCCCCTGATGAGAAGAATTATGGAAGAAACTCTCATGCTCAACAAATGTGACATCGATAGAAATGTAAGTTTTTCGGGTAGGTGGATGATAACATTTGTAACCTTTTTGGGTTGACGAGTATCCTATGAACACACACTTTAGTGACCGGGGATCAAGTTTGCTTCGATGGTGAGCATGAATATGAGCGAAGGCGACACACCCAAATACTCGAGGAGGTAATCTGTTTGGGGTTTGGAAATCTGGAAAATGATGTGAAAGTGTTTCCCAAGGACTTTTAAAATTTAATACTCTAGAGGGCAATCGATTGATTAGGTGTGCAGCAGTAAGAACGGCTTCCCCCCAGAAATATTTGGGAACTTTTCTTTGAAAAAGCAGGGCACGAGTGGTTTCAAGAAGATGCCCATTTTTCCTTTCTGCCACTCCGTTTTGTTGAGGTGTGTCAATACATGATGATTCATGAATTATTCCTTCCTTGCTAAGAATTGGTGACAAAATTTGGTTAAAATACTCTCTCCCATTGTCTGTCCTCACTTTTTTAATTCTCACCCCAAATTGTGTTCTTATCATATTATGAAAGGTTGGGAAAATATTGGCCACATCAGATTTTTGTTTCATGAGAAACACCCAAGTAACCCTAGTACAATCATCAATGAATGTGACAAACCAACGTGCCCCAGAAAGATTAGCAATCCTCGATGGTCCCCAAACATCACTGTGTATCAAATGAAAAGGAAACAATGATTTATTATTGCTTGGAAAGAAAGAAAAACGTTTGTGTTTGGCAAATTCACAAGTATCACAATGGAGATGTTTCAAATCAACATTTTTGAACAAGGAAGGGAACATCAGACTAAGAGTCCTAAAGGAAGGATGACCGAGCTGCATATGATGAAGGAGAATTTGGTCTTTATTTGTGGATGAATCTGACAGTAACGAAGATGGATAACCAGCCCTAGCATTCAGTTTCCCACTCTTAAGCTTGAAATAATAGAGACCATCCTTCTCTTCAGCATGCCCAGTCGTCTTCTCCATTGCTTGGTCCTAAAATATACAAGAATTTTTTGAAAAAATGAGATTGCAGTTCAAGTTTTTAATAACTTGTCTAACAGAAATCAGATTGGTTGTTAATTTGGGCACATGTAAGACATTTCTCAAAATTAAGGATGGTCCTAGAGATACATCCCCCTAACCTGCTATAATAATTGATGATCCATCAGCTATGGTGATCTTTTTATTACTAGGGCAAGGATTATAGGTGGAAAAATTATGGGATGAGCAGGTCATGTGGTCAGTTGCTCCGGAATCAATAATCCAAGAGTGAACTGAGGCAGTATCTGAGACACTAAGCGCATGTGAGTCAAGAAACATATTAGAAAGCGCCAATGAACAGGCACCTGAGGGCTTCTCAAGTGAGTTGAGAAGAGACCTGAGCCGATCAATATCTTCCTTGTTGAACTCGCTCCCACCAAAATTTGGTTGATCAGTGGCATTATTGGTGTTGATTTGTGCAGCATAAGCTTGTCCCTTTTGTTGCCAGTTTTTTCCTCCCCAATTTTGGTTGGACTGATTGTGATTTTGTGGTCTCCCATGTAATTTCCAGCAGTTTTCCTTTGTATGACCATTTTTCTTGCAGTAGTTACATACAAGGTTACTCTTGCCTGTCCCTTTCGAGTCAGATTTCTTGTTTTCTGTAGTTGCAGCAACAGCCAAACTTTTCTCTGAGGCTTGCTCATTAGCACCGGTTGTGAGTAAAGCAGATCCTTCTAATGGCTAGACGTCCAACATGACTCCTATTCTACTCTCTTCAGCACGAATGGTTGCAATTGCCTCATTTAACGAAGATACTCCTTTTCCTAAAATCTGAACTCTTACAGGGTCAAATTCCGCGTTAAGACCTGCCAGAAAATCATACATTCTATCCTTCTCAATGAACGCCTTCAGTGCAGCAGTATCCTCGTTGTTTTTCATCTTGAGAACCTGGTAATAATCCAACTCATGCCACAAATTCTTCAGATGATTTGCATACTCTGTTACCGATCTATTTCCTTGTTTTGTTGCAACAAGCTTTGTTTTGATTTTGAATACTTGGGCTGCGTCATCCATCTTTGAAGAGGTTTGTCTAATTGCTTCCCATATCTCTTGAGCAGTAGATAAGAACATGACAGTGTCACTTATTTCCGGTACCATAGCATTCCAAAGCCATGACATGACCATGGAATCTTCTTCATCCCAAGCAGCAAACTTTGGATCTTCCTTCTTAGGTCCTGTTCCAAGGAGATGGCCAAGCTTGCCTTTTCCTTTTAGAAAAATTCGAACAAATTGGGACCACTTTAAGTAGTTCGTCCCATTCAATCTAAACGCTGGCTGAATGTTCTGTAGGTCTCCAGGAATTGTTTGGACTGTGGTCTCCTCCGATTGTGTACTGATCTGTGAGACTTCTGACATCTTGATCCTTTCTCTTCCAGAAACGTACTACGAGCAGCGCTATGAAATTTGTAGCGTGATGAAATATTTTCCCAGAAAGAAAGTCTAAAGCTCTGATACCATGTCACGAATATTGGGAATAAGGGAAAATTGTATTTCATATTACCATTTACAATACAAAAGCCAGACTTTATAGGTTAGATACAACCAGAAGAGATAGCTAGAAATTAAAAAAAATCATATCCCTAAAATAATGGAGTTAACCAAATCGGCCTATAATTAGTACATTGACTAAATCAACCTATAATCTACATTCTTGATTTATCTCATTCTTGATTTATTCCTACAAATCACTCCTAAGTTATATTCTCCAACAATTAAAATTGTCAAAATAGAGTGAAAAAAAAAAAGGTATACATATTTATGAAGTTGTTATCCTATTTTGATAGCTTTGAACTTTTGCATCATTGTTATTGGTTTCAACTTTCAGATTCTAGCCAGAACTCAATTGATTGTTTTATATGATGAACTTTTTCTTAAATTAAGGGGCTGGTGGGGAAGGCTAAAATTTGTCAATGATAATGTAGCCATGATTACATATATTCTTGCTTATGAATTATGACTAAGTTAGCACTATTTGCTTTTTGATTCAGTAATGGGCATCAAATGGAGAATGGTACCGCATGCCATTTCAAAATTAACATATTGAAGAACTAAACTGGATACAAATGAACTGGTTTTTCCTAATATGTATTTTATTTCATATTCAAGTATAGGTATAGATATTGGGGGTAACAGCTAAATCAGTTTACAAAGTGGCAAAAAAAAATTCTAGACGGACGTGAAGTAAATTTGAAGAGGATACCTTATTGGTTATACTTAAGGATGTTGTAGTCAAATGTGATAATCATTGTGATAATGGGAGCTTCAAATCGGGATTATTGGAAGAGACAAAAATCACACTAGTAAAAGTAATTTTGAATTGTGGCTTGAAAAAGTACTCCACACATTGAGAACAAGATACGAATGTTGCAAAAGCAAGATGATATAGTATATGACATGTTGAACATGAGTGGGTTTGGATGGAATGATATAAAAAACAATGTGGAATGTTATAATGACTAAGTGTGGTTGAATTATGTTCAGGCTGGTTCTTTGCCTTATACTTTTTATGTTCAAATCACTAGCATTTTTTTTAATGAGAATTAATTACTATATATTGAACTATCTTGTAGATTCACAAGGATGCAAAGAGCTGGAGGAACAAGAGTTTTCTAATTTATGAAAGGTTGGCTAGATAATATCTTTGGAAAAGATAGAGCAATTGGTCGGGGAGTAAAAACACCAACAGATATGGTTAATCATATGGATCAAGAAGCCGATGCATATGATGCTATAGAAGATGATGATACAAGGTTAGTGACTCAAACATTGTCTAGATCGTCTAATCAAAGAAAAAGATCACGCTCAGATGACGGAGTGTTGGAAATTGCATCCTCTTTTAAGAAAATCTTTGAGCAATCATTTGAGCAAATAAACTAATTAGTAAGCGACTTATTCAGGGAAATGGAGACAGAAAGGACATCGCTTTGGAGTTGAAGAACATAGGACTCTTGGATGAGGATTAACTCGATGTCTGGACATACATTTTAGAGAAACCACAATATATGGTGAGGTTTAGGTTGATTGATGCATCATTGCGTTGGACATTTGTGAGGAGAATCATGAGAGAGATATGACATCCATGATAGGTTAGTTTAGTTTTGTGAATCTAGCCTGCTTTTGAGAACATTTAGGTGGTTAATGATTTAAACATTTGACATGCTACAATTTTTTTTTTTTTACACCTTGTTAGTAATCCATACTACTTAGTATTTGATTTGTGTTTGAGACTTATTTTCAACTATGGTATTTTCTATTTTAAATTCTGTTTTGTCCAAATCAATGCAAATTATATACGTCGTATTTTTTATTAATTTTTAATAAATGTAGTACCATTATGTACTAATATTATTAATTTTTATTTTTTATATTGATAATAGGTTTTCTAAAAAATAAAAAAAGAGAGAGAATGAGGAGAGAGAAAGTGTAGAGAGAGAATGAGGAAAGACTGACCTGACACTTGTCCTAAGTCCCGACTCCTGAACCTAGTCCCAAATCCTGGCCTTTACCCTGACTCCAACACTGGTTTTGAATCTCGACCTCGATCTCAAATCCCGACTCTAACATTGGTCTCGAATCTCGACCTCGACTCTGGTCCCAAATCTTGTCCCAACCTTGACCTTGGTCCCGAATACCGATCTTGACTCCAGCCCAAAATCTCAACCTCAACACTAGTCCTGACTCAGACACCTGTCTCGACCCCGACACTAGTCTCAAATCTAAACCCCTATCTCGGCCCTGAATCCCAACTTAAATCTTAGTCCCGAATCCTAAATCGCAACCTTGATTCCAAATCATGAATCCCGACCACAACATGTTGGAAAAATAGTGCGCAGTGAAATTTTAAAAAAAAATTATATCAGAGTATTTTTCAAAAGATAAGTTTGACATGCTATATGCATAAATTAACCAGATCTTACTAACCTTTGAATGCCGAAGAACTTCCGTAATCCGTAAAGAGAAATACGTTCTAGAAGAGCCTCAACCAACAGGTCTTCTTTGCTATTCTCTATCTACGATCGGAGTAAGTGTGGGCTTACACATACAACTCTTCCTCTAGGTGACTCTCCTTCCAATCAATTGAGAGAACCCAAAGCCAGTGTTTGTGATTTGTGAACAAGAGCTCTCATGGAGTTAAAGATTCTCACCAGCAAAGTATCACTCTTAATCTCTCAATTCAACTAAATAATAATAAGACTTACTCCCTATTTATAGATATTGGGTCTAAGGTCAATCCTTATCAGATAAGGTCTCAAAAATTCGAATCAAAATCAAATTTGGATCAATATCTGACAAAATTCATGTAAAAACGTGTAATCTTTTTATCGCGCATCGGCAGGTCGAACTGTCGAAAAAAAATCTCAGCGAATCTTTTCTTTTTCATTCGAGATTCTACAGGATAAAGTCTCAGTTTTAATTCAAATAATCTAATAGAGAAGTTATCTAATTAAAACAACTTTATCTAGATAATCTCTAGGAAAATAAATAAATTCCTAATAATTCTAAAAGTTTATCTTGATCTAATTTACTCAAAAATTAAATCAACCGATAAACAGACAAGAATTATCTGATCCCAATAATTCAACAAGTTTATCTTGAATTAATTTTATCACAAAATTAATTCAACCGATAAACAAACATGAGTTATTTGATTCCTCCAAATTTCAACCAATCTAATAAATTTGACATAAGTTACTAATTATTGGAAAAGCATACCGTATCATTACAGGATTTTGTGAGCTAGCAAAGGGAACTAAATGGACCTATATAGTTCAAGCTCTCGATAATTACGAAACCCAATATCCCAGATATATATTTCATAATTATCAACTCCAACGTTACTCCACTAAAAGCTTGGAGCTCCACTCTCGAACTACATAGAATTATGAAGCCCGTATAGCTAAGTCTCCATGACATATCATAGTGTATCGTATCCCTATAGGATTATCCATAACCGGCTTAAGGACAAGTTCTGTCTTACATTCTTGATTATTTTTATCTTACGTTCCATTATCTGACCATTGGAAAACTTACCATCTAAAGACAGTATACCATTCGGTTACACCTATGTATACAAATGGTTGAGCACTCCAGTTTTTCAATTATAGGATAACGCATATAAGAGGATATCACTACTCCTAAAGAGGAGCTATGGATTTCATATCTATGAATAACAGGTCTATGCTATCAAGAGTCATGCCTCCAACGTACCGGCATACATACCACTAGTAAGACGTGGGTGTCACCCTTTGATACATCAAAAGCACAAGTCAAGACAACGGGCCCACTTTCATCTCAAGATTAAGATACAATACAAATGATTGTCTAAAGTGAATCAATTTGCCGAGACAAAATTATTAATCCAAATCAATTCACTTTATGTCCCGATCCAACACTTCGTCACCTGTGACAACGTGCCAATATTTCTATTCATGGAGTCTATCTCCGATGGTCAAGACAAACCATCTCCCAATTGGGATATAGACAACATAGCAATCTTTACATGAATAAAGCACCCAACTTTATTCCCTCAATTGCGGATCTTATGATTTAGACCATTACCTTAAGAATCGTGTCTTCTGTATAATCTGTCTATCATATGCCCAATTCTTAAAGGTTTAGACCAATAATATCAGACTTTTGTTTGCTTAACACACATTTAACAAATATGAACGTAAAGAGGACAAGATTTGGTATATAAATAATAAATAAATTCTTTATTGATGAAAATGTCTCCAAAAACTTATTACATTTTTACTCTTTAGGGTATACATGTCTAACAATCTCCCACTTGCACTAAGTGAGTAAATATGATAAATCATGCATCCCCATAGCTTCCACATGTCTCTCGAAGACTCTCCTAATAAGTGTCTTCGTAAATGGATCAGTTAAATTGTCCTCTGACGCGATCTTGCACACCGTGACATGCCCACCCTCAACGAACTCCTTTATGACATGATACTTCCGATCAATATGCTTACTCTTCTTGTGAAATCTTGGTTCCTTAGCATTAGCTACCACCGTACTGTTATCACAGTACAGTGATACTGCCTTATCCATACCAAGAACTACCTCAAGATCCTCAAGGAACTTGCAGAGCTACACTGCTTCTTTCAAAGCATCACTAGCTGTCCTATAGTCGGCCTTCATCGTTGAATCCTAAGTGCAATCTTGCTTGACACTTCTCCAACTGATGGCACCGCCGTCCAGAGTAAACACAAAACCCAAAGTCAATTTCCTAGAATCCAAATAGGATTGAAATTCGAGTCAGTATATCCTAGAGGTGTCAAGTCTTCACCCGAATACACAAGCATATACCCTCGAGTCCTTCTCAGGTACTTGAAATATGCTTAACCGTAACCCAGTGGTTCAGTCTTGGATCTGCCTAAAATCGACTTACAATCCCGACTACATAACAAATATCCGGTCGTGTGCAAAGCATAGCATACATGAGACTACCCACTGCCGAAGCATAAGGCACTTTTGTCATGTATTCTCTTTCTTCATCAGACTTTGAAGAGTCATTCTTAGAAAGAATAATTCCAAACCTAGATGGTTGCCCACCTTTCTTAGAATCCTGCATTGTAAACCTCTTGAGAATTTTATCTATGTAGTCGGCCTAGGATAAAGCTATCATTTTATTCTTCCTATCCCGAAAGATCTGGATACTTAGAACAAAATTAGCCTCACCTAAGTCCTTCATGTCAAACTGCTTGGTCAACCATAATTTGACCGATGACAATGCCCCAATGTCATTGTCAATTAGCAGAATGTCATCTACATAGAGAAGTAGACAAAACCACATTCTCATCCTTAATGTGTTTGTAAACACATGGCTCATCAACATTTTGTGAGAACCCATAAGTCTTGATTACTTGATCAAATCTTATGTTCCAAGAATGAGAAGCCTACTTAAGTTCATAAATTGACTTTAGCAGCTTACAAACCTTACCGTCTTGACCCGTGACCTTTAACCCATCTGGTTGTTCCATATAAATGGACTCATCAAGATAGCCATTCAAAAAAGCCGTCTTGATATCCATCTGTCAAATCTTATAGTCGAGAACGACAGCTATGGACAAGAGAATCCGGATAGACTTAAGCATGGCTACAAGTGAAAAGGTTTCCTCATAATTAATTCCTTCCTTTTGCGCATAACCCTTAGCTACCAGTCTAGCCTTAAAGGTTTCAACATTTCCATCTACTCCTTTTTTCCTCTTATAGATCCACTTACACCCTATGGGTTTTACCCCTTCAGGAAGATCCACAAGCTCTTAGACCTGATTAATCTCCATAGACTTCATCTCTGTTTTCATGGCCTTTGTCCAGAGTTTTGAATTAACATCCTCCATAGCCTCTGCATAAGTATAAGGATCCCTATCATGTTCATCCAGTTCAGCCAAAAAGACCTTACCATTGAACATATACCTCTCAGGTTGACACCCGATCCTCCCACTGCGCCGAAGCCCCTTAGGTTGTTGTTCAGGTTCGTTTGGTTTTTCTACACTGATCAGAATGGTTTCATTTGGAACCTCTGGAGTGATTAGATCACTCCTTAACTCCTTAAGCACCACTTTGCTTCGAGGCTTAAAGTTGTCCATGTAACTCTCCTCAAGGAAAGTTGCATTAGTTGAAACCACGACTTTATTTTCCTTTGGGTTATAGAAATAACCCCCTTTAGTCCTTTTTGGATATCCTATAAACACGTAAACTTCTAAACATGCTTCCAACTTATTCGCATCCTTAAACAAGACATGAGTTGGACATCCGCATATGCGAATATGGTTTAAGGATGTATTCCTGCCCGTCCATAACTCGTGAGGAGTTCTAGGGACCGATTTTGAAGGCACATTGTTCAAAAGATAACATGCGGTCTGTAGTGCATATCCCCAAAAGAATAAAGGCAATGATGAATAACTCATCATGGACCTTACCATGTCCAATAAAGTCTTATTCTTTCTCTCCGCTAAGCCATTTTGTTGCGAAGTGCCCGGTGCAATCAAATGGGATAAAATCTCATTCTCTAATAAGTGCCCTAAGAACTTATCAAAAAGGTATTCTCCACCTTGATCGGATCGAAGTACCTTTATAGGTCTACCCAATTGCTTTTTCACTTCAGCCCAAAACTCCCTGAACTTGTCATAAGTTTCACTTTTGTGGTGCATCAAGTACACATACCCATACCTTGAGTAATCGTCAATAAAAGTGACAAAATAATTATACCTTCCTCGTGCTTGGATGTCCATTGATCCGCAAACATCACCATGCACAAGTTCTAAAACCCCTTCGGCCCTATTGCCCTTAGACTCGTATGGCCTTTTGGTCATTTTACCCTCCAAATAAGATTCATATTGAGGTATAGATTCCACATTTAACTTACTTAAAGGTTCATCCCTTACCAACCTTTGAATCCTATTCAGGTTAACATGACCAAGGCACATATGCCAAAGATAAGTCTTCTTAGAGTGAGAAGTTTTAAGTCTTTAGAGTTATTATCATTTATCTCAACATTAAGCAGTAAGTCCATCTTAGGTTTGATAAAATATAGATTATTTTGCATCCACCCAGAACAAATAAAAGATTTGTTTTTACGAATCACCACTTTATCATTAAAAGAAACCAAACAGGAGTCTTTAAATAAACAAGCTATAGAAATTAAATTCCTTTTAAATTTAGAAACATAAAAACAATCTCGCATAATTAAATTCCTATAACTATCAAAATAAAGATAGATGTTTCCTACTGCTTCCGCTAAGACCAAGGATCCATTGCCCATCCGAAGCGTGAAGTCTTCATGTAGCAGACTTCTCGTTTCTTTGAACTCCTACATAGAAACACAAACATGATTAGTTGCACTTGAATCTATGACCCAAATGTCACTGGATTCCTTAACTAAACAAGTTTCTCAATACAGAAGATCACACCTACCTCCTTTAGAAAGGAAGTCCTTGCAATGCTTCTTTATGTGTCTGATCTTCTCGCAGAAGAAGCACTTAAGCTTCTTCAGGTTCTTCTTCTTCTTCTTCTTCTTCTTGCTCTCGGTGCTAGTAGGAATAGAAGACTTCCCATTCTTAGCCCGTTGCGTCTTTCCATTCCCAGAGTTAGGATTGGAACTAGAAGCAGCTACATGTTGGCCTCTCCACCCGCAAGAGACTCCCTGATCAACAATTCGAACTCCTGTAACTATTTCATCAATTTTGTTAAGGTCATATCCTGCCTATTGCTTAAATTAAAAGTAGCTCTAAACGGAATAAATTCTTTTGACAAAGTCTCAAAGACCATAGTCATCCGAGTTTCAGCATCAATATCAACTCCATTGGTTTGAGCCTCAACGAGGTAACCCATGATCAACATCATGTGCTCCTTTACAGATGTCCCCAGCCTCTGTTTACAGTTAAGAAGTTTCTGAAGCGCCCCTTGCCGCTTTGTTATAGCCGGCCTCCAAACATGTCTTCAAGATTATCCAAGATCTGCTTTGTAGTCTCATAATCTTTATGTTGAGCCTGCAGCACGTTATTCATGCTAGCCATAACAAAGCAACAGGCATGATCATTTGCATCTTTCTAGCGATCGTATGCTTGGAATTGCTCATTAGTGGAATCTCCTGTAGGTTCGGGAGGATAAGGGGTTGTCAGCACAAATTTCAGTTTCTCAAAGAAGAGGATGATATACAGGTTCTGTTTTCAATTATTATAATTCTCTTCGGTTGATAGGTTTTTGTCAAGTATCGAATATAAAGCGTTTTTAGACATTTTTAATCTACAATAAAGAATCATATACCAAACATAAGCAAACATATAATAATAATAATTTAGTTAGATAACACAATCATGTAAAAAACATACAAATGTATTTATGTGTCAAAACTTTGAAAATATCACAACCTTACAACGATAATTCCCAACTCATAATTCAACAAGCTCCTAGGGGAGTCATGCCAAATTCAATTAGGAACACGGATCCCTTCTTGATAAATATACGCCATCCAGGACCCGTATGATCCAGCATATATTAATAATCATTTCTTTGGCCATTAATTTTATTAACAGAGCTCCTATGAGAGGTTAATAATAAAATTAACGTGAGTGTATAACCATCGTTTCAATATTTTATCTAAGATTTATAATCACCACCTAGGGGTGTGCAACTATAAATCATGCTAAAATACCTTATCCTTTTAGAGATCCAATCTGGTACATGATAGAAATCCCTTCCTAGGGGTTGGGACGACCATGCTCTTCTTGTGGACCAACGATAGAGGCCTTAGGTCCTCTCTTCAAAAACCTTCTCCCACTCAATCTTTTGAAATCAAGGTTTTATTTTAAGAACATGCATGAACAATTTTAAAATGAGTGGCACTCCCTGTTCTATGTGACATGTGATCAATATACATGGTAAATCATATTATAATGTAGACAAGCAAAGCAATCAAGCAAAGCTACAAGCAAAATAATAAACAACGGTAATATTATGGTTCCACCCTAGAGAATAGAAAACAAAGATTACAAGAGAATAATTGAAACATATTATCGACTCTTCATCCTTGAATTCTCAGGTTATATCCCTCTTCATGTAATGTCCATCTTCAAGTCTTCAATCCCGTATGAATCGAATACTTCATATTTCCGGTCATATCCAAATTTAATGTCTCTCAAAATTGTCCTAAAAATAAAATTAAAAATGCATTGAAAACTACACCTTTTCTAGAGAAAATTTCAACTCTCTGTCGGCAAGCCGATCTGGGTGATCGACCTACCAGTCATGACCCACCGGCCTGCCGATTAATGACAGACTGGCCTGTCGAACTAGAAGTTCGGCTTGTCATCAGAGCCACCTAATTTCTACCCCATTGTTGGCCTACCAAACCTCACGTCTGGCTTACCAATCTGCGACCATCGGCCTGCCGAACCCTCCAATTCGGCATGTCGACCAAACAGAAATCACCCGTTCCATAAAATACAACTTTTAATGCAATTCATCAATTTTATTTTCAACAATTCAAAAACATAAAATTAGAGACTCAAGAAATACTCGGAAGTGCCATCATCTATCTTCTAAATCTGCCTTCTTTGAATAATTATTTAATTACAAAATTTTTACAAATTTAAAATTAAATAATAATTCTTAGACAGAGATGATAGTCTACCAGCTAATTACATGAAAAACCTAGATACATATTCTAACCTCTAAGGAACCATAACCGGTATAAATTAATAAATAAATAAATAACTATTTAATCAACCATAATTAATTAATAAACATTCACCACATAATCCATAACAACATAAAATTATATAGAAACCTAGAGTGCTAACTCTCTATAAAATTAAATTTAAGCATAAGAGAGATTAAGATCAAAAAATTTATACATATAGTATGATCACAAACTCGCAAATTTATGTAAAAACCATGGCTCTGATACCAATTGTTAGAAAAATAGTACGCAGCGGAATTTAAAAAAAGAATTGTATCAGAGTATTTTCCCAAAAACAAGTTTGACATGCTATATGCATAAATTAACCAGATCTTACTAACCTTTGAATGCTTAAGAACCTTCGTAATCTGTGAAAAGAAGTAACGTTCCAGAAAAACCTCAACCAACTAGTCTTCTTTGTTATTCTCTATCCATGATTGGAGTGAGTGTGGGCTCACACGTACAACTCTTCCTCTAAGTGACTCTCCTTCCAACCAATTAAGAGAACCCAAAGCTAGTGTTCGTGATTTGTGAATAAGAGCTCTCAAGGAGTTACAGATTCTCACCAGCAAAGTATTACTCTTAATCTCTCAATTGATCTAAATAACTTATAAGACTTACTCCCTATTTATAGAGGTTAGATCTAGGGTCAGTCCTTATCAGATAAGGTCTCAAAAATTTGAATCAGAATCAAATTTGGATCAATATCTGATAAAATCTGCGTAAAAACGCGTGATCTTTTTATCGCGCATCGGCAGGCCGAACTTGCCCCATCGACATGCCAAACTGCCAAAAAAAATCTCAGCGAATCTTTTATTTTTCACTCAAGATTTTATAAGATAAAGTCTCAGTTTTAATTCAAATAACCCAATAGAGAAGTTATCTAATTAAAACAACTTTATCTAGATAATCTCTAGGAAAATAAATGAATTCCTAATAATTCTACAATTTTACCTTGATCTAATTTATTCAAAAATTAAATCAACCGATAAATAGACAAGAATTATCCGATCCCAATAATTCAAAAAGTTTATCTTGAATTAATTTTATCACAAAATTAATTCAACTGATAAACAGACATGAATTATTCGATTTTTTGGAATTTTAATCAATCTAATAAATCTGACATAAGTCACCAATCTAATAAAGTAAACCGATTTGCCGAGACATAATTATTAATCCAAATCAATTCACTTTATATCCTGATCCAACACATCGTCACTTATGACAACGTACCAATGTTTCTATTCATGGAGTCTATCTCCGATGATCAAGACAAACCATCTCCTAATTGAGATATAGACAACATAACAATCTTTACATGAATAAAGTGCCTAACTTTATTCCCTCGATTGTGGATCTTATGATTTAGACCATCACCTTAAGAATCGTGTCTTCCGTATAATCTATCCATCATATGCCCAATTCTTAAAGGTTTAGACCGACAGTCTCAGACTTTTGTTTGCTTAACATACATTCAACAAATATAAACGTAAAGAGGTCAAGATTTTTATATAAACAATAAATAAATTTTTTATTGATAAAAATATCTCTAAAAACTTATTACATTTTTACTCCTTAGGGCATACATGTCTAACACGACATTGATCTCGAATCTTGACCCTGATCTTAAATCTTGTCCCTGACCTCAACTTCAAATCCCAACCCCAACCCTGGCCCCAAATCTCGACCCCAACCCTAGTATTGAATCTCATCCCTATCCTCGACCCCAGTCTCAAATCCCGCCTTCGACCTCTACCCAAAATCCTGACCTCAACTCTAGTGTCGAATCTTGACCCTGACTCCGGTCTTGAATCTTGACCCCAATACCTTTCTCGAATCCTGGCCCCGACCCCGAACCTGAATTTTGACCCTTAAACCATGACCCAAATTTACTATATTTAAAATTTAAATACTAATACAATACAACATGATGATAAATAAATAGTGTATAGTGTAATACAATATGGTAATACGGTGCAAAACCAAACAATGTATTGTGTAACACTAGTACAATACAATACAATGCAATACACTACAATACAATACAACACAATATAATACGGTGTGTTAAACATCCATAATTTCTTCATTGTCATTTTTTTTAGAGGGGATCTTCTTTGTTATTGTTATCGTCGTCATTATCCCACTAAAACAGTGAACAGAAAATACAAGACGATAAAAAAACCTTTTATGATCACTTGAGATTTGCTAAAGGCTTTTTAGCTTCATCATCAACAACCATGTCCCAGGAGGGTTCAAGCGCATGACCACTTGCCATTCCTTGGGCCAGGCCACATCGACAATGCCCCTAGTGGCAACCATGCTAAACTACAAAGTTTAAGTCTACTACAATAAAAACAACAACTTTTTGCTAAACAACAAAATTCAGGAACATGAAGAGGAAAACTTAGCTCAGTCGATGATGAGTTCCTCTGCTTTTGATGTTGGTTCTTGGCCCCGATACAGAGAGTTGGTGCCCATTTTGATGAACACGGTCTAAGAGAGCATCCCAACAAAGGTGCTTAGTGCTTGATTTAAGTAAAGATCTAAGATAATCTAGCATGGAGCTAGTATATACACCCCCACTCACTTTTTTTTCCTTCATATATTATATATAGATGTATGTATATATTAGCTTACTTTATTACATATAGCCCCACTAATAGGGTGTTTGGAAGGGTGGGAGGAACCATTAGTTAAAACCACTTTTACTGTAGCATGTAAGAGTTTTATACTGTAACAATTTTTTTTTATTACTACTATAGCATATAAAAGCTTTATATTATAACTAAGTTTTACGGTTCCCACCACTCAACCAAACAACCAGTAAACCTATCTCTCACATTTTAAAGCCTCACTCCTAATCGATATTAAGAGGGAAACAAAACACTAAATCTAGTTTACTAACCTATTAAAGTAGGCCTAATAAATGATAAAGGCCTTTCTTCAAAAAAATATATATGAAAGAAAAAACTTATTTTTTTTCTTCATACGCTCTTCTATTCCTTTTTCCTCTCGTCTCATGTCTTATATATAATATTAAATACTCACAGACTAGAGCTGTGACACCCGTTATTCTCCTAACGGGTATTAAGGTAATTAAATTAATTTTTAGTGTATAAAAAAATTGCTTCATTTAAATTTATTTTACAATATTTATTTTTATCTATTTTTAAATTTTCTAAAATTCTCCTATATTTATTTAGTATGTTTACTAAAAAGCCTTAGAACTTCTAATAAATCTCAAAAATGTCATATTGGCATTATGTGTGTTAAAGTCTCTAGATGAGACATAAGGATATCTTTTCCAACTACTCTTGACCCTCATTTTCTTTATTTCCTCCATGACATGCTTCAACATGTCTCCTCCATAATTGTTTCTATCACTTCTCTTCAAAGACTTCATCTTTTCTTCCTTTCTCTTCCACGGTTCCCACACTCTTCTTCTCATTTCTTTGTTGAAGCAAAATACTTAGAGAACTTCTTCAAGGCAGCCATAAAAATCAGCCACTATCACCTCCATTTGAGCAAGAATTTCAGTCATACCGAAGTAAAGGAACCTGTTTTGAAGCCATTTCAAGTTTCTAACTAACCATAATCCGAGGTTAGAATCTTATGAACAAATTTAGTTTTTCATTTATAAACTTTCTTTTATACTAAAGGATTATTCAAATTTGAGTTCTTAAACCTAAGTATATGTTTGTTGCTATTTTGGAGCATATGTATAAAGTCTAAGTGTATATGCCCTAGACAGAAAATTTATATTGTTAAACTTTGTAATACCTCTATGGGCAGTGGCTATTTCTTGAAATTCTGGGATTAAATTAAAATGAATTTTATGAATTGGTTTGCATATTTGAAAAGTAGCATCCTAAGCTTTCTAACGAGCTATCATAAACCTAAATCGGAGTTGTGTTTTATTTTCTAAGAATTATTCAATTTTCGGATTGGAAACTAGTAAACCTACCAGTTTGTTATGGTATACCAGCTGCTAACCTGAACCAAGAACCCATCTTTGCTCACCACCTAATTCTTTAATGTCTTGCAACCTTTCCAATATTATCCTAAGTGATTGATGAATCTTATTAGGGACTAAAACATATAGATTACTTGTTCACATTTTATATTGTGTTAAGACAAAAAATTGTTTACTGTGGTATTCAAAAGAGATTTACGTAAAAGCTTTAATGGCATACTAGTAAGATAGGTTTACACATGATTTATTTATGAATGTAGTTGTATGTTGTGCTTTAGTTTTAATTGACCTTATGCACGCCTTAGGATCAAGGGAGTATGGAGCTAACGTTAATTGATTCCAGGATTAAAAGATTGTTGATAAGCTTGAAAGGTAGGGATTCTATTACTCATCTTTTGTGAGGTTTTTATAGAATTAAAATTGATTGTTTTGCCGCAATATATATATATATATCTATGTTGAACTGATATTATATGAGTATCACATATAAAACTATGACATGGACTCGTCTTGTATTGTACGACGAGGAACATAATGAATTGATACATGTTATAAATTGAGAAGCATGGTTAGGAAAACTGACTCTATTAATAATGATTTAATATAGAGAAATGGTGAGACATGAAGAGGGCGGTGGTTACGTCCTTAGGCATGAATACCCTAAAAGGTAAAATAGGGGGAAGGTGATGACGCTTCCTTGGGTTGAAAGTCCCAGAACACACTGTACAGGAATCGACTTGGTGAGGACTCGGGTCTTGATGTCCCCTCACCGGAACACCCTTGGAATTTTTAGAGGGTGATCAAGCACGCCATTTTGGGTTTCGATGAGTTGAGTGATACTCTATTGAACGTGGGTACCTAGGAATAATGATGAACTATAATATTTGTATATATGTATATGTATGAAACTCGGTAATGATTAACTATGGTATCCACAGAATATGATTATAATATATCTCATAATCTGGATAATGATAATTATTAACTAACCATGCAGGTTTTAATGTGGTAATGATAAAAACCTAAAGGTGAGTAATGGTTTTCTCTACTGAGCATAATGTCGCTCATTCCTTTATATTTTTATCTTTTCAAGACTCACTAAGTGTGAGGTGGCTACGAGAAAAATAGTTGAGGAAGTGATGTAGCTATATTACATTGGGACTGCTTCAATTGTTGAGAATGTTCTTCATGATAATGTAAGCATCAATTGTTACTTTCTGTGACTGTATTAAAATGCGTTGAGGGTTAAAATGATGATGACGACAGTTTATAATCTTAAATTTAAGGTGCTACATTAAACTGTGGATTAGTTGTCGATTATATTTTTATTTTTGATATTGAGAGTTTTTATTTAAGCCCCAGACAACTTTATTTTTAAGGTTTTACTTTTATTTTTGATTTTTATTTTATCTCATTAAAAACTGTTAACCCCCATATAGGGGCGTTACAAGAGCGGAGAAAAAAATCACCTTTTATATGATATCAGCCAAGAGTGCAAACAAAAAATGGCCAATTTGATTGTGTTCTTTAAAATATGTGAAAATGGTCTTATTTTGAAAAAATGAAATTTTTGAAAAATGATATTGAAAGTGTTACTTATTCTAGCTCTTGTGGCATTAAGTAAAAAGGTTGTTAGTTAGATACCCAAGATTTATATTGTTCACATATTCAATTTGAAAAAAAAAAAGAAAAAAAAAACTTCATTCTAAATTTCTAACATTTTCAAGGCATGACATTTATCGGGGCAATTATACTGCATTAATAAATATTGATTTCAATTAAATTCTTATTTTAATTAATAGCCTCTACTGACAAAAATTCCTAGCTCTATCCCTAAAGATAAATCAATTCAAAGTAAAAATATCGGATTTGCCCTTTAAGTTTTCTGTCCATAAAACTCTAGTTTTCTATTGAAAAAACTCTACTTTTCTATTTAGAAAGCTGTTACACAATTACAGCTACCAGAGATGTGATACTAAACAAAAATCGACATGTCAATTTTAAATAAATTATTTTTCTACATGAAAAATTTAACACACATTTTTAATTAATTAACAATAGCAAACCTATTAAATTAATTAATCTTAATTAATTGATCTATATGCTATAAGTATATATTAAAATATAAAATAAAATAACACATTAAATATATTATTTTCATAACTTTTAAAAAATAAATATAACAATAATATTAATATTTCTATTAAAAAAAGTCGGGCAATAAAGAAAACTGCAAAAAAAAAAAAAAAAGATGAAGCCAATTGCTGTCACATAATAATCACGTTCCTTGTCTCCAAAATAAGTGTTTGCGTTATAACTCATAAGCTGTTTCAGTAGCACCCTCTCGAACATTCCAACACACACCTTATCCGATCATGATCAATCTGCAAACCTGAAAGAAGCTCTCCAGACTCTACTAGAATATTTTTCCCACTTTTTCTCACAGTAACCACACGAACAATCCAGAGAAAATCAGAAAATAATATATATATATGTATATCTATACTCATATCACGATCCACCACCACCAAGAAAATAGAAGAGAAACCTCAAAGAAACTTTCCCACACTTTCCCTTACTTTCTCATTAAAAAACAAAAAACAAGAGATGGCCAAAGCAAAACTCCTTGTAGTTTCCAGCTTTCTCATCATCTTCTCAATCCTGACCGTCCAAACCACGACCTTAGTCCCGTACACACGATCGCCGCTGTGGGACCTATTCGACGACCCGTTCTGGATCCTGGAACAGACGCCCCTGACGGTCCCGAAAGGGCCGGAGGCGACCTTGGGACTGGCGCTGGCACGTGCGGACTGGAAGGAGACTGCGGTGGCGCACGTGATAACGCTGGACGTTCCGGGGACGAAGAAGGAGGACGTGAAGATCGAGGTGGAGGAGAACCGGGTGTTGAGGATCAGCGGCGAGAGGAAGGAGGAGGCGGTTGAGGAGGGATCCGACGGCGAGAAGTGGCACAGGGCTGAGAGGATCAACGGCAGGTTCTGGAGACAGTTCAGGACAGTGAAAAAGAGTTGGAAGCATAAATATCAAATCTGTTTAGATATTATAATTTTAACCTTTACTTGGCCAACTAGCCAATTGGTTCGAATAACAGGCTAAAATTTATAAAATAAAAATGTGTAAAATAAAAGGTCGCGATCGTGTGCTGCATGAACTAATTTTTCCCTTCAAATCAAATACCTTATTAATTTTAATATAATTTTGGTGGTATAATAATAATAATAATAATAATTTTTTCCCCTATTGCTATGAAATGATCTAACATGTTGAATCTGATACTGTTAACCTTTTTTTTTTTGAAACGTAATACTTTTTTTCTCTTTTAACTTTTCTTTTCTATATCTGTAGTTATGGAAAATTAAAATCTTATCATAATCTATGAGTTAACCTATTCTTTTTCTTAAAAAACGAAAAGGATGTTTATTTATATTTTATATATTACGATAAGTATTTGATTGAATTGAACTTTTAGTCAGTAACGAGTTCTTTATACTTCTACTTTGCACAAGAAATATTTGATTGAACAATTAATTTACACTAAATAAAGTAAAATTGAAATAGTCATTGAAATTTTTCTTAATTATTAAAGTGGAACTGACAAAATTAAATTAGTTTAATTCAGGAACATATGATTATAATTCAAAAGCACGTAAAAAAAGTTGAATGTATAACCAAGTGTAAAGAAAAAAAGGGCATGTTGCCATAATTAGTAAGTCATGTGAAAAGTATTTGGGTTATTCCATCTAAAAACCTAACCTTTTATCAATTTGACAAAAATTTTGTACACGAAATTTGAAGCTGGAGGATCAATTATAAAAAAATTTTAGTTCAAAGATGAATCCGTCAAACCCATAAAAGTTTAGGAAATCGGGTGTAAAAACACTCTACAAAATACTAAATATGTACCCGAGTATTTATATAAAAATTTGTAACTCTGGCACTGTATGCAGGTTGCCTGGAATGCAGATCTTGAACAAATCAAGGCTCATCTGGAGAACGGCGTTCTGAGAATCACTATTCCCAAGTTTACAGAGGAGAAAAGGAGGCAACCCAGGGTTGTGGACATCAAAGAAGAGAGGGCTTTGGCTCAGGATATCAAGGCTTCCAAGGCTGATCTGTGATGATCAGGAGATTCAATGCGGTTTTTGTGTATGTAATGTAACGTATCAAAGAGAGAGAGAGAGAGATAATATGATGCTTTGGTGGCCTAATTCTCAATTGTGCCAAAAAAAAGGTGTCTGTGTGACTATGTGACGGTTGTTGCCCTGCCCATCTTTGTATGTTTTGGCGGTTTGGTATCACATAGTGGTTTACATTCACAATAAGATGTTGTTTTTGTTGCTTTATCTAGAATATAATGCTGTAAGTGGTCTAATTCTCAATTTGGGGGTGGGGGAGGAAAATAAAAGTCTTCGTGATTATGGGAAGGGATAGGTTGAATCCTTTCATTGATAAAAAGATCAAAATTAGTAGGTTCGGAGGGGATTTTCTCTCTAATCAAACACTAGATTCATCCTCTTCCTTCATCCCTTTTCCATTTGTTTGTTCAAAATTAAGTGTTGACTGGCAAAAACTATATATTTGTGCAAATGCTGCAATAAGACCTTCTAAAAGGTTTTATTAACGAATTTTTTTATTGACTATTACATTTGCATCTGATGGTCAAACTTAAATAAGCTTATTGTAAGTTAAGTAGGATTGTAAACATCATATTAATAAACTAAAAATAAAAAAAAAAAAAAAAAAGAAGAAAAGAGGCAGGGACGAATCTTCTCCTCCACCTATGGCCGGAGTCACCAAAGTTCACTCTTTACAGCGGCATAGGTTGCGATCCATAGCAATGCGATAGTATAATGAAGGCACCACGATCTTGCGATTTAAGTGTTGATTGACAAAAGCTATAGATTTGGGCAAATGCTATGATAAGACTTTCTAAAAGGGTTTATTAATGAAATTTTTTTATTGACTATTAGATTTGCATTTAACGATCAAAATTAAACAAATTTATTGTAAGTCAAATAGAATTGTCTACACTAGTTAATAAACCAAAAAAAAAAGATGGGCGAATCTTCTCCCCTACCTCCCACTAAAGTTATCGAAGGTCATGATTTGTAGCATCATAGGTTGTGATCTACCTCTACACGACAGTAAAATGGAGGCGCGACGATCTCATGATTGAGGACGAGAAGGAGGCAACCTATTTCGACGGAGGTCACCACGAGACCCACAAGATCATTATTACGATTTCGTGAGGGGTCAATGCGACGCTATCTATCTTTGAGGGGTGTCCTCCTGTAACGTCCCGAAATTTATTTAATGTTAATGTACTATAAATGATGAATTAGTGTGCCATAATTAACGTTTTAACATTTATTAGACTATTTGGTTGGATTTTTGAATTTTTGGTTGTTTTGTTAAATTAATGAATTCGAAGGATTTCTTATTGTTTTAAAATGATGTTTTGAGTTTTAAAACACAACAATTTGTAAAATGTTAAAAATACTCTGTTTTTGCAAAACCGTGGGCGGCACATGGTTTTCGCACAATAAAATCGCCCACCGATTTTCTCTATTTATTTCCTTCCTCTCTCTCTCCTCTCATTCTCTCCCGGTTTCACTTTCTCTCTCTCCTCTCTCTCTCTCGGCAGCTCTCTTTCTCTCTCAATTCTCTCTCAAATTTTTGAAACCACATTCGAATCCAAGCTTCGGGTTAGCGAGGAGGAAGCTCGGGGATGTGATTCGGCAACCGAGAACGCGGATTGAAGCTTCGATTCGAGGTTAGATTCGAAATTTCTAAACTTTTTACAAAATTTCCAATTTTGTGTGTTTTTGAAATCTAAGTTTGTTTAAGCTTAGAAAACCGTGGATTTGTGTTAAATGAACTTAGAACAACTAGAATCTAAGCCTAGATTGAAGAAAAACGGATTGGATTCAAGATTTTTCATTTTTCTCCTCTTTTTCTCATTTTCGGATTTTTGAGGATTTTGAGTTTAAATGATTCCAAACATGTTCTAGAATGTTTTTCTATCAACTATAGTTGTTTTTCATGCCTGGTATTTGAGAAAAACAGGTTAGAAACAAGATTTGGATTTTGGGGATCGAGAAACCCGTGGCTGGGATTTCTGGGTTTTCCCAGTTCGGCAGGCCGGAGTGATGATCGGCAGGCCGGTGTTCTTCCGACCGGCAGGCCGAATCTGGAGAAATGTTCGGCAGGCCGAACCTTGTTTCCGGCAGGCCGAACTGTGCAGTTCGGCAGGCCGAAGCAGGGCGTCCGACAGGCCGACCGAGGCATGGAAAATTTTGTGATTTTTACCCGTTTTCACTGTTTTGAACCCAGATTTAAACCCCAACCTTATAGGATGATTTTAAAGGTACAAATGGCACACTAGGACATCATGAAATGATTTAGTAACATAGAATGTCTCAAATTAGATATTGATCGACTTAGTTTGTATCTAGGATCGTTCGTGGTTCCGTGGAGCTAACGTATAGCGGACCAGGATTACGGTGTGGGGTACCGGCACGAGTACTGAGGTAGGACTTCTATCCTATTTCTTTGGTAGCCTGGTTTTGAAATGATTTGGCTTTGAAAAGGATTTCTATCCAAAATGTTTTCAACGGTTGTTTGAAAATGGTTTTATCGGTTATATTTTAATATACCGTGATATGAAATGAATTTCATAATAAATGTAATTGACAACACTCGGTAATTGGGTTTTGAATGATAATGATAATAAACACATGGGCATGATGCCATATCAGAGATCGGGTCGTGTAGCGATCGACCTTGGGGGCAGGTCCCGAAACCCAGCTGGGCCACTACGGTGGTGATTTCATGGTTTGCCTAGGTAAAAGTAAATTGGTGTTTTGATTTGACGAGTAGACTGTTCTGTGCCAGGACGGTTCTACTCAAATTATTTATCTATTTATTTATTTAAGTTTCCTTTGAATAACTTCTAATAATGTTGTGTTCCTTTGCGTTAAACTATTTTTATAAAACATAGTTCTACTGAGCCTTTCGCTCACGTTTTATTGTTTTAAATTTCCCCCATCTAGGTGGTCTTCCATTTAGGTTTGGAGAAGATTCTTCAGACCGAACTCAGGAGCAATAGGAGGGTTTATTTATATTCTGTATTATTTAAACAAGGCATGTAAGAGTTAACTTTATTTGTACTTGGACTGTAATTGTATTTATGATATTGTCAAAACCATGTGTGTGCACAAGTTGTGGGTTGTGGAACCCATATTCGCGGTTTTTATTCAATTATTATTATTTGCTAAATATTTATAAACTCTTTTATAAAATGTGGTGGAAAATCCTCTTATTTCTTACTTAATTTGAGTCTTAAACCATTGGTTTTTAATTAAATTCTCTTTTAATTAATCTAAATATTCCGCCACGTCACCTCCTGTACTCCGGGGCGTGACAGAATGGTATCAGAGCTCAAGGTTATGAACCTTGGGAATTGTGCACACATAGGTTTGACAATGAAATACCTCTGACAGTCCAAATTTTGTTTTCAGAAGTGAGAGAATGGCACCTAGACGTCGTTCGACTGCTGACGCCGAGTTTGGAAATGATGAGAGCATGATGAGGTCTATGTTTGCGGCCTTCCGGCAGATGACAGCCAGGGCTAGACCGGAAGACTCCAGTGTTGGTAGTCGGCATGCTTTTTTTAAGGAATTTCGACGGGCGTCTATTCTGACTTTTGATGGCAATGGGGATCCGCAGTTAGCAGAGTATTGGTTGGATTCAATCTTGAAGCATTTGGATACTCTTGGTGTGCCTGAGGAGTATCGTGCGGAGTTTGCGGCGTATAAGCTCGAGGGTGGCGCCAACACCTGGTGGAAACAAACTAAGCGTCTGGAGCGCGGTGGCGATATCGGTTGGGACAAGTTCGAGGAGCTGTTCTATGATCGGTATTTTCTGCAGGGATATAGAGATTAGAAAGCAGCTGAGTTTTATAGATTGCAGCAGGGTGACCTTTCAGTTCGGGAGTATGAGGCAAGATTTAACGAGTTGGCTAGGTTTGCTCCATCAGTTGTGGCATCGGAGCGTGAGAAATGCATCAAGTTTCAGGAGGGACTCAAGGCTCCTATTCGGCGGCAGTTGGTTGCCCTACGGCTTAGGGGTTTCGGAGAGCTTGTGTCATCGGCGATCTCCGTGGAGAATGATTACGTGCAGTATTGTGAGGACCGAGCCAAGGCTTCAGGAGGACCGCAGAGGAGTGGCAGGAAGAGCATTAGTAGTCGTCCAGCTCTAGGGAAAGGCAAGCAAGGCGGTGCGACCAGTGGCAGTAGCAGTTCGTCTGGCAGCGGGCGCAGCAATCCCTACAGCTTTCATTGTCATTTCTGTCAGCAGCCCGGACACATCAAGAGGAATTGCCCGATCAGGAGTGCTCGTCTTGGATCTCAGACCGGGGAGGATGCCAGTCATTCATCTCAGCCTCAGCCTCAGACCCTACCTCTGCCTCCGCAGTACCCGCAGTTGCAATATCTGCAGTTTTCTCCTCAGCAATTCTCATATCCGGCACGGGGGCAGCAGCCGCAGTATTTTCAGCGCAGTGTTCCTCAGTATAGAGCACCGAGTACAGGTAGTGTGTAGTCGTCTCCATCTCAGCAGCATCGGCCGAGTAATCCAGGACCCAGTAATGTTGGTAGAGGAAAAGGAAAGGCGCCAGTACAGGTTCATGCAATGGCATCTGGAGGGTCAGATTCTCAGACTGGTAACGCGGTTGTCGATGGTATGATTTTGGTTTCCAGATCTTTGGCTCGCGTTTTATTTGATACCGGTGCCTCTCATTCTCTCATTTCGAGTTCTTTTGTACATGCCTTGGGATTAGAAGTAGAAGAGTTTAAGGAACCCCTAGTCATAACTTCTCCCTTGGGGCGGGTGTGTGTGAATTGTATGTGTAAATCATGTAAAATAAAGATTGGGGATGAGATTTTGAAAAGTGATTTGATTATACTCCCCATGAGTTCCTATGATGTGATCTTAGGGATGGACTGGTTGTCCAGGTATAGTGCAGTTGTGGACTGCCAACTTAGAAAAGTGACCCTAGTGTCTGATAGGGGGACGGTAATCACTTACCAGGGTGGTGGTGATTGGCTAATGAGTGAGCGTCTCATGAAGTCGTGTTTAGGAGGGCGAAGGAATCTAGATTGTTTTGCTTTTCTTGTCAATCTAGATTGCGAGCCCTATGTTTCGAAAGGTAGTGCAGTGATTCCGGTGGTTGGTGAGTTCGAGGATGTCTTCCCCGACGAGTTATCAGGGTTACCACCGCATCGGGAGATTGAGTTTGGTATCGAGTTGTTTCCAGGGACATCACCAATTTCTATGGCACCTTATCGGATGGCGCCGGCAGAAATGAAGGAATTGAGGAAGCAACTTCAGGAGCTTGCTGATAAAGGGTATATTTGGAATAGCACATCTCCGTGGGAGCACCTGTTTTGTTTGCTAAGAAGCACGATGGGACTCTCAGGTTATGTGTGGATTATCGGCAGCTGAATCGTGTTACGGTGAAGAACAAGTATCCCTTGCCTAGGATTGATGAGCTATTTGATCAGTTGGGAGGTTCGCGATACTTCTCGAAGATTGATTTGCGTTCAGGTTATCATCAGCTCAGGATCAACGAAGAGGATATTCCCAAGACAGCTTTTAGGACTCGGTATGGGCACTTCGAGTTTCTGGTTATGTCTTTTGGGTTGACGAATGCTCCAGCAGCTTTTATGGATCTGATGAACAGGGTATTTAGGCCGTATCTGGATCAGTTTATGATCGTGTTCATCGATGATATTCTTGTGTATTCTAAGACATGGGATGAGCATGAGCAGCATCTTCGGGTCGTGCTTCAGACTCTGCGGGAGCACCAGTTGTATGCTAAGAGGGAAAAATGTGAGTTCTGGTTGACCGAGGTCAAGTTTCTGGGTCATGTCATCTCGGAGCATGGTATTTCAGTGGATCCATCCAAGATTGAAGCTATATTGGAGTAGGAACGACCAAGAAATGTAGCGGAGATTCGTAGCTTCTTAGGTCTTGCAGGATATTACAGGAAATTTGTAAAGGATTTTTCGAAGATTGCAGCTCCGTTGACGAGATTGATCAAGAAAAATGTCAGGTTTGAGTGGGATGAAGATTGTGAGCTTGCTTTTCAGGAATTGAAGAACCGGTTGACTTCAGCTCTAGTGTTGATTATTCCTAGCAGTGACGAGCCGTATGAGGTTTATGCTGATGCTTCAGGGCGTGGACTTGGATGCGTGTTGATGCAGCATGGGCGTGTGGTTGCGTACGGATCGAGACAGCTACGACCTCACGAGCGGAATTATCCTACTCACGATTTAGAGCTTGCGGCGGTGATCTACGCGCTGAAGATTTGGAGATGTTACTTGTATAGAGCATCGTTTCAGGTCTTCTCCGATCACAAGAGTTTGAGGTATTTGTTCACTCAGAGGGATCTCAATCTGAGGCAGCGCAGATGGGTAGAGTACATGGAGGATTATGATTTCGCGTTGCAGTATCATCCTGGAAAAGCTAATGTGGTAGCGGACGCGCTTAGCAGGAAGTCTTCAGGGATTCTCGCTTGTTTGATTTTTGAGGACTGGAGCAGGGATGCGACAGTGAGTGAGTATCGGCTACTGTATCGTGAAGATGGTGATCGAGTTTCGTTATATCATGTGGAAGCGACTCCAGCTCTTATTCGGATGGTGAAGCAAGGTCAGTGGCAGGATCGAAATTTGCAGGGGATTTGGTCGCGGATTCAGAACGGAGAGCAGTTCGAGGAATGGAGCGTGCATGCAGATGGATCGTTGTACTTCCGGGAGCGTCTTGTAGTTCCAGTTATCACCGAGGTGATGAAAGCCGTTCTAGATGAAGCTCATAGGTCTCAGTTTGCTATTCATCCAGGGAGCACCAAGATGCATCGTGATTTGAAGAGGCAGTATTGGTGGAGAGGCATGAAGAAAGATGTTCGCGAGTACGTGGCCAAGTGTTCGACGTGTCTCCAGGTGAAAGCTGAGCATCAGAAGCCTGCAGGTCAGCTTCAGCCGCTTCCTATTCCAGGGTGGAAATGGGAGCATGTGACGATGGATTTCCTCACAGGTTTGCCGAGGACGGAGCAGCGGCATGATACAGTTTGGGTTGTAGTCGACAGGTTGACGAAATCGGCGCATTTCATTCCGTTTAGGTCAACGTGTTCGAGGAAGATTCTCGGGGAGTTGTATATGCAGAACATTGTGAGGTTGCATGGAGTTCCTTTATCCATCACCTCTGATCGAGATACCAGGTTTAATGCTAAGTACTGGAGGAGTTTTCAGGAGGCTTTGGGTACAGATTTGAACTTCAGTACGGCATTTCATCCTCAGACGGATGGGCAGTCTGAGTGGGTTATTCAGGTTCTCGAGGATATGTTGCGTGCTTGTGCGTTGGACTTCGGCGGGAATTGGAAGCAATGTTTGCATTTGGCGGAGTTCGCGTACAACAATAGTTATCAGGCGAGTATCGGCATGGCACCATTTGAGGCGTTGTATGGGCGACCGTGTCGGTCACCTGTGTGTTGGGCCGAGCCAGAAGATAGAGTTATTCTTGGGCCAGATGAGATTCGTGACAGCAACAAGAAAGTCGCGGTGATTCGAGATCGATTGAGAGCAGCTCAGAGTCGGCAGAAGAGCTACGCGGATAGGAGACGTAGACCCTTAGAGTTCGCGGTTGGAGATTTTGTTCTCTTGAGGGTGTCACCTCGTAAGGGAACTATGCGGTTCGGAGTGAGTGGGAAGCTCGCGCCGAGGTATATCGGGCCGTTCGAGATCACTCAGCGTGTTGGTGTGGTCGCTTATCGGCTTGATCTTCCGCCCAAACTTTCTCATGTGCACGATGTGTTTCATGTGTCGATGCTTAGGAAATGCCCACCTGGGCAGGATAAGATAGTATCGTTTCACGATGTGCAGGTTCAGGAGGATACGACGTACAAAGAAGTGCCGATTCATATTATCGACCGGAAAGTGATTAGCTTGCGTCGTCGCGAGATACCGTTGGTAAAGGTTGTGTGGCAGCATCACGGGGTTGATGAAGCCACTTGGGAATTAGAGTCGAGTATGCGGGAATTGTATCCGCATTTGTTTTGCTTTTGAGATGAGTTGTAAATTTCGAGGACGAAATTTCTTTTAGGGGTGGAGAGTTGTAACGTCCCGAAATTTATTTAATGTTAATGTACTATAAATGATGAATTAGTGTGCCATAATTAACGTTTAACATTTATTAGACTATTTGGTTGGATTTTTGAATTTTTGGTTGTTTTGTTAAATTAATGAATTCGAAGGATTTCTTATTGTTTTAAAATGATGTTTTGAGTTTTAAAACACAACAATTTGTAAAATGTTAAAAATACTCCGTTTTTGCAAAACCGTGGGCGGCACATGGTTTTCGCACAGTAAAACCACCCACCGATTTTCTCTATTTATTTCCTTCCTCTCTCTCTCCTCTCATTCTCTCCCGGTTTCACTTTCTCTCTCTCCTCTCTCTCTCTCGGCAGCTCTCTTTCTCTCTCAATTCTCTCTCAAATTTTTGAAACCACATTCGAATCCAAGCTTCGGGTTAGCGAGGAGGAAGCTCGGGGACGTGATTCGGCAACCGAGAACGCGGATTGAAGCTTCGATTCGAGGTTAGATTCGAAATTTCTAAACTTTTTACAAAATTTTCAATTTTGTGTGTTTTTGAAATCTAAGTTTGTTTTAGCTTAGAAAACCGTGGATTTGTGTTAAATGAACTTAGAACAACTAGAATCTAAGCCTAGATTGAAGAAAAACGGATTGGATTCAAAATTTTTCATTTTTCTCCTCTTTTTCTCATTTTCGGATTTTTGAGGATTTTGAGTTTAAATGTTGTTTAAATGATTCCAAACATGTTCTAGAATGTTTTTCTATCAACTATAGTTGTTTTTCATGCCTGGGATTTGAGAAAAACAGGTTAGAAACAAGATTTGGATTTTGGGGATCGAGAAACCCGTGGCTGGGATTTCTGGGTTTTCCCAGTTCGGCAGGCCGAAGTTCATGTTCGGCAGGCCGGAGTGATGATCGGCAGGCCGGTGTTCTTCCGACCGGTAGGCCGAATCTGGAGAAATGTTCGGCAGGCCGAACCTTGTTTCCGGCAGGCCGAACTGTGCAGTTCGGCAGGTCGAAGCAGGGCGTCCGGCAGGCCGACCGAGGCATGGAAAATTTTGTGATTTTTACCCGTTTTCACTGTTTTGAACCCAGATTTAAACCCCAACCTTATAGGATGATTTTAAAGGTACAAATGGCACACTAGGACATCATGAAATGATTTAATAACATAGAATGTCTTAAATTAGATATTGATCGACTTAGTTTGTATCTAGGATCGTTCGTGGTTCCGTGGAGCTAACGTATAGCGGACCGGGATTACGGTGTGGGGTACCGACACGAGTACTGAGGTAGGAATTCTATCCTATTTCTTTGGTAGCCTGGTTTTGAAATGATTTGGCTTTGAAAAGGATTTCTATCCAAAATGTTTTCAACGGTTGTTTGAAAATGGTTTTATCGGTTATATTTTAATATACCGTGATATGAAATGAATTTCATAATAAATGTAATTGACAACACTCGGTAATTGGGTTGTGAATGATAATGATAATAAACACATGGGCATGATGCCATATCAGAGATCGGGTCGTGTAGCGATCGACCTTGGGGGCAGGTCCCGAAACCCAGCTGGGCCACTACGGTGGTGATTTCATGGTTTGCCTAGGTAAAAGTAAATTGGTGTTTTGATTTGACGAGTAGACTGTTCTGTGCCAGGACGGTTCTACTCAAATTGTTTATCTATTTATTTATTTAAGTTTCCTTTGAATAACTTCTAATAATGCTGTGTTCCAATGCGTTAAACTATTTTTATAAAACATAGTTCTACTGAGCCTTTTGCTCACGTTTTATTGTTTTAAATTTCCCCCATCTAGGTGGTCTTCCATTTAGGTTTGGAGAAGATTCTTCAGACCGAACTCAAGAGCAATAGGAGGGTTTATTTATATTCTGTATTATTTAAACAAGGCATATAAGAGTTAACTTTATTTGTACTTGGACTGTAATTGTATTTATGATATTGTCAGAACCATGTGTGTGCACAAGTTGTGGGTTGTGGAACCCATATTCGTGGTTTTTATTCAATTATTATTATTTGCTAAATATTTATAAACTCTTTTATAAAATGTGGTGGAAAATCCTCTTATTTCTTACTTAATTTGAGTCTTAAACCATTGGTTTTTAATTAAATTCTCTTTTAATTAATCTAAATATTCTGTCACGTCACCTCCCGTACTCCGGGGCGTGACACCTCCTCTGCCTTCTACAGTCGAGGGTGGAGACTGGCATTGGCGGGGAAGATCTTCGTACCCACCCTCACACGAAGGTCACGTGTCGCAATCGGCAGAGGTTGCAAAGGTCGCCTGTATAACGACCCCATCTACGTAGCTGTTACTTAACTTGAACATAATCGTAACTTCAACATACTTTAATATAAAGTATTAAAAATTACGGAATAAAAATTTTAAATGAATTAGTGATGATAAAGAATTCATAACATATAACCTTGAAAGAAATATTAATCATTTCTCAAAACTTAATTTTGCAAAACTAACATAATAATATTGATTTTTCAAACATGAAAATAACGTAATAATCATTACGGTTTAACATAATCATAATTCGTAAAAACTTAATCTTTGCATACCTCATAATATTAATTTCTTAAACATAACCATAATAATTTTCTTGAAACTTTTTCTTTAAATGTAAGAATAGTTATTTAAAAACTATTACTTTTAAAACATTTCTTAATTTAAATAAAACTATTTCAAAAGAATTTTGAATTAAATGATGGAAGAAAGATGGAATAAAATCATACTAAATGCCCTTTAAAACCTCCTTAAATCTAACATAATCATTTCTGAAAGCATAAACATCTAAATTTTCATAATAATAACTTCGTAAAATCGTATTCATAAAATTTATTTCTTAATTGGACGCAAAACTCATAAAAGCATTTTTAATTATAAATAATCATATAATTTTCTTACTTAACGCTATGGTGCCCTCCTTTCGAGCTAATTTCACTCCAATAAAAATCGTCTACTACCAGCTGCACGTGGATTGAGCCGACTTAAATTGCAGCAACGAAGTCCAAAGTGACGTTTCCACCAATGTATGATCACTAGGAAGCATTCCTAGAGATTCATGGTCGCTCAAGGAGCACTGCAGAGTATGCTTCACAAATTATAGATTCAACGAGATACAACTAGACCCGCTTAGCTCGAAGTCCAAGTAAGTAGGAATCTCGCCTATAATATAAACGGTCTTAAATAAAATGTTTTAAATGTTTTCATAAAAATTTATGAAAAATGCATGATCAGTGATTTGTTATACTATTTTATATTATGATGTGTGTTATGTTATGTTATGTCATGGCATGATATGCTGTGAAGGTGTTATGATTAATGTATGATGTATGTAATATTTAAATCATGTTATGTCATGGCCACATAGGTAGGGTCGTTACAACCTGGGTGAAGATGTCGTCAAGGGCATCCTCCTTTACTTCCTGCCGTCGAGGGTGGAGGCTGGCATCGGGGGGGAAGATCTTTGTACCCACCTCGGGCGAAGGTCACGTGCAGCGACCGACGGAGGTTACGAAGGTCGCCTGGGTTAAGAGACCCTATTGTGATTTTGATGAAGGATAGGTCACGAAAGTTGCCTAAGTCGCGATAGTGGCTTTGGAAGGCAGCAGCGAAGTGGGATTGCCAAAGTTTTTCTAGTTCTTTTTTTCTTTCTTTTTTTTTTTTATGTCAATCGGCTTTTCTTTTTTAGTTGTTTTTTAATTTTTTTGAAAGGATTTTTTTCATTGAAAAAAGTTGTTATTAAGTGTGGTTGGATGTATTTTTACTTCTATAAGACTATGATTTTGTAGCCTTGATTTCAAATCAAACCGTTAAAAAAACCTCATTAAAAAGAAAAAGTCTTATCAATAAGATCTTTTAGGGGGTCTTATCATAGTCATCCTTGAAGATTTATGTATTAAGTAAAATTCAGTGACATATATTTGATGGGAACAAAAAAAACCAAGGTATACTTTTTTAACTAAACATAAAATATGGATTTTAAAAAGGCAAATAACCTTTTTGTAAAAGATGCGGCAGATTTTTTCCCCTAACTTTTGCATGTTTCTAAAAATGTTCCAAAGTTAATAAAGTCAAGAAGCACGGAGTCTCATGTTTAGGATGCGTACTTCGTTAACCGAATTAGAAATCATTGTGTTCCTATTTTATGGGTGATTACGAGATAAACTAGAAGTGGGATCACATATAATAGTTGCTTAATAGCTTCATTAAGACTGATAACTGTAAACCATCAGAGTAAATAGATGTGAGTTTCTTTCTACTACAACTATCTCGCCTCTTTCAGCACACTAACAAATTTTAATAGAGCAGGAATAATAATAATAATAATAATAATAATTCAACTGTCGGAAGCGTATGAGCGGAACACCACGTCGGATCTCCAAACGGTATGAGTCTGTGGATTGTCTTTCGAAAAACCTCACAAGATTTTGCTTATTGAAATATGCTCAGGGTTATATGGCAATTACAAGAACTTCCGTAGGGTTCCACAACTTGAAAACTCCACTAAGAATAAATATCAAAAGGTAGCCCGAGAGAGAGGAAAAAAAAAAAAAGAGCAGAGAAAAGTTACGCATATTTTTCTCTCTTAGATATTTTCATATTTCTAATATGTTGATTATTTGTGTTAGAGTAGGTGCTCTAAGTACTAATGGTGTAATAGTTTTTGAGACATTTAAATAATAAAAAGTTTATTATTTTTATATATCAAAATGCGTCCCTTTTTTGTTTATTATGTTAAATGTATGATAAGTTAAACAAAACTCTGAGTTTTGTTTAAGTAAGGATAAATTACACTAACACCCTCTATGTTTTATCCTAATTACAGTGACACCTCTAGACCAAAATTAATCACACTGACACCCTTTGACTTTTCAAAAAATTACAGAGAGATCAGCTATTGTTAGAGTTGGTCGTTAGTTTTATTAAAAATGCCAAAACTGCCCCTCCATCTATCAAAAAATATTTTAAGCTAGCTATCACTTGGAAATGACACTTTTGACCTTATTTGACATTAAAAATGAGTATAAACATTTTGAAGATGCTTGTAACTACAAATTCTAAACTTTTAAACCTTTTTTTTTTGAGAAATTTACATTTATAAAAGGATATAATTATTCTTCCACTAAAATAGCATACAACATTGAAATACATCTAATACAAATTAGCATTTTATAGTGCAAAGTCACAACATAAAGATGACAATTATATGTCCAAAGTAAGATAAAATACAGTCCTAGCAAAAAGAAAAATAAAATTAGGTAGTCTAAATAAAGTTCACAAGTCATAATATATTAAAATCACATAGTCTAAACAAAGGTACATAAGCCATAATATTTTAAAGATTATATAGTCCAAAAAAGGTCAATTAGTCATCGAGATAAAAAATAAACAACATAAGTTTAAAATTTTAAAATAAATCATGTTCACATAAGTGCCACCAACACATAGTAAAACAAAAGGACCGTTATCCATCAAGAGTTGCCACCACCATCAAACTAGTCAAACATCATTTTGTCTACATCAAACAACAATGCTATCACAATATTTATCAAATACTTCTACTAAATAAGTAGCTAGTATCTTTAAAAAAAAATTAACAAGCTAAAGGAGACGAAACCTTACCTGATTATTATGAACAACCAACTGCATACTGTGACACCCGGGCATTTTTAATATATTAAAAATACGAGTATTATTGCTTAATTTAATTTTTATGATAAATTCCATAAAAGCAACAATAGGATTTTTAAGGGAAAAAATCATGCCATAATCTTACACGAGAAAGGAAAGATATGAAAATAAGCTAGAAAGCTTAATTTTACAAAATATGTTGCAACAAATGTTAAAACAAAAAGACAATTTAAGAAAAATATTGTATAATAATAGGAAGAATTATATAGAGATGGCAATTTCAGACACGGCACAATGACACGATACGAAAACGGCACAATATAAATTGGCTTGAACCGCATGATTATTAATTGAGCTATAAATGGGTTGGCACGAATAACACAAAAATAAACATGTTGGATTCGTGCTGGCACGTTTAACATGCTTTAACACGTTTAATTAAACGTGCGGTAAATGTGTTAACATGACACGGCACGACCCCCCTGTTTATAGCACATTTAAACTTAAAATAAAATAAATCATGATTTTGCAATTTTAAAGATTCAAACCTAGCACCTAAAGTATATTATTAAGCTTACATCCACCACACTAAATGATCATGTAAGGTATATAGCTTTTAATGATTTTGCAAGTATTGAGAATTGAACCCCCACTATTGGTAGCATTATAATGCTTACCAGCCTTGCCTCCGCCACGCTTGATGACCTGCTAGTGTAAAGTAATAGTTTTTATTTTATTTATTATGATTCTCTTACCTTTTTGTTCAAAAGTCCCACATCGACAAAAAACAAAAACTTTTGGCACAAGTCCTCTATATAAGAACTTATTTCTCCCCGGTTTTGTTATCTATTATTGGAGCTATTTATAACTTTAAAAGTAATTTTTTCAAATCTGACTTAAAAGGTTAGATTGGAGAAAAAATATATTTTAAAACATTTAATAATTTAATGATAGGAAAGGTAAGAACATTAAGAACATTTTAATTTAAAAAGAGGAATATTTTAGTGTTTTGAATTTTGAATTGGAAATTAAATAGAACATGATGTTAATTTTTTTATTTTTTTTATTTTTTAGGTTATAAATGTGTTATAATTGTGTTAAATTATTATGGTTTATTTAATAATCATGTTAATCGTGTCATGTCGTGTTATGCATGTTACGAGTGTGTTATGTTCGTGTTTGTGTTATAGACACATTTATTAATCGTGTCGTATTCGTGTTTAGTGTAATCGTGTTATGTTGTAATCTTGTTGACACGAACATGACACATAACACATTTTGTCAGCTCTAGAATTACACAGTATTAGAATAATGCATTGTAGGAATTTGACCATTTAAGGTTAAGCAGTATGAAATTAGACTGTTTATAGTTAAAGTAGTATAAAAATAATACTGTTTGGAGGACATAAATGAGTAAGGAATGCCGTGTAAGCTCGTAAAGTATAGAGAATATATTGACAGTATAAGAAAAATGTTATCAGTATAAATTTAGACTGTATAAAGTTAAATAGTATAAGAATTACATTAAGTGGTGGATATAAATAAGTATGGGAGGTTGTGGGACCTCATAAATTGTATAAAAAAAAATACTGATAGTATAAAAAAATACTATCAGTATAAATTTAGACTGTATAAAAAAATTGATGTGGGACCCACCTAAGTGCCACCTTTAAGGTGGAAAAATTGTCACCACACCCCTTAAGGTGGCCAAATCAAATCTTGCCAAGTTGCTCCAGCTTTTTATCACAAACGATGCTTAGTAGTGACTAAGCATGCTAAGTCATCAAATTTGGTAAAAAAATCAAGTTGTACTCAATATTTGTTTCATGTTATAAGAACCAAAAAAATGAGCTAAAAATGTTCCATTTTTCTTCCTCCAAAAGCGGCCCCTCCCTAAGGCAATTCTCTCTCAAATTTTTGATGAATTTCAAGCCTCCAAATCATGTATTAAAGCAAGTTTAAGTAAAGGAGATGAAGATTGAAGAGTTTTCAAGGTAAAAACCCAAGCTTTTCCTACTATGCTTAAGGGTTTTGTTTATGATTTGGATGGGATTTCCATAGGTTGTATTGCGTATAGTTTTCAAGGGGTCTTGAGGTGCTTACAAGTACCAAAAGGGAGGACTAACATCTTGAAAAGGTTAGGTAAATTCTTAGTCGTTGAAACTAAACTAAAGTTTATGTTTTATGATGTATGCCAAGTGTTTGATGAAATGTTTTGGGCTATGGCATGTAAGATGGACATTATGGCATGATTTTCTTATGTTTTATATTGATGGTGATGATGATAGAAAGAAAGCAAGTAAGGGTTTTATATTTAAAAGTAGAAAATTGTGAAACTTTGTATTTTATATAAAGTTTTAACTAGTTTCAAAGGAATGGGGTTTTGAGGGCCTAAGAGGCCAAATTATGTTTTAAGTAAGATCTGGAATTTGCCAACATAGTGAGGGAAAAAACTTTTGTGAACGAAGTTTTGTAAAATTTCAAAAGGACTAAATTGTAAAGTTTTGCAAAAATTAGATAGATTTAAAAATTAGCCAAAAAGTCCACTATAACGTTAGGAATTTCAGGAAAATTAAAACATGAAAGTTGTATAACTCATCGAAACTGTTAAAATAACATTGACAATTTGTCAAAATTCTACTCAGGTTGAGGAGTTATGAATTTTATGAAATTTTGAGCACAAAATTTCATGAAATGAAAGCATTATGAAATATTTAGAATTCGACCAAGGAGCTTTTGTTAGTTTTATTCCTTGAGAAAAACTAAACATTTTGGTATAAAGTTGTCATTTTTTATTCCAAGGGTAAAAATGTCAAGTTTTTGTGTTTCGGGCCAAAACCATAAAATCGTGTGAAAAGTAGATTTTCACTAGTAACGTCGGGTTCCCACACTGCTATAGGCAGTGAGTAATCATAGATGCTAAGTTTTAAAGAATTTAAAGTTTAGTCAAGGAAAGAGAAGAAATGAACATTAGGGGCAAAACACAAATATCTTCAAGTTTTAGGTCAAAACTAACAAAACTGTAAAGTTCTAACAAAACAATTTAATTGAAAGGAAAACCATAGTTTTTGTTTTCCATAATATTATGAGGCATAAAGAAATAAAAGTTATGTTTTAAAATGGGTTTCGAAAGTTTTTAAAGACCCGTCAAGGGTAAAATGGTCATTTGCCAAAAAGGCCAAAACGAACCTGAAACACCCAATGTTGGAAAACACCTTTTAGCAGGAAATTTCTAAAACATGTAAGAAATGAGAGTTAAAGTTAATCAAGAATTTTAATAAGCTATGAAGTTGATGAAAAAACCCATTAAGGGTAAAATTGTCATTGTTGAGAAAACGGTTAAAACAAAGTCGAACACTCCGAATTAGCAAAATGCTCTTAGATGAAAAATGTTTCATATCTTGTTAGGTAATAAACAGTCGAGTGAGATAGAAGATTTAACTACGGGATATTTAAGTTAAGTAAAGAAAAAGGTAACATGATGAGTTATAGAGTTAAGTAAAGGGAAAGGTAACCTCAGTGGGTTACAAAGCTAAGGAGAAAGAAAGGTAAATCGATGGTTTATAAGGTTAAGTAGAAGAAAGGTAAATCAATAGGATACAAAGTAAAAGAAAGTAAACCAATAGTATACAAGTTATGTAAAAATGAATGAATATTAATGATTAAGTTCTGTTATCAATCGAGCAGATTGATAATATAAAAAGTTAGCTAATAAGTCGGATGTCATTTAATCAGGACATAGAAGGCGACTAATGAAAGGAAAAGGAACGAAATGGGAACTGCTAGAACATTATCCTAGGTAAATTCAAACCTCACCTACAACATGAAGTAAATGATTTTCAAAATACTTATTATATGTTTGCAAATGTGTTTGTAATTTTTGTGTAAGTTGTTTTTAAAGTATGTTTGCATTTGTTATACAAAAGTTTTAAAGTTCAAATCAAGATTTGCAATTGTACTTGCAACTATTATGTTGCATAAAGTTCAAAAGATCAAGAAAATGTTTACAATGTATTTGTAATTATTATTCTTAAAGTATGTTTGCATGTGAAATGCACAATGTTTTAAAGAATACAAGTTATGATTTGCAAATGTGTTTAGATATGAATGTGTTAACATTTGATATGCTCACTAAAGTTAAAAAGAAGATAAAATAAAGATAAAAAAAAATGTCATACCAACATCCTTGATGTGAGGTACATAAGTAAAGTTAAAGTTATGACCTTGGTGCTTGATAGTCTTAAGTCTTCCACAAGGGAAGCAACATGTTTATGTTCTCATATTTAATGATATTGGTACTAACACTAAAGTTTACATATTGAAAGTAAAGATAAAGAATGATCATAAGATGCTCATAATTGAAAGTTCATAATTAAGAATAAATAGAATCATGCATCATGAATTTGCTTGTATTCCTTGTTATGAAGTGTTTATGTGAAATGATTATAAAAAACATTCTGAGAAATGTTTTACGTTAAATGTTTATGAAAAATATTTTTATGTTTATAAGAAAAGGTTTATGAAAGACGTTTAAAAAAATAACGTTTAAGATGAAAAACGTTTTAAGAGAAAGGTTTTTATGAGAAAAGCTTATAAAAGCGTGTTTTTAAGATTTGTGAGATTATGTTTGAACTTACTTGAGCGAAAGCTAATTAAAAGTTCCTTTATGCTGTAGGTAGTCCTATGGGTGACTAGTATGACCTGTTTGAAAGCTCGATGCTGTCGAAGACAGATACAAAGATTTGAGTATGGATACTACTACAGTATATTTTCGCTGCTCAAGAAAAATGTTTTCTGACTATTTGTTATAGTGTTTGCACAGTTTTAAGAAAATCAAAGTTTTAAGAAATGTTTTCAAAGTTTTAAGTTATATTTTACGAAATGTTTTATATAATTATAAAGTTAAGTTTTAAATTATGATCCAGTTAATGTTTCTTATTAAGTTTTAAGAAACGATTTGAAATAGTTTTAAGATCAAGTGTTGAGCAATGACTCAATTTAAAATGCAACAGAAGTCGCAATAGCTTTTAAGTATGTTTTAAAGTATGCTAGAAAGAAAGGAGAAAAGAAAAAAATTATTTAGTATTTTTCTTACAAATAAGTAAGATTAATGTTTAAGAAATGATGTTTAAGAAAGTTAAGTAACTGCCCGAAAAGGTAGGACGTCATATATACTTTCTTGTCTACTTACATGATTAGAATTGTAACACCTGAGATTTCTAATACATTAAAAATGCATCAAGTTAAGGATTATATTAAGATAAAAAGTACAATTAAAGAAAAATATTGTATAATAACATGAAAAATTATACATTATTTGAGCAATGTAGTGTAAGAATTAGATTATTTAAGGTCATGCAGTACAGAATTGGACTGTGTAGACCACAACTTTATTTTATAAAAGTACAAAAAGAAAAGAAGAAAAAAAGAGAAAATCCTAAAAAAAAAATCAACTCTCTCTCTAGATTTTCCCTCTCTCTCCTCAAATCCTGGTCAAGATTTCGGCGTCTGTTTTCGACACGTCCTGCACCAATGGAAAGCTCTCGTTGAGCCGAGTCCAACGAGGTGTCGTGCTGCCCAAAAAGCCGCTGGAGGAAGCCACACGCGCTGCCCAAAGTGACAATAAAACCTAAACTTTCTAGCGAGATATCTTTGTCGTCCGACGTCCGATCGACGTGATTCTTGTTCCTACACGACCACCGTGATGAGAGAAACAAAACCTACCCTTGGTGGCAGCTCAACAACCCCTGGATTGCTCCACCCGCCTACCGCCACCTTGCGTCGCCACACCATGGTGGAACTCCACCTTGCTAGAGGAGGTAGCCGACGCCACCCCTCCCAATGGATTCAGAGGATCAAGGGGAATAAAACCCCTCGATCAATTGCACCAAAGGAGCTTGTGGGCCGCCGCGAGTTCTTCAATTCCATCAATTTTGACGGCGTTAAGGGACTGCAATGGAGGGAAAACACTCAGAAGAGGATGGGTAGCAAAAGCCCTCGGCCAATTTCTAGTTTCCACCGCTGGAGAATCAAGATCAGAATCTCCATTTTTGGGCACCGACTTTGAGCTCCGACCTACTATGTTAGAGGCAGAATTAGGTGAAATTGGCACCGCCATTGGACTCATAAGGGTCAAATTAAGGGGGGTAGACCTGAGTCCAGCCACCAATGGACCCCGATTAACGCCAGTCAACGCCAATCAAAGTTGGTCAACAGCCAGTCAACGCCGATCAACGCCAGGTCAACAATCGATCACTGACGACTTGGGGATTTTGTGATCCGGACCTCCGATCAAAGATCTGAGACCGCCTCCCGACTCGTTTTGATGCTCTGAACGCAATGGTGACCTCTGTTCGAGCCAATTCCACTCTGGTGAAAATCATCTGGTACCAATTATACGTAGATCGAAGCGATTCAAACAGTAGTAACAGAGTCCAGAATGACATTTTCAAGAATGTATGATCTCCAGGAAGCATTTCTACCTATTCATGGTCACTTGAGGAGCACTACAGAGGATGCTTCGCATATTGTAGATACAGCAAGGTATAACTGGACCTGCTTAGCTTGGAGTCCAAGTAAGTAGGAATCTTGCCTACAGTATGAACCGTTTTAAAATAAATTGTTTTAGATGCTTTTATCAAAATTATAAAATCCATGATCAGTGATTGTTACACTATTTTATGTGAGAATGGGTTTTATAAGGTTACAAGGGTGATAAAAAGCTCGTTAAGGCTAAAATCGTCATTATTAAGGAAATGGTTAGAACAGAGTCGAATACTTCGATTTAGCATAATGTTATTAGATGAAAAATGTTCTGTAATACGTTAAGTAACGTAACCGTCATGTGAGACCAGAGATTTAATAAGGGATGTTTAAGTAAACGAGAAGTAAACCGATAGGTTACGAGGTTAAAAGGAAAAGTAACCTCGGTGGGTTACAAAGTTAAATGAAGGAAAGGCAAACCGATGGTTTATAAGGTTAAGTAAAGACAACGGTAAACAAAAGTATACTAGTCAAGTTAAAAAAAGAAAGAGTAGTTAATGTTTACATTTTATTATCAATCGAGTGGATTGATAATAAAGAAGGTTAACTAATAACTCGACTGTCGTTTGATCAGGACACATAAGCCGACCAATAGAAGGAAAAATAAAGAACGAGACAGGAATAGAATAGAGAACGTTAGAATATAGTTGGGGTAAGTTCAAATCTCACCTACAACATGAAGTAAATGATTTTTAAATGCTTATTTATATGTTTACAAATGTGTTTGCAATTGTTAAGCAAGTTGTTTTTAAAGTGTATTTGCATTTGTTATGCAAAAAGTTTTAAAGTTCAAGAAAAAGATTTGCAATGAATTTGCAATTGTTATGTTTAAAGTCTATTTGTATATTGATATGCTTAACATTTTTTTAAAAAGTTTAAGTTATGATTTTCAAAGTATTTAAAGTATATTTTGCATTACGACAATGCATAATGTTTTATAGTTTAAGTTATAAGTTTTATGATGCATTTATTATGCAATAAGCTGCATTTGTTGTACAACAAATTTTAGAATAAAACTTATAATTTGCAAAATGTGATTTCGTTATATGTTGCATTTGTTGTGCAATAAGTGTTAGAATACAAGTTATGATTTGCAAAATATGTTTGCGTTTCATGATGCATTTGTTAAGTAATATGTTGCGTTTGTTATGCAATACGTTTTATAGTACAAGCTATGAATTGCAAGTGTGTTTGCATATGATGTGATTGCATTTGAAATGCTCACTAAAGTTAATAAGAAGGTAACGTAAAGATAAGAGGAAAGTGTCGTACTAACCTCTTTGTTATGAGGTAATGAAAGTAAAATTAAAGTTTGACCTCCTAGATGTGAGGTACAAGACCTCAATGTTTGATGGTCTCAAGTCTTCCACAAGGGAAGCATCATGTTTATGATCTCATGATTAATGAGTTGGTAAGAACACTAAAGTAAAGTAAGAAAAATGAAGGTAAGATAAGGATAGTTAAGGAATGAAGATAGAAAGTTAAAGTAAGATAAGAAAAATAAAGAACGAAGATAGAAAGTTAAAGTAAGAAAAGAAAGTTTATAAGACACTCATAAATGAAAGTTCCTAATTGAGCATAAATGGAATTATGCATCCTGATTTTGCCTCAATTCCTTTTTATGAAATATTTATGTGTTATGCTATGAAAGACATTTTGAGAAATGATTTACGTTAAATGTTTATGAAAAACATTTTCATGTTTTCAAGAAAAGATTTATAAATGACGTTTTAAGAAAAAAGTTCAAGAAATGTTTTACGAAAAACGTTTATGCAAAACGTTTCAGAAATGTTTTATGGAAAACGTTTATGAAAAACGTTTTCAGAAATGTTTATGGAAAACGTTCTTGAAGAATGTTTCAAGAGAAAGGTTTTTATGAGAAAAGTTTTAAAGCATGATTAAATGATTTGTGAGTTTATGTTTGAACTTACTGAGCGAAAGCTTATTAAAAGTTTCTTCATGCTGTAGGTAATTTATTGGTGACCAGTAGGACCCGTTAGAAGAGCTGGGTGCTGCGGACGACGGATGCGAAGATTTGGGTATGGATACCACCATGGTTTTGCTTCCACTTCGCAAAGAAAAGGTTTTTCACTATTTAATATAGTGTTTTCAAAGTTTTAATAAAATCAGAGTTCTAAGAATTGTATTCAAAGTTTTAAGATACAGTTTACGATCTGTTTTATGTAATTATAAAATAAAGTTCTAAGCTATCATTTAATAAATGTTTCTTATTAAGTTTTAAGAAACGATTTGAAATGATTTTAAGGGCAAGTGTTGAGCGAGAGTCTCAACTTGAAATGTGACAGAGGTCGCATCAGTTTTAAAGAATGTTTTAAAAAAATTATTTCAGTATTTTTCTTACTAAGTAAGTAAGATTACTATTTATGAAACGATGTTAAGAAAGTAAAGTAACTACCCGAAAAGGCAGGGTCATCACAAGAATAACTAGTACTAGGTCTACTCCTCGAAGACTTAAAAGGGCATGTACAAGTGTTGTGGTCATATTGCTTGGACCACTTCCTAAGCCTCTGCTTTGACTAGCATTCACCTAAGTAGATTCTCTAGGCTCTCTACGCCTAGACCTTTTCAGTCTTCCAACCCCATGTTTGACTTTTGGCGGTCCAATTGAATCATATGTACATTAGGCCAATCGGATTTGTGAGGAACTTGGATGAATCATATCTCCATAACACATCGAGTAAGTTTGCTTTGAGAAATAAGGATCAACATATTCTTTTGGATCAGCCCTCTTATTTCTAATTGCTGCCATAACATGCCTACATAAAATGCCACTCACTTTTTAAGCTCTACATCCATATGTCTTCTTGGTTAGGTCTACAATATAGTGAATCCCATCATCATGAACCTCATACTCTTCATGACTAGCAAAGACAACAATACACATCCAGTGGAATGTTACTTGTCTTTTGAATTTTTTTCTCACCTCATTGGTAATTTCACCTTCCCAAGTTAAGCCTTTTTGGTGTTGAAAAAGAGTGCGCAGCGGAATTTTAAAAAATTTTACATCAGAGTATTTTCCAAAACACAAGTTTGACATGCGATATGCATAAATTAACCAGATCTTACTAACCTTTGTATGCCAAAGAACTTCTACAATCCGTGAAGAGAAGTAACGTTTCAAAAGAGCCTCAACCAGCTAGTCTTCTTTGTTATTCTTTGTCCATGACCGAAGTGAGTGTGGGCTCACACGTACAGCTCTTCCACCAAGTGACTCTCATTCCAACCAATTGAGAGAACCCAAAGCTAGTGTTCATTATTTGTGAACAAAAGCTCTCAGGGAGTTTTTCAGCTTCTCACCAATGGAGTATCACTCTTAATCTTTCAACTGATCTAAGTAACTTTTAAGACTTACTCCCTTTATATAGAGGTTGGGCCTAGGGTCAGTCCTTATCAAATTAGGTCTCAAAAACTTGAAACAGAATCAAATTCATATCAAATCTGATAAGATTCGCGTAGAAACATGTAATCTTATCCTTCACTCATCGACAAGCCGAACAACTTGATCGGCAGGCCGAATTGTCGAAAAGATATCTCTGCGAATCTTTTATTTTCCATCCAAGAATCTATAGGATAAAGTCTCAGTTTTAATTTAAATAACCCAATAGAGAAGTTATCTGATCAAAACAACTTTATCTAGATTATCTCTAGGAAAATAAATCAATTCTCAATAATTCTAGAAGTTTATCTTGATCTAATTTATCCAAAATTAAATCAACCGATAAACAGACAAGAATTATCCAATCCTAATAATTCAACAAGTTTATCTTAAATTAATTTTATCACAAAATTAATTCAACCGATAAACAGACATGAATTATTTGATTCTTCCAAATTTCAACCAATTTGATAAATTCGACATAAGTCACCAATTATTGGAAAAGCACGCCGTGTCGTTACAGGATGTTGTGAGCTAGCAAAGGGGATCAAATAAACCTATATAGTTCAAGCTCCCGATAATTATGAAACCCAATATCCCAGATATACATTTCATAATTATCAACTCCAACGCTACTCCACTAAAAGCTTGGAGCTGCACTCTCGAACTACATAGAATTACGAAGCCCGTGTAGCTAAATCTTCATGACATATCATAGTGTATTGTATCCCTATATGATAATCCATAATCGGCTTAAGGACAAGTTCTGTCTTACCTTCCCGATTATTTTTATCTTACGTTCCATTATCTCACCATCAGAAAACTTATTATCCAAAGACAGTATACCATTCGGTTACACCTATGTATCCAAATGGTTGAGCGCTCCAATTTTTCAATTATAGAATAACGCATATAAGAGGATATCATTACTCCTAAAGAGGAGCTATGGATTTCATATCTATGAATAATAAGTCTACGCTATCAAGAGTCATGCCTCCAACGTACCAACATGCATACCACTATTAAGATGTGGGTGTCACCCTTTGGTATATCAAAAGACACAAACCAAGACAACAAGCCCACTATTCATCTCAAAATTAAGATACATTACAAATTATTGTCTAAAGTGAATTGATTTGCCGAGACAGAATTATTAATGCAAATCAATTCACTTTATGTCTAGATACAACACATCGTCACCTATGACAACGTGCCAATGTTTCTATTCACGGAGTCCACCTCCGATGGTCAAGACAAACCATCTCCCAAAAGGGATATAGACAACATAACAATCTTTGCATGAATAAAGCGTCCAACTTTATTCCCTCGATTGCGGAACTTATGATTTAGACCATCACCTTAAGAATCGTGTCTTCTGCATAATCTGTCCATTATATGCCCAATTCTTAAAGGTTTAGACTGACAATCTTAGACTATTGTTTGCTTAACATACATTCAACAAATATGAACATAAAGAGGACGAGATTTGGTATATAAACAATGAATAAATTCTTTATTGATAAAAATGTCTCCAAAAACTTATTACATTTTTACTTCTTAGGACATACATGTCTAACATTTGGTACCTCATTTGCATTCTTCCCATCAATTTCCTTCTCAAGTATTCCAAAAATGTCAAAATAGGCTTTTCTCTTGAACTTCCTAACCATCCATTAAAAGATTCAATGCAATTATTTGTAACATGCTCATTTTTTACTGTTTCATTAAAAGCATGTCTTGACCAATATTTTGCCCCAATGTGGTCCAAGAAAGTGTAGGCATCCGATTTTATCGACTTAATGACTTCCATATTCGTGTTGAAATCCCTTTGATTCTATGCCTTAGAAGGGCCCCAAAATCACTTATCACACCTTTCCTCTCCAACAATCTCATCAAGTGTAGGAAGTAATCCTTTTTGTTGATTACTCATGAAAGTAAACCAGCTACTACCAATAATTGTCCGTAAGTGAGTGAAGAACCATGCCTAACTATCTTTACACTCAGCTTCCACAACTGCAAATGCAAAAGAAAAACACTCCATTGTTTCCTTTAAGTATGACGGTAGATAAAAGTTGTCTATTGAATGGTCCTTTAAGAAAGCAACCATCCACGCCAATGAACAGTCTACAACCTACAAGAAACCTATTTCTTAAACCATCTAAGTGGAAAAAACGCTTTTAAAGCCTGGTTGATGGGTCAGTGACATCTTATCATACTGCAACTTTACCAAACTTCCCAGATTGGTTTGCCTTATAATCTCAGCATACTTGGGGAGCTTGGCATAACTTAGAGCATAGTTTCCTTCACGACCCTCTTTCACTTTCAATCGTGCTTTATACAATCAAGAATAAGAGCATTCCATCCCATAAATCCTCCTTAATTTCTTTTGCATATTGTCAAGAGATGTGTCAAGATTGGTCTTCAAGTTATCTTCAAGCTTCTTTGCAATCCAATCCGACGTTGCCTCAGGATGCTTTGTTAACTTGATACAAGAATGGTTGGGATTATAAGACTTCACACAAAATACACTAGTTCTACCAACCGGTGATGCATGAATTCTCCATTTGCAACCTGGGAATGCACAAATGCAAGCGACCTTAGTTTGCTCATTCTTTATCCTTTTTATCTCAAAACTTTCTTGTATTATGAAGTCTTTTAGCTTCTTTTTAAAATCATTGACACTTGGAAATTCTTGGCCAACTTCAAACTTTACTTTCCTATCATCTCCTAGTCAAAACACTTTTTTTCCCTTTTCTGACCTTTGCTTTTTCTTTTCCTTCCTCTTAGTATTTCCATCATTTGAACTCTAACCTATCTTATCTCCAGATTGAAATTTTAATAATTCATCGGAACTAGTATTTTGAAGATTTGTCACTTTCAAAACCATTATATTTTTCCTTTGTATCTGAATCATTGTCCCCCCATTCTCGCTCATCCTTTAACCAATTCTAGTCATCATCATCATCTTCTACTGCCTCTTCGTCTTCTTGTATGCCTTCATTTACATCCGGTAAATCAATGTCTAGTCCAATAACTTGGTTTTCAAACAACTCTATTCTAATCACCAAATTGATCTTTTGGAAGCCATTGTATTCTCTGAACATCCTTTTCATACCTTCCTCATCTCTTATAGGTTGATACAAGTTACCAATTGGTTCAACATACAACAAATCAATAACTTCAGGGATATCACCAACGTTAGAAATAGCAACCACAATCTCGTCAATTAATTCCCCAAACATAACATCTGCATCCACATTTTTCATGCTAAATAGCTGCCATCATGTATCACAAGAAGATCATAATAATTCACCTACACAAAAAACCATACAACCTTATCATATAAAAAAAATCACACTAACTAATTCCAACAAGCTAATTCCATAGCCAATGAAAGAAAAGAGAACTAAAACCAAAAAAATGAAGATAAACTAATCAAACTAATTAATCCATGATCAATTATCACATAAACTATGGTGAAAAACAAACTTCAACAAACTAATTTCACAAATTTGTTAATTCCAACATACTTTACACTAATAAATTTCACAAATTAAATTAACAAATAACACTAACTAATTTCACAAACTAGATAATTCGAACAAAATGAAAACTACCAAATTTCACACACCAAACTAACTAATTTCACCAATTACACTAACTTATTTCACAAATTAGATAATTCCAACAAAGTGAAAATTAATGAAAATTCACAAATTATATAAACTAATTGACAAATAAAACTTTCTAATTCCACAAACTACATAATTCTAACAAAATGAAAACCACCAAATTTCACAAATTAGTAATTTCTAATTAACAATTTCTGATCTTACAAATAACATTTACTAGACAATTCCAACACTTTCTAATTAACATTTTCTAATTTCAAAAATAACACTTACTAATTTCATAAATTAGTTAATTCAAAAAATTTCACACAACAAATTTCACAAATAATAGTAACTACCTATTTACCTAAAAACAAGAAAAAACAAAAAAAAAAGAGAAAAAAACCTAAAAATAAAAAAAGAAAACATACCATTCTTGCACAGAATGGGCGATGGGTCAAGGGAGGAAGGTGACTAGAGAGGGGCGGAGCTACGAGGGCCAAGGGTTGCGACGAGCGGAGCAACGACACGTGAAGCTGGACAACAGGATGAGGTACGACGACGGAGGAAGGCCATGGGGGGAGGGGGCTTGGACGAAGGCAGTTGGGTAGAGGGACGAAGGAAGGGAGGGAGGTCGTGAAGTTTTTTGGATAGGAGGTTTGGGTCTTATTTTGTCTAAATAGTTTTAGGGTTTTTTTTTTTTTGGAAATCAATGGTTAAGATTTTAATTGGGTAGATCAACGATTGAGATTAAACTAGGTATTTTGGTCATTTCAAATAAAAATTTAATAAAGTAAATTAATAAGGTGTTAGTAAGATTAGTTTTAGTTCAGAGGTGTTACTATAATTAGGGTAAAACACAAAGGGTGTAAGTATAATTTACCCATATAATAATTTGATAAGTAATTGTTATCTATCATTTCAACTATCTCTTCCTCTTACTAAGCAACATAAAAGACTCCTATCATCCTCTCCATCCTTTATAGCACTAGAATAAAAGGAGGAAGTTACTCTCTCAAATAAGGAGAATGCAAGAGTAGTTATCTATAGATGGTAGACAAAGGCTTTACTTTAGAGGCGAAAGACATGGCATGGCACATAAAGGAAGGACATGTGAGGAACGAATACCCTCCAAGGTTGGAGTCTTAGTTGTTACACTGTCAAAATTGTGTGAGATTGTACTGAGTGTTTGTAGTGAGGTTTTGAGTGCCTAATCATTTTCGGAAAATATAGACAATTTATATTATATGTTACCCATTTTACAATTCGATTGATTTATGCTACATATTCAAAAACTATGTGAAAATATGCCACAGTGGCATAAGTAATATTTTATGTACTAACTAAAATACTCATAAACTAAACCTAGTTTTTTCTCTCTCTTTCTTTCTCTTTTTCTCTTTAGATATTGGCTAATATGTTAATGGTATATTTGGATATTTCTAATATAAGTGATGACGTAGCTATGACACTCTTTCTAAATATTTTTCTATTAGCATAAATCAATCCAAGCTTAAAATTGGTGGCATTTTTGTAAAGAGCCTGAAAATATAGTGCATCAAATTGAATAGATGTAGGCCATGTTAAGTGAAACCATTATAAATCTTGGTGATCGTCTTTTTTTCAACTTTATTTTTAGCTTAATTTAAAAGTTATTGTTTTTTTTATTGTTGAATTTCCTTTCCATTTTCGTCAATATTTACTACTTTAAGGTTGGCAGATTTTGATTGCTAACTTTAACAAATACAAATTTTCACTTTGTCTTCAAAAAAAAAGAAAAAACTACCCTTATGTTTTTTAAACCAAATAAAAATTCTCCTCTTATGACGACTTACTGACTAAACACTCGAAGAACTTTTAGTTTGCCCGCATTAGTCATTAGCATGTTTTTATTTTCAATCAAAGCCAACAATAAAAAAATAAGTTAAAAAGAATAAAAAGAAAAAAAATTAAACAAATTGCACTTTTTGACCATTTTTGAACAAATGGTCGAAATTTTTTAAAAAAACTACTGAAATAATTAAACTTCTGAAAATTAAGAAAATCACAATAATACGTTATTGATAAATCGATTTATCATTAATTTATGAATATAAAATTAGAAAAACTACTGAGTGAATTTGTTAATTAGTAACTAATATTGGTTTATCATTTATAAAACACTAATTTAGGGATTAACATTACTACACAATTATTGTTAATTAAACATCATTGATTATCATTTAAAACAAGAATCATTTCTTTAATATGCTATTTACTTAAAAAACATAAAAAAAAAACATGCAGTTACCCCCAAATCCCAATAAAAAGTAATAAAAAGGCATTTGAAAAAAAAGGCTCAAATTGCAAACAAAAATAGAATCTTGACCGACTTCTGACCTCAACGGGGGTCACGACCCATCTCATTGCTATTATATTTAATATTTTGATTAAAATTTTAAGGATTACATGATGATGACATGATTACATTTGGTAAATGTTATAAATTTATCTTAATTTTGTGGTCAAAGATCAAAATTATGCAAAACAAAAATTAAATAAGTAAATTATCAAAACAAAAAAGTGACCAATATTATGATATTTATAATTTGAGGACTAACGGGACATTTTCTCAATTAAGTTTTTTTTTTGCCCTTTCGTCAAAATCATCCTAGCTCTATCTTTAAAAACCTTTCAAATATTTAGACCAAAAAACTATTTATTTAGGTCCATTATAACTCATAATTTTAGTTATAGCTCAATTTATCTATATTTTTTTTATAACCTTTAAAGTTTCAATTGAATTTGAGAAACTTACTTCACTTTTATAACTTGCACAGTTTGTGGACAAAAAAGAAGAAAAAGGGCAAAAATATTCTTAACAAAACTGAATTTATATTTATATTTTTTTCTTGAGAAATAATTTTTAGTATTTAAAAAACATAAAACTCAAGTTTTTTTTTTGTTTTAAAATTTGTTGCTTTAATTTTACATTTTTTCCTTTTTAAAATTTATAAAATGCTTGTTTATTTACAAAGCATGTGAGCGATAAATTGAAATTAAATGATATTTTTGTGGAAATTTTCTAGTGATCGCCCACTCGCACTTAAAGTTTGCCCATTTCTTCACACTCACAGATTGTAGCTCGGAAAAAAAAAAAAAAATGGAGGAAGAAACCCTAACGTCAAAACCTCATCTGCCAACTTCCCAAGAAGAAGACGACGGTGACGATCCGAATCATGACGCAGACACTTCCATGGCCGACTTGCCTCCCCAAAACCCTAATTCTGGCTCCGACTCCGAATCCGAGGACGACGAAGCTCAGGACAATTTTCAGCTCCAAACTCTCGAGAAGGACCTCTCGAACAATCCTTCGAACTACGACGCTCATGTTCAGGTACGTGCATCTCTCTCCTTATTTGTCTGTTTGGTTGTCTGGAAAAATTACAGATAAATCAAGAAGAATGTGAATCTGATTGTTCATCTATTTGGATTTTTTTTTTTTACTATTTCGTTCTTTCTTTGTTTGTCAGTACATAAAACTTCTGAGGAAATTGGGTGACATTGAGAAGCTGAGAAGAGCAAGGGAAGCTATGAGTGAGCTGTTTCCATTGACCCCCGCTATGTGGCAGGATTGGGCTAGAGATGAATCTTCTCTTATTGCCGGGTTATTTTTCTTCTTGTTCTTTTTCACTGTGTTCTCAATTTAAAGATTTTAACTTTAAACAAAGAAAGAAAAGGGTGATTTTTCTTCTTGTTCTTTTTCTCTGTGTTCTTAATTTATTTTTGAGTTTTTGAGAAGAGTTTAACTTTAAACAAATAAAGAAAAACAAAAAATGGAACCAGAAAATGGAGAGAAAAGAATTTAAAGCATGTGCCCATTTTGGGGCTTTAATTGTACGTGCAAACTCAATTATATAATTATGATAACTCAGTTATTGAAAAAGATTTTGTATATGCATGAATAAAGATACTTGTTGTACATGTGTTTGTTCAATCATACAGTTATGTTTTGCTGTTGTGCAGAACCGAGGGATTTTCTGCAATTGAGAGGCTTTATGCGCGAGGAGTATCTGATTATCTGGTTAGTTCTGGTTCTTGCTATGCAAATAGGATAATCTTTTTTTGGCCATCGTTATAGGATTTGTTTGTAATTTCATGGAATCGATGATGCTAAAAGCGGAGTGGATAAGATATTATTTTGAGAATGTTATTAAAAAAGACACTTATAGTTTATTTATTCATCAAGTTGAGTTAGTGCGTGAAGAAATTGTTCTGTTCAAAACTCTAATAATAATTCTTCAAGCGTGTTTGGAAACCAAGTTCTAACTCCAAAGTTTCAACGGCTACCGTGTAAAGCTCTCACATGCTATAGTCTTTAAATTCCAACTTCAAGTTCTAACTTGGTTCCCAAACACTAACTTTTGTCATACTTTTGGTTGTATGAAGTGAAATTTAAGAGATGATGTTTGAATGAAAAGTTTGATTTGAATTTCGTAAAATGATAATACGAGCTTTGTAGGATGATAATAAAGCTTTTCTTTGTGTTTTCTTTCGCTTCTTTGCTTGACATATTGATTTTAAATTGACTGCTTTCTGCATTACTTTTGTTGTAGTCTACCTCTCTTTGGTCCGACTACTTAGATTTCATTCAAGAATATGATCCTTCAGTGCGAGAATGTTCGTCTGCTGGTATCTCGAAGGCAAGAGATCTCTTTGAACGTGCTCTTACAGCAACTGGTTTGCATGTTGCTGAAGGAAATAAAATATGGGAAGCATACAGGGAATTTGAGCAAGCCTTACTTCATACTGTTGATGAGACTGACATTCAGGTTACAACTTATGAATTTTCTCCAGACTTTTTATGATCTGATTTTTTTAGTTGTGATTTTATTTTCCTTGTCATCGACATTATTAGAATGTTTTGGCGTTCGATGATTACCATATTGAAATGTGTACAAGTGATTCAAAAGCTTAAACCAGTAGGAAATAGGTTCAAACACAAATACGTAAATTTGCTCACATATTAATGATTTAAAGTTGCTTATAGTTATAGTCCTACAATTCAAGTTGAGGGGAAATGTGCCCAGCCGAAGGAATATTAACTTTTTGTTTTTAGATCTTGGTTGAGTTGAATGCTGAAGTGATGCAAGTATTGGTTGCTCTCTTTGTAAAATTCATGCATTTTTAGTTCTTCATTAATCTTATTGGAGAATTCTATGAAATTTACGAGAATTATTTCTATAAAGGTTTTGTGTCCTTGTGTATTTTCTTGGATATACTATTAAAAGTGCTTCTCAATTTTGTAGGCAAAAGAAAAGCAAGTCCAGCGCATCCGAAGTATATTCCACCGGCAATTGGCGGTCCCCCTTGTTAATATGAGGTCAACACTTCTTGTTTACAAGGCTTGGGAGGTGGAACAGGGAAGTATTCTTGATATTGAATCTAGTGATTTGGATGGGGTGTCTTCTCATGTTGCCTCAGCCTACCAAAAGGCTTTGGATATGTACAATGTTCGTGTTCATCTTGAAGAAAAAATTTCCGGGCGGGATATACCTGACTTGGAAAGACTTCAAGAGTTCATGGTATGTAAAATTTGTAACTATTAATTAGTAGGATATTTGTTCTCTTTTGTCTCTCTCTATTTGTTTGTTATTAGTAGGAATTCTGTTGTTGATAAGAAAAGTAAAATCTTGTGTAAGAACTTTTTCATCTTCTAGAAATTGCATTTACTTTTCCTGTCTTGGTATTTCCCTCCACTTTTTTTAAATAAAATTTACAATAATTTTTGTGTCACTTTTGTTCTTGTACCATCCGGGAGTACCACCAATATTTTTCAATGTGGCTGTGTGTACTTTTTTGTATTAAAGAAACATTCTTCCATTCCATTTTGCAGAACTACTTGAAATTTGAACAGTCCTCTGGAGACCCTGCACGTGTCCAAATCCTTTATGAGCGTGCTATTACTGACTTTCCTATATCAAGTGATCTCTGGCTTGATTATTCGCGCTATTTGGACAGGACCTTGAAGGTTTTCCTTTGGTTATTGTTCTCTCTTTTTTTCTTTATATATATATATATATATATAATAGCATTTCTAATTCAAACTTTTGTTTTCGATTTCTTCAGGTGGGCAGTACTGTAACCAATGTCCATTCGAGGGCCATAAAAAATTGCCCCTGGGTTGGAGAACTTTGGACCCGATATTTGCTCTCCTTGGAGCGTAATCATGCCTCTGAAAAAGAAATTGCTGCGGTATGTATGAGTTCATCTACTTAGTGGAGTTCAGTCTGGTTTTGGTTTTAAAAATTAATTTGGAAAACTTTGTAGGTGCTCGCATTTACAACATATGGATTTTTCTTTTTGTCTCTCCATACATTTGCTTAATAACGATTTTATTCTCAGGATTGTAGCTTGAAAATTCTATTTTAACCTTTTGAGGTGTGTGGATGATTTTGTTTATTTATTGCAGGTATATGAAAAGGCCCTGCAATGCACTTTTTCAACCCTGGACGAGGTAGAGATTCGTATACTTAATAAAGTGTAGTCCTTTAATTTTATACTTGTTCAATTGAATTTGCCTGTTTTCTGTGCCTATTTTGTCCAGTACCTGGATTTGTTCCTAACTCGAGTAGATGGCTTGCGGAGAAGAATCTTATTTAGTAATGAAGTCGAGAATGTCTTGGATTATTCTTTAATAAGGGAAACATTTCAGGTTTGTCACGTTCTGGTTTATGGTTTTTATTTTATTTTCCTTTTTGTTTCTGGTAAAATTAAATTTAAAGATTTCTTGGGTGGTTTGCTAATGTTCATCTCGCCACAAGACATAATGGATAGCCAGTATTTCTTTGCCTGTTAAGTCTTGGAAGGGCGGGATTAGGTAGAAAGGAACGTGATGGAAAATTCTTTTTTAACTTTTAGATAAAGGATTTGGAAGAACAAAATGAACAAAAAAAAAAATAAAAAATCATTTTTAAAGATTTCAATATGGTGGTCTGAAGTTTTACCTAGTTATAACTTGCAACAATTCTTGTAATCATGGCTGTGTCATTTTGAGATAATTAGTTTATTTCTGTTGGAAGAGAGAATTTTTTTGGAGTGATTTATACATTATTTACTCGGACCTGTTTATAATTTGGAGTAATATGTATATTTATATCTTCCAGAATGCATCGAATTACCTCTCACCGCACTTGAAGAACGCTGATGCATTTTTGCGACTGCATGAGTATTGGGCCCGTTTGGAGCTAAAGATAGGGAAAGATTTGGTGGCAGCTCGTGGAGTTTGGGAGAGTTTGCTTAAGATCTGGTTTGTTTCATTCTCTTGTATGCTGCTCGCAAAACATTAGCTTGATGAACTTTATCCATTTCTTTCTTCTTCCTCTCTCTCACCTTCTTTTATTTATTTATTTTTTTTAAATTATGTTTTCTGTTCTGTCTTTCGCTTTTCAGTGGTTCAATGTTGGAAGCCTGGCAAGGTTATATAGCAATGGAAATAGAGTTAGGCCACATAAAGGAGGCTCGGTCCATATATAAGAGATGCTACAGTAAAAGATTTCCTGGAACTGGTTCAGAGGTACTGAAATATTTATGATCAATATCCCTTATTTGTTTCTTTTCCAAAATATGAAAAGCTTTGTTTGTTTAAAAATTGTAGTTCCCACTGCTAGTTCCTCTACTAAAAGATTCTGTGGGTGGAATAGATTGACTTTTGAGTTAAGACTTTTATTTATGGTTTATTAAACCCTTGGTATTTTTAGGAAAACTTAAGCCTTACAAGGCTACTCTAGGGGTGCGTTTGGTACGAGTATTTGAATAAAGATTTAAATTTTTGTGAGAGAAAATACTGTAGCAAAATGATTCGAACCGTGATTTGAAAACCGAAACAAACACACTCTAAAAGATTCTGTGTGGAATAGATTGACTTTGAGTTCAGACTTTTATTTATGGTGTATTAAACCCTTAGTATTTTTAGGAAAACTTAAGCGTTTCACTTGAATATTAAGCCTTTTGGATTAGATGATACCTTCCCTTCCTAAAAACAGAATCATTCAGGACATCTGCCATTCTTGGTTACGCTTTGAGAGGGAGTTTGGCACGCTAGAGGATTTGGATCATGCAGTGCAAAAGGTAAGTTATTTCTTTTGCAGTAAACATTTCCTGTGTAGACCATATCCCTGGTTCCTCGCTTTCATTTGTTTAATTTTGTACTAAATTTTTGTATTTTCAAGTCTTGTATTGCATCAAGATGGTTCATTGGATTTTTAAAGTATGGAAGTCTAATAGATTATTCGACTTTTGGATGTGAAAATTATGCTTTACAACTAGATTTTTCTTGTTTTCAAGCTATTTAGTTGTTGTACAAGTCAAAAAGTAAGCCAAAAGAAGCAAGTGGCAGTCTAAAACTTGTTAAACATAAGAGTAATGTACCCATCAGATTTACATTAAGTTTGTGATGCTGAGTTTAATATCCTTACATTACTTTCTTAACATTTTCTTTTAATAAAATTTTTGAGTTCAAGGTCCTTGGTCAATTTCTTTTTATTTTATTTTTTGTCCTCTTTGTTTTTTTCCATGAGAATGGAAAACTTGATTGGAAATAAAGCAGGAGTCAAAAATTTGAGGACAAGCCGTCTTGTACTTGGCAAATCCAAGCAAATGTAGGACATTTTGCTCTCTTTTGTTGTTAATTCCCAACATTAGTAACCTAAAAACTCATCCTTTTTAGCTTACTAAGGCCTAATCATGAAGAAAGTCTAACAAAACTGAATTTTTTTTTTCCAAGGTTTCCCACCGGCTGGACGAGTTGCAATTATTTAGATCACGAGAAGAATCCAAATTAGCAGCAGAGAGGGAGAATATTTCAAAGAAGAATATTCGTGAAAAGAGAAGGCCAGTCTCCGACATAGCTGATGAGCAACATCCAGCAAAGAGACAAAAAGATGCAGGAGAAAACCAAAAGAAAGTGCATGAGAAAGACAAAGTGCAGCTGCAGAATTCAGAAGAAAAGAATAAAATGGAAGAGATCAAAACGCTGGTAGAGGAACCAGATACCAAAAAAGAGGAACAGACCAAAGACTCTGTTCCCGAGAAAGCAAGAGTATATACTGACCAGTGTACTGCATTTATATCAAACCTTCATTTGAGGGTAAGTACACATCCTAACTACTAGCATGACCTTGTATATCTAGGTCAGATCTATCCCTGATTGTAACACCTTTTTGCAGGCAAATGCAGAAGATCTACGTAAATTTTTCAGCGACGTTCGTGGCATAGTTGGTATCCGAGTACTGCGTGACAAGTTCACTGGAAAATCAAGGGTCTCTCTCTCTCTCTTGCCTTCCCCCCTCCCCCCCCCTCTCTCTCTCTCTCTCTGTCTGCAGACAAGTGTATGTTTATATGTATACAGACAAACACACGTATCTATCTATCCCTTTCGGTCTATCTCTTTTTCTCGCATCCGTTAGTTTTTATTGGTTCCATTTTTATACAAAAATCTTCCCTCCCTCCCTCTCCCTCCGGTTTTTTCCCCTTGATCTAAGTGATTCTCAACTTTCTTTTATCTTTCTTGTGAAGGGTCTTGCATATGTGGATTTCGCAGATGATGCACAACTTGCTGCAGCCGTGGCAAAGAACAAGCAGGCACTACTTGGGAAGAAGCTGAGCATTGCACGGTCCAATCCAAAGCGTGGTAAACAAGATCCATCCGGTCAAATTTCCCAAGGTGCTGAAGGTACGCCAAGTGAAGTTACCGTGTCAGGATGCATGTATTCGTACATTAGGCATATCCGGAAGTATTAAGGTTATCAACAAATTGTATTAGGGACAATTCAAAGTCATTTTTGCTGATAAAATTGAAAATCATTCGACAAGAAGTAAATCTATAAGCATTGTATCTGAGTTCAGGTCTGAAACTCCTGTACTTATTCTTCTTATTCCAAAAAACCTTGCGGGGTCTTTAACAATCTCTTGATAAATTGGATCAAACCTGCTGTTTGTTTTCTATTCCCAGGCTAATTAATCTAATTATTTGAATATTGTCTTCTGTTTTTTTATTATTATTTTTTGATCGCCATCTTGGTCTTTTTTGCTCACTTATCGAGTGATATGGCAGAACATGGTACCGGGCAAACCGATGCAGCCGGCAGTTTCGGCGCCTAAAGACACTGTTGAAGCCTCTAAACAATCTAGCGGACCTGAGGCAACACAATCTGCTCGTAAACCTAGAGTTGACAACATCCAGCTTAAAGGGAAGAACACGTTTGCGATTCCGAGAAACGTCAGTGCACTACATCGGACTGCAAAGAAACCCGAAACGGAGGATCAAGATGACGAAAAGCCAAAATCCAATGATGAGTTCAGAAAAATGTTCATCAAAGGCTAAAAGTCTGTAAACATGATCACTTGTTTAACTGGGAATTTATGTGTAATTGCCTTTTCATGTCAACAGATACCTTACTGCTTATGCTTGAAGAACATTCTTACGGAGTAAAGAGTGAGGTGTCGGGCAAGGATACGCCCTTGAAGGATGTCCAATCTTTAAACTGGCTGCTTCAGAGTTTAGACGTTTTTTATCAAGATAACTACAGAATTGTCACTTAAAATTCTTCATACAAGTCTTTTAGGAAATCAAATCATAACTTGTTTCCTATTGCCGGAACAAACTTGATGAATAATGATAATATAATAATGAGCCTTCTTTTTTTTTTTTTCCCTTGAAATAGGTTTTTGAGACTAACTCTTTTAGTTGGGACGCCTGTTCTAATGTAATATGGTCAAAACATAACCTCATAGAGTGGTAAACATAGATGGTGATTTAAAAAAAAAAAAAAAAAAGAGTTTTGATGGTCTTGGACAAATTTTGTTTAATTTCCCATATGAAAGAATGCGCATAAAGTGGAATTTTCCAAACAAAAGTTTCAGAACTGATGCAAAACAATTTTATTCGTATGCGCGCCCCAAAAAAAAAAAAAAAAAAAAACACTCTTGTCAATTGCCGTCCTCTAAACTTGCAATTTTAATAAGTTGCTTCTTAAATTTAATAAATTGTTGTAGAGTATTAACAATGTGATGACAACTTTGAAAATGTGGACTGGAAACTATCTTGTTCACGTTAGTGGGCAAATTTGAAAGATGGATAAAGATTTTGGATGACAACGAAACACTTCATGTCACTTGCGGGAGAGCGTTTTCGTTAAAAATTTCACACCTTATGTCAATTTGGGAACATTTTGCAACACCAAATGAACCTTAAGTGGTCATACACCAATATTTAATGCTCATGGAGTAACTTGACAATTCACACAAAATTTGAGAGAAAAATCGTCCCCAAAAAAAAAAAAAAAAAACCTTAGTTCTTTATCCCACTCATGTTATTCATTTCATTGCTAGCACGGATATATTCAAAACATTTTATCTGCTCCATCTTAACATAACATGAGGACGAGCTCTTCAAGAAGTAGGGCAACCAAAATGTCCTCACTTGAAGTAATTGCTAGGGGTTAAACTGCAGAGCTTTTACTACAGCAGTAATACAATTGGAGAATCACCAAAGGATTTACTACTAGATTATTATTGTTGGAGATCAACGGTGGAAAACGGGTGGTTTAAAGAGATCCTAATCTTAATGTTGATTCTTTTTAAGTCTTGTTATGCATACTTCTAGATTGTAGCGCCGTTATGTCTGCGTTCTTAGTTTTCTTTACATTTTAGGTGTTTTGTAATGGTTATATACTAGGCTGGTCAGCAATTTTATCATATTATTATTAATCATATTCTTTCGATTCAATAGAATTATTGCTAGTGATTCTCTGGCAGATTTCAAATGTTTTATTTTGTTTGAATAAAAATAGTAATTTTATTCTAGCCAACTGCAAATACGGATTGAGATCAGTAGAACAAAACAATTAAACTATTGCTTGGACTAAAGAACATTGGAGGAATTCATCATACACATTTTCTAATAATTGTGCACACAAGGCTCGACAAAGGGGATAAAATTGACCTTCACTAGAAATAAATCTTTGGCTCTTTCTAAACACCATTTGCCTTCGATGTAAGTTCTTCTATATGACATGATAACAAATCCACTATTGTTGTCAATCTTTATTTGCCTAAAATCTTTCAAGCCTGGTTTTTGAAACTAAAAATTTTACAATTAATTATACAACACAAAACGCAAAAACAAATTATGATTACCACAACTGAATCGATATCTGTGTAGACAGGACTTGTCATTATTGTAGAGGAGGAAAAAAGAAAATTTCCCCACACCCACACTTATTTAAAGTAACCTATTGGTCTGCTTTTGAGCAAACTAATGGTTTAGAGGAGGGGCAAAAAAGAAAATCTCTCTACCAACACAAAATTAAAGTAAACCATTGGTCTGCTTTGAGTAAACCAATGGTTTAAAGATGGAAAGATGAGTTTCTCTTCACACACGTTGGTTGTGCATTGGGGAGATTCACGACGATGGCTGCAGCTATATGGATAGGGAGGGGAATCAAGAGGCGATGCCACAAAACAGAGCGAATTCAAGAATTAGGGGTGGTGAACTAGCCGCAAAGGTCCCGATGCGGCGAGATGGCTGCAACAATGAAAGGCCTTGGATCTCACCGCTACAACTTCTTTGTGGCAAATCACAGTGCAATATTTTCGGAGCGACCAATTGTGCCACAAACTGTTTGGTGAGGAGGTCAACAACCTTTAAAGTCAGCAGTGCGTTAGGAGAGAGAAGTATAGTTGGAACTGAAAATTTAAAATTAAAAACTGTACCATGTGAGAGATTTACATTGTAACTTATTTTTTTTTACTAATTGTAGTATGTGAGAGCTTTATACTGTAACAACTAAAAATTTTGGTTAGAATTAATTTTACCAAACACCATAGAGTAGTGAGATAAGAGAGAGGGAGAGAAACATATCGAAAGTTAGGGTTTTTCTTGAGTTAGTTTTGATATTTTGAATGGGGCAAGTGACTATTTCTAAAGGGAAAAAGGAGTTGTATTTTTTTTCTTGAGTTATAAGAGATGTAGTATTTTTGTGATTGACCATTGCTTTTGTCAATTAGTCAATGAATTGAAAATTTTCTCTAGGCCATAAATTAAAAGAAATTAATAAAAAGAATTTGAGAAAATTACATGCTATGCCACATTTTTAAAAGTTGTGTTTATTTATGTTACACTATTATTCATATTACATGTAAAGTTATGCTATAAATGAATATGTGTGACATTTATAAAAATAGATTCTTAAAAGATCACATTTATGAAAATTCCCTAAAGAATTTCACTAGCTCCCCTCCACATAGAAGCTAGAGTTTTCAAAACTAACATTGTAAGGAGTGATTAGGCAATACACTCAAAGTGCCTATTGAAGGGCAAAAATTAAAGCTATGCTTGGAGAATTGGTTCAAATAAATTGTTTTAATTGAAACAGTGTAAATTTTTTATTGCTACAGTGCAAAACACAAATAAACTATAGTAAAAACTCTCTATTAGTATAATGTTTTGAACTAGCTGGTTTAAACTAAAGTTTTTAAATACCTTATTAATTTAAGCTCATATCAAATGCCTGAAAAACCCCCTTTTTTTGTTTTTTTGTTTTTGGTTTTATAAATAAAAAGTGATAGCTGCTAGGTTGTTTATGTGGATTACCAAAGAGGAAAAGTGCATAGAACTAACACACAGTGATTATTGGAAACAACCTATCCTTTATTAAAAAAAAAAATGTTTATGTGGATTATCAAAGAGCAAAAGTGCATAGAACGAACGCTCAGTGATTATCAGAAACAACCTATCCTTTATTTAAAAAAAAAAAATGCACAGAACTATCAAGTCAGTGAAATTTTATCCCCAAGGAAAAATAATTGGAGAGGAATTTTGCAGTATAGTAGAAGACAGAATTTCTTTATTGCCATAAAAGAAAAGAAGGAAAAATTCTACTTATTATGAAAACTTTCAATCCGTCTAATTTTTATTGTCCTTGTACTCTTTTGCATGACATCGCGCTTCTTTGGAATAGCTTAAAAATAGTTGTTTTTAGTTTATTTATTTTAAAAATTGTTTTTCAACGTGTTTGAAAGATCTGGAAAAAAATATTTTTAGCTTTTATAAGTGTTTTTAAAGAAACCAATCATTTTGTATCTATGAAAAGCTTTTTTATTTACTTTTTAACTTGTGTTTAAAAATAATAAATTAACATGACGTTAGTGTATAGATTTAAAGTGGTTTCAATCATAAAGACAATTTAAATTAACCTTCGGTAAAGTAATAACTGAAGCCAATTCAAACTACGGAGGCAGTTTTAATCTAGCTAAAAATACCAAAATCCTAATTTTACTCCCTCTCAAGTTCACATAGTTTGGACTATTTTTTACACTAAAAACTATTCTCATTCTTATTTTTCTTTCATAAATCATAGTTTTTCAAACATCAATTCTCATTTTAAACTTAATGTGATGTTTTATTCTCGTTTTAAACTTTTATATTTTAACAAAACCACCGTTTAAACTATAAAGTTTAAAACTTATAGTTTAAACCATAAAGTTCTAAATCCTACCATTTTGCACTCGCATACCAAACAAACTGTAAAAATTTTATCTATATCCTTGAAATAAAAATGAAATCAAGAATCTAATAACAAATTAAAGACTCTTCTCAAATCAAAAAAACATTTTTTATGTACTATTTAAACACTAATTAAAAAGTCTTAGTTTATATTTTTCTTTTTCTTTTGCTTAGAAGTAAGGCTTTTACCATCAAGTCCGACATCTTGAAAAAAAAAAAGCTATACTTGATAGATCCTCACATAATATTATTATTATTTATTTATAAAAATATCCTCACATTGTTATTATCATTATTGAAGCTGCGTTATTAATTGCCCCCTTTTGTTTACCACAATAATAGCACAACTGCATGACTTTGTAATGGTTTTTTTTTTAAGGACTTTGTCGTGGTTTTTTTTATAACTTGGGGTTTAGGGATTGAACCTTTGTCTTGTGATCAAATCAATATAGTTTTATTGTCAGGTTATTAGGTTATGCTTATAACCCTTTTTAATTTTTTAGTTGAACCTAATTGCAATCACATAATAAACAAAAGAAATAGTAAAATAATAAACTCCCAAAATTATGATCCCAACTCTATTTCATTATGAAGATTTATTATTATTATTATTATTTATTATTATTATTTTTTTTTTTTGTGCTTGAAAGCCGAATTCAGCAGTTTCCAATCAAGGTTGAACGGCAATGACTGACTACATAAAATTATTGCGGTTTTTTTTTTTTTTTCTTAAGAAAATTTATTGGGTGTTGGTGCAAGTCTGCGGATGATATAAAGATAGGTTCAGATTCCACCCAAAAAAAACAAAAAAGCAAAGAAAAGAAGAAAAAAGATGGGAATAGATTCTTTCACCTTGAGGGGCTAAACGTTTGTTCAGTGACTATATGCTGGAAGTGCCTAAAAAAACACATAAAAAGCTAATATTACTATCCAATCATCTATAAAAACCATACTAAAGTTCTGAGTTCTTTCTCTTCTGCTCAAAAACAGTACCATTCATCGGCTTTCCTTGGGCCTTTCTTACACGCTACATCATATTTTCTCGCAGACGTTTGCATACAAATGACGCAAAATATTAAAGAAAGGCATGATGATTATATGCAGGGTATGAGATAACTTTCAGGCTTGATTGGTTTTGCCCTTAGATTTATATATTGAGGAGTGCAGTTGAAATTAATATATTAGAATCAAAATATTATATGAGAGGAGTTTTATATTGTAGCATACATTTGTTTTACACTGTAATATTTAAGACTAATAAGTTAGAACGATATTCCTAAACACTGTTATATTAATTTGTTATTTTACATATATATATAATATATCGATGAACTTTCAATGGTTGTCTTTCTAATAAAAATATGTTTTAATAACAATTGATGATCTAACGTGATAAGAATCTAACCTCATTAATAACCATTAATTTTTTTGATAACAATTGATAGGATAACTTTACAATAGAAATCTCCTCATAGTAAACAAAAGTAGCTTGAGCCTTCCAGATTACAGAGTAGTACTCAACAAACCTCCTATATTACTATGTAAGGATTAATATTATTTTTTATCCCTAAATTATATCTTATTTTAGTCCTTAACCTTAAAAAATTCTAGATAAGGCGGTGGTCTATTAAATTATCTTAAATTAGTCTTTTCATTCATCCGGCTATTAAAATCTCAGCCTAAAAGGACATAAAATTTGACATTAGAATAAAACTTACATGAAGATACTTATTAAACCTAACGAAGATTTGATGATCCAAAACAACATTTAAGGATAGGGGTTTTTTTTTCCATTTCCTGCCAAACAATTACTGGAAAATTAAATTATAACTAGAAAAAATAAATTCAAAGGGTAACATGCATATCTAATATTGGCCCATAATTCAAAGTGAATTCTGATTGGCTGCAAAGTGGACCGATTCTTGAAGGGCTTGCAGAGTACTATTCCCAAAAATATTGGTGGAGTTCAGATCAGGATCAGGAGAAGTACTTTGCCTGGATAATATATATACAGATATATTATAAGCTTCAGCATTATAATTGCTGCAAGAGCAAATCAGAACATTTAAAAGCTCTCTAAACTAATGGTCGCAGTGGGTACCACAATAGATCTATCATAGTAGTTTTTTTAACTGATTGTCCATATAAACCTCAGATTTCTTGATGACCATAAGTTAAGAAGGCCTTTCCCTCGACAGGGCATGTTTTTGTCGTTTCATCCGGTCAAAATCACAGTTTTGACACAAATCTAATAACTGAAAGACATTTCTATCGATAAATTATTTTTTTTTTAGAAAAATTGCCAATTTAAGGGTGCATAGAAGTCCTCTTTTGCGACTACATGATTTAGATCAAAATCATCATGGTAACTAAAAGCTCCTTTAGGCCCAGGGCTTCTTATAATCAAACTAACATGCATAGAAGGAGGCGCTTTCTCATTGAGCTCAATGCTCATTTTAAAATCCAAAGGTTAGAGAGAGACTTCAAACACCAATAATGGAACCCTGTCTTGGCTAGAATGTATTTTCTTCTTTTCCTTTCAAAATAGTATAAAGTTCTATACTTGATGACCTATTTGAGAGTAGATTAAAGAAACACCACTTCTCACATAATTTATATTTAAAAACATCATTTTACTATTTTTTTTTCTAACCTCTCTAATGACTTCTAATTCAGCTCCACAACTTACACTGAGCTTGTAGTAGTGAGAGTGAAACCGAATGCAATTGAGTTATGTTCTTTTTCTGTTCTATTAATAGCCTCTTGATTTTTCGTATAATTAACAGAAATGTGAGAAAGGATAACACCAATAATTTTTTTCTTGGAAGGGAAAAAAAAGAGTACATCAAAGTGGGTCCTATATATATGTATACATTACTTGTATGTATGCATATATAAAGAGACAAATAGAAGACAAAAAGCTTTGGGTTTAAATAAAGCCTTAAAAAGGCCTTAACAAAATAGCATGCGTCTCTCTGTGTGGTGTCTGTGTGTCTCTGGTCTGTCTGCGTTCGAGTGTGTCTCTTGGATCACGTAAATGCAAAATGAAGTTCTCTCTGCTGGTTTTTTACTTTCTTATGTCACAAAAACCCTTTAATCATTATCTTCAATACATCCCTTTCTTGCATTCTCCAAGGTTAAAATTCAACAAAGTAAGTCCAATTAGTTGTGTATTTTAGTAAATATTAATGTATATAATGTCAAATTATGAAAAGATAGAGATGAATAAAATTGGTACATATTCTATTTCAATTTTTTTTTCTTTTATTATCTCAAAAGAGAGAATTCTTATAATGATGGAGCGTAGTATTAAACTATAGGATTAAGATTTTAAAGGTTTATTCATATTAAAAATTTATAATACTTGATGCAACATTACTTTCAGTTGCAGATCAAATTGTTGAGAAGTTAATTTGACAGCTTAAAATACCCATCAAAATTGCCCTCACCGTAAGAATTCCTCAAAAAAAACATCTTTTTTTTTTTTTTGGTTCTGTACATGATATCATTAGCGTATTGGATAGTGAGCTGTATATCTAAATATGGTCCCCTCCAGCTAGCTATTGTATCCATAATGTCAGTGTCCCCAAAACCAAGCAGAAGTCTGCAGCATGATCTCTCTCTCTCTCTCTCTCTCTCTCTCTCTCTCTAACTTCTGCGTGAATGCAATTACATATGCATGCCAATCATCTAAAGTTTAGTCTCCTTTCATTTAACTTTCCTTTCGTTTAGTAAATACCCAATATAGTAAAAGTTTAAGTGGCATATATAATAATTGTTCACTTTGATAAGCAATTGTTATCCATGATCTACTGTAACAATTTTGACAATTAACCAGTTATTGTCAAAGAAAATTCATTATGGCAAATTAAGCAGTCCTTCAGCATTACTCCACAAGAATTATTAAGACAAGAAGGTGATGCTTTAGCTAATACGATTTGTCTTTTTCTTTTATTTTTAAGTGAGAAAAAAAATTAACATGAAATTACCATGTTTAAGTCAGAGGTCATAAAAAAGGCAGCAAGAGCTCTGCCATTAGGCTAATTCCCTCATAAGTGGGGTGCCAAAGGCAAGCACTTTGATGCCTTATTGCCCTAATGTGGTTCTTGAGCTAGACACATGCCATTGGGTCCGTAAGAGACCTTTTTCCATGCTTTCTATGGTGAGAACCTGAGCCTAAAATGCACCCTTTAGGCTTAGTTACTTACATCTTTGGGAAACTATGTGATGTGAAGAGAGATCGAAATAATAGTTATTTACCCTTAAATTACGAGTTTACCTCTTAATCAACCCTCATGTGACTAATTTTCGTCGCGAAGTTGATATAGAACGTATTTTTGCCAATGTAAGCAAAAATTAAAAAACTGGTACAGATGTTACAAATTAGAAGTGTTACAAATTAATCGTTATTTAGTTATTCAGTCCATGATTTGAATATGATCTACATGATATGTCATGTTTTTTCATAGCTAGCTTCCCTTCAAGCTTTAATTATCTGCCTTCATGACAACTTTATGAATGTTCAATGATAGAACTTGTCCAAATAGAACAAAGAAAATGGCTAGCTCAACAAACTTTTGGCCGTAGGTACATAAATTTGCAAAAAAAAAAAAAAAAAAAAAAAAGACAACACATAAAAAAAATAATCATGAAAAAGGAAAAATAGACCAAAATTTATAATGTGGGAACTGCAAAGCACGCCAATTTGCTATATCTTTTTGTGCTTTCTTTTATTATTATTATTATTTTTTTTTCCCATATCACACACATGCACAATCATGAATTAGAAGGTTTGTGGTGGGGTATTGCGGATATAAGCAATGTTGGCTAGCTAAGCTTGGCAGTGAATAGAGAAAAAGAAGATACTATATAACGAATTGTGTAAAAGAAAAGGTACTTGAGCCCCTTTTTTATCAAGTTTTCTTTTGTAACTTTGAATCTTATAATATATGCCATGCCCAAGGAGAGTCTTGGCTGGTTATAACAAATTTGGTGTCTTTATATGTTGGACAACAATAGCACCCCACCCCACCCCCAACCCCCCCCAAAAAAAAAAAAAAAAAAAGAACCCTAGAAAAAGTGGTGGGAATGTTCCAACGGCTAGCGATTAATGATCTTATATATACGTGTATATATAGATTCTATTATTCCTTAAGGGTAGGGTCCAAAAGACAGATTGCACAAACCTACCCCCAAGCCCTTCCAAAATAAATGGTTTGTGTATACTTGAAAGAGACATATGTAGATTAAGCTTGGAAGATACACCAAATATTCAAAATTTGAAGTTAGAGATATTGGTTTCCTCATTCCCAAAAAAGAGAAAGATGCTTAGAAAAAGGACAATATTCCAGAATTATTATTTTTTTTTTTTCATAATAGTGAGAGCTACAAAATTGAATTACCACTAGTAGTTAGGTGACCACAATCATAAATTATAGTTAATAAACTAGCGAATAAAAGGGTGGGATTGAAGAACAAAAATCTAACTCGCTAACTACTAGGCGAAGAACCCAATGGAACCCGGCCTCCCTTCTCTGAAGCGCCTAGATAGTGAAGGACATTACTATACATCCCGACTCCGGTTGCGTTAGGAATGTCAAACATTTTTTTTAGTGTTAATTATTTGAGTTGGGATGCATACATTAATGTATCGTTAATTTTGTGGTTTTCAATATGAAAGTGAAGCAACTTGTCTAAAGTTTCATTGATCTTATGTTGTTCTTCTTTGTAATATTCTCAACGACATCAAAACTAATAGCGCCTGGACTTAAGTAACAGATTGCTTCGTATGGTTCGTATAGCCACATGCTTTTTTCTTCGTCGCTAGTTGTTTAGGGTACAAGTATTAATCAATCTTTCATGAAAACAATAAATTACGTTATAGATCCAAGGAAATATGGAAGCTCGGATTTTATCACTAGAACTCAAAATAGGAAAAAGAAATGAAAGAGAATTAAAAAAGAGAATTGGCAAAAATGCATAAACATCATGATTGCAAAATGAGATGGAGATTGATCGTTTTGACAGTTTTGAGATGCTAATAGTGAAAGTAAAGAAATTGTTGAATATACATTCGGAAAATTTGAAAATAAAGGAACCAAAACACATGCATCAAAGAGCTGCTTACTTTAAAAGAGAATAAAAAATGAGCCCATCTCTTTAAAAGGAGAGATTGAGAGTGAAAGAAAGAAAAGAAAGAAGAGAAAGAAAAAGAAAAAGTGGGCTCATTCCTTAATATCAAGTTGTAGCAAAAAATGATACCCTTTAACATTAGTGGTGGTCACCATTTTGCCATCTCTCTAACAAGCATTGATTTCTAGTACTGCAAAGAGAACAATTTTGTTGAGTAGTTTTCAAGCAAAGCCAACAAAAGCTTCCTTACGGCAAGCAAATATTAATCTAAAATGTTATGATCAACACAAAAGCAAGAAAAGACTAGTCCAAAAAAGAAATATATTATGCCAAAAACATGCATGTAATAAACCAAGGTGATACCTAATTTGGGAAAGGCTTTAACAATAATGCCTTTGTTGTCTTCATGACAAACATATCTAAGTATAAAAACCATAGATAGAGATATAACATAATAAACAAAAAAAAGATATGGCCCAACAAGACTACGTAATTTGATTTGTAAATGCAAAACCATTATTGGCATCTTAAAAGGAAGTTTTGGTTTCCTAAGACTATGCATATCACACCTTTAGGGAGAGTATAAGGCAGTTGGCGAGATGAGAAAATAATATATATATATATATATATATATATATATATATATATTTATTTATCATATAGAGAAAGTTGGTATATCTTGTAAAAGTAATAAATATATATGAGGGGACATGATGTGGGCTTGGTTTACTTTATCAAGATAAGATAAATTGGTTGACCATCTAATATTAATTTTGTTCTTTTAGCGGATCAAAAAGTTTTCTCTTTTCTATTTTTTTATAAATACCCAAGTAGAATATTAGCTAAACAGAATCATCTTTTATGTTCCATACAGCTCTTTTGTTCTTTGTTTTTATCCTATAAAGAAAACAAAAACTTAAGGAGAACAAAGATATTGCAATAACACCTTTGGGCCTTGCACATATATTCTGTCCTTTTTTCTTTTAAATTGTGTTTCAACGGTACTCTCTCTCTCTATCTATATATATATATATATATATATATATATATATATATATATATATTGTTTCTCAGGTCCCCACAATTTTGGAAACCTAATTTAGTTGAAATCTCAAATTAAATTCTTCTTTCTCTATATCTTCAATTATAGAAGGATGAGATAGATTAGTATATTGTTTCTTCTTAAGCAATTTCTACCGTGGATATTGAAAAAGTAATTTAGAAATAGATATTTGTCTTTCCACGGTTAGATTTACAATGATGCTAATAATAATAATAATAATAATAGTTTTGACTATGTTCAACAGTTTCAAAACTTGCACTTCCTATAAGATCCCTATCGGAGAAGGACCCTTCTTCTTTTCACTGGTTAAAAATGATAGAAAACACAAATATGTAATTTTGGTTTTACATGTGCCTTCTAATATGCCTAGACCATAGAGTAGTATTGTCACGTATACCAAACCCGGTAGTGACGTGGTAGATTAATTAAGTTAATTAAAATAAATTTTAATAAAATTTATCGGTTTAAATAATTGAGTTATTTTGCAAATATGATAGTTTAAAACCTATTAATCAATTTCCTCTAAATTAAAGCAAGTTAATAAAACAAAATAATAAAAAGAAAAATAGCTAAATGCAAGTAAGTCCAAGTTGGGCCCCAGCGGACCCACAATTATACACATACGTAGTACTGACAATAATAAATTACAACCACAGTCTAATATGAGATATAAAATTTAAATATTACATGTCTTGAATAGATGAATAAATTACCTCAAACTAGGAACCTTACAGTCCACGCGACTACTCAGTGGAGTCCCAATCAGTCCTAAGCTGGATAGCACCTAGGGGGAAAAGGTTTTAAAACAATAAAATATGAGCAAAAGGCTCAATAGGACCAAGCTTTTTAAAACAGTAATTTGAATAAAAAATTTAACGTTAATACATAAATTATGAAACACAATAAATAAATAAAATTCCTTATTACCAATTTAGTTTTATTGTTCATCTGGAAATAAATTCATTATTGTTATCGTAGGCAAACCATTAATATCACCACTATAGTGGCCCAGTTGGGTTTTGAGACTTGTCCCTAAGGTCACGCTCTACACGATCCAATCTCTGAGTATGACATCATGCCTTAATGTACAAGTATCATAATCCAAATCTCATATTACCGAGTTCTCTCGTTTACATTCATTATTTCATTTATTATGATCCTTCATTATTCAACAAATAATGGAAACAACTAATTAAATTCATTTCAATCATTTCTTGAAAACATTTTGAAAAGAATCACTTTGTGGCCAAAACTCTTTTTAAAACATGGCTACCAATGAAAGAGGTATAGAGTCCTACCTCGATATCCCGTACCGAAGCCTAATACCATAGTCTTGAGCCGCTATATGTTAGCTTCACGAAATCACGAACAACCTTAAAGGTAAACTAAGTTCATCAACATTTAGCATGGAGTATTCTACAATACTATGCTATCTTATGGTGTCTTAGTATGCCCTTAAAGTTCACAAGATCATATTACAAGGTCAAAGTCTCGATCTAGGTTTTAAACGGTGGAAACAAGTGAAAAACAACAAAGTTCACAAAGCCTGGTCGGCCTGCCGAACTTCCTAGTCTAGCTTGTCGAACTCCATAGTTCGGCCTACCGAACTACTCCAGGTTCGGCCTACCAACAATATGAGTCTGGCATGCTGAACTTATGAGTCCGGCTTGCCGATGCTCTAGATCGGCCTACCCAATTTAAAAAATCTGGGAGACCCAAGACTTTGAGTCTTGGCCTCCTCGAGCTCACAATTTCATTTCTAACATGTTTTCCAGTTCCCAAAGCATGCATAACGTTCATAAATGCTAGAAAAACACATTGGAACACTTTTTAACACTTTTAAACAAGTTTTACATAGAAATTTTCAAATTACTTCGAAAATGAGAAAAAGAGAAAAAAACTTAATTTATCTTGATTTCGTCAAATCAAGCTTAGATTCCTGAAGGTTTGGGTTCTACTAACTTAGATAGAAAGGTTTCTAAGCCAAAACAAACTCGGATTTCAACATTCAAAGAAAATTGAAAATTTTGGACAAAAGTTTGAAATTTGAAAAATAAAGTAACTAACCTTGAATTTGAGCTTGAAACCAAGTTTGTGAAGGCGTAATCTTGCTTCCAAGCTTCCAATCCAGCTGAGAATTGAAGCTTTTTCCTCAAATTTTTTTTTTTTGGAAATCAAAATGAGAAGAGAGAGAGATGAGAAGAGAAAGAGAGTGTAACGCCCCTATGTGGGGGTTAACAGTATTGAATAAATAAAAATAAACTTAGATTCAATAACATTAAAGACATCAAAACATGCCCATGGGTCTCTGAAAATATACAGAAAATAAAAATAAACTTAAAATACAAACCACAGTTTTAGTGTAGCACCAAATATTTAGAATACAGTCATCATCACTATAGTACAATACCCAAATAATTTAACACAGTCACACATAGTACAAATCTTATATGGTCTAGACGAGTTACAAACAAAAATCTTCCAAACAAGAACCAACAGTGTTGTTGCTTATTCCCCGTCAGACAAGTTGCACTGAGTTCCACCTGAGAGATGTAAGTATGATAGGTATAAGAATCAACATGCCTAGTAGGGAAAAACCTATTACTCACCTTAAGGTTTTATTCATTACCACATTAAAACTGCATGGTTTGTTAGTTACCATCATATTCCAGATTATGAGGTTCATTATGATCACATTCTGTGAATACCATAGTTAATCATATTAAAATTCTACTGCGCACTGCGTTTTAAGAAAATAAATCAATTCACAATAATTCTACAAGTTTATCTTGATCTAATTTGTCCAAAATTAAAACAACCGATAAACAGACAAGAATTATCTGATCGCAATAATTCAACAAGTTTATCTTGAACTAATTTCTTACAAAATTAATTCAACCGATAAACAAACATGAATTATTTAATTCTTCCAAATTTTAAACCAATCTGACAAATTCGACATAAGTCACCAATTATTGAAAAAGCACGCCGTGTCGTTACAGGACTTTGTGAGCTAGCAAACGGGACCAAAATTGACCTATAAAGTTCAAGATCATGATAATCATGAAACCCAATATCCCAGATATACATTTCACAATTATCAACTCTAACGCTACTCCACTAAAAGCTTGGAGCTACACTCTCGAACTTTATAGAATTACGAAGGTCGTGTAGCTAAGTCTCCATGACATATCATAGTGTATCGTATCCCCATATGATCATCCATAATCGGCTTAAGGACAAGTTCTGTCTTACCTTCTCGATTATTTTTATCTTACGTTCCATTGTCTCACCATTAGAAAACTTACCATCCAAAGATAGTATACCATTCGGTTACACCTATGTATCCAAATGGTTGAGCGCTCCTAGTTTTCCAATTACAGGACAACGCATATAAGAGGATATCATTACTCCTAAAGAGGAGCTATAGATTTCATATCTATGAATAACAAGTCTACACTATCAAGAGTCATGACTCCAACGTACCAGCATGCATACCACTATTTAGATGTGGGTGTCACCCTTTGGTACATCAAAAGACACAAGTCGAGATAACAGGCCCACTATTCATCTAAGGATTAATATACAATATAAATAACTGTCTAAAGTGAATCGATTTGCCAAGACAGAATTATTAATCCAGATCAATTCACTTTATGTCCTGATCCAACACATCGTCACCTATGACAATGTGTCAATGTTTCTATTCACGGAGTCCAACTCCGATGGTCAAGACAAACCATCTCCTATAAGGGATATAGACAACATAACAATCTTTACATGAATAAAGCGCCCAACTTTATTCCCTCGATTGCAGATCATATGTTTTAGACCGTCACCTTAAGAATCGTGTCTTCCGCATAATCAGTCAATCATATGCCCAATTCTTAAGGTTTAGACTGACTGTCTGAGACTACTGTTTGCTTATCATACATTCAACAAATATGAACGTAAAGAGGACAAGATTTGGTATATATAAATGAATAAATTCTTTATTGATAAAAATGTCTCCAAAAACGTATTACATTTTTACTCCTTAGGGTATACATGTCTAACAAATCATTACCGAGTTCATACTTATACATATATACAAATTTACAATTCAACATTATTCCAAGGTATCCACGTAGAGTATCACTCAACTCATTGAAACCTAAATGGGCACGTTTGGCCACCCTCTAAACATTCCAAAGGTGTTTCGGGTGAGGGGACATCAAGTCCCGAGTCCTTACCAAGTCGATTCCTATATAGTGCATTCTGGGACTTTTGACCTAAGGGAGCGTCATCACCTCCTCCTTATTTTACCTTTTAGGGTATTCGTGCCCAAGGACGTAACCGTTGCCCTTTTCACGTCTCACCATTTCTCTATATTTAATCGTTATTTATAGAGTCAGTTTTCCTAACCATGATTCTCAAGTTATAACAAATGTGTCAAATCATTATGTTCCTCACTGTACATTACAGGACGAGTTCATATCATAGTTTCATATGTGATACTCACATAATAGCAGTTCAACATATATGTGTGTGTATATATATATATATCTTGCAGTAAAACAATCAATTTTAAATCCATAAAGACGTCACAAAAGATGAGTAACAGAATCCCTACCTCTTTACAAATATCCATTGATAATTTTTCAGCTTATACAATTCACCACGTAAGCTCCAAGTACGCCGTTATCATAAAACGTATAAAATAACCATACTTTAACTTAAAATTTTATTTTTAATTATGTCAATTTATCATTTATTTATTTAGTGTGCCACAATTATTAACATACTAAAATTGTAAATATAAATTTTCTAACTTAATTTTAGTAAACTTATAAAATAGCAATAAAATAAAAAATATATGAATTTTATTTTGATACAAAATATATTAAATTAGATTTTTAAAACAAATAATACAATTTTAAAATATTTATAATTAAAATAATTAAAAAGTTTGATAGTTATAAAATTATTTGAAATTATAACTTGTATAGAAAACTATTTATTATTTTCGAACCATTAACAATCAAATAACTATCTTTGTCCTAGTGGTCTAGCCCTGTTTACTTGACTTGAGATTGGGGGTTCAAATCCTATCTAAAGCTTCTTTTTATTGAATTTTTGTATGGAAAAACATACAGTTTTTGTGAAAAACGACATGCAATTTATAGAAAAAATGACATGTCATTTCTGAAAAATGATTCACCTAGAAAAACTCATACAGAGAACCCAGAATTCATTTTCTAAGCCCTTTAATCCAATTCTTAGTTTACTAACAGCTTTTTAAACATAAAAACTATATATAAGTAATACATAATCATCTCTAAACATCAAAAACATATATTTCACAATCTACATACTAAAAATACAGCTTAAAATCAAAGTTAAAGTTTTAGAATCTAACCTTAAAACTTTGTTCAAAAGTTGAGTTTTGATCTTGGAAACGTTCAGGCCGCTTCAATCCTTGAGTTTGTAAGGGGTTATTTGTGGAGATTTTTAAAGAAAATCAGCTTAGAAACCTTGAGGTTGTTTAAGTTCTTCCTTAGCTCTTCCCTGGGTTTGTGTCAAGTTAAAAGAGAATAAAGAAAAGTAGAAGCAGAGAGAGTAAGAGAGGGAGTTGTGTGAAAGTGAGAGAAGGAAGCAAATAAGAAGAAGAAAAAGAGAGAAATTATTGGGGGGAGGCAGAGCAAGTAAGCGACAGGTGGAATTGGAGGAAAAAATCAAAGGAGTTGTTAAAAAAAATTTCTTCATGTCTCCTCCGGAGACTTTTAACATAAGATGCCAATTATGGCATTTTTGTAATTAACTAATGATGCCAATGACATTTTAGTAAACATGCTAATAGGAGTAAGAAAAATTTTAGAAAAATTAAAAATAGGTGGGATAAATAATATGGAGTAATTTAGATGCAAATCAAAATTTTACAAAGTTTAAATTGGCACACTGATAATTAATTTATACATAATTATATCCATTAAAAATAACAGATGTTATAGAGAGAGAGTGTGAGCTGAGGTTGAAAGGGAAAGAGGGGAAAGAGAGAAATATATAAAAGGGCTGAGTGGTTTTTTTGTTACAAAACCATGTCCCGCATATGGTTTTCAAAGTAGGACGTGTTGGTCATTTGAAAAATTGTTTTGTTTCAAAATTCAAAATAACAAATAAAAATAATTACATGTAAAATAAATTTAAAAATATCACAAAATAATTAAATTAAGTTCAAATCTATATTAAGACATACTAATCCACCATCTGGACACTAATCACACTTTATTGATTTCTGGGTGTTACAACTCTCCACCCCTAAAAGCAATTCCATTCTTGAAATTGGAAATTAACTTAGAAACAAAATAAATGCTGGTACAACTCTCGCATAGTTGACTCTAATTCGCAAGTCGCCTCATCAAACCTGTGATGCTGCCACACGACTTTCACTAGCAGTGTATCACGGTGTGCAAACTTATCACTTTTCGATCGATAATTTAGACCGACACCTCCTCATAGTTTGTGTCTTCCTGAATCTGCATATCATGAAATGAAATGATCTTGCTCAGCTCGAGCGGACATTTCTAAAGCATCAATACATGGAACACATCATGCACATGGGAAAGCTTAGGAGGAAGATTGAGACGAGATATGCAACCATGCCAACACGTTGAGAAATCTCAAATGGACCAACGTACCTTGGTGCAAGTTTCCTCCTCACACCGAAATGTGAAATGCCCTTGCACGGTGAAACCTTTAACAGGATGGAATCTCCTACCTCAAATTCCAAAGGTCGACGCCTCCTATCAACGTAACTCTTTTGCCTACTTTGAGCAGCCTTCAACCGATCTCGAATCACGGTGACCCTTTCATTGGTCTCACGAATCTCATTAGGTCTGAGGATGATCTTGTCTTTCAGTTCTGTCCAACACACTGGTGATCAGCATGGTCGCCCATAAAGTGCCTCGAATAGGTGCCATACCAATACTTGCTTGGTAGCTATTGTTATACGCGAATTATGCTAGATGCAAGTGCTTCTTCCAGTTCCCGCCAAAATCCAATACACATGCACGTAACATATCCTCAAGAATCTGAAAAACTTGCTCGGACTGCCCGTCGATCTGAGGATGAAAAGCGATGTTAAAATTTAAATATGTCCCTAAGGCTTCTTGGAAACTCCTCCAATACTTGGTGTTAAATTGGGTGTCTCGATCTGAAGTGATGGACAACGATACTCCATGCAATCTCACTATATTCTCAAGATAAAGCTCTCCAAGAACTCTCATCGAACACGTTGACCTAAAAGGTATAAAATACACCAATTTCGTCAACCTGTTGACAACGACCCAAATCGCATCATGTCTATGCTCTGTCCTTAGCAAACCAGTGAGGAAATCCATCATGACATGCTCCCATTTCCACCTAGGAATGGGAAGCAGCTAAAGCTGTCTAGCGGGCTTTTGATGCTTAGCTCTTACCTGAAGGTAGGTCACACACTTGGCGATGTACTCAAAGACATCCCTTCTCGTACCTCTCCACCAAAATTGTCTCTTCAAATCACAATACATCTTTACGCTTCCCTAATGAATAGTAAATTGAGACTTGTGCGCTTCATCCATCACGACTGTCGTCACTTCCTCTATCGCAGGCATCGCCAGACATTCCCTAAAGTACAACGACCCATCTACCTATATTCTCCACTCTTTAAACTGCTCTCCGTTCTGAATCCGCGTCCATATCCCCTGAAGATGTTAATCTCGCCATTGATTCTACTTCACCATCTGAACGAGCACTGTGGTGGACTCCATATGATACACCAAAACCTGATCAAAAGTCTTTATAGTACTGAAGCCAGTACTCATTGACTATAGCATCTCTTCTCCAATCCACTAATGCCAAACAAGCAAGAATTCCTAAAGACTTCCTATTGAGCGCATTTGCAACCACATTAGCTTTCCTAAGATGATACTACAACGTGAAGTCGTAGTCTTCCATATACTCTATCCATCTTTGTTGCCACAAATTCAAGTATCTTTGAGTGAACAGATACTTTAAGCTCTTGTGATCAGAGAAATCCTGGAATGACGCCCCATACAAGTAACATTTCCAAATCTTTAGGACGTGAATCACTGCGGCAAGCTCCAAGTCATGAGTGGGGTATTTCTGCTCGTCAGGTCTCAGCTATCGCGATCCATAGGCCACAACTCATCCATGTTGCATCAACACACATCCAAGCATCCCGATATATCAGTGTAACGCCTCTTATGGACATCACAATAATCGTTACTTTTACCGTTATTATCATAATTTACAGATAAACAATTCAAATAAAATACTTATACTTAAACAAATATCCCAAGAAAAACATGCAAAATTTTTTTCTTTTGAAACGACTTACCGGATTTGCTTCTCTCGCCTCGATTAACCTAACGAAACACCTATAGTGTTTGGCTAACTGATCACTTATAGAAACAATTAGTTTACAATACAATCATTTACTAAATTATAAACACACAAAACTTCAAATAATGTTTAAGTCTCTCGAAAAAAATATTATATATCCAAATATTTTAACCTTATCAAAAAAAAAAAAACATGGCATAGTCCTCAAGAAACCACAATTAAAGAAATATTAAACAATCTCAAAAGTCTATAGAAAAATAAATCAAGTCTTGAATCAACATCAGTGTAGAAAATAAAAATAAAATTAATAATAAAATCATTGTTCAAGTAATTAATTTTTTTTTAATGTGATTCCATTTCCAATTCAACACTCCTAGCACACACGTCCGTCTCCGTCCTCCACCTATTCTATATGCCTTTTACCTTTGTCTACAACATGATATACAACTAAGTAAGTATAAGCTTAGTAAGTACACTTTCTTATCTCATAACATAAAACATTTCGTAAAAAAATCATTGCATAATATCGTAAAGAAATCATTACAGAATATCGTAATCATAATCATAGTAGTGCATGAGGCACGAGTTTATATATAACATATCTTTGCATTTACACTTCCATATTAAAATATCATTTATTTTATCTTTAGGGGCCCAAGCATTGCACCATAAACATAAACATCATAGGCGCACCGTCATAAAGGAGTGGGGTAGCTAGTCTCAAACCAAACATAACAAGTCCAACGTTTGGGACATCATAAACATAGACATAGGGTGTGCAATGCTTAATTAAGTGATACATATATATATATATATATATAAGCTTTCCTTGAAAAATTGTCATACACCATAAAAAAATGAACATAAAAACTTCCTTAGGAAAATTCATTGTAAAAAGGTCTTGAAATAAGAACATTAGTTCACAAACCTTTACTTATCAAACATTACTTAGCATTTTCATAAATTTTATCATGTTGCAGGTGAGAATGTACTTACTTGTCTCGTTTGCTTACTAAACCTTAACTTGGGTGACGTTGTTGCGGTTCTCAGTGTGCTCGTCTTTTGCAGTGTTCATGTCATTCTTTCATATAATACATAAAATTAATATTCCTTTATATGATATCATCTAATACCATATTACATCATCGTATGCCATTATTAACAAAACAAAGCATCTTTGAGTCACAAACATGTACTTAAAGTCAAGAAACATAAAGATAGAAAACTTGACCTTTAATGACTTGGAGAAATTGATCCCAACTTATACATGAATAAAGTGTAATAATTGTTCCATAACGTAGCTACCATATATAAACATCACTCAAAATTTCTTCTCTTGAAAATATTAATCTAAAATATCTTTTTTCTAATTTTTAAAACATTCAATTAAATCTACCAATAATAAAAACTGTCTGACATTTAAGGATTCATAACCCTATATCTTTCAATTCACACTCAATATCAAAATTTTCAAAAATAAAGTTAACATATATATATAAAGCCCAGATTTTTCTTTAGCCATAAAAATTTCATTTGATAATTAAAATAAATCACATATTCAATACCATAAAATTTGCCAACAAAGTCTCGACAATTAGCAATCTTAATTAAAAGTTATGTATTAAATTATTTATACAGTAAAATAATCTATAAAAATTACTACGTATAATATACACATAAGATTATAACATATACAAAATTCAACTTCAAATAAATTCAAACAATTCAAACAGATGTTTGAATTCAGAGTTAATATTAAGATCAGACATACTAGACAGCGAACATGTTTCATTCAAACTTTTTTATAAAATAAAAAATGTATGATATGCTTCTAAAATTTTTATATGACATGGTTAACATGTAAATATCTTATACTATCATTGAACATCACCTTATCATGTAATAACATCAAGAAGTACAAACTCACAATTTATGAACTTAGGACATAATTCTCAAAAGTAGGCAAAATGACCTTTATTTAGTTAAAAATTCATAATAATTTCATCTTAACACCAAATTAGTTAAAACCAGTGGCATTAGAAACTAGACTCAGAAAAAAAAAGAACCTGATATATTACATGCATATTTTCACAATAACTTGCATGAAGAAAAATTCATTGAAATTTAATCTAAATTTTGAGTCCGTGTAAAACTGCACAACTTTCAGGGTCAATTTTAAAAAATCATAACTATTTAATAAAAACTCCTGATTCAAGCGATTCAAAAGCCAAACGAAAGCTTAAGATGTCTAGTATTTGGGAAGAAAAATATAAATAGAGCAATATAGAATCTAAAGTTACTGAAACATGACGGCTGTTATGTGTTTATATGAAAAGTAGGCATAAGGCATAAAAAGATTCAATACCAATCCATAACCTAATAAAACTTTAATTAAAATTGTAAACACATAATTAACATGATACTAATTGATAATAAAATATACCCATAAAGATCTACATAACAAAAATATAAAAATCTATGATATCTCTAATTTAGGGTTTAAATGAGAAGTTAATCAAAACAATCAAGTCATCAACTCTTTTCAATCACCAATTGACATGAAATACATATAATAAAAGAATTCATGTGATGATAGTAAAAATTCTAAGACTAACACAATACACTAAAGCATCAAACAAACATATTAAATAATTGATGCACTTACCAAAATGAGTAAAATTAGGAAGATTAAAAATCTTGATAAAGCTAAAGAAAACTTAGCATGAAGCCAATCAATGAGGAATGAATGACGTGTGAGTCTAGGGTTACTAATAAGAAGTCTTTATATAGATTTTATGTGAAGACTAAAATCCTAAGAAACTCTCTCTTTTTTTACGTGGAATCTCTCTTTTTTTTCTTCTTGCACAACAACTTTGCCGTTTATCTCTTTTTTTCTTTTTTATTTTTTTGAACTCTTCCACAGCAACCCGTTTTACTTACATATATATATATATAATATAATCGTATAATATATCACATAATATATATAACATAACATAATATAATATAATATAAATCTATTATAATATAAATAATAATATTAACGTATAGTTATATATATTATAATATAATATAATATAATAGTGTAATATACACAATTATTTATATACAATAATAATATTTACTCCATGACTCAAAAAATATTACTATACATATAACTATCATGATATTATTAATATTATAAAAATAAGAAAATATACAACAAAATTCATATCATCATCAAAAAGTATTATATGATTATAAATTTAGAGCAAGTTGAAACCAAAAAATAAATAAATAAAAACTTTAAGCTTATTATCACTTTTGACATGAACATCCACAGCATATCGATCCCACATGGCCGTCACTTGCAACATTACTAAATAAAATGTCAATTTACTTATAAATAATAATAGTGCAAAATATCTCATTCTAATATTAAATTAACATAAGTATCCACAGAAGAAAACGACGGGCGTTACAATCAGTGTAGACTTCATACGACTCTTCACTACTTGGTATGATCAGCATTAGGGCAGTGGTCAATTAGTTCTTCAATTCTTGGAAAGCGAATTCACATTCTTCATTCCATTCAAACCGAATGTTTTTCTTGACCTGTCGTGTCAACAGAGCAGTTATCTTCGAAAAATCCTACATGAATTTCCTGTAATATCCAGCAAGTCCTAGAAAGCTACAGATTTCGGCCACATTCCTCGGTCGTTCATACTATACTATCGCTTCTATCTTGGAAGGATCCACTAAAATACCTTGCTCCGAGATGATATGTTCCAAAAACTTGACCTCGATCAACCAAAATTCAGACTTTTCCTTTTTGGTGTACAATTGGTGCTCTCGTAGAGTCTGAAGCACGATCCTCAGATATTCCTCATGCTCCTCCCAGGTCTTAGAGTAGATCAGTATGTCATCAATGAACATAATCACAAATTGATCTAAATAAGACCTGAAAATCTTGTTCATCAAATCCATAAAAGCTGTAGGAGCACTCATCAATCCAAACAACATCACCAAAAATTCAAAGTGTCTATACCGGGTTTTGAAAGTTGTCTTGGGAATATCCTCTTCCTTGATCCTAAGCTGATGGTATCTAGACCACAAATCTATCTTTGGGAAGTACCAAGAACCTGTTAACTAATCGAATAACTCATCAATTCTTGGCAACAGATACTTATTCTTCACGGTGACCTGATTCAGTTGCTGATAATCTATACATAACCTGAGAGTACCATCATGTTTCTTGGTGAACAAAACTGGTGCACTCCACGGTGACGTACTGTTTTAAATATATCCCTTATCCATAAGTTCCTGAAGTTGCTTTCTTAATTCCTTCATTTCTACCAGTGTCATTTGATACGGTGCTATGAAAATCAGAGCGATCCCTGGGAATAACTCGATACCGAACTCAATTTCCTGGTATACCAATAATCTAGGTAACTCATCGGGGAAGACATCATCAAACTCGTTAACCACCGGTATTGCTACATTCCTTCCTTCTACACTAGATTCTTCTTCTAGATTCAAAAGAAGCGTATAACAAGCCAGATTTTTTCGTCCTCCAAGGCACGTCTTCATGAATTGCTCACTCATTATTCGATCATTACCATCCTGATAAGTGATTGTCATCCCCCTATCAATCACTAGGGTTACCTTCCTAAGGTGACAATCCATTAGGGCAGTATACCTAGACAACCAATCCATTCCTAAGATCACATCATTAGAACTCATGGAGATTACAATCAAATCACTTTTTAGAATCTCACCCCCAATCATTATTTTACAAGATTTACATATATAGTTTATATACACTAGCCCCAAAGGTGAGGTAATTACCATAGGCTCATCAAATTTCTCTATTTCTAATCCCAAGGCATGTATAAAAGAACTCAAAATAAGAGAATGAGTGGCACCGGTATTAAATAAAACATGAGCTAAAGATTGGAAAATCAAAATCGCACTGTCAACAACTACATTGTTGGTTTGAGCTTTTGAACTCCCTGAAGTCATGATATGAACTTGAGCTAGAGCTTTTCCTTTTCCCCTGCTGGCGTTGCTAGGTCCTAGATTAGTTGGACGATATTGTTGTGGTGGAAGAGACTGCACAATCACCGTACTGGGTGCTCAATACTGTAGGGCACTCCACTGGAAATTCTACAGCTTATATCCTTGCACTGGGTAATGCATCTATTGAGAAGCGAACTAGTGAAATTACTATTGTAGGATTTGTTGAGGCTGAGCGAAAGACTGAGGTTAGGGCTGACGGCTTGCTCCTTCTCAAATCTAAGATCCTTGCCTAGCATTTCTTATTAGGCAGTTCCTCTTGATGCGTCCCAGTTGCTAGCAATAGTGGCAATGGAAGTTGTAAGGGCTGCTTCGTCCACTACTTGATGAACTACTACTCCTGCTGTTAATGTTACCTTGCTGATCCTTTCCTTGAGCTTGTTAGTTGTTATTGCCCCTCCTATTACTCCTCTAAGGTCTTCCTGATGTCCTTGTCTGGTTCTCGTAGTAGAGAGCATAGTCGTTTTCCATAGATAAAGCTGATGATACTAATTCACCAAAATTGTAGAGTCACAAGGCAACCAACTATCGTCGGATGATTGCTTTGAGCCTATCCTGAAACTTAATACACTTTTCCCACTCAGAAGCCACGGTGGATGGAACGAACTTGGCCAACTCATTGAACTCGCTTCATGTTCTTGAACCATCATATCACCTTGTTCCAATTGATAAATTCGGCGACCTTCTGGTCCTTGTATCCCTGTGAAAAATATTGCTCATAGAATAGCTCTTCAAATGGATCCCCATCAATACTTTTGTTATTCTCCATGCGTTTCATTTGCTTCCACCAGGTGTTTGCACTTCCTCCAACTTATAGGCTACAAATTCCAGTCGATATTCTATTGGTGCTCCAAGAGTGTCTAGATGTTTCACCACCGAATATAACCAATATTCAGCTGCTTGTGGGTCCCCATTTTCGTCAAAAGTCAAAATAAATACGCGTCAGAATTCCTTGAAGTACTCATGCCGGTGACTTGCCTCAGAATCCTTAGGCTTAGCCTCACCGCCCTTTGCCAAAAAGCAACAAACGAGGTCCCCATCATGCCCTCATCATTTCCAAGGTCTATGTCAACAGCAACCGGATGACGCGTAGGTGCCATCTCTCAATTCTGAAAACAAAATTGGACTATCAGTGGTTTCTCTTTATCGTACGTATGTGTGTGTAATTCCTAAAGTTCATAACCTAGGACTCTGATACCATTTTGTCACGTACACCAAACTGGGCAGTGACATAGTGGACTAATTAAGTTAATTAAACCAAATTTTAATAAAATTTACCAGTTTAAATAATTGAGTTATTTTGAAAATATGATAGTTTAAAACCTATTAATCAATTTCTTCTAAATCAAAGCAAGTTAATAAAACAAAATAATAAAAAGAAAAACAGCTAAATGCAAGTATGTTTGAGTTAGGCCCCAGCGGACCTATAATTGTACACACACATAATACTGACAATAATAAATTACAACTACAGTCCCATACGAGAAATAAAATTTAAATATTACATGCCTTGAATAGATAAATAAATAACCTCAAACTAGGAACCCTACAGTCCACATGTCTACTCAGTGGAGTCCCAATTGGTCCTAAGCTGGATAACACCTATGGGGGAGGAAAAGGTTTTAAAACAATAAAATATGAGCAAAAGGCTCAATAGGACTAAGCCTTTGAAAAGAGTAGTTTGAATATAAAAACTTAACATTAATAAATAAATTATGAAACACAATAAATAAATAAAATTCATTCTTACCAATTTAGTCTTATTGTTCATCCGGTAATAAATTCATTATTGTTATCTTGAGCAAGCCATTAATATCACCATAGTAATGGCCTAATTGGGTTTTCGGACTGCCCCTAGAGTCACGCTCTACACGACCTGATCTTTGAGTATGGCATCATGCCCTAATGTACATGTATCATTATCCAAATCTCATATTACTGAGTTCTCTCATATACATTCATTATTTCATTCATTAAGATCATTCATTATTCAATAAATAATGGAAACAACTAATTAAATTCATTTCAATCATTTCTTGAAAACATTTTGAAAAGAATCACTTTGTAGCCAAAGCCCTTTTTAAAACATGGCTACCAATGAAAGAGCTATAGAGTCCCACCTCGATATCCCATACCGAAGTCTAACACCATAGTCCTGACCCGTTATACGTTAGTTCCATAGAACCACGAACAACCTTAAAGGTAAACTAAGTTCATCAACATCTAGCTTAGAGTATTCTACAATACTATGCTATCTTATGGTGTCTTAGTATGCCCTTAAAGTTCACAAGATCATATTACAAGGTCAAAGTCTCAATCTAGGTTTTAAACGGTGGAAACGGGTGAAAAACAACAAATTTCACAAAGCCCGATCGATCCCACTGAACTCCATAGTTTGGCCTACTGACCGTATGGAACCAGCCTACCGAACTGCTCCACGTTTGGCTTGCCAACAATATGAGTTTGGCACGCTAAACTCATGAGTCTAGTCTGCCGATACTCATGATCGGCCTGCTGAACTAGAAAAATCAAGGAGACCTGAGACTTCAAGTCTCGGCCTCCCCGAGCTTAAAATTTTATTTCTACCCTGTTTTTCAGTTCCTAGAGCATGCATAATCTTCATAAATGCTAGAAAAACACATTGGAACACTTTTTAACACTTTTAAACAAGTTTTACATAGAAATTTTCAAATTATTCTAAAAATGAGAAAAAGAGAAAAAACTTGATTTAGCTTAATTTCGTCAAATCAAGCTTAGATTCATGAAGGTTTGGGTTCTACTAACTTAGATAGAAAGGTTTCTATGCCAAAACAAACTCGGATTTCAACATTCAAAGAAAATTGAAAAATTTGGACAAAAGTTTGAAATTTGAAAAATAAAGTAACTAACGTTGAATTTGAGCTTGAAACCAAGTTTCTGAAGGCTTAATCTTGCTTACAATCTAGCTGAGAATTAAAACTTTTTGCTCAAAATTTTTTTTTAATCGAAATGAGAGAGAGAGAGACAAGAAGAGAAAGAGAGAGAAAATGAGCTGAGGGTGAAAGGGAAAGAGAGAAATATATAGAAAGGGTGAGTGGTTTTTTTTGTTACAAAACCATGTCCTGCACATGGTTTTCAAAGTGGTACATGTTAGTCATTTGATAGATTATTTTGTTCCGAAATTCAAAATAACAAATAAAAATAATTAAATGTAAAATAAATTTAAAAATATCACAAATAATTAAATTAAGCTTAAATCTACATTAAGGCATACTAATCTACCATCTGGACACTAATCACACTTAATTAATTTCTAGGTGTTACAAGTACTGTTAATTATGCTAGCGACAACATCTGATAAATACTCTCAATATGAATTTTTCTTTTACAAATACTTTTTTCCTTTACTTTTTACAATTTTGGAATGCGTATTTCTTCAAATTGGTTCAGAGATTTGAGCTTGGGGTCCTAAAATCTAACCTTATTAAAAGATTAATATCAATTGTGTCAGATAAATTATTCAAATGAGTAATATTATTATAGAGTTTAGTTGTTAATTTAAAGACCAGCAATTTGGCTTTGCTATTTCATATAAATTAAGAATTAATTTCTATAATTTGACACACACATCTCATATATTAACACCGAGTATATAGAGTACTCATCTTAATCTTCAAAAGAGGATATGAAGTATGCAGCTAATTATTTGCTGACAAATATTAGGTGTCTATTTGAAAAATTCAACGACACAAACACATTACATGTACATACTTGCATACATGCTAATAATAATAATAATAATAATAATAATAAACAGGTGAGGAGGAAAAGGACAAAGTCTCATACTTGAAGCAAAAATATGATTACAGTAGATTACACCGGATGAATGAAATTAGAATCAGAGAGATGACAAGAAATAATTCCAACCTACTTATAACCTTCTTAGAAAGTTGCTATCTCTGTTTTACGGGTGAAATTTTCATATAGTATTTTCTTTATAACTTTTCTATAATTAGAGTTAATTTTTAGAGATTCAATGAAATTACTATGATAAAAATAGAAAAATTTGAAGTAGAACAGAATTATTAAAACAAAAAAAAAGATAAAGACATTACTAATGCTGAGTATCTCTAAGTTACACATTGTGGGACCCATTTTTTTAATTTATAGATTACATCAAAAATCACTGATATCTTTTATCATTGTCTAGTAGGAATTTTTGCTGACACACTACTAATTAGAATGGATAAGAAATAGGGGCTGTAATATTTATAAAAAGATTATTTTTTTAAAAAAAAAAGAAAAAAGAATTTCTTTTGTGGGGCTTGAAAATAAACCACCTTGAAAATTGTGGCATGAGGTTGCTGGCTGTGTGTCAACTATGCTATCAAAAACCATTTATTCTAGTGGTCCCACTCTTCCTAGAGTACCATAATAATAAATAATCACTTCCTCTCTCTTACACAATCAGCACAAACTTGTGAATATCAACACAATGTCTTTTTATTTTATGAAAAAAAAAGAGATAGTCAAAACTATAATGATAGCTAAACAACTGTTAATACCCAAGGCCAATTGCATGTTGTTTTGATTTCAGTGTCAACACTCCTGTACAATATTAGATATTAATGGAAGATAGATCATGTATTTATAATTTTATTATGTAAGACCACTTATAATTATAGTATTAATTAAGCAATAAAATATTGATGAATTTTGCAAGACATAGACAAGGAAGAAAGGGAGAACAACTATGTAAAATTGTGAAACCTAAAAAGAAGAAAGAAAAGCAGCAAAAGGAAAAGTAGAAGTCATGAGAATTACTAAAAGAGACAGGAAGGATAAAAACAAAAAAACTAAAGATGTATAAAGTCTTTTAAGTGTGGTGTATAGTGTGGAATAAAGGCAAGGATAATAAAGGAATAAAGTGATTTGGATCATAATAATTTAATAAAGGTTGAACTATTTTCCCTTTTTTTATTTCTTACTTTCTCCATGAAGAATGTGTAACAAAATAAACCACACAGAAATATGTGCACATCTTTATAATAAGTTTATTCAAGCAATTATATACTTTTGAGAAAAACAATCTGTTGAGTTTTGTTGAAAGTTTTCTATATATATGACGTAATATCCTCAGGAAATAGCACTAAATTATTATTATACATAAAATTCAATCAATATATCATGTTGCAGACAAAAAACGAATAAAGTGATGAATATATTCGTCTGAAAATAACACTTTTCTCAGTCTTGTTTACTTGTGACAAGAGTAATAACTTATGCAACTTTTTACACAATTTCATAGGAAGAATTTGAAGATAGGGACACAAAAAAATTTGAATTGAGGAAATGACCTTTTTTTTTTTAAATTAAAAATACGTTTTTCTGTAGAGGTAAACTGTCTCAGTTTTTTTCAAAAAAAAAAAAATGACTATAGCAGGATAAGAAACCTCAACAGGATGAAAAAAAAAACTGGAACCGTTTTAATGTCTAAAAAGCCTTTTTTATGTCAAAAATTATCCCAAAAAAAAGGTCATTGACAAAAAAAAATTTTCCTAAAAAGTCATTTTTACAAATCCCTCTTTCAATTTCATATGGCACATCTAATAATTAGGCCAAGATTTTTATACATGTGTATGATTTTTGTAAATGTATATGTATGAATTATAGTTTTGTACATGTCACCCGATTAATATTTAAATACAATAATACTAGAAAGTGGGGTTCTAAAAATGGTGGGATTGTTGGGCTGAACAAATTCCATCATTGGATTTTGATTTTGGGTTTATAGCTAGACCTTAGTTTAGGTGATTACCTTGTTGGCCACTATGGAGCTGAAACACGTGCTTTTGTAGTTTAGTTATTAGCTGGACATTTCTGGCCAAAAAAAACTGGTAAAAAAAAAAAGAATCGTGAAGGATGAAAAAAATAATACATATATATGTATATAATACTATGCAATGTTTGGGTGACCGATTTAAATAGTCAATTTACGTAGAAAATATTATAACAATTTAAATTTTATAAGATAAAATACTTTATTAAAACTGATAATTTTTTTACTTAAACCAATAAAACGGACATCACATTAATTTCCCTTTTAATTAAGGTTGTTGTCTATAAATAGTGTTTAACCTATTACATTTTGTCATATCATTTAATAGGCTAAAACATTAAAGTATGAAAAAGTCAGGTCAATTTTTTTAAATAACATGATAGATGTAACTGATTAGACATTAGTTAGAACACCAAAGTTAAAAAAACTTGTGCATTAGTTGATCCCATGGATTTATAAATTACCTTGTCCATGATTCATTGATATATTTAAACATTTACGTACTAAGATTAATTACATTACATATATTATTACATGATAAGAGAGTTGGACTATTCACACGCACTCTCTCTCTCTCTCTCTCTCTCTCTCTCTCTCTAGCCTTTCATATGATCAAATCTGAAAGAATCCAAATGCCATTTGTCCTTGGAAGCCAATGGCGGCATCATTGTCACATTGAGTAAATCCTTATTTGTTGAAACAACACTACTGTATACAAAAACAGCAGGCCATATGTCCCATTATATATTCAAGCAACCTTCCTTCGGAAAGTTATTCTCATTAGTAGCATTCGTTTTTAGATTGTCAGATTTAATGACGATTACTTTTTTTTAATATCTAATAATTAAAAAACAAATACATACTAACAGGTTATTTTTTAATACTTACCGCAAAATTTTCAATGTTAATATTCAAATTATAAGCACTAGGTCATTATTTCTGGCTGTGAGGATTAAAAAAATATATCCCGATTATATTAACAACTTTAATTAGTTTCTCCTGATTTTGCACTTGTTATTCCTATTGATATATATACATATATATTTATATGAAAAAGTTTTCAATGGTTACTCTCTTTTTGTAACCATCGATGGTTACAGATAAAATTATAAAAATATGTATATGTTTTAATTATATTTAATTATATTTGATAATGTGGCAATTGATATTATTTGTTATAATAAGATAAGCAACCTAATAGTCTTAAAATTAAATATACACTTTTTATTTAAGAAATTATTGAACAAATTATAAGAGTTGAGCATCTGAAATGTGAGCCATTTTTCCTTTTGGATTCTTCTTCTTCTTTTCTTTGTCTCCATGTTCAAATGTCAAAGCCTACGGTGTAACACAGACCGAACAAGTCAAGTGTTTATGTTATGCTAATGCGAAGCTCTTCATTTTTTATGGAAAAAAAATTAAAATTTGCTCTAAAATGTTACTAGATTATAAAGTATTAAAAAAAATGTGTCCAAGTCATGACCTGTATGTGTATATATATAAACACACAAATATTATAAAACTTACCTGAGATAGTAGAGACAAGATTTCTTGATTTTGCTTCATATATATGAAAGATCATCTTTCAAAATTTTCCTGCTTTCTCCAGCCCAGATTAATTCTTACTTTGATTCAACTTGGTACGGAGCAATTTTATAATCTAAGATCTAACTTTGAGAAATAAAAAATTAGGAATAAAGATAGTCTAAAATGGAAATAGAATTATGAATAAAATTCAAAAATGAGATAATGAATTTTTATTTGGATTCTATTTTTTAAATAAAAATGCTTAAAAAACCATGTTAGCAAGTAAATAACAAGTTGTCCATCTAAAATCCTATTTAATGAGTTTTCTAAATTGAATGCTTAATTAATTATCATAATTTTTTAATCAAATATCAAATTTATTACAACCATATGATCTATGTCATACGTCTAAAACAATAGTAACCATCGACGGGTAAAAATAAGAGTAACTATTCAAATCATACTCATATGTATATGTGTATATATAGCTTATCTCAACTAGCTTTACATATATAGAGCTCTACACATGCACACACATACGTATACATAATGATATATACAAGGAAGGAACAAGAATCATCACTCTTGTATGCATGGTTAGTTTAAATATTACAGTATTCATATTAATTTCTTTGTTGTTGGTTAATAAATCATTCACGTGATTAGCGTGCAAGACACAAGTACTGCAACTCCACAGAACTTAATGCTGAATATATACTAGATAGATTATACATATAGACACACAATACTATATAGATACACACACATATAAATGTATTATATTGGGTTCAATTTTCATGCATGACATAACTTCTGAAAGTAACTCAAGCTCAAGAAAACAATAAAAGTGGTGTTATTAATTTAAAGGCATGACATATATATGAACTGTTTTCTGTCAAAGTGAACCTGCAAGACATGATACAACATAAGTTTTGGAATTTCATTAAATCAAGGGTTTTGTCTTTAGTCCTTGGATCACTTCTATAAACAGTTCCATCTGGAATTTAAGTGTGCACCAGTACTATCCAAATCTGTTGATTAACACATATATCATTAACTAAGGGTAAGAGAATAAAGTAATATAGTTGTAAGGATAGAAATGCTAAGGACACTATTTTTTAATAGTTCACAGATGACTCCGAATTTTATTCTTAATTTCATTTTAGTCCTTAGTTTTTAAAACGTCTCAAGTTTAACCTAGATATATCAGTTTGTTTTATTTTACCTATTTTTATCAATTGAGTGTTAAAAAATGGACGGAACGTGCAGGTAATGTTAATAGAAAATAACATTATACATGCTTATAAAACATAGAATATGCACGTGATTTTGACATAGAAATGTATAATACAATAATTTGCTAACTAAATATAACCCATATTTTCATTTACTTTTAATATTCAACTGAAAAAAAAAAGCCTAAAACTGAAATAAATTGATAAGTTGGAATTGAATTTGAGACACCTTAAAAGTTATAGATTAAAATGAAATTGACGATTAAATTCAAGGACCATTTCTAAGATTAACCATTCTAGGTGGTTCTAAAGCAAATTTTTCTTTAGAGAACATGCATCTCCCTCTAACTGGCTTCCTTTGTCTGTCCTCTCCACTGTCTGACACACTATTACTCACCATATGGCGTAAACTTGATGGCTGATAGTGCAAGCAAAGCAAGCACCTCATAACCTTTTTGCCCTTTTTTATTTTAAATTTTTTATTTCATTTCCTCACAAATTAAACTCACTGCGTATTCTTCTTTGTCTGTAAAAATAAAATAAAATAATTTTTGTTCTCTCTCCTATATGGCTTTCTCTCACTACCAGCTACTATAAGGCACATAAGATCTCGTTTAGTGCTTCACCAGCAAAACCCACGTCCTAAACTTTCTTCTTTCTCTCTCTCTTCTTCACAGTATTATTTGCTGCTGTTATGATCATCTAGTAATTTTTCTTTTCTTTTTCCCTCCTTTTTTCTCATTTCAGCATTTCCCTTTTGCTGCGTGGTACTACTGTTTAAGCCCAGCTCATAAAGATTTTCTTTTCTTAGAGAAAAACTACTTGATCATACGTGAGTTTTTTTTTTGGCTGTTTTACTACTTGGTCTTGGTCTGCCTCTTCTCTAGCTAGTTTCTTGAATATTTCTCTCTTGTTGTACTTCTATTTCTAGTGGGAATCACAAGGAAAGATAATATACAACATTGGTTTTTAGTATCCTGATATACATGTATTAAAAAATGAAAAGAAAGTGTTTTTTCTTTGCTTAAATTGGTCTTTCTCTTATTGCCCAGTATATTTCTCTGGCTACAGTAGTACTTGCATCTTCTTTCTCTCTCTTTTTCTTTAGTTGACCAAGAGAGAGAGAGAAAGAGAGAGAAACAGATATTGGATATTCAAAGTGTTGTCATGAAGATCAACCAGCTTTTGCATTTCTCCTTCTTCTTCTTTCATGATCAAAAAGCTTCTCCCAATTACCACAACCCCATAGCAACTTAAACTATAATCTCTCTCTCTTCATTCTCTATTATTCCCTAATCAAGCAGTTTTCTTGTGATGTCTCAGTACCCTTCTCTCTAAGTTTCTTGTTTTTTGGTCTCTAGAACAAAAAATAACAATTTTAGCTTCTAGCTAGGGAAGTCCAATTAGACATTTTTCAATATTCGCTTAACCTTGTATCTCTTTTATGAATATATATGGAAATTTCAAGTGGTCATCATCTTCAACAAGAAGCAGGAGAGATCATGCCAATCCCCATAAACAGTAGTACAACTACTGCATATGGTGATCATGGTCGTCATCATCATCATCTTCACATGAACATCCATCATCATAATCAACACCATCATAGTAATAATGACCACCCTGCACCTGCAGCAGCAGCAGATCAGCCCCACAACCACATAAACATTCCCAATTCCTCATCGTCATCTGCATTAGTAATACCCCAATTAACAATCCCTTCCTCAAACAATGGCAGTAATCCCATAGTCCCCACCACCACCACAACAACAACCACCTTAGATCATGTTGATCATGATCATGATCATCATAAGAAGAAGTTGATCATAAGGTACAGAGAGTGTCTGAAGAACCATGCAGCTTCCATGGGAGCAAATGCCACAGATGGTTGTGGTGAGTTCATGCCAAGTGGTGATGAAGGCACCATTGAAGCCCTCAAGTGTTCTGCCTGCAATTGCCACAGAAACTTCCACAGGAAAGAAATCGAAGGTGATCTTGATCATCGTCATAATCAATATCATCACCACCAGTATATGAGATCATCAAGGAAGTTCATCTTGGGCCCTACCTCAGCACCACCACCCTCAAGATCAACATCTGGAATTCCTCCCCCAATGCATCATCATCACCACATGATCATGTCCTACAACAACAACAACATCATGGGGTCCCACCAATACCACCACCACCTTCTCCCTAATTCAGAGTCTGATGATCATGACCAGCAGGAAGATGATCATGACGATCATGATCATCATGTTGTTGTAGCAGCAAGGCCTATTGTTCCTCCTCCTCATCACTTGGTGAAGAAGAGATTCAGGACAAAGTTCACACAAGAGCAGAAGGAGAAGATGCTCAACTTTGCTGAGAAAGTTGGGTGGAAGATTCAGAAACAAGAGGAGTCTGTTATTCAGCAGTTCTGCCAAGAGATTGGAGTCAAGAGGAGAGTTCTCAAGGTTTGGATGCACAACAACAAGCACAATCTAGCCACAAAAAACCACCTTCCATCTTCTAATTAATTATTATTTACCTCAAAAAAAAAAAAAACAATTCATCTCTCTCTCTCCCTCTAGATCTCTCTCTTTCTATATATATGCATGTATATCTTCTTAATTTTCTAGTTTGTCTTTAACTCTAACTAGAAGTGCTTGTCTTTTATTTTTTTTTATTTTTTTGTGAGTCCTTTTTGTCATTTTCTTGTCTCTAAATTTGGTGTTTTTTTTTTTTGGCCTGTTTTTGTTAGCCAGTAGCGTTTAAAAATAACTGTGGTTTCTTTCTGCTGTTTAGTAAGTATATTATTAGCGTGGAACAAATTGTTGAACTGGGTTTGGTTTGGTAGTGTTTAAATTTATAATCTATTGATCATATTTTTGTTTTGATATTCTATTTATTTAGTGGAATGAATTCAGATTTGATGCCCGGATGATAGTATATGTATTATATTACATTAAATTATATGAGTTTGATTCCGAGAGATTTACTGCTAAGAGCTAGTTAAGCAGTTAATAATGCCAAATTTATATATACTAGAAAACATTCCACTAGATTGTGAACTAATTGAGATAGAAAGATCAGAGTTAGAACATAATGCATATATTATTATAAACGCATATTGATGTCATATAGTTAATTTAACTCTTGAGATGCACGTTTCTTCATGCCTTTAACACTGCGTCTCGTTATTAGCAATTTATCTTGCCTTCTGTAAAGTGATGTACATGTGAGTTTTTCTTGCTGTTTGCCTGTACTTTTGGAGAAAATAACATTTGGCGTTATAGGCAATGAAAAAAAAAAAAAATATATATATATATATATATATGTATTAGTAGGGCATTGTTTAAATTAGATTATACATTAGAAACGTATGGAATTAAGAAAATATGATCATATAACAAAACTCGATTAAAATATGATAGTTAAAAACTATCTTTTCATGCTCTATCATTGATTTTTTTCTGATTAAGTATCTTGTCGACCTATTTTGTAATAATTTTTATGGTTTTCATAGAATAATGGATTAGTTGAAGGTGTTTTCTCTTTTAGTTTCTTCATTTCTCCTCAGATTATTATAGTTTCTCAACACATAACTATAACTTTGGGGTTTGCACTTGTGATGACATATGACCAGTAGCTATTAGCTTTCTTCTTTATTCATCGATCAAACAACGTTTAGGTGGCTTTTGGAGCCCTAGATTTGCACCTAATAGGTGTCGGGGCTCACACTTGGCCTAGCACCTATTAGGTGTGATGCTAGGGCTCGCCAAGTCCCTAAAGTTTGTCTTCTTCGTCTTCTTTTTTAAGAAAGAAAGTATATTTATATAGAAGCTCATCATTTTTGGACTGTAATTAGCTTTGAAAGCATCCTGAAATATATGTATGCATCTAGGGCTCATTATAACATCATTTTTATTTACCTTTACTGTTTGACTGTTGAAAAGGAGTTATTAATGTGACATACTAACATCTCTGTTTCATCCCATGCGTAATATTGTTGTAACTTGCATGTATGTACTTGATTTTCTCTACTTCTTTTAAAAAAAATGCCCTTTTTTGTATGAATAAAGCATGGATGACATAAAAAGCGATAGAAATAAATTAAAAAAAAAAAAAACTGAAAAGCAAGTAACTTTTTTCTGAGGAGAACCAGACTACTTTCTTTTATGTTGGGATGAAATTTCTTACTTTAGAAAGAATCAATAGGAGGAAATTGAGTTTTTGAGGAATATATGAAAAACACACACATCAAGTATATATTGTTTCCAATGTGTGAAGTTTTGGAGGAAAACAAAAGAAAAAGGAAGATTGTAGTTTGGTAATTATCCATGGAAAAGATTACAAGATTGATTGAGTTTTTTCGTTTATTAATGTTATTAATTCTGTCTTCTCTTATGTCAACGGAAAGGATACTTTTGTTAATAATAACAATTATTATTATTTTGTTTATTTTTTTAGAATTATAAAGTCAGCATTTAGAGTTAATAAAAGGATATTTCCTTCATATAAAAACCTTTTAAAATCTGTACAAAGAGAAAGGATACTTCTGTTAGCATACTCTAAAAAAAAAATCAATGGAATTTAGCTTTAAAAATAAAAAAGAATTATAGAAGCTATACAATGGATATTCCTTTCATACAACTTTTTCTTTTTTGTGTGTAGGTTAGAATTAGGGACATTCACCAAATCTTCGAATCTAATCTGACCTAAACTAAAGCCTAGATATTTCAACTCTTGTCATTTCAGCAAAAAAAAAAAAAAAAGGATTCAATTCGTCAATAAAAAAAAAAAGAAAAAGTAATTAAAAGAGAAGAAATCTGCTTGATGCCTCAATGGCGTGGCTGGTAGAATATCGACAGTGCAATAATGCATAATTAAGATAGTAATCCTTAAAAGTGTGACCTTTGTACCAACTTGACCTCCAAACAGAACTCTTCTAGAAAAAAGTTTGCCTATTTTGTGGTTCAAAATTGCTTTGCCACTGGCAGTTTGCACCACGCACGTACAATTCACAACCACTAACACTAAATATTTATGTGCCTCACAACTGGATTAAAGTCATGTGATTCTTGTTCTATCACATTCAAATTATATGCACACACATAGATATATAGATATATATGAGCCTTAAGGTCCTTCCCCTCAAATACAATTTGTTTAAGGACCCAACTCATACAAATACATGTAACATGTACAAGTGAGAGTATAACGTAATGTTTATTCTCTATTTAACAATGATATTTGATATGTATGATAGCTAACTTGTGATAAATTTATGTTACGCATTTTTAAAATCATTATTGTCAAAAATAAACACCATGTTACACCTTAACAATACATGTGAAACTCCGTTATACTTCAACATTTTCACATTAAATGACTTTTTATGAAGGCATGATATATTTATTCTATGTTACGATTCTTACGACCACTTTGTACAGAGGCATGATCACAATTAATTTATCAATTAGTTGTATCATTAACTAGTTGTATCAATAAATTTATTCTATATTTATTCTATGTTACGATTCTTACGACCACTTTGTACCGAGGCATAATGTGTCATTAACTAGTGACGGCTTAAGCCACAGACAGATAACAAAAGGATGAGCTAGCTAAATCTCTCTCTTTTGAACTTATCATCATAAATAAAAAGGCCTGAGAAAGAGAGAAAGAGGAGAGAGAGTGTGCGAGAAAGAAAGAGAGAATTTAAATATTGCCAATGACGTTTTCAGCTACCATCTGTCTAACCTTCACCAATGACGTTTTCAGCTACCATCTGTCTAACCTTCGCCTCGTTTCCTTTGGCAGAGGGGACCCAACTTTTTTGTTGCCTCACGTTTAGAAGGATCAAATTTATCCTATTAACAAGACCTTTTCAACGCATAAAAATCTTCCTTCTTCCTGTTAGAACTTGTCTGTCTTTGCTAGTTTGATATGTACTAGACTATTTTTCTTCTTTTTTTTTTTTTTAAACGGAGCTCTTATAGTAAAACAAGCATTTTCTCTACAAATAAATATTTTAATTATTAAATTAATTTTTTAATAATTTAATCTGTAAATATCTATTAATTTACAATACGTAATATAAAATTATTTTGAATCATAAACCAGTTAAATGGTAGTACATAGCAGTAAAAAACAGTATTTTGACAACTCCACATTTAAGAGGCCTCTTAAATTCGCTACCATGATGTTCTGAACCATGTATTTAATGTGCTTTTAAAGACAAAAAAATTATTTTCTGTAGAATTGCTGTCACCCAAAATTGACATGTCCATCCACCTGTATCCCCATCTCTGAATGATATTTATAGTCGAATCTACTGTGTAAAATGAGTGTGTAGATTCCAATAATTTGATAACAGTAATTTCAATCATAATGCACAGCCACCATCTGGCTCTACTTCTATTGTTCTGCAAATAATTCTTTTGGGGGAAAAATTGCAGAACTAAATTTAAAAAACTTGATCGGAGTGGCCAAAAATGTGAAATGTCAAAGAGTTGTCCTCCTCGGCTAAAGGAGGAAGAAGAATACGAGAAATCGCAGAAATTCAAAACATGATTTAATGTCATGTTTATGTAATGTTTGAAATGATATAATGTCAAAATATTATGTACAACATGCTACATGCCAAAGTGACATAGTAAGTAAGAATTTATTTCGAAGATATCATTTTCTTTCATTAATATTTTTTTTTTAATTTTATGAGGATATCTACTTGGTAGAAAAATTTTGCATTAAGGCCATTGACCTCAACTGTATGAAGTGGGTGCAATGGTATTCTCCTATGTTCCGTCGGATACAATATATGCCATACGATTCAAATCCAACATCACGATCAATACCCCGTAAAGCCTTATAATACGACGCTCCTGCAGTTGAAATCTCCCAATTTAAATAATACCAAGTACAATCAGAACAATTATCCATAATAAAATGTCTAAGCCAACCTTATTAACTTGCATATACAATGCATATACTACTCATGTCACATGATGTGAATACAGCTTTTGATTCATGCATGCTTCGCTAAACACGGCAAGATGCAAATAAGACATCAGAGAGGCCAACAATAGACACAGTAGCAGTAAAAAGACAACGCTCTAGTGTCGCCATCAAAGACTTTGTACGGTTCACCTGTTCATACTGGAAAAATTTGCTACAGTATTTTTCTCTCATAAAATTTAAAGGCCCGTTTGTTTCGATATTGAATCACGATTTGAATCATTTTACTACAGTATTTTCTCTCACTAAAAATTTAAATTTTCATTCAAATATTCTATTCAAATACTCGAACGAAAAGGCCCTTAAATTGTTACAGTGTTGCGAACCTGTCAATCCAAACACCCATATAGAGTCCATTCCCTAGACGTACTGTGTATCCAAACTCTCCAGACTACCAAGACCGAGTTATGGCATCCATGTCATTCTACACCAAAGTGCACAAATGAAAAGTTTTATGGCAAAATAGTAGTTCATTATCGTTGGAATTCAATGCTCTTTTAATGAAGCTCCTAACTTATGGAACATGTACCCTTGAGCTGACAAGGAATTAAAAATGAAAAAGAAAAAAGAAAATCCACTGATTTGAGGCACAGAAACTTAAATTACAATGTTGAGCTCGAGGCAGAAAAAAAAATAAAATAAATTGAGAACACCCTTTTGCGGATAAGAAAGAAGTAGCAATCTGTGCGCTACTGTGTTGTGCTATCTACAACTTACTATATATATATATATATATATATATATATATATAGTTCAAAATTACATGTTCAGCTCCATCCACATTCCACCGAGCAGAGAGGAAAACCTGCATAGTGCGTTTCAGGTGCTAGAATGGGAGAGCGGATTGGCTTCAAGTGAGACATGGTTCACATGATGCGTTTATCTGGTGCAGGTCCTGCTTTTCAAGGTTTTACCTATGATTCAGTCCAGCAACAGTGCACTTCGTACTTAGCGAGTCAAAGCCAGCCTTTCGCAGGGAGATGGAAGAACCCGAGCATCTGCTTTCCAGTTAACCCTTAACATAAACGAGCACGACCAGGATTAAGCAGGGATTCTGACATCGTCCAACCCTACAAGACAATTTGACTATACTCACGTCAAAAAGTATGTATTGCTAAACAACATGTAAATCATCAATCATATGCATAATATCTATGACATAACACATGTCCTAAGTATTGTCAGCCGGAAGCCTGGTGTAATATGCTTCAGTCTGCTCGCTCTGTATTTTTTTCAACCGAAATTAACAAACGACAAGAGTGCTCGCTTATTTTTAACAAAAAACTAGCATCTTTCCAAATTTCAAAACCTTTAAAACTGCAAAACCGTTTTACGAGTGTCCCCAAGTGCTTCCAATTTCAAAGCGTCCAAATAACAGGTAGAATTAACTTATATCATAAGTTGAACCACTGTTATATTCAATCTTTGTCATACCCTAATAGGCCATTCTGGCAATGAGCTTGCCATTGGATATTGGGATGGGGCAAGCACATCCAACATATACTAACTAGAAGGACAGTAACAAAACCACAAAGTTCAACAGCGTCCGGAAAGCAGACTTAAAACCAAATCCACATAGCAGTGTTCTTGTGAAATTTATAGCCTAGGCATGGACATGGCCTGCATGTCAAGCCAACCTGTCTAGCCTAGTACTTAGACAGGCCTGGACTAAAAGTTCAAAAGAAACCAATCAAGCGCGTCATTAATAAACATAGACTAAACTAACATATTTAACAGAATCTACCTGCTCCGCAGCTTTATGCTTGAAAAGCCCATATGATGAGGAAACTATCCTGCAAGACTCAGCAATTTGAGCCTCTAAATCACCTGCTTTGGGCATAGAGTACGAATTACCATCTTTCATATGCTTCTGAGACCTGTACCGACCTCCATGTGATGAATGGATGAAATGCAAAAGCACATGAGCCTGTAACAAAATGTTATATATATATATATATATATATTGAAACACTATCAGGAGGAAGTACTTCATATTCATCATTCCCGGGGTGGGCAATAAAATTTGTGTCTTACATGAAATGCTGCTTTCAGAATGTCATCTGACTTTGCCTGATCCTTTAGCAGTGCATATACTTTATCCTTTGAAGGGTTATATGTGACAATATATTTCTCCCTCTGTCGTAAATAAAAAGAACATAATATACATAAGAAAAATGAAGAGTTGATCAAGAATAAAGATAATAAACATGCCAACGAGTCTCAGAACGCTTCGGTGGAATGGAAGATGGCAGATTAATAGAACAAGTTAGAAGAAAAATAACTTAAAAAGTGCACACCTCAAATAAAGGTTCTAAGGCAAGATATGACCCTGGGTCTTGGAATGCATCTTTAAATCTGGAACCTGCGTGCAATTTGAAATAACTCAAGGTTGAAATCAAGATCTAGTTGGCTGTAGTTTGCAAAGAGCAGGCCAAATTAATCTATAGGTTACATCTGCATACCAAGAACTACAGGCCTCTCTTTCAACCAAGGGAAACTAAATATGTTTTCAGTCATGTTGCCCTCCTGCAATGATAGTACACGTCCTAAAAAATGATACCACTATATCAGTTAGTTAAACTTGAACTCCCACTGAAATGAGAATATCATAAATGCATCTTGTAGATGGTCAGTTGGCTGCAAGGGAGGAAAACAAGACCCTGAAAGAAAAAATGTACACGCCCATGATGCACAATCCTTCTAACCTGTCTTAAGAAAGGAATCTACTGCTACAGTGAATCTTGCCTGGTTCAATGTGTGCAATACCACAGATTTAACCTGCAGGTACATGTACGCAATTATGGAAAGCAAACATCTGTAAGAAACAAGAAAATAAAAACATGAGGACTGCAAATGATATATTCTGCTATACATGATCATACCTCTTGGTAAGAACTGAGAACATATCCACATGAAAGGAGGGCAAAGGTCGTTACTAATGAAGGATTTCTTTTTGAGATCAGGATGCTCATTCCAGTTCCCAGCTTCACAAGATTTTACAAACGTTAACAACAAATTTCAGCTGAAAAAAGTGTCATGCATGACAGTACACTCTAAAATCTAAAAAATTAGCAATCTGCAAGTTTATGAAATTCCTAGTCACTAATCCCCTTTACATCGTGCGAATAATTCTGAAATGCAATAGAAATGCCACATTGGAAGACAGATCTTGAGTCACCTGCCCTTGCTTATATTAAATAATTTCTTCACAGACTGCTGTCCTTTTGTACAATGACAATTTCTTCATTGCATTAGCTTTCAAATTAACCATGATCACATGTATAGGTAAATTCTTATAATAATAAAGTAACCATATAAGATCTCGCAGGTTATGTGAAATCCTCATATAAAAAGATCTCAAGAGGATAAGAAATCCTTTGGGAAAAAAAAAAGGGAATAATAACAATATATTTCTTTTCCCTTTTCTATTCTGTTTGCCAGGTAATTTTATTCTCCCTTTTGCTAGGGATTTCCATGGGGAAAATAAGTTTGACAAGCGTACCAGATCTGCAATATTGCCAACACATTCTCCTTTAGCAGTGACATCCCCAATGTTCTCTCCTTTAGCAAAGGCTTTGTAAATCGGTGTACGGGTTGATGTTGATGTAACAGCACCAACACTCTATAGAGAAACAGTAAAGAAACTAAGCCAAGAATTTTTTATATACATATATATATATATATAAGAAAAACTCTTGCTATTGATGATGAATCAACTACAGAGGAAAGGGGAAAACTAAGGCTAAGAAAATGACTGAACATGCATAAAAGATTTTAGAGAAACCTTCAAACCTTTGCCACATTAGCTGCACAAGCAAGAGGAAGAAAAAGGTGGGGCACAGCTGCAGTTGCTAATTCCATCCCAGCACCCAACTCCATGAGAAGATCCCCCGCAACTCTCAGCTGTAATATAAAATATTTAGAGCAGATTGCACAAAACATGAACCTATGTGATTACTATTAGCTGAATTAAACCAGTTCTACCTGTTTTAGATCATAATCAAATTTCTTTCCTTGCCGAGCAAAAATCATTTTTCCTACACGACCAGCACCATCCTACAAATCCAGTCACATTTACATTTCTCAATGTACAATGAATCAAGTATCATGTTAAAATTTAAAAGGCTGTGATTATCGAAAACAAAGGAAAAAACAAAAACTAAATAAATACAAGTAAATAAAACAAAAAAAAAAGATTGTAAGAGATAATACCATAGTTAATCCAAAGGAAAGCAATTTTCGTTCCTAATTACAAAAAGCCATGGATAAATGGAAAGCCCCAAGTGGCTAATTTAGCAATTAGCATAGAGACTATAATTTAAGCCATCCAATATTCTGAAGGTCTTTGCATCAATAAAGTAAACACTACTAAGAAAGAAACGGGAAAAGAAAATAGCTGCATATATGTAATGTTTACATGTCATGACACGAAGACAAATTTTTGCAACATTCTAAAAAGTGTAAAAACGACAGCAAAAGGGCAATCTTCTGCCAAACTATAAGCATGCAAAGGAACTAAAAATGCTTCCGATATTAGACCAATACCTTCACAAACTTTTAAAAACAAAAAATGTTGCACCATCAGCATGAATGAAATGTTATTCCTACCTTGAGAATCCAGTTGATAGCAACAGCCCCAGGAGTCGCCTTGTTTCTGGAGACGCCAACGGAGCTTAAAAGAGTTTGAGTTGTGAAAACACCCATTGCTCCCCCAAAAAAGTGCTAAAAAAGATAAATAAAACAGAAATGTAGCATTAAACGAAACTGAAGCAGTCGACAACTATTAGCAAGAACTAACATGTGCAACCTATTTTTTATTGCTTCTTTCAACTTTCTGAAAAGCCTACCATCATCTATTGGATCACAAATCATGAAAATGCATACCTTTAAAGCTCTCCATGTCATATAGGGGACATAGGATGGGGTCACACTGTCGGGGAAACCCTCCGGAACAACGTATGATCTAACAAATGACATCAAATCCTGCACCAAGATGACCATAACATAAGGATTTTTTTTTTAACCGAAAGAAACAGAGACACAACTTCAGGAGGAGAAGTATTCTGCCAAGAGTAAAAGAGTAGCATCACATCAATGAAAAACAAACATGATGAGAGAGATCCTAACCTTAGATTAGGCACTTATGTTAGGCCTAAATATAGGGTTTAGAATTGTTTGATTAGATGTTTATATTCATTGTTTTTATTTGGAAATTTATTTAAGTTTATTTCATAATTAATTATTGTGTTGGATGAAAATTTCAGTTGCATGTTGTGTTCATCTTTCATTAGGGTTTATTCAATTATAAATGGACCTAATATTTTCATTGTTAGGATGCCTTTTCAGTGCAATTGTATTGTGTTTTGAGTAATTTAATCATTATTTATTCTTGTTGAGCTGTGATGCAGTTTCTTTGCCTTTTTTTTTTATAAAGATAATAAATAGAAAATACCGTAACGCAAATTACATAACCACGGTTAAACAATTCAAACATCATGCAATCAAGACCACGTAGAGAAGGAGAATAAATCATGACTAAAATTACATAATCACATCTTCACAGTTCAAACTTCATACAATCAAAACCCGAAAGAAAACAGAAAGAAAAAGAAACGACCCATAACCAAATCGCAATGTCCATAATTTGGATTAAAAACAACAAGAGAAGACAAAATTCCTATCCTCTTAAACAAATCACGCAATCACAGCTTCGAAATTCAAATCTCGTTATCCAAATTCCGAACCAAATTGCAATAACAAAAAGAAAGAAAAAGCAAGAAAACTGACATCAAAAGGAGATTGCGGAGTTTGCAAGCTGAATGCACGGAAGGATCCCTTCTTGAACGTTCTTACACCGGAGGACGCATCCCTCTCGGCGACGTACTGCCACCGGCGTCCGTCAAGTTCCTCGCAGCAAATCAGTCTCAAACTGGAGCTAACGAACTCGTCCTCGACCAATCCAAGCTTCCTTGCCTCAAAATTTCCAGAATAAAAAGAAGACGAAGAAGATGAAGGAGGAGGCGCGACGGAATCGGCCGGTGCGGAGGCCAAATTGGCGCTGATTCGCAGAGTCTCACGGACGAGGAGGCGCGCGTCCTGCACGGCGGCGGCGGCTGTGGTGGCGGCGGAGGCGGAGGTGGAAGAAGACTGTTTGAGGCTGATAGGAGGGGGAGAAGGATGAGCCATTGCTAGGGTATGGAGGTCGGAAACTTGGAGGAGAAAACGAGAAGAGAATGAGCGGATTCTGATGAGCTAACTAAGACAGAAATGGTTGAAATTGAGCATTGGAAGCAACGGAAGAAATAATGGCGACGTGATTAAGGAGTAGTTGGACAACCATTGTTGATGCGTGTGGGGAGGGAACTTTAATGGCGGTCGGCGTCGGAAAAACTGAGGAAAAGCAAAGCAAAAATGAAATTCGCCCAAGGAGAATATTGTGTGTTTTTCTTAGAGACGCAAAAATGGCAAGCCCGGCCCGTCTTGCTACAGTAATAGGCCAGGTCGATACGGCCTGACACGGCCATTAAATATTTGTGGATTGAGCTGGGTCAATATATGTCGGTCTATGAGCTGGCCCGACATGACCCATGAAAAATCATGAGCCAGGCTAGGCCTAGGTCGGGCCGACCCGGCCCACAATGGGCCAGCCCATCGGTCCAGGCCGGGCCAGCCCATCTAGGCCCACAATGGGCCAGCCTATTGTGGCCTAATTTCAAATAAATATATATATATATTTAGATATATTTTTTCATGTTCATTCACGGGTGAACATGGATGAGTATGACCTTCCCCAGTCAGTCATGTAAGGCCCATTGTAAGTCATGTATTATTACATCAAAAGACTATACATTTAATATATATATTATTTAATACATATAAGAATTAAATATTATATAATATATATACATGCCATATTCACCCGTGAATGAATATAGCATTAGATTTCCCCAATGCAATCACATCACAATAGGTCTGGTAAGTTCTTTTTCTTTTCTTTTCATTTCTTTTTATTTTTTTATTTTTTTCCTTATAGGCATGCTTTGCTTTTAAGAAGTAAAGTTGAGAATTAGATGTTAAATCTATAAGTTATATATTATCACATCAAAATACTATACATTTAATATATATATTATTTAATACATGTAAGAATTAAATATTACATAATATATATACATGTCATATTCACCCGTGAGTGAATATAGCATTAGATTCCCACATGCACATCACATTGCAATAGGCCTGACAAGCTCTTTTTCTTTTCTTTGCATTTTTTTTAATTTTTTTTCTTGTAGGGATTGTTAGTATGTGTGGAGCTTAATTATTACCCTGACGTAGATTGTCCCTACGCAAAAGTTGTACGCGGATCGACCTTCGCAGTAAGGTCGATGTGAGGGTTGGAATCCCAGGGGTTGTAGGGGCGGACCCCCTAGGCAAAAATTCTATATGCAAGTTTATTTTACATAGGCATGTTTTGCTTTTGAGAAACAAAGCTAAGAATCGGATATTTAGTCTATAGGTCATGTATTATCACATCAAAATACTATACATTTAATATATATATATATATTATTTAATACATATAAGAATTAAATATTATATAATTTATGCATGCCATATTCACCCGTGAGTGAACATGGCATTAGATTTTCCTATGCAATTATAAAAGGGCAAGCCTAACATAGAGGCTCAGAAGGAAGGCTTGCAATATGCAAAGCTGAGACGTTAAGTCTTCAGCGAATTGTCTAATCAAGTTACACTTGAAAGAAAAAAATAAAAAATAAAAAAAATAAACTTTTTTACCTATAAATAAACGTAGAACATTCACAGATATACTCATTCAACAAACTTTTAAGATCTTATGTATTGTCTTGTTTTTTATATTACTTAGAGTTCTTCAGAAAGGAAAAAAAAACTTGAAGGTATAATTTATTTCATTTGTTGTTCATTAATTTTGTATTATTATAAGTTGATTTTATTGTGTAATTATTTTATTTAATTTTTATGTTACGTTAATTTATTGTTATTTTTTATTGAAGCTATGGCATCATCACATAGAGGGAGAGCCAACATTTCACATTTGGTGATTAACGAAGAAGAACAATTTAATGATCCACTAGAAGAAATTGGAGTTGACTTACTATCTCAAGTTGATGGCTCCTCTGAAGTCACTCGTAAGGGCAAAAGGAAAATTCAACAAACTTCACCAGTTTGGAATTACTTTGATCTCGTAACACGTACAAATGAGCATGGTGTAACAGAAGAGCGCGCAATTTGCAAAGTATGCAAACAAGACTACACAGGTAAATCCTCTTCTGGCACTGGTCACTTAAAGAGGCATCGCAAAAAATGCGAAGCTAAGCATAGTGTAGGTGGTGTTGATTGTCGTCAACAAACACTTCAATTTAGCCGTGATAGTAGTGTTACCAATTGGTCATATGACCAACAAAGAGCTAGAGAATGGCATGCTAGATATTTGGCTAGTGCTCAACAACCAATTAGTCTTGCTGATGATCTAGCCTTTGAGGAGTACATTCAAAATGCTTATAATCCACAATATATGCGTGTTTCAAGAACTACCACAAGAGCTGACACCATGAAAGTTTTTCATTCAATGAGGGAAAAGTTAGTAACTGAATTTAGTTCATTCCCTGCATCTGTTGCATGCACCTCTGATTTGTGGAAAAGTCGTACCAAAACTAGTTATATATGTGTAACTGCACATTATATGGATAAAGATTGGTCTTTTCAAAAAAGATTAATTGTTTTTTGACCAATGCCTTATCCGCATGATGCCAAGGCCATTCATGATGTCATCATGGAAGTTTTTGATTTTTATGGCATTAAAGAAAAGGTTTTGAGCATCACATTTGATAATGCATCTGCTAATACTGCTACTATTAACCTTTTCAAAACAACATTGAGGCCATAACATGGTGAAACACTTTTTCACCAAAGATGTGCTTGTCATATTATTAACTTGCATGTTCAAGATGGCATGAAATTTTTTCAAAGTTATTTAGAGAATATTCGAACGGCCTTGGGTTACATAGCAAGTTTTGGCTCTTGAATTGAAGAGTTTGCTAAGCTTTGCAAGAGAGCAAGCATGAAACCCAGAAAACTTCCAACTGACGTAGAACATCGGTGGAATTCAACATATTTGATGCTGAATGCATGCCTACCATACAAAGAGGTCATAACCGCGTATTACAACTTGAAGAATCCAACTGAGCCGCTTCAAGAATTTGATTGGCAAATTGCTACATGCTTTTACAATTTCTTAAAGGTTTTTTATGAAGCCACTCTCCAACTCTCAGGTGTGTACTATCCTACCTCTCCTCATGCATTACATAAGTTGTTAGACATTGCTGCAACCTTTGATATGCATAGAGATTTTGACATGTTTAGGGAATCTATTGAGTTCATGGAACAAAAATTCAAAAAATATTAGGAGAGTGTTCCACTTTTGTATTGCATAGCCGCTGTATTGGATCTGAGAGTTAAATTAGTTAGTGTTGAATATTTGCTTAAGGGTATAGGGGAAAAATTAAGGGTGCATTCTGACATCATAATCATTCAAAATGTGCAAGCAAAAGTTAACAACATATTTACTGCATATAATGAAAAATATGGAGGAGGCCAAACAATATCCCATGCACCATTAGCAAATACTACATCTGAACCACATGGTTCTTCATGGGCAAGTATGATTAGCTACACCAGATTTGGTTTCGGTGCATCATCCACATCTTCAACATGCAGTGAATTGAAAAACTATCTGGAAACAAATTTTGCGGCATTCATTTTCAATGAGCAAGGTGGTGGTCATGATTTTAATAAGTTTGATCTTTTGTCATTTTGGAGATCACAGTCAAGAACTTTTCTTGTGCTCTTTAAAATAGCTTGTGATATATTAACCATACCAGTATCCACAGTTGCAAGTGAACAAGTATTTAGTTGTAGTAATAGAGTACTTGATGAACGACGTGCACGTATGAGTGACGATATTTTGGAAGCAGTAATGTGCGTCAAAGATTGGGAGGATGCTCGCAGAAGAAGTCAAGAAATTCAAGATGATTGGGTTGATAACTTTGAAAATTTGGACATTTCTGATACTCTCACTAGGAGTAAAACGTTATAATTAATTGTTGGAAACAAAGTGCGCAGCGGAATTTTAAAAATTTTTCATCAGAGTATTTTCCAAAACACAAGTTTGACATGTTATATGTATAAATTAAACAGATCTTACTAACCTCAGTGTGCCGAAGAACCTCCGCGACCTGTGTAGAGAAGTAACGTTCCAGAAGAGTCTCAACCAACTGGTCTTCTTTGCTATTCTCTATCCGCAACCGGAGTGAGTGTGGGCTCACACGTACAGCTCTTCCACCGGTGACTCTCCTTCCAACCAATAGAGAGAACCCAAAGCTAGTGTTCGTGATTTGTGAACAAAAGCTCTCAGGGAGTTTTCAGATGCTCACTAGAAGAGTATCACTCTTAATCTCTCAAATTGATCTGAGTAAATCATTAGACTCACTCCCTTTTTATACCTATTGGTCCTTGGGGTCAGTCCATATCAGATTAGGTCTCAAAAATCGAAACAGAATCAAGTTCGGATCAATATCTGATAAGATACGCGTGAAAAACGCGTAATCTTAACTGTCGCGGTCGGCATGCCGAACTGTGTGATAGGCAGGCCGAACTGACCAGTTCGGCAGGCCGAACACGTCATCCGGCATGCCGAACTGCCGAGAAAAAAATCTCCGCGAATCTTTTATTTTCCACCCGAGATTCTAAAGGATAAAGTCTCAGTTTTGATTCAAATAGCCCAATAGAAAAGATATCTGATCAAAACAAACTTTATCAAGATAATCTCTAAGAAAATAAATCAATTCACAATAATTCTACAAGTTTATCTTGTTCTAATTGTCCAAAATTAAAACAACCGATAAACAGACAAGAATTATCCGAACGCCATAATTCAACAAGTTCATCTTGAACTAATTTCTTACATAATTAATTCAACCGATAAACAGACATGAATTATTTGATTCTTATAAATTTTAAACCAATCTGATAAATCCGACATAAGTCACCAATTATTGGAAAAGCACGCCGTGTCGTTACAGGATTTTGTGAGCTAGCAAAGGGGACCAAAATGGACCTATAAAGTTCAAGCTCATGATAATTATGAAACCCAATATCCCAGATATACATTTCACAATTATCAACTCCAACGCTACTCCACTAAAAGCTTGGAGCTGCACTCTCGAACTTTATAGAATTACGAAGCTCGTGTAGCTAAGTCTCCTTGACATATCATAGTGTATCGCATCCCCATATGATCATCCATAATCGGCTTAAGGACAAGTTCTGTCTTACCTTCCCGATTATTTTTATCTTACGTTCCATTGTCTCACCATTAGAAAACTTACCATCCAAAGATAGTATACCATTCGGTTACACCTATGTATCCAAATGGTTGAGCGCTCCAGTTTTCCAATTACAGGACAACGCATATAAGAGGATATCATTACTCCTAAAGAGGAGCTATGGATTCCATATCTATGAATAACAAGTCTACGCTACCAAGAGTCATGCCTCCAACGTACCGGCATGCATGCCACTATAGAGATGTGGGAGTCACCCATTGGTACATCAAAAGACACAAGTCGAGACAACGGGCCCATTATTCATCTCAGGATTAAGATACAATACAAATGATTGTTTAAAGTGAATCGATTTGCCAAGACAGAATTATTAATCCAAATCAATTCACTTTATGTCCCGATCCAACACATCGTCACCTATGACAACGCGCCAATGTTTCTATTCACGGAGTCCAACTCCGATGGCCAAGACAAACCATCTCCCAAAAGGGATATAGACAACATAACAATCTTTACATGAATAAAGCGCCCAACTTTATTCCCTCGATTGCGGATCATATATTTTAGACCATCACCTTAAGAGTCGTGTCTACCACATAATCATCCCATCATATGCCCAACTCTTAAGGTTTAGATTGACAGTCTCAGACTACTGTTTGCTTATTATACATTCAACAAATATGAACGTAAAGAGGACAATATTTGGTATATATAAATGAATAAATTCTTTATTGATAAAAATGTCTCTAAAAACGTATTACATTTTTACTCCTTAGAGCATACATGTCTAACATTACTTATGAACAATATTTTTTTTATGTTTTTTTTTGTTTTTAGTAATTTTGTAAATATCTAATGTATAATTAACTCGATTGTACTCTTTTTTCTTACCAAGGTTTTGTCCCATTGGGTTTTCTTTGGAAAGATTTTTAATGAGGCAATTGTAAATAAAATATCCTTTTTTTATATTTCCCTAAGTATTCAAACTTTTATATTTATTAACTTATTTAGAAATAAAAAAATTAAAAATTACATGTTTAGATGGGCTAGCCCATTTAAACCCATGATGGGCCAAGATGGGCCGGCCCATTTAAGGCTCACGGCGCAGCACGACACAGCCCACGGCACAGCCCATATAAAATTAGCCCATGGGTCGGGCCGGGCCAAGTTATTTTTAATATAAGCCGCCCGGTCCAGCTCGGCCCACGAAATTCATGGGCCGAGCCAACCCGACCCGTTCTTGCAACACTAATTTTTCTATTCTTTTTTTTTTTTTGGCATAAACGTTACTTCAATTTTTTAGTAAGTGATATTTTAATCTCTTTTTTTTTAAAATTTTGACAAAATAACCCATTAACTCTGTAAACATTAGCAATCAAGAGTTTGTCATCTAACTCCATCAAATGCCTAACTGAAACACTAATATGCCCATCATGTGATCTCATGCATCCAGGGCATCATAGTAAAATTATATTAAAGGAACAAAATAAAAAATCCTTAAAAACTTGATTCCTAAAATTTATTTAGAAACAAAACACTCATAATTCCTAAAGCTACCAAAAAGGAAAAATTATTTCAGATCCGATGGTGAAGAACAACAACCAGCGACGACGGCAATGCGATCTCTAGGAACAACAACTTATTAAAATGAGTTTGGAGGTGGAGGACGATGGTGAGTCCATGCCCCAAGGAACGCTGGGAACGGGTATGAGAGGCAAAGTCGTACAAGCAAAGGACGGCGGACGAAGGCAGACTCACGATGTACAGAGACAGCAATGGATCCCTCTGATTTGGATGTGATAGAGGATTTACCACTTCAACGAATAGAGTTCTTGCACTCCGAAACAGACAGGCCATTGTTGCTCATCAAAACCCAAATGTGATGGACTTTCCCGATTGCAGGTGATTCACTACTGCTGAGGGAAAAAGATTGAGGTGCTTGTGCTTTTCTTCTCTTTGTCGTTTCTATGGGTAGAGAGAAATACATGCATGTATACTACTTCTTCGGGCTTGATCTTTTCTTTTTCTTGGTAATTCAATTCTGTAATGTGATTAGGCTTTGTGAAAGAATGTAAATGTTAATTGTTGAAGAAAAATGTGATTAGGATCTATTAAAGGATGTTAGATTTTGGGGGTTCTCATCGGTAATGACTAATTTTTGGGTTTGTGATGGATTTAAGCCTTATATGTAAATTAAATTTACATATACAAGTTCTTTTTTTTATGAGGTTTTGGTGATGATCAATTTTTGGATGGATTTAAGCTTTGTTTTTTTTTAGTGATTTAATAAATTAAGCTTAATTCTAAGAGTTTTTATTTTTTAAGTATTTATGAAGGGTATATTACATAATCTTAGTTGTTGCGCTATTTGTTAACTACTTTGAGTTCAGTTGTAGGAGCTTAATTGTAAGAGTTTTTGGCTTTGATTTAGATGCTCGGTTCGTGACCTTTTCTTTGCTGTCGTTCTCTTGTTTGCTCTGGTTGTGGTTCTCTACTTTTCCCGTTCGTTTTGTTGGCTGTTGGGTCTTTCTTTTTGTTTGACAATAACGCTCTTTTCTGCCTAAAAAATAAAAGAGAGGGGTATATTAGTCTTTGCACATCAAAAGAAGCCCGACTGAACATCAATGGAATAAAACCGTCAACAATCTGATGGAGTTGGATGGAAAACCCTTAATTGCCAATATTTACAGAGTAAAGGAGTTGTTTTGTCAAAAAAAATTAAAAAAAATAAAGAAGGACTAAAGTATCACCTACTGAAGACTTGAGAGATCACAAATGTAAATTACTATTTTTTTTTTTTTGTGTCTATGTGGAAAGGCCAACTAGAAATTGGCAAAGTGAAACTGAAGAGCACGAGGCAAAATCTATGTCGTTCGTTGCTTCCACTTGGCAACACGTTCTATGTGTGCAGGGCGGAGACGTCCTAAATTCTCGATTTAATAATAAAAACTTGTATTTATTTTACAAAACGCTCAAATGCTATAGAGGTCCACTAACTTACATTGTGACATTTTTGTCCTTAAATTAATTTAATAGGTTAAAATAGTCTTTAATTTTTTAATATCATGACAATTTGATCATTAAATTAATTTAATAGTATAAAATAATCCTTGTATTATTTTTACAATTTGGTCATTAAATTAATTTAATAGTATAAAATAATCCTTGTATTATTTTTAATAGCAAAATTAGTCTTCTATGTTAGTCATTGGCAAAATTTGAATAGAAAATATCACAGCAACTTTCACCTTGTAGCACTCATCTTCACAATTCACAGCATTGACTTCACGCCATCCCCTCGTTGTGCCCTCTTCGCAACAAAACACCCCCCATAAGTTACCCCACCAATAACCTTACCTCGCCCCACTAGCCACATTGTGGCACCACGCCATTATAGTGTCACCACGTCGTCCATCCCTATTTTAGACTATTAAGTTAATGCAAGTATCAATCTGTCACAATTTAAAAGTTCAAGGAATATTTAGGCTTATTAAATTAAGGGTTAATTCCAAAATGATCCCTAAAGTTTATCCTCGTTCTAACTTTAGTCCCTAACGTTAAAAAGTCTCATTTTGGTCCTTAATCTTTTACTTTGTTTTAGTTTTTGTCCCTCTGTTAGTTAGGTGTTAAATATTTAACGGAATATTCTTAAATGTCCTACTTTGGTCCCTAATCTATTACTTTGTTTCACTTTTGGTCTCTAATCTATTATTTTATTCTCTAATATATTATTTTATTTACTTTTGATCCCTCTATTAGCTAGGTATTATTAAGAATTAGAACCTAAAAAAAACTAAATGCAACGTTTTTTATTCATGTACCTAAAATTTATCATTTTAATTTTTAGATGAGCTTTAATTTTTTTTATACAAAGGTAAAGTTAAATACTTATATATAGGTATTAAGAACTCCACTTATTTTTTTTTAAATTAAAATTCATCTAACTAACAATCTGATAATTTTTTTTAATTACATACATCAAAATCATTATATTTATTTTTTCCCTTTAGATTTATCAAATTTTTAGTCCTTAATAACTCTTAGCTACAACAGAATGACCAAAAGTAAACAAGTTAATAGATTAAGGACTAAAAAGAGTATTTTAAATTGTTGTCATTAAATATTTAACGTTTAACTAATAGAGGGACAAAAATTAAAACAAAGTAAAATATTATGGACCAAAATAGGACTTTTTAAAAATTGGGGACTAAACTGGGACTAAGAGTAAATTTCATGGACCATTTGTGAAATTAACCCTTAAATTAATTTAAGGACCAAATTGTCACGATGTTAAAAATACAGTGACTATTTTATACTATTAGATTAATTCAATGACTAAAATATCATAATGTTAAAAGTTCAAGGACCTCGAGAACTATTAACCCTTAAACAAAATACAAGGCAAAAGCTCCTTATTTTAGCACATTTACCCTATAAACTTTAGGCTTTTTGCAATGTGATCTTTTAACTATTTTTCGTAGCAATTACATTCCTAAGCTTAGTTAGGTGTAGCAATTCAATCCCTAATTGCAAACTTCCATGAAAATTAAGATGAAAGAGAAACATGTGAGATGTACATGACCCATTTAGAAAGGAAGATTAGGAATCTTTAAGCACTATAATGATTAAAAAATACATATAAGCCAACAAAATTGTTAAAAAGATCATTAACAATGATATATCTTTAGTTTTCTTCTTTTTTCACATAAAGTTGAATAATTTGACTCTCACTAAAAGCAAATAAGGTGCATAGGAGTTCTAAATGTGTCATGTGCATCTCACGTATTTATTTTTTTGCCACACATTATTAAGTTTAGAGACTTAATTGTCACAAATTCAAGTTTAAGGACCACATTACAAAAATGTCAAAAGTTTAGGAGGCAAATGTATCAAAAAACCCTTTTTTGAACTAAGCAAGAGGTCTTTTTTAAGAAGAGGAAAAAAGAGGTGATTTCTCAAGAGTACTTAAAAGGTAGGGTTATTAACACTAATAATCCATGGACTTTGTGGAGCTCTACTGCTTTGACCACTAAACTTTAAAAATAATTTTATTGTCCTAAACTTTTAGATTTTGTCATTTTGCCCATTCTACCCAATTTCTTGTGAAAAGGGATAGAAATAGACCCACGTAAGCTGCATGTGGGTAGTCCTTAAGAGTAAAAACAACATTTTGTTAGTCCTAAGTGAGAATTGTTGCTTACACTCTTATTAGAAAGTTAGGAAGAATAATTTGGGGATTTTTTCAATATAGGGTTTTGCTATGTTAAAGGCGAGAAGAACATTATTAAGCTATAAATAGCTTCACCAACCCCATATGTGTCTCATCTAGATTTATTTACGTTATTTTTTATGAGAAATTGGACAGAAAGAGCAAAAATGAGAATATCTGAAAGTTTGAGGTAATAAAGTAGTGATTTTTAAAATTTAAGGGGTAAAATGAGAGAAACATCAAGATTAAGAGGACAATAGTATTAATAACCTAATAAAGTAATCAAAAGTATCTATCTTTCAATCATTTTATATTTATTAAAAAATATGATTTTGAACTGTTAGAACAAAACCTTATTGATGAAGATTTGTACGGTAGGACTATACTTTATGACTTGCCAGCATTGTACAATACTAGACTTTTTAATTTGTATTTTTTTGGACAATGACATTTTCCATAATAGAGTAACGTGGTGTTTTACAAACTCAGTTGTAACTCAAACAGTGTAAACCTTTTACATGTTACAATATAAAGGAAGAGTATGGTATAATATAAAGCTCTCATATATTATAGTACTTTTAGTTTTAACTCTCAGTTCCAACTTATTTTCTAAACACCCTATAATTTTTATCATAGTTTTTAGAAAATCGTATGTATAATAGGGAAAAAATAAGTTGTGAATTCAATCTGATTCATGATCTAGATATAATTTACAATCATTGCACTAATTAAAATGTGCTCACAGTGGGTCGATCCATCGTCCAATTACATACGTCGTTCAGTTATTAAGGGCTCGTTTGGTTTTGTTTTGAGAATTTTTGGAAACGTTTTTGCACGCTTTTGAGGCAAAAATTCTAAAAACACTCTCAGCATAATTCCCAAAAAAAATCTCATTTTCTAAAACAAAACTTTTTCACCCATTTTGAAAACAATATCAAATGGACCCTAGATTGTGAATTTAACCTGATTAGCTTGCCTAGTTCTATTTTTTTGAAACAATTACAAATTAAGTTGAAACATGGTTGGCTAGTATTAGTTGTCTTTTTCGTTATCATTCTATAATTGTGGTGTGCACACTCACAATGCACGGGTCCCTCTTCCAATTCTGAACATTGTCTATTTCAAGAACCTCTAATTATTAGGGTGTTTGGCAAACTAGTTTGTACTGAAAAAAATGAGTTCAAGTCTAGTAGCATGCAAGAGCTTCACATTGTAGTTGCTTTTTGTTTTGCATTATGGCTACTGAGCTTCACACTGTGGATGGTTCAAATTGATAAGTTCGAGCTAGTATGTCAAACATACAAGTAGTGTTTGGTTCACTAGTTCAATCCAATTTAGTTTACTCTATGTGGCCATCACAATTTGAACTAGTTTTTCGTAAAACATTTAATTCAAACTCAATTATACTACCCAACTTAGAATTCCAATCCCCCTCTATTTCAATATTTCGAACCAATATTAAATAATAATTTTACTCTCTCGTATTTCTATTTATAATTTAACACTATTATTTCATATTAATTTTTCAATTAAATAACCTTTTTTTACATATCTCATATTTATTCTTCTATTAAACAAAATTTTATGCTTTGAACTAGAGTTCTCAATGCTCATCCAAACAAAATTGTATTTGGATTTCTTATTCAGATAAATACTTTAATTGCACATCTACATACTAATTTAGATTACTATTTAAACTATATAGTGTTAGACATGTATACCCTAAGAAGTAAAATTGTAATATATTTTTGGAGACATTTTTATCAATAAAGAATTCATTTATTGTTTATATACCAAATCTTGTCCTCTTTACGTTCATATTTGTTGAATGTATGTTAAGCAAATAATAATCTGAGATTGTCGGTCTAAACATTTAAGAATTTGGCATATGATTGACAGATTATGCAGAAGACATAATTCTTAAGGTGGCGGTCTAAATCATAAGATCTGCAATCGAGAGAATAAAGTTGGACGCTTTATTCATGTAAAAATTATTATGTTGTCTATATCCCTATTGAGAGATGGTCTGTCTTGGCCATCGGATGTAGACTCTATGAATAAAAACATTGGCATGTTGTCATAGGTGACGATGTGTTGGATCGGGACATAAAGTGAATTGATTTGGATTAATAATTCTGCCTCGACAAATCGACTCACTTTAGATAATCATTTATATTATATCTTAATCCTGAGATGATTAGTGGGCTTGTTGTCTTGACTTGTGTCTTTTGATATACCAAAAGGTGATACCCACATTTGAATAGTGGTATGCATGCCGGTACGTTGAAAGCATGACTCTTGATAGCGTAGACCTGTTATTTATATATATGGAATCCATAACTCATCTTTAGGAGTAGTGAATCCACTTATATGTGTTATCCTGTAATTGGAAAACTGGAGCGCTTAACCATTTAGATACATAGGTGTAACCAAATGGTATACTGTCTTTGGATAGTAAGTTTTCCAATGGTGAGATAATGGAACGTAAGATAAAAATAATCAAGAAGGTAAGACAAAACTTGTCCTTAAGTCGATTATGTATAATCCTATGGGGATACGATACACTATGATATATCATGGAGACTTAGCTATACAAGCTTCGTAATTCTATATTGTTCGAGAGTACAGCTCCAAGCTTTTAGTGGAGTAGCGTTGGAGTTGATAATTATGAAATATATATCTGGGATATTAGGTTTCATAATTATCGAGAGCTTGAACTATGTAGGTCCATTTGGTCCCTTTTGCTAGCTCACAAAATTCTGTGATGATACGTCATGCTTTTTCAATAATTGGTGACTTATGTCAGATTTATTAGATTCGTTAAAATTTGAAAGAATCAAATAATTCATGTCTGTTTATCGATTGAATTAATTTTGTGACAAAATTAATTCAAGATAAACTTGTTAAATTATTGGAATCGGATAATTCTGGTTTGTTTATTAGTTGATTTAATTTTGAATAAATTAAATCAAGATAAACTTCTAGAATTATTAGGAATTCATTTATTTTCCTAGAGATTATCTAGATAAAGTTATTTTAATTAGATAATTTTTCTATTGGGTTATTTGAATTAAAACTGAGACTTTATCCTATAGAATCTCGGGTGAAAAATAAAAGATTTGTTGAGATTTTTTATCGACAGCTTGGCATGTAGATCCTCAAGTTCGGCCTGCCGATGGGGCAAGTTCGACCTACCTATTAGATAGATCGGCCTGCCTATACGCAAAAAAAAGATCACGCGTTTTCACATAGATTTCATCAGATATTGATCCGAATTTGATTTTGATTCAAATTTTTGAGATTTTATCTGATAAGGACTAACCCTAGACCTAACCTCTATAAATAGGGAGTGAGTCTCATTATTATTTAGATTAATTAAGAGATTAAGAGTGATACTCTATTGGTGAAAATCTAGAAAGTCCCTAAGAGCTCTTGTTCACAAATTACGAACACTAGTTTTGGGTTCTCTCAATTGGTTGAAAGGAAAGTCACCTCATGGAAGAGCTGTACATATGAGCCCACACTCACTCCGATTGTGGATAGAGAATAGCAAAGAAGACCAATTGGTTGAGACTTTTTTGGAACGTTACTTCTCTTCACAGATTACGGGAGTTCTTCGGCATTCAAAGGTTAGTAAGATCTAGTTAATTTATGCATATAGCATGTCAAACTTGTGTTTTCAAAAATACTCTGATATAAAATATTTTAAAATTTCATCGCGTACTATTTTTCTAATAATTGGTATCAGAGCCATGGTTTTTATATAAATTTACGAGTTTGTAATCATGCTATATGTATAAATTATGTGATCTTGATATCTCCTATGCTTGAAGTTTAATTTTATAGAGAGTTGGCACTCTAGGTTTCTATATATTTTATATGGTTTCATGGATTATATGGTGAATGTTTATTAATTAATTATGGTTGATTAAATTATTATTTAATTATTAATTAATTTATACCGGTTATAGTTCCTTAGAGGTTAGAACGTGTATCTAGGTTTTTCAGGTAATTGATGGTGGACTATCATCTCCGTCTAGGAATTATTATTTAATTTTAAATTTGTAAGAATTTTGTAATTAAATAATCATTCGGAGAAGACGGATCTAGAAGATGGATGATGACGCTTCTAGGTATTTCCTTAGTCTCTAATTTTATGTTTTTGAATTATTGAAAATAAAATTGATAAATTGTATTAAAAAATTATATTTTTTGGAAAGGGTGATTTCTGCTCGGTCAGCAAGCCGAACCCTCTAATTCGGCAGGCTAATGGTCGCAGATCGGCAGGCCGATCTGTCATGAATCAGCAGGCCGATCTATAAAGATCGGCAGGCTGATGGGTCATGACCGGCAAGCCGATCACCCAGATTGGCTTGCCGGCAGAGAGCTAGAAATTTTTTTAGAAAAGGTATAGTTTTTGGTGCAGTTTTAATTTTATTTTTAGGACAATTCTAAGAAACATTAAATTTGGATATGACCGAAAATATGAAGTATTTGATTCATACGGGATTAAAGACTTGAATATGGGTATTACATGAAGAATGATACAGCTTGAGGATTCAAGGATGAAGAATCGATAATATGTTTCGATTATTCTCTTGTAATCTTTGTTTTCTATTCTCTAGGGTGGAACCATAATATTACGGTTATTATTATTTTGCTTGTAACTTTGCTTGATTGCTTTGCCTATCTGCATTATAATATAATTTGCCATGTATATTGATAACATGTCATATAGTATAGGGAGTGCCGCTCATATTAAAATTGTTCATGTATGTGTTTTTAAAATAAAACCTTGATTTCAAAAGATTGAGTGGGAGAGGGTTTTCGAAGAAAGGACTTAAGGGCTCCATCGTTGGTCTATAAGAAGAACATGGTGGCCCCAACATCTAGGAAGGGATTTCTATCATGTACTAGATTGGATATCCGAGAGGATAAGGTATTTTAGCATGATTTATGGTTGCACACCCCTAGGTGATGATTATAAATCATGGATAAAATATTGAAATGATGGTTATACACTCATGTTAATTTTATTATTAACCACCCCTAGGAGCTCTTTTAATAAAATTAATGGCCAAAGAAACGATTATTAATATATGCTGGATCATACAGGTCTTGGATGGCATATATTAATCAGGAGGGGATCCGTGTTCCTAATTGAGTTTGGCATGACTCCCTTAGGAGCTTGTTGAATTTTGAGCTAGGAATTATTGGTGTAAGGTTGTGATATTTTCAAGGTTTTGACACATAAACACATTTGTATGCTTTTTACATAATTGTGTTACCTTACTAGACTATAATATGTTTGCTTATGTTTGGTATATGATTCTTTATTGTAGAATAAAAATGTCTAAAAATGCTTTATCTTTGATACTTGACAAAAACCTATTAACCAAAGAGAATTATAATGATTGAAAACAGAACCTGGATATCGTCCTCTCCTTTGAGAAACTGAAATTTGTGATGACAACCCCTTGTCCTCCCGAGCCTATGGGAGATTCCACCATTGAGCAATTCCAAGCGTACGATCGATGGAAAGATGTAAATGATCAGGCCTGCTGCTATTTTATGGCTAGTATGAATAATGTGTTGCAGGCTCAATATGAGGATTACGAGACTGTTAAGCAGATCTTGGATAATCTAGATGACATGTTTGGAGGCCAGTCCATAACAAAGCGGCAAGGGGCGCTTCGGAAACTCTTGAACTGTAAACAGAGACCGGGGACGTCTGTAAAGGAGCACATGATGTTGATCATGGGTTGCCTCGTTGAGGCACAAACTAATGGAGCCGACATCGATGCTAAAACTCAAATGATTATGGGCTTTGAGACTCTGTCAAAGGAATTTACTCCGTTTAGAGCTACTTTTAAGTTGAGCAATAGGCGAGATACGACCTTAACAGAATTAATGAAACAGTTACAGGATTCGAACTGTTGATCAGGGAGTCTTCTACTATTGGAGAGGCCAATTTGACGGCTGCTTTTGGTTCCAATCTCAATTCTAGGAATGGAAAGAAACAACGGGCCAAAAATAGGAAGTCTTCTATTCCTGCTAACAACAAGAGCAAGAAGAAGAAGAAGAAGAGCCCAAAGAAGCTTAAGTGCTTCTTTTGTGGGAAGGTCGAGCACATCAAGAAGCATTGCAAGGACTTCCTTTCTAAAAGAGGTAGGTGTAATCTTTTGTATTTAGAAACTTGTTTAGTTGAGGAATCCAATGACATTTGGGTCATAGATTTCGGTGCAACGAATCATGTTTGTATCTCTCTACAGGGGTTCAAAGAAACGAGAAGTCTACTTCATAAAGACTTCACGCTTTGGATGGGCGATGGATCCTTGGTCTTAGCGGAAGCAGTGGGAGACGTCCATCTTTATTTTGATAATCATAAGAATTTAATTTTGCGAGATTATTTTTATGTTCCTAAATTTAAAAGAAATTTAATTTTTGTTGCTTGTTTATTTAAAGACTCCTATTTGGTTTCTTGTAATAATAAAGTGGTAATTTGTAAAAACAAATCTTTTATCTGTTCTGGATGGACGCAAAATAATCTATATTTTATCAAACCTAAGATGGACTTACTGCTTAATGCTGAGATGAATGATAATAACTCTAAAAGACTTAAAACTTCTCACTCTAATAAGACTTATCTTTAGCATTTGTGCCTTGGTCATATTAACCTGAATAGGATTCAAGGGTTAGTAAGGGATGGACCTTTAAGTCACTTAAAGGTGGAATCTATACCTCAATCTGAATCTTGTTTGGAGGGTAAAATGACCAAAAGACCATTCGAGTCTAAGGGCAATAACGCCGAAGGGATTCTAGAACTTATGCAAAGTGATGTTTACGGACTGATGAACATCCGGGTATGAGAAGGGTATGAGTACTTTGTCACTTTTATTGACGATTACTAAAGCTATGGGTATGTGTATCTGATGCACCACAAAAGTGATACTTTTGACAAGTTCAGGGAGTTTCGATCTGAAGTGGAAAAGCAATTGGGTAGACCCATAAAGGCACTTCGATCCGATCGAGGTGGAGAATACCTTTCTGATGAGTTCTTGGGACACTTATTAGAGAATGGGATTTTATCTCATTTGACTACGCCGGGCACTCCACAGCAGAATGGCGTAGCGGAGAGAAGGAATAGGATTTTATTAGACATGGTAAGGTCCATGATGAGTTATTCATCATTGCCTTTATCCTTTTGGAGGATATGCACTACAAACCGCATGTTATCTTTTGAATAATGTGCCTTCAAAATCTGTCCTCAAAACTCCTCACGAGTTGTGGACGGGCAAGAAGACATCCTTAAACCATATTCGCATATGGGGATGTCTGGCTCATGTCCTGTTTAAGGATGCAAATAAGTTGGAAGCACGTTCAGAAGTTTGCGTGTTTGTAGGATATCTAAAAGGGACTAAAGGGGGTTATTTTTATAACCCAAAGGAAAATAAAGTCGTGGCTTCAACTAATGCAACTTTCCTTGAGGAGAGTTACATGGACGGCTTTAAGCCTTGAAGCAAAGTGGTGCTTGAGGAGTTAAGGAGTGATCCAATCACTCCAAAGGTTCCAAATGAAACCATTCCGATCAGTGTAGAAAAACCAAATGAACCTGAACAACAACCTAAGGGGCTTCAGCGTAGTGGGACGATTAGGCGTCAACTTGAGAGGTATATGTTTAATGGGGAAGCCTTCTTGGCTGAATCGGATGAACATGATAGGGATCCCTATACTTACACAGAGGCTATGGAGGATGTTGATTCGCAACTCTGGACAGAGGCCATGAATACAGAGATGAAGTCTATGGAGACTAATCAGGTTTAGGAACTTGTGGATCTTTCCAAAGGGGTAAAACCCATAGGGTTTAAGTGGATCTACAAGAGGAAAAGAGAAGTGGATGGAAAGGTCAAAACCTTTAAGGCTAGATTGGTAGCTAAGGGTTACACACAAAAGGAAGGAATCAATTATGAGAAAACCTTTTCGCCGGTAGCTATGCTTAAGTCCATTCGGATTCTCTTGTCCATAGCTGCCGCTCTTGACTACGAGATTTGACAGATGGATGTCAAGATGGCTTTTCTAAATGGCTATATTGATGAGTCCATTTATATAGAACAACCAGATGGGTTCAAGGTCAAGGGTTAAGAGGGTAAGGTTTGTAAGCTGTTAAAGTCAATTTATGGACTTAAGCAGGCTTCTCATTCTTGGAACATAAGATTTGATCAGGTGATTAAGACTTATGGGTTCTCACAAAATGTGGATGAGCCATGTGTTTACAAACACATTAAGGATGGAAATGTGGTCTTTCTACTGCTTTATGTAGATGACATTCTGCTAATTGGCAATGACATTGGGGCATTGTCATCGGTTAAATTATGGTTGACCAAGCAGTTTGACATGAAGGACTTGGGTGAGGCTGATTTTGTTCTCGGTATCTAGATCTTTCAGGATAGGAAGAACAAAATGATAGTTTTGTCTTAGGCTGGCTACATAGATAAAATTCTTAGGAGGTTTGCAATGTAGGATTCTAAGAAAGATGGGCAACCATCTAGGTCTGGAATTACTCTTTCTATGAAAGACTCTCCAAAGTCTGAGGAAGAAAGAGAATACATGAAGAAGGTGCCTTATGCTTCGACAGTGGATATTCTCATATATGCCATGCTTTACACACGACCGGATATTTGTTATGCGGTCGGGATCGTAAGTCAATTTCAGGCGGATCCAGGACCAAACCACTACGTTGCAGTTAAGCATATTTTCAAGTACCTGAGAAGGACTCGATGGTATATGCTTGTATATTCGGGTGAGGACTTGACTCCTCTAGGATATACAGACTCGGATTTTCAATCCTGTCTGGATTCTAGGAAATCGACTTCAGGTTTTGTGTTTACTCTGGGTGACAGTGCCATTAGTTAGAGAAGTGTGAAACAAGATTACATTTCAGATTAAACGATGGAGGCCGAGTATGTGGCAGCTGGTGATGCTTCGAAATAAGCAGTGTGACTCCATAAGTTCCTTAGGGATCTTGAGGTAGTTCCTAGGATGGATGAGGCAGAATCACTGTACTGTGATAATAGTGCAGCGGTAGCTAATGCTAAGGAACCAAGATTTCATAAGAAGAGTAAGTATATTGATCGGAAGTATTATGTGATAAAGGACTTCGTTGAGGGTAGGCATGTCACGATGTGCAAAATTGCGTCACAAGACAATTTAGCTGATCCATTCACAAAGACACTTAATGGGAGAGTCTTTAAGAGACATGTGGAAGCTAAGGGGATATGAGATTTGTCATATTTACTCACTTAGCACCAGTGGGAGATTGTTAGACATGTATGCCCTAAGGAGTAAAAATGTAATATGTTTGTGGAGACATTTTTATCAATAAAGAATTTATTTATTGTTTATATACCAAATCTTGTCTTTTTTACATTCATATTTGTTGAATGTATGTTAAGCAAACAATAGTCTGAGATTGTCGGTCTAAACCTTTAAGAATTAGGCATATGATGGACAGACTATACAGAAGACACAATTCTTAAGGTGACGGTCTAAATCATAAGATCTGCAATCGAGGGAATAAAGTCGGGCGCTTTATTCACGTAAAGATTGTTATATTGTCTATATCCCTATTGGAAGATGGTCTATCTTGGCCATCGGAGGTGGACTCCATGAATAAAAATATTAGCACGTTGTCATAGGTGATGATGTGTTGGATCGGGACATAAAGTGAATTGATTTAGATTAATAATTATGTCACAGTAAATCAATTCACTTGAGACAATCATTTGTATTTGTATTGTATCTTAATCTTAATCAATTCACTTTAGATAATCAGTTGTCTTGACTTGTGTTTTTTGATGTACCAAAGGGTGACACCCATTTTAATAGTGGTATGCATGCCGGTACGTTGGAGGCATGACTCTTGATAGCGTAGACCTGTTATTCATAGATATGGAATCCATAGCTCCTCTTTAGGAGTAGTGATATCCTCTTATATGCGTTATCCTTTAATTGAAAAATTGGAGCACTCAACCATTTGGATGCATAGGTGTAACCGAATGGTATACTGTCTTTGGGATGGTAAGTTTTTCAATGGTGAGATAATGGAACGTAAGATAAAAATAATCAAGAAGGTAAGACAGAACTTGTCCTTAAGCCGATTATGGATAATCCTATGGGGATACGATGCACTATGATATATCATGAAAATTTAGCTATACGAGCTTCGTAATTCTATATAGTTCGAAAGTACAGCTCCAAGCTTTTAGTAGAGTAGCGTTGGAGTTGATAATTATAAAATGTATATCTGGGATATTGGGTTTCATAATTATCGGGAGCTTGAACTATATAGATCCATTTAGTCCCCTTTGCTAGTTCACAAAATCCTTCTAATTATTTTAATCATTTTTAATTGCTCTTGATTCTTTTTATTTGTTATTTTGAATTTTGAAATAAAACAATTTGTTAAATACCAACGGCATCCCTTTTTGCAAAACCGTGGATGGCACACAGTTTTCCTCTCTGGTTTTACTCTCTCTATTTATCTCTCCCACTCTCTCACGTTCTCTATCTCTCACTCTCAGACACTCTCTCGTCTCTCTCTTTATCTCTTTCCTCTTTTTTGATTCAAAATTTTGAACTCATGCTTTGATTCTTAGTTGGATTGGAGGTTAAGGAACAAAATTAAGCTACTTCAAACTTGTTTTAAAGCTCGGATTCAAGGTTAGTTTAACTTTTTTCAAAATTTCAAACTTTTTCTTTAAATCTTCAATTTCTTTAAAACGTTAGAATCTGAGTTTTATGAGCTTAGAAAACCTTAAATCGAAGTTAGTGGGACTCAAAATATCTAGAATCTAGGCTTGATTTGATTAAAAAAAAAGGGGATTTAAATCAAGTTTTTTCATTTTTCTCCTTTTTCCCATTTTGGATTTAATTGGAATTTTCTATGTAAATCTTGTTTAAATTAGTTTAAAAGTGTTCTATTACGTTCTTCTATCTTTTATGACTATTTTATATGTCTAGGAATTGAGAAAACATGTTGGAAATGAGGATTTAGGCTCAAGGAGGCCGAGACCTTAGCCTCAAAATTTTTAGAATTTTTCTAGTTCGGCAGGCTGGATTCATATCATCGGCAGGCCAGACTCATAGCAGGTTCGGCAGGCCGGACCCAGATTGTTGGCAGGCCAAACTGTGTAGTTCGGCAGGCTGGACCAGGGAAACCGACAGGCTGACCGGGCTTCACAAAATTTGTCTTTTTTCACATGTTTTTCCTATTTTAAACCCAGAATGAGATTTTAACATTATAATATTTTACAGACATAAATGGCACACTAGGACACCATGAGGTAGGTTAGAAGCGTTATCCCATGCTAGATATTGACAAGTTTAGTTTATATTTAAGATTGTTCATAGTTCCGTGGAGCTAACGTATAGCGGAGCAGGACTACAATGTTGGGCATCGGTGTAGGATATTGAGGTAGGACTTCTACGTCTTTCCTTGGTAGTCAAGTTTTTTTAAAAATAATTTTTGGCCTCAAAATGATTTCTTTCAAAATATTTTCAATAAATGATTGAAAAGAGATTTTTATGAGTTGTTTTCATAAACAGTAGAATGAGGTGATTTTCATAATGAACCGCATAATAAATGTAAATGAATATACTTAGTAAAATGAGTTTTTAATAATAATAGAAATGCATAGATGGGCATGATGCCATACTCAAAGATCGGGTCGTGTAGAGTGCGATCTTAGGGGCAGGTCCCAAAACCCAGCTAGGCCACTACGGTGGTGATAGTTATGGTTTGCCTAAGAAAAGATAATAATATCCTTTTCTGGTCAAACAATAAACGGTTTCGATAAGATTGATTTTATTGAATTTATTTAACCATTTATTTATTTATTTTGATTTTATTGAATTTATTTAACCATTTATTTATTTAATTCTATTTTCTAAATATTTTCTTGAACGATAAATTTTATATTCAAAATTAAATGTTTTAGTAACCTAGTCCTACTGAGCCTTTCGCTCACTTTTATTTGTTTTCAAACGTTTCCCCTCTAGGTGGGATCCAGCTTAAGATTAACGGAGAGTCCACTGACATGACTCACGAGCAGTAGAAGACCCCGAGTATGTTATTTGTATTAATTAATTACGGCATGTATCATTTTAACTTCTTTTTTTCTATATTGGACTAGTGGTTGTAATTTAATTATTGTCGATACTATGTGTGTGCACAAGTTATGGGCCCGGTGAGACCCTATGCGCATTTTCCCTCTCTCTTTACTATTTTATTTCATTTTGTTTTATCTTACTAGTTTTATTATTATAAATATTTGTTTAAAAAGTTGTAAATCTATCACATTTTAATTAATTAATTTTTAACTTAATAAATTTGAATTAATTAAACTAATTAACCTGCCACGTCACCTCCCGTGTCACGAGGCGTGATATGGTGGTGAAGTTCCGGCGACTGAGAAGATTCGACTAGACTATGGCTGGCTTCGGGAGCTAATATTTTGTGACTATTGAGGAGCTTTAACTAGGGCAACGACTTGCTATGAAGTCTCGATGGTAATCTGAAAAGATTCGCAAAAGATGAAGAATAGAGATCCGACGTCCACCATAGTCATGAAGCCATATTCGACGTCTCGTTGACAAATTGTGAAGTTGGATCCCCTCTGGCCATTTGTCATCGAAGCTCGAGCGAAGATCTAATCTGCCTGGTCTCCTTTGTTGTCGCTGCTGTCACACCAAAATTACAGGTACCACGGAACACTATGAGGTAAGGAACAATTAAAAAAAGAAGGAAAAAAAAGATGTTGAAAAAAAGGAAAAAATAAAGCAATGTTTTGTTTTTATTTTATTTGTTTTAATGATTGTCTTGTTGTATTTCTTTTTGAAAAATTTTATGTACTTTTTATGGTTGTTGGAAAAAAAACAAAAGAAGAAAACAATGTTTTGTTTTAGTGCAAAACACAATGTTAATAAAGAAATACAATATTTTCAAGCTGTCACTAACATTGTCAGTTTCGGGGATATCCAGCAACGTCGCAAATAAATTTTTGTGTTTACATGGAAATACAATATTTCCATGTAGATATAGTATTTTCCAACCACAGATGATGTCGCCAGTGCCATTAATGTCCTATGAGAAATATAGTATTAATATGTAAATATTGTATTTTCTAGCCAATACTGGTGCCAACAATAGAGGAAGGTAAGAAATGGAGACGGGAAAGAGGTAAGGGTATTTTGGGTTTTTGTTCTTAATTTCTCATAGATAAATCTCAATTTCTCATGATTTTTTATTTATTATACATTTTGAAAACATATGACATTATTTACTAATTCTTAGTCTAAACGTGCTATTTAGCTCTCTCTCTCTCTCTCTCTCTCTCTCTCTCTCTCTTTTTGAAAGGCATACCTCATAGTTTTAAATATTTTTTCAATATGTTCATTTGTTTTCAGATCTACAAAAATATCTTTTAAATTTAAAAAGAAAAAATTATTTCATTTTCAACCTTAAAAAAATTGAGCAAAATAATATAACTACTCTTTAACAATTATTAAAAAAAATATTTTATAGATTTAAAAGCATAAAAAATCTTAAAACAAAACATCAAATTTAAAATAAAAAAATCTTGGATTTATGACTTTTTAAATGTTAAAAATATTTTTTAAAATTTTTCTAAAGAAGAAAAATATATTTTAAAAGCAAAAAGCTCTGATAAGGGTATCTTGTTTTATCTCTATGTTTTTCTGAGGTAAAAAATAAAATAAGTTTTCAAATTCAAATGATACATTTGTAGTTTTTAAAAACATAATAATAAATTAAGAAATAATTAAAATTAGGATCTCTAGTTATGTATTTAACCCTTTTTTTTAAGTCATATCGAGTTGTTGAATTCTTCAAAAAATTTTAGTGTTTGAAAATATAGTTGAAATTTGTGAGGTAAAACTAATACACTGCAGGATATGAGAGCTTTATAATATAAGTGCATCTCCAACGCAATACTAAATTGATGTGCGAATGGGAAATTTAGCATTTGAGTATTAGAAAAAACACTCTTCAAAGTTCAATATAATGTCATTTTTAATATTAAATTTACTATATGCTAAACTTTATGACAATTGTCACAAAATTTAACACATAGCAAATTTCACATTGGTTGGTAGATTGACTTTTTTTTAATAAGTCGAAAAAGACACGCGCCAAGCGTACATATTTAGCACATTAACAAAAAATAAAAAATTAAGAAGAAAAAGATAAATATATATATGAAAGGGGTTATTTGCCTTTTTTATATTTATATTTTAAGTTTATTCATATAATATCTCTTTGGTTTTTGATCTCATTAAATTTATACTTTCAAATTAGATATAATCTGCACAAATTTATACCTTTGCCTAATCAATCTTTAATTTTGACCTAAAATTACCAAAATACCCTCAAATTAAGAAATAAGATAACTTTGAAAACTTAAAAAAAACTCTATACTAAGGTTTTCGCCTTCAAAAATGTATAAAATACCTTCAAAATAGGTATTTTGTGTGTTTTATTTTTGTTTTCTTCCTTTTTTTTTTTGAAAGTTTTAGTTTTTTGTTTATATTTTACTTAAGGAAAGTTTAGTCATTTTAAAGGCCAAAATTAACTATTAACTGAGGTAAGATATATATTTATGTATTAAATCTAATTTGAAGGTATACATTCGATAAGATCAAAAACTGAAGGTATAGTTTTTGAATTAACCTAATATAAAGATATAGAAAGATAAATATCCCCATGAAAAAAGGACAAGAATGAGAAAAATATATATCACTACAACAAATATGCTCTTCAACGACATGTAAAACATGTCGTCGATCAGTTTTCACTACATTTTTTTATATGTCGTTAATGGGTGTGCTGTGGAAAGTCTACGACATTTTTTTTCATATCATGCTTAATGTCATTATTTCTTTTTTCATGACACTAAAATGCTATCATCTTAATTTTTTCAATTTTACGAATGTTTTTGAGACAACAAGGTAGAAATGTCGTGATTAAGAATTATTGATGACTCTAAAAGAATTTCATTTAAGAAATTTTTAATGACACAAGTAAAATGTCATAGATCTTTGTAAATAAAAAATAATTAAATTGAGTTTTTATTATTTTTTAAATATAATTTTTTATTATCATTATTTAATTAATAATTAAATAATTCATAATGTTGTTCCGTAAAAAATTCAAACCTTATATTATCAGGCTCAAATTTCACAAATGATGAATACAAAAAACTAATGATTATAAACATAATTATAGATAAATAAAAACAATTTGTAATACATTTCAAGAAAACTCAAAGCCAAAATATCATTATCAAAACTTAGGCTTTAGAGTGCATAATCATGAGTAGAATAATCATAATAATAATTACAAATAATCTCCTCTTATCCACATGAACAATTACATTTTTCTAAGTAACTTATTCAAACAACTCATGTGCATCTTGCATTCGGGTGTTACAGCAATAGTCCAATCTCATTTGCATCTCCCATTCCGCCACTTCCAACAACAAATTAACACTGGAACCAACAAAAAACAAAAATATTGAATTGTATGGTCATATTCATGATCAACAGTAAACAATATCTCAAGAAAATAGAAGTCAATAAGTAACTCAAAAAATGGACAAAAAAGGAGAAAATTAATGGATTAGGGATGAAATTGAGAAAGGAAGTGAAAGCTATAAAGAAAGCCAATGAGATGAATTTCTTTTTCTATTTACCAAAGGAGAGTGATCTTTAAGGTCGCTTTCCTCCAATTATTGAGTTCCTGCGATTTCATTGGATTCCCATCTCAACGTATTCATGCAAGTCAGAAGAGGAAATCAATTATTTCCTACAAATTAGATTCTTTTCTCCCTTTAGTTTACTGCTACTCAATTGCATCCTCACTTTTTGCTGCTTAGTGGAGCTCGCGGGTGTATAAAAAAGAGAGATAAAGAATAGGGAGAGAGGAAGTTTTGTGTAAAGTTAAAACAAAGCGCCAAAAGCTAGTGCCAATCTCTCTTCTTCTTCTTCTTCTTCTTTTTTTTTTTCCTTTCAACCATTCTACTTCCAATCAAATGTTAGAAACGTGGATGTTGTTATTCTATCATTCTCTCTATCTCCTATTTTTGTGGTTGTTTTGTTTTTCAAAAAAAAAAAAAAAACCGATTTTTTGCTCTATGGAAATGTGTTGTATTTAGTGTGTGTGTATATATATATATATATATATATTATATGTATATATTTTTTTCTTTTTTTTTAATTTTAAACACATCATCTATCAAACAATATCTAATTTAAAATGATAATATATTTATTATCAAGGTTATATGTAAAATTTATAACTTTATATTACGTACTTATGCAATTACAAGTAAAATTTTGTTTTGTTAATATAATTTTCAAGAACTCTTTCTGATTTTGAATTTTAATAATTAATTTTTAATGAATCTTGAAGGTGCACTCGTAAAAGCATGTTTTTCTCAAAAAAAAAAAAAAAAAAAAAGAAAAAAAGAAAAAAGTCCTAAGTCGTTTCAAATTCTATCTCCCTTTGCAAGTTCATACTAAGGCCAAATGTCCCATTGTTTCGACATTAAAATGAGTTTTCTAATCTTGATGATGCAAGGGGGAGTAAAATAGCATGGCCACATAAGTACATCAGTGTCGACTAAACATGAGAGGTTATACATATATATATTTATTGTCATTTATCAGTGACAACCAAGTTATTGCCAATATTAATTTTAAATTGTTTTTCTTCTGTACAGCTTTGTTTGAGACATTCAGATGGAGTCAAAGTTCATGCAGAGGAGAAAACAAGTTTATGAACTTTTATTTTATCTTTAACATTATTATTATTTAGGATTATTCTGTTTGAACATTTTAATGTTTTTTTGGATTTAAGATGATCTTGATTACGGTTTTAAATTTAAAAAGTTTTTATTTTAGAAGTAAAATTTGCTTTCGAATTGCTTTGTTTTTTGTTTTATTTCCTACAAAACAATATTATATAGTTCCATTATTAGTTGAGCAAAAACTAAAAAAAAAGTAATTAATAAAAAAAACAAAAAATTTACAAAATTGAAAGTAACAACCCCAAAAAGTTACAAAGCCTAAAAATAATAGAACATTTATATTTTTGAAACAAAATTGAAGAGGCCACTACTAGCGTGTACATATGGAACAGAAATAATCAGATCAGGGATAGTTTAAATTCAAACGTCGAATCAGAAATTTGCTCATATGATCTCAATTCCAACAACAAAAAAAAGACCTTGTGAAAAGGAAAGAAAATAACTTTGAATTTTAAACCAAACAATTTTTTAAGAAAAACCATTTAAGTCCCACGTATAATAAAAAAAATAACTTTGAATTTTAAACCAAATATTTTTTTTAAGGAAAACCATTTAAGTCTCACTTATAATACAGAAAATGACTTTGAATTTTAAACCAAACATGTCATATAAAAACAACACATCATTAAATTGTTAACAAATATTTTTTTGTTTATTTCTCTCATGAAAAAAAAGAGTTAGGGTTACTGTTTTTTCCCTGAGTTGAGTTAGCCGTGAACATGAGACGTTTTCTCTTCTTTTCAATCTCACAGTCTACTTTTTTCTCAAAAAATCAATTGTATTTGTCTTTTCTAACAATTCATTAATCATCAAAATGAGGAAAGAGACAAACGTAAGGGAAAAAGCAGCTATGCATAGGCAATGTAAAAAAAAAGAAGAAAAACGGGGGTAAAAGATCATGAAGTTATAGCCTAACGTGGAAGTGAGACCAAGCGGTGGAGAACGTCATTCTCATCTCACGAGGTACACTGGAAAAAATGCTTTTTTATTTTTCCTTCTTTTTGCAAGATAATTGGAAACGAGGCATTGTTTTGTTGTTCTTTTAATTTTTTTTCCTTTTTAATGAAACTAATTCTTTTATTATTTTCCTTGAACTAATCAATCCCCAAAAAAACTTAATTAATCAATTAGTATGAGAAATTGTAGGGGTGGACAGAAAAGTAAATATAAATCTTTGATGCGAAAGAAAATGAACATACCATTGCCACATAGATTAGCAATAGCTCGAGCAACCATGCGTAGTATTTGCGGATCATCAGCATCAGCTATTGTAGTAGAGTCATTTTCTTCATGGTTACAGGATAAAATCGTAAGATTTATTATGTTGAATTTGTTCCACACTTTTATGCTAGTTTAGATATGTAATTCTATATGTGTAATATGTAAATATATATTTTTTATGTGTGTGTATATATATATATCTTTTTTTTTCACAAGATACAAACCATCCTAGTATGATTTCAAAGTCAGAAAGATTAAAGTATTTTGCACGGGGACCTAGACGTTATTACATGACACATTCTAGTTATATAATTAATAACAAACAATATCATCTCATTGGAGTTGAAAGATCAACACAAGATTATGGCGTTTTATAGTGGCAGAGACAGTATATAGAGCTAGTGCACGAGATACGGCGTAAGTTGTTGTAAATGTCTCTTATTATGGAATTATAGAGGATATTATATTGCTTGATTTTCATACATTATGATTGCCTATATTTCATTGCACTTGGGCTAATATTATAAGTGGTGTAAAAGAACAGGAAGGCTTCACATTAGTCAAGCTTCATGATCCATTCATTTTAGCATCACAGGCGAAGCACGTCTTTTATTCTAGAGAAAACGATGAATCGAGTTGGTATGTTGTGATGAAGGCACCACCAAGAGGCTTTCATGATTCTGATGCATTTGCTAAGAGTGCTTATAGTATTTATACTCCACAAGATGTATTTAAACTCAATGATGACAATGTGGATGATAATAAGTCTTATGTGAGGGTATTTTAGTTTAATAATTAAATGAAAACTTTTACATATTTGATTATTTTTATTTTTATGTGATGAATGACAACTGACCCTTTATCTTTATATGGATGAGATCTAAAACTAAAATAGTTTGCTATGACAGTGCATGTTTAATTGTCACATATTTGATTTTCAATCTAAAGTGAAGGAAAAACTTGTTTAAAACATTATATTACTGTGAATTTATTTATCTTATTTTATTATCAATAAAATGAAATTTTATGACATTTTTGTTAATGCCGTCAAATGTTATATTAGAGGACACATTACACAAAAATGTCATTTTAAAGGCATTTTAATGACATTTCTTTAAAATGTTGTATAACTTTTGTCGTTGAAAGCTATTTTTATTGTAGTATGTATATGAAAAAAAAAAAAAGACAAAAATGACAAAAATGAGAGACAAGTAAAAGAAGGGAAAGTGAAAAAAAAAAAAACCTGAGAAATAAAAAAAAAAGTTGCAAGAAGAGAATCCTGAGAAAATCCTTTCAGGAGTAGAGAGATGTAAATATAAATGTGAAAGATCTCCCAAACATAAATAAAGAAGGGAAAAAAGATAAAAAGTCTTCTGATCTCAAATTTACTATTATAAAAGACCATGCATCATGCTCATCCAACGAGGAACAAAGTTTGTAGAGGGGACCCTCGAGAGAAGCCTTCAAGTCGATCACCTCAAAAGAAACCAATCAATCTGCATCAAGTAATAATGAATGCCGACCTCATCCACTCAAACAAGAAACCGGTAAAAATTTTGGAAAGAAACCGCCTTAAATAGGAGAACAAGACGCAATGAAACTTTCCTTAAAAAACACATTCTCTCTTATATTATATGTAAGATTAAAAAATTACTAACATATTTACTTTTTAATTATTTTAAAATCAAAAGTTTAATTTTATAAGTTTTAAGGTTTAATAATTATGACAAAAAATAAATAAAATATTTTAAATGACATTATACATTGGAGCATAAAATAAAGAGTTAATTTCACTTTTGGCCTATACAGTTTACAACTTGTCCTGTTTTGACCTTGAACTTTAAAATATAGTAAATCATGCCCATAAACTATTTAACTTGTTCATTTTGGTCATTCCGTTACTAAATCTGTTAAATATTAACAGAAGAATTAATTACAAAAATTTCCCTAGAACTATAGCCCTTATAATACTTTACTCCTCCAAATTTTAAAATGCAACATTTGTTTCCGTTAAAGTATGAACTGTTAACATAAATGATCCTTATATTGGAATTTTAACGAAAAATTGACAAACAATTTTAAAATTAGAGATATTTTAGTAATCTACTTATAAAAATTACAATAAAAATTAAAACTATAATAAAATAGTCTTTATTGATGATTAAAAAAAATCAATTAAAAACCATAATACCATTTGAACTCCTCTTTTTGTTTTTTGATATATTGAAACTTTTTTAAAAATTTTAATAATTTTTTCGTACCTAAAAATATTTTGAAAAATGTTATAGACACTAGTAGAAAAAAAAAATATAACCAAAAATGTAACACAAATGTTTCAAAGAGGAAAAAAAAAAAACTTAGATGGTATTTAATAAGACTTCTTTTATACTTTTGAAATTTTATGAGTATTTATAACTTTAAAAATTTTAAAATAACTTTTGGATAAATTTCAAAAAAAAATTAGCATATTACAAAAAGAGGGATGCAGATGGTATTGTGGTTCTAATTGGTTTTTTTTTTTTAATCATCAACAAAGACTCTTTTATTATAGTTTAAATTTTTGTGGTTATTTTTATAAGATGATTACTAGAATACACCTAATTTTACAATTATTTGTCAATTTTTTATTAAAATTCTAAGAGAATGGCTATTTTTGTTAATGGGTCATACTTCAGGGGGAATAGATATTATGTTTAAAATTCAAGGGGCAAAGTGTTGTAGTTCGGGTAAAATTTTTATAATTAATCCTCAACGAAATAGAGCCAACAATTTTTGTTAACAGCTCATACTTCAAGGGAAATGGATGTACGTTTTGAAATTTATGGGCAAAGTGTTACAAGGACCATAGTTTGGGGAATTTTTGTAATTAATCCTTAACGAAATAGAGCAAATAATCTCACTTTTGGCCCCTAAACTTTAAACAATAACAAATTACGCCCGAACTATGAAAATTATCCTATTTTTGCTATTTTATTACTAAATCCGTTAAATATTGACAAATTAAGCCACATATATATGCATTTGATTAATTAATTATAAATCGACGGTCAATATTAAATTTTTTATAATCAAATTTTATGTATCTCAAACCAACAAATAGGGAGTTTCATAAAAATATATATATTTTTGTTGACTTAAAACTAATAAGAAGTTTGAGGTTGTTTCAATGAATATTGAGTCCAATTAAGCAAAGTCTTCGTTATTATGTAATTCATGTAAATTTCAACTCCAAAATTTAGCCATTAAAATGACAAGTAGGTTATTATGTAGTCTCCATGTATCCTTATTTTTCCATTTTTTAAATTTCAATTCATAATAATTCTAATCCAACATAAATCATATAATAAATAATATTTAATAAAACCTATTGGGCAGGAAACAAAAAGTAAAATTTTTATGAAAAAAATTAAATTTTATGAAACTTCTTTGAAAAAAAAAGTAAAACTTTTATCAAAAAATTATAAAAGAAAAAAAATAGTAAAACTTATATAATGGATAAATAGAATTTAGAGATCTTGTCTTCAAAATGCATTTGAAAATATAAATAGAGCCAAATGGTAAAAATGATCATTTTTTAAATCCGTTAATATTTAATAGATATAGTGACGAAGAGTTAAAATGGGATAAGTTTCATAGTTTAGGAGTGTGATTTGTTTCGTTTTAAAAATAAGGGTCAAAATGAGACAAGTTGCACTATTTACGGGCCAAAGTGAAATTATTGACTCTATTCTTTTAATATTTAATGGATACAATAAATGTGACAAATTGAATAGTTCAAGGGTATAATGTGACACCCGAAACATTTTTAATACATTAAAAATGCAATAGCTTAATGATTAAGTTAAACAGAAATATGTGTCACAAGGATTATAGTTTAATCCAATTTTTATGATAAATTCCATAAAATTCAAAAATATGATTTTTAAGGGTAAAAATCATGCCATAGCCTTAAATAAAGAAGGAATGATATGAAAATAAGCTGAAAAGCTTAATTGTTGTAAATTATGTTACAACAAGTGTTAAGACAAAAATACAGTTTAAGAAAAATATTGTACAATAATACAAAAAATTATACAATATTAAAATAATACAATGTAAAAAAGTACACTGATAAAGTTATGTCATATGAAAATTACACTGCAAAAGTAATACAGTGTAAGAATTGGACTATTTAAGGTTAAACAATATAAAAATTAGACTATTTAAGTTAAAGCAATATAGAAATAATACTGTTTGAAAAATATAGATGAATAAAAAATGTTGTAGCAATATAGAGAATATACCGACAACATAAAAAAATACTGTCAGTATAAATTTAGACTTTGTAAAAAGTTTTGTGAGACCCACCAAGGGGACACCTTAGTGGTTGAGATTAGGCCACCACAAATCTTGATGTGGCCCAATCCCTTGATGCCAAATTCCGTAAGTCATGATTAAAGAGGTGAGTCATCAAGGTTAGTGGAAAAAATCCTACTTTTATACCTTAACCATTATGCATTAAGAACCAAAAATGTTCACTCATTTCTCCAAGGAAAACCAATTCCTCTCTTATGTCTTCTTACTCAAACTTTGGTGACTTTAGTCTTCAATCATCTAAGGAAGCAAGGTTAAGAATTCTAGAGGAAGATTAAGGAGTTTTAAGATAAAACTCAAAACTTTCTCTATTATGTATTAGGGTTTTTGTTCAAGTTTTGATGGAATTTTTATGATGCGGTATGGGCTTGATGTCAAGAAAATTTGGAAGCTTTCAAGTGTTAGAAAGTGAGGACAAGCACTTGGCATGGATTCGGTAAAATCCGAGTCTTTTTAATTAAGCTAAAGTTTATGCTTTATTATGCATATCAAGTGTTTGACGAAATGTTTTGGACTAAGGCATGTAGGATGAACATTATGGCATGATTATTTCGTGTTTTATATTGATGGTGATGATGATAGAATGAAAGAAAGTAAGGGTTTTGTGATTAAAAGTATAAAATTGTTAAACTTTGTTAAGTTCAACTACTTTTCAAGAAATGATGATTTTGAGGGCATAAAGGCCAATTTATTTATCAAATATGGCATAGGATCTGCCAACACAATTAGAGAAACAACTTTTATGAACAAATTTTTATAAAATTCTAAAAGGACTAAATTGCAAAGTTTTAAAAAAGTTCGGCAGATTTAAAAATCAGCCAAAAAGTCCACTGTAATGTTAGAATTTAAAGAAAGTTAAAACACAAAAATTGTAGAACTCATCGAAATTGTTAAGGTAGGATGGACGGATTGTCAAAATCTTGTACGATTGATAAGTTATGAATTTTACGAAATTTTGAGCACAAAATTTCATGAAATGAAAACATTATGAAATATTTGGAATTAGACCATGGAACTTTGGAAAGTTTTATTCCCTATGAAAAACTAGATTTTTTGGTACAAAGTGATCGTTTTGGGTCCCGGGGACAAAAATGTAAAGATTTGTGTGTTTCGAGCCAAAACCATAAAATCGTGTAAAAATTAGGTTTTCACCATAGAACGTTAGGTTCCTACACTGCTATAGGCAGTGAGTAACCATAGATATTAAGTTTTAAAGGATTTAAAGTTTAGTCAAGTAAAAGAATGAAAGAAAAATGCTAAGGGCAAAAACGTAAAGATTTTCAAGTTTCAGGTCAAAATTGTAAAGTTTTAACAAAACAGATTTAATTGAAAAGAAAACCATTGTCTTTGTTTCTTGTAATATTATGAGACATAGAGAAATGAAAGTTATGTTTTAAAACGGGTTCTGAAAGTTTTCTAAGACCCGATAAGAGCAAAATGATCATTTTGCGAACAAGGCCAAAACGGACCCAAAACACTCAATATCGAAAAACTTTCCTTAGCAGAAATTTTTTCGTAATATGTAAATAATGAAATGGTAAAGTTAAGCAATGAGTTTAATAAAGTTACGAAATTGGCAAAAAACCTATTGAGGGTAAAATTGTCATTTTTAAGGAAACGGCTAGAACGGAGTCGAACACTCCGAATTAGAAAAACGCTCTTAGACAAAAAATGTTCTGTAATATGCCAATGAGACTAGAAATTTAACTAAGGGACACTTAAGAACAAAGGTAACCTAGTAGGTTACAAAGTCAAGCAAAGAAAAAGGTAACCCAGTGGGTTATATAAAGAGAATGGTAACCCGATTATATAATTAAGTAAAGGGAAAGGTAACCTAGGTGGGTTACTAAGCAAAGTAAAAGAAAGTAAATCGATGGTCTACAAGTTAAGTAAAAAGAAATAAATGATTAATGATTAAGTTCTATTATCAATCGAGTAGATTGGTAATATGAAAAGTTAGCTAATAAGTCAGGTGTCGTATGATCATGACACAGAAGCCGACTAATGAAAGGAAAAGGAATGAGACAAGAACACTAGAGCTAGGACTAGGTAAGTTCAAATCTCACCTACAACATGAAGAAAATGATTTTTTAATGCATTTTATATGTTTGCAAATGTGTTTGCAAATGAATTTCAAATGTTTTGAATATGTTGTATGTTTGCATATGATATGCATAAAGTTTAAAGTTCAAAACAAGATTTGCAATGAATTTGCAATTGTTATGTTTAAAGTATGTTTGCATTTGATATGTATAACGTTTTTAAAAGTTCAAGTTATAATTTCTAATGTATTTCAAGTATGTTTGCATGTGAAATGCACAATGTTTTAAAGAGTACAAGTTATGATTTGCAAATGTGTTTACATATGATGTGTTATCATATGATATGCTCACTAAAGTTAAAAAGAAGGTAAAATAAAGATAAAAATGAAGTGTCGTACTAGCCTCATTGATGTGAGGTTCATAAGTAAAGTTAAAGTTATGACCTCCTTGATATGAGGTACATAAGTAAAGTCAAAATTATGATCTCGATGTTTGATGGTCTCAAGTCTTCTACAAGTGAAGCATCATGTTTATGATCTCATGATTAATGAAGTTGGTACAAATACTAAAGTAAAATAAGGAAAGTTAAGGAACAAAGATAAATAGTTAAAGTAGGAAATGAATGTTTATAAAATACTCATAATTAAAAGCTCATAATTCAGCATAAATGGAATCATGCATTTTGATTTTGCCTATATTCCTTATTATGAAATGTTTATGTGTTATGTTTATGAAAAACATTTTGAGAAATGCTTTACGTTAAATGTTTATGAAAAATATTTTCATATTTACAAGAAAAGGTTTATGAAGGACGTTTTAAGAAAAACGTTTAAGAAATGTTTTAAGAAAAATGTTTATGAAAAACATTTTAAGAAAAAGGTTTTTATGAGAAAAGCTTTTGAAGCATGTGAAAATGATTTATGAGATTTCATTTGAACTTAATCGGTGAAAGCTCATTAAAAATTTCTTCATGCTGTAGGTAGTCCTATGGATGACCAGTAGGACTTGTTTGAAGAGCTTGGTGCTGTGGAGGGCAGATGCGAAGATTTAGGTATGGATACCACTACAGTATGCTTCCGCTGTTCAAAGAAAATGTTTTCTCACTATATGATATAGTGTTTTTAAAGTTTTAAGATAGTTAAAGTTTTGAGAATTGTTTTGAAAGTTTTAGGGTATATTTTACTAAATGTTTTACACAGATGTAAAGTTAATGTTTCTTATTAAGTTTTAAGAAATGATTTGAAATGGTTTTAAAGTCAAGTGTTGAGCGAGATCTCAACTTGAAAGGCGACAGAAATCACAATAGCTTTAAAGTATGTTAAAAAGAAAAGAAAAAAAAATTCAGCATTTTTCTCACTAAGTAAGATTAATATTTAAGCAAATGATGTTTATAAAGTTAAGTGACGACTTGACAAGGCGGGGCATCACATGTAATTTGCTACATTATAAAGTTTAAGAGATAAAATGAGATAAGTTGCATAGTCCAAGGGCCAAAAGTGAAATTAACCCTAAAACAAAAATATAACACATCAAATATGCTATTTTATACATTTTAGTGACAAATATGACATTGATATTTACATTTGTATGGGAGATGGTCTAAGTTTATAATATATTTCTACTTTACATTGTAACAATTAGAACTAATAAATTGAAATAACTTAATCAATTTGTGCAGATTTATCAGCTTAATGTCCAAGGAGAGTTTTTTTTTTTTCTTGAAGTGAGAAACTTTCATTAAAAGGAGACAAATGCTTGCAGCCACCCAGTGTGAAAGATTTTGATCACATAAAACAGAGGCTAAAATCAAATATCGAGACTTAAAAGAAGAAAAACTCACTTGATATATTCAAAAATTCAAAAAAGCTCGTCTAAAGCTCAGTTTAAAAACTTACTCAACGAGAGCAAGTACGACAGGCATAAATTAAAGCCTAGTCAAACATCTAAACAACTCTTGTCGCTCAGAGACTAGGAGAGTTGCGGAGACCTGATTGCATAAAATTGTAGTCGGAAGTGACAGATAACAAACAGGAGTCTGAAACAAGAAGCTCCGTCCAAAAGTGACGGGGATTCCATCTCATCTCAAACTCCATATGCACCACACACGTGGATAGCACGTGGGATTTTAATAACGTTTAAATGCAGAAAAGCCGAGGCACTTTTTAAATTTTTTATTTTTATTTTTATTTCATAATGTGGGAGACACTTTTTAATTTTGGATTTTAGTTGTTTAGTGCTCTTGTCTTTACACGTGTCAAGATCACTCCTTTAAATAAAAAAGAAAGAAAGAAAATCTGTCCTACTATCTTCGCGATGAGGACGATGACGGTGGATAATAATAGGCCCCGTTTATTTCGATACTCGAATCACAGTTTAAATCATTTTGTTATAGTATTTTCTCTCACAAAAATTTAAATCTTCATTCAAATACTTTATTCAAATACTCGAACCAAACGGGTCTATAGAAAATCTAGGATATTAGGATGAGGTCGACGTAATTTTTTTCATTGTTGGAAAATCGTAAGATCTATAATTTACCTGCTCTTTTCTTTCTTTTGCAATTTTATGAAATAATTAATAAAATAATATTATTTTTTGTGAATATAATATAATAATATAAACCAGATATACGTATACAGGTTGAGTAGGGTACAAGGTGAGTCATCATCTTATCCTAAATCCATTTACAAAAACATCAGCCTTTTCTTCTTAAAATGAAAACATTAGTTTAAACAGTACTTCCATGAATAATTTTCTACCAAAAAAGAAAAAGAAAAATTTGCATCGATTTTACTTCTTCCTTTTTGCCCTTTTTTCCTTTTCCATTTATTTTCTTTGCTAATCCATCCTCATTGACAGATGTCGTTTAATTTGGTCACAAATGGTTTTGCCAAAAAAGTTTTGCTTGATTTTTATGCCGACTAGTTGAATTCCACGTGCAATCATTTTGTATGCTCCATCTGCGGGCCAAGTTTTGATTACCATATAGTTATTTTTAATTTTTTTAATAATAAACATATTAGTTAATTATTAATTAACGTGCAATTAACACAAACTCTTTATAACTATCTTAACCTGCAATTAACACAAACATCTTTATAACTATCACTTTTAAAACAATAAAATCTTACACATAAAAAGAATGAATAAAGGCAAATATGAAAAAATATATTTCAATAGGAACATATTGGGAAACTATTTGAAGAAAGCACATTAAAAAAGACAACATTATAGAGGATTTTTTGCAAAATAAAAATAAAAAAATTAAGCACACATTGATAACATGTAAAAAATGTACGTGTTTATGAGTTCAAAATAATTTAATTAACATTTTATTTCTTATTAAAACCTCTAATTAAGAATTTTTTCGTGTTTCTAGCATTTTAGTGTGATTTCTGTAAAATGTGTTTAATTTTATGTTTTTATTGTTTAAAATTATATTTTTGATCATTTTTAGAAATGTTTTTAAGTATTAATTATTTTATTTTTGTAAAATTTATTCTAAAATAGAAAGTTTAATTAAGTTTTATTTTTATTTTGATTTTAATCTTCATTTTTTATTTTTAGTTTTAATTTAGTTTTGTGTTTAATAATATTTACTTATTTTTAGTAATTTTAATTTTGTAAAAGAATAAATTTTGCTAGGGCAATTTGTGTGAATATTTGCATCGGGGGCGGAAATGAAAAAAAAAAACAAGAAAATCAACTTTGGGGGCCAAAGAATTAAATTTTTGAAGTTTTTGGTAACTACTTTTGAAGACAAACGTTAGCCGAGTTGCCTCCCATAGTCGAGCCGAGCACCTCTTTCATGTGCTTGGAGCCGAGCTGCTGGAGCCAAGCCGCGACATTAGGGCCCCACATCACATGGGCTCATCAGACCTCAAGTCCTTAGCGTGTGGCGTGTGTACCGTTGCCGCGCGGTCCCATCCCCCTAGCCAACAGATCAGCATGCTTCTCAAAGTGAAGATGAGATCCAACGGCTCCGAAGCATCCTGTTTTGATAAAAAATGGGTAAGATCAACTATTTAGATCGTGCCGCCATTTTCCTCTTGTTATCATATGCGCTACACAAAATTTCAAACCCAATTTTGCCTTCCAACAGGAGCTGAGCGACTTAGAAGAAAGAATAAAAAAAAAGAAAGAAAAATTATATGCATCGAATTGATGCATTCTTAAAATATAGGGCTGAATTATTTCATCGCTTTGCTGCAAGCTGGGCTAAATCATTCACCTACACCGGCAGAATACGGTAGTTGTCGTGTTTAATCTGTAAAATTTTGAGAATCACGGTTGGATATTCGAATCACGGTTAGAATCATTTTGCTACAGTATTTTCTCTCACAAAAATTTAAATCTTCGTTCAAATACTCTACTCAAATACTCGAACTAAACGGACCCGAAGAGAATCACGCGAGTTCGCCATAAAAAGGCAGCAATTCTTCGTTTCAAATCATCAATTCTTTATTCAGAAAATCAATGTACACTCAAAATTTTGGAAGTTAAAATAGAGAGAAAAAGAGGAAGGAGAAGTGATCCAAGAAGGTTTCTACAAGAAAGTTTTTGGAGATCATCACCATTCTTCAGATTCTGTCGAACTTCTGAGCTGTAAATATTGTTAGTTTTTATGTTTTTGTTATTAATTCCAATTATGCCTAGTTAAATATATTTTTAGTTAAAGGTGATTTCAGAGCGTTGGACAGGATATTGTAGTTGTTTGTATAAATTATTCTCCAAATTTTCAATTGAAAATTCCTTATGTTTTACTATAATTAATGTTTATGCTTATTTTCTTGTTTTATTTGGGTACGCAACTAAATGAGACTAGAAAATTGCCTAACTCTATGTCAAGAATATAGATCCGTAATTGTCTTGTATTTTTAGCCATTATGAGCAAATTATGATTTACGATTGCAGGAGGTGTTTATTTAATTGTGATGTGAAACATAACATAAGTTCAATAAGCAGAGCTTGTGTGTTCGTTACTTAGATCAACCTATCTTTCTTAACTTAATGCTTCTTTTAAAGCGAATCTAGAGAGTTTTTATAGGTTATTTAATAGAAAGAGATTTAGTGAAGAGCTTGTCTTGCTAAACTACAAAATAAGGAAAGATCGAGATAACAGAGCTTATTGCTATTTATGGTTGGTAATTTCAATGAAAAACTATAAGTAGTTCTATGATCACTATAAAATTGTTTTCTAACAGTGGAGAATGGATCTTTAATTAGTTTTACCATCTTTGTTTACAAATTCTTGTACTATCGTTATTTTGGAATCATTATTCTATTTCGAATTTTAAACTTTACGTTTGTTAATTTAATTTTTTTAATTCATTTTTGCATTTTTAGTTTTAATTCTCTTTTCGATTATCAATTATTTGTTTTGCTTTTATTAGTTTTTATTTATTTAGTTTTGTTACTTTACTTTTTAGTAATTTACTTAATTAAATTCAAAAACCTCCTTTTTAATTTTGTAAAAAAAATAATGAATTTATATATAAGAAAAAATAATAAAAATATATATCAATAAAAATAGAAAATATTAATAACATATTAATTAAAATCAATCCTCGTAGGAACGATACTTAACTCATCATTTATATTACTTGATACGACCACGTATACCTGTGTGTATGAGGACCAACATATCACACACACTTATAAAAAAAAATTATGGTAATAGGAGTAAAGTAGGCAAAAAATGCATTTTAATTCCCCTATATTAACAAATTAGAGATAATACATTTATTAGGGGAAAAAAGGTGAAAGGATGGTGTGAAGAAAAACTTTTAAAACAAGACACATTCTAAGAGAAAAAATTGTTGTAATGGGCCAATTAGAAAAATCTAACAACATATTTTAATGGGAGTAAGTGAGAGGAAAAAAAGTAATTTAAGGAAACAAATAGAAAATGAAATTGTAAAATAATTGTTAGGCTAGCATTTGGTCAACCCCAAAATCATTTAGTACAGGCCTAACTGTTAGACGTGTATGCCCTAAGGAATAAAAATGTAACATATTTTTGGAGACATTTTTATCAATAAAGAATTTATTTATTCTTTATATACCAAATCTTATCCTCTTTACGTTCATATTTGTTGAATGTATGTGAAGCAAACAAAACTCTGAGACTGTCGGTCTAAACCTTTAAGAATTAAGCATATAACAGACAGATTAAGCAAAAGATACAATTCTTAAGGTGATGGTCTAAATTATAAGGTCTGCAATTAAGGAAATAAAGTTGGGCACTTTATTCATGCAAAGATTGTTATATTGTTTATATTGTTAGATATGTATGCTCTAAGGAGTAAAAATGTAATACGTTTTTGGAGACATTTTTATCAATAAAGAATTTATTCATTTATATATACCAAATATTGTCCTCTTTACGTTCATATTTGTTGAATGTATGATAAGCAAACAGTAGTCTGAGACTATCAGTCTAAACCTTAAGAGTTGGGCATATGATGGGATGATTATGCGGTAGACACGACTCTTAAGGTGATGGTCTAAAATATATGATCCGCAATCGAGGGAATAAAGTTGGGCGCTTTATTCATGTAAAGATTGTTATGTTGTCTATATCCCTTTTGGGAGATGGTTTGTCTTGGCCATCGGAGTTGGACTCCGTGAATAGAAACATTGGCGCGTTGTCATAGGTGACGATATGTTGGATCGGGACATAAAGTGAATTGATTTGGATTAATAATTCTGTCTTGGCAAATCGATTCACTTTAGACAATCATTTGTATTGTATCTTAATCCTGAGATGAATAATGGGCCCGTTGTCTCGACTTGTGTCTTTTGATGTACCAATGGGTGACTCCCACATCTCTATAGTGGCATGCATGCCGGTACGTTGGAGGCATGACTCTTGATAGCGTAGACTTGTTATTCATAGATATGGAATCCATAGCTCCTCTTTAGGAGTAATGATATCCTCTTATATGCGTTGTCCTGTAATTGGAAAACTGGAGCGCTCAACCATTTGGATGCATAGGTGTAACCGAATGGTATACTATCTTTGGATGGTAAGTTTTCTAATGGTGAGACAATGGAACGTAAGATAAAAAAAATAATCGGGAAGGTAAGACAGAACTTGTCCTTAAGCCGATTATGGATGATCATATGGGGATGCGATACACTATGATATGTCATGGAGACTTAGCTACACGAGCTTCGTAATTCTATAAAGTTCGAGAGTGCAGCTCCAAGCTTTTAGTGGAGTAGCGTTGGAGTTGATAATTGTGAAATGTATATCTGGGATATTGGGTTTCATAATTATCATGAGCTTGAACTTTATAGGTCCATTTTGGTCCCCTTTGCTAGCTCACAAAATCCTGTAACGACACGGCGTGCTTTTTCAATAATTGGTGACTTATGTCGGATTTATCAGATTGGTTTAAAATTTATAAGAATCAAATAATTCATGTCTGTTTATCGGTTGAATTAATTATGTAAGAAATTAGTTCAAGATGAACTTGTTGAATTATGGCGTTCGGATAATTCTTGTCTGTTTATCGGTTGTTTTAATTTTGGACAATTAGAACAAGATAAACTTGTAGAATTATTGTGAATTGATTTATTTTCTTAGAGATTATCTTGATAAAGTTTGTTTTGATCAGATATCTTTTCTATTGGGCTATTTGAATCAAAACTGAGACTTTATCCTTTAGAATCTCGGGTGGAAAATAAAAGATTCGCGGAGATTTTTTCTCGGCAGTTCGGCATGCCGGATGACGTGTTCGGCCTGCCGAACTGGCCAGTTCGGCCTGCCTATCTCACAGTTCGGCATGCCGACCGCGACAGTTAAGATTACGCGTTTTTCACGCGTATCTTATCAGATATTGATCCGAACTTGATTCTGTTTCGATTTTTGAGACCTAATCTGATATGGACTGACCCCAAGGACCAATAGGTATAAAAAGGGAGTGAGTCTGATGATTTACTCAGATCAATTTGAGAGATTAAGAGTGATACTCTTCTAGTGAGCATCTGAAAACTCCCTGAGAGCTTTTGTTCACAAATCACGAACACTAGCTTTGGGTTCTCTCTATTGGTTGGAAGGAGAGTCACCGGTGGAAGAGCTGTACGTGTGAGCCCACACTTACTCCGGTTGTGGATAGAGAATAGCAAAGAAGACCAGTTGGTTGAGGCTCTTCTGGAACGTTACTTCTCTACACAGGTCGCGGAGGTTCTTCGGCATACTGAGGTTAGTAAGATCTGTTTAATTTATACATATAACATGTCAAACTTGTGTTTTGGAAATTACTCTGATGAAAAATTTTTAAAAATTCCGCTGCGCACTTTGTTTCCAACAATTGGTATCAGAGCCGAGGTTTTTACATAAATTTGCAAGTTTGTGATCATGTTATATGCATAAATTTTGTGATCTTAATCTCTCCAATGCTTGAATTAAATTTTATAGAGAGATGGCACTCTAGGTTTCTATATAATATATATGTTGTCATGGATTATATGGTGAATGTTTATTAATTAATTATGGTTTATTAAATTGTTGTTTAATTATTTATTAATTAATTAATACCGGTTATGGTTCCTTAGAGGTTAGAATGTTTATCTAGGTTTTTCATGTAATTAGATGGCGGACTATCATCTCCATCTAGGAATTGTTATTTAATTTTTAATTTGTAAGAATTTTGTAATTAAATAATTATTCGGAGAAGACGGAACGAGAAGTCGGAACTTAAAGATAGATGATGGCGCCTCCAGGTATTTCCTGAGTCTCTAATTTTATGTTTTTGAATTGTTGAAAATAAAATTGATGAATTGCATTAAAATTGTATTTTCTAGATTGAGGGTTTTCTGCTCGGTCGGCATGCTGAACCTCACAGTTCGGCAGGCCGAAGGTCACAGATCGGCAGGCCGGACGTACGGTCCGGCAGGCCGACAGTGGGGCAGAAATTTTGGTGCTCTGTCGGCAGGCCGAACCTTCATGTTCGGCAGGCCGAACCTTCATGATCGGTAGGCCGATCACCTAGATCGGCCTGCCGACCGAGAGCTGCCAGGTGTCCAGAAAAGGTGCGATTTTTCCAGTGCAGTTTTAATTTTATTTTTGGGACGATTCTGAGAAACATTAAATTTGGATATAACCGAAAATATGAAGTGTTCGATTCATACGGGATTGAGGACTTGAAGATGGATATTACATGAAGAAGGATACAGCTTGAGGATTCAAGGATGAAGAATCGATAAATGTCTCGATTATTCTCTTGTAATCTTAGTTTTTCTATTCTCTAGGGTGGAACCATAATATTACGGTTATTATTATTATTATGCTTGTAGCTTTGCTTGATTGCTTTGCTTGTCTGCATTATAATATGATTTACCATGTATATTGATAACATGTCATATAGAATGCCGCTCATATTAAAATTGTTCATGCATAATTTTAAAATAAAACCTTGACTTCAAAAGATTGAGTGGGAGAAGGTTTTCGAAGAGAGAACCTAAGGCCTCCATCGTTGGTCCATAGGAAGAACATGATGGTCCCAACCCCTAGGAAGGGATTTCTATCATGTACCAGATTGGATCTCTGAAAGGATAAGGTATTTTAGTATGATTTATGGTTGCACACCCCTAGGTGGTGATTATAAATCATGGATAAAATATTAAAACGGTGGTTATAGACTCACGTTAATTTTATTATTAACCTCCCCTAGGAGCTCTGTTAATAAAATTAATGGCCAAAGAAACGATTATTAGTATATGCTGGATCATACGGGTCCTGGATGGCATATATTAATCAGGAGGGGATCCGTGTTCCTGATTGAATTTGGCATGACTCCCCTAGGAGCTTGTTGAATTCTGAGTTGGGAATTATCGTTGTAAGGTTGTGATATTTTCAAGGTTTTGACACATAAACACATTTGTATGATTTTACATGATTGTGTTATCTTACTAAATTATTATAAATGTTTGCTTATGTTTGGTATATGATTCTTTATTGTAGATTGAAAATGTCTAAAAAACGCTTTATCATCGATACTTGACAAAAACCAATTAACCGGTGAGAACTATAATGATTGGAAACGGAACCTGGACATCGTCCTTTCCTTTGAGAAACTGAAATATGTTCTGACAACTCCTTGTCCTCCCGAGCCTACGGGAGACTCAAGTAATGAGCAATTCCAAGCGTACGAACGCTGAAAAGATGCTAATGATCAAGCCCGCTGCTATGTTATGGCTAGCATGAATAACGTGCTGCAGGCTCAACATCAGGATTATGAGACTGTGAAGCAGATCTTGGATAATCTTGAGGACATGTTTGGAGGCCAGGCCATAACAAAGCGGCAAGGGGCGCTTCAAAAACTCTTAAACTGTAGACAGAGACCGGGGACATCTGTAAAGGAGCACATGATGTTGGTCATGGGTTACCTCGCTGAGGCTCAAACCAATGGAGCCGACATCGATGCTGAAACTCAGATGACTATGGTCTTTGAGACTCTGTCTAAGGAATTTATTCCGTTTAGAGCTACTTTTAATCTAAGCAATAGACGGGATATGACCTTGACAGAACTGATGAAACAGTTACAAGAGTTTGAACTGCTGATCAGGGAGTCTCCTGCTGGTGGAGAGGCCAATATGGTAGCTGCTTCTGGTTCCAATCCTAACTCTGGGAATGGAAATAAGCAACGGGCCAAAAGTGGGAAGTCTTCTATTCCCATTGCTACCAAGAGCAAGAAGAAGAAAAAGAAGAACCCAAAGAAGCTTAAGTGCTTCTTTTGTGGTAAGGTCGGGCATATAAAGAAGCATTGCAAGGACTTCCTTTCCAAGGGAGGTAGGTGTGATCTTCTATATTTAGAAACTTGTTTGGTTGAGGAATCCAGTGACATTTGGGTCATAGATTCTGGTGCAACTAATCATGTTTGTGTTTCTCTGTAGGGATTCAAAGAAACGAGAAGTCTACTTCGTGAAGACTTAACGCTTCGGATGGGCGATGGATCCTTGGTCTCAGCGGAAGCAGTGGGAGATGTCCATCTTTATTTTGATAATTATAGGAGTTTAATTTTGCGAGATTGTTTTTATGTTCCTAAATTTAAAAGGAATTTAATTTCTGTATCTTCTTTATTTAAAGACTCCTACGTGGTATCTTTTAATGAAAAAGTGGTGATTCGTAAAAACAAATCTTTTATCTGTTCTGGATGGATGCAAAATAATCTATATTTTATCAAACCTAAGATGGACCTATTGCTTAATGCTGAGATAAATGATAATAACTCAAAAAGACTTAAAACTTCTCACTCTAATAAGAGTTATCTTTGGCATTTGCGCCTTGGCCATATTAACCTAAATAGGATTCAAAGGATGGTAAGGGATGGACCTTTAAGTCACTTAAAGGTGGAATCTATACCTCAATGTGAATCTTGTTTGGAGGGTAAAATGACCAAAAGACCATACGGGTCTAAGGGCAATAGGGCCGAAGGGGTTCTAGAACTTGTGCATAGTGATGTTTGCGGACCGATGAACATCCGGGCACGAGGAGGGTATGAGTACTTCGTTACTTTTATTGACGATTACTCAAGATATGGGTATGTGTACCTAATGCACCACAAAAGCGAAACTTATGATAAGTTCAGGGAGTTTCGGGCTAAAGTGGAAAAGCAATTGGGTAGACCCATAAAGGCACTTCGATCAGATCGAGGTGGGGAATACCTTTCTGATGAGTTCTTGGGACACTTGTTAGAGAATGTGATTTTATCCCATTTGACTGCGCCGGGCACTCCGCAGCAGAATGGCGTAGCAGAGAGAAGGAATAGGACTTTGTTGGACATGATTCGGTCCATGATGAGTTATTCATCATTGCCTTTATCCTTTTGGGGATATGCACTACAAACCGCATGTTATCTTTTGAACAATGTGCCTTCAAAATCGGTCCCTAAAACTCCTCACGAGTTGTGGACAAGACGGAAGACATCCTTAAACCATATTCGCATATGGGGATGTCCAGCTCATGTCCTGTTTAAGGATTCGAATAAGTTGGAAGCACGTTCAGAAGTTTGCGTGTTTGTAGGATATCCAAAAGGGACTAAAGGGGGTTATTTTTATAACCCAAAGGAAAATAAAGTCGTGGTTTCAACTAATGCAACTTTCCTTGAGGAGAGTTACATGAATGACTTTAAACCTCAAAGCAAAGTGGTGCTTGAGGAGTTGAGGGGTAATCCGTTTACTCCGGAGGTTCCGAACGAAACCATTCCGATCGGTGTAGAAAAACCAAACAAACCTGAACAACAACCTCAGGGGCTTCGGCGTAGTGGGAGGATCGGGCGTCAACCTGAGAGGTATATGTTCAATGGGGAGGTCTTTTTGGCTGAACCGGATGAACATGACAGGGATCCTTATACTTACGCAGAAGCTATGGAGGATGTTGATTCAAGACTCTGGACAGAGGCCATGAACATTGAGATGAAGTCTATGGAGACTAATCGGGTTTGGGAGCTTGTGGATCTTCCCGAAGGGGTAAAACCCATAGGGAGTAAGTGGATCTACAAGAGGAAAAGAGGAGTGGATGGAAAGGTCGAAACCTTTAAGGCTAGACTGGTAGCTAAGGGTTATACACAAAAGGAAGGAATCGATTATGAGGAAACCTTTTCGCCTGTAGCCATGCTTAAGTCCATCCGGATTCTCTTGTCCATAGCTGCCGCTCTCGACTACGAGATTAGGCAGATGGATGTCAAGACGGCTTTTCTGAATGGCTATCTTGATGAGTCCATTTATATGGAACAACCAGACGGGTTCAAGGTCACGGGTCAAGAGGGTAAGGTTTGTAAGTTGCTAAAGTCTATTTATGGACTTAAGCAGGCTTCTCGTTCTTGGAACATAAGATTTGATCAAGTGATCAAGACTTATGGGTTCTCACAAAATGTGGATGAACCATGTGTTTACAAACACATTAAGAATGGGAAGGTGGTTTTTCTACTACTCTATGTAGATGACATTCTGCTAATTGGCAATGACGTTGGGGCGTTGTCATCGGTCAAATTATGGTTGATCAAGCAGTTTGACATGAAGGACTTGGGTGAGGCTAATTTTGTTCTCGGTATCCAGATCTTTCGGGATAGGAAGAACAAAATGATAGCTTTGTCACAGGCCGGCTACATAGATAAAATTCTCAGGAGGTTTGCAATGCAGGATTCCAAGAAAGGTGGGCAACCATCTAGGTCTGGAATTACTCTTTCTAAGAAAGACTCTCCAAAGTCTTATGAAGAAAGAGAATACATGAAGAAGGTGCCTTATGCTTCGGCAGTGGGTAGTCTCATGTATGCCATGCTTTGCACTCGACCGGATATTAGCTATGCGGTCGGGATTGTGAGTCGATTTCAGGCGGATCCAGGACCGAACCATTGGGTTGCGGTAAAGCATATTTTCAAGTACCTGAGAAGGACTCGTGGGTATATGCTTGTGTATTCGGGTGAGGATTTAACTCCTCTAGGATACACTGATTCGGATTTTCAATCCTGCCTGGATTCTAGGAAATCGACTTCAGGGTTTGTGTTTACTCTGGGTGGCGGTGCCATCAGTTGGAGAAGTGCGAAGCAAGATTGCACTTCGGATTCAACGATGGAGGCCGAGTATGTGGCGGCTAGTGATGCTTCAAAAGAAGCAGTGTGGCTCCGCAAGTTCCTTGGGGATCTTGAGGTAGTTCCTGGTATGGATAAAGCGGTATCACTGTACTGTGATAACAGTGCGGCGGTAGCTAATGCTAAAGAACCAAGATTTCACAAGAAGAGTAAGCATATTGATCGGAAGTATCATGTGATAAAGGACTTCGTTGAGAGCGGGCATGTCACGGTGTGCAAGATCGCGTCAGAGGACAATTTAGCTGATCCATTTACGAAGACACTTTCTGGGAGAGTCTTCGAAAGGCATGTGGAAGCTATGGGGATGCGAAATTTGCAGTATTTACTCACTTAGTGCAAGTGGGAGATTGTTAGATATGTATGCTCTAAGGAGTAAAAATGTAATACGTTTTTGGAGACATTTTTATCAATAAAGAATTTATTCATTTATATATACCAAATATTGTCCTCTTTACGTTCATATTTGTTGAATGTATGATAAGCAAACAGTAGTCTGAGACTATCAGTCTAAACCTTAAGAGTTGGGCATATGATGGGATGATTATGCGGTAGACACGACTCTTAAGGTGATGGTTTAAAATATATGATCCGCAATCGAGGGAATAAAGTTGGGCGCTTTATTCATGTAAAGATTGTTATGTTGTCTATATCCCTTTTGGGAGATGGTTTGTCTTGGCCATCGGAGTTGGACTCCGTGAATAGAAACATTGGCGCGTTGTCATAGGTGACGATATGTTGGATCGGGACATAAAGTGAATTGATTTGGATTAATAATTCTGTCTTGGCAAATCGATTCACTTTAGACAATCATTTGTATTGTATCTTAATCCTGAGATGAATAATGGGCCCGTTGTCTCGACTTGTGTCTTTTGATGTACCAATGGGTGACTCCCACATCTCTATAGTGGCATGCATGCCGGTACGTTGGAGGCATGACTCTTGATAGCGTAGACTTGTTATTCATAGATATGGAATCCATAGCTCCTCTTTAGGAGTAATGATATCCTCTTATATGCGTTGTCCTGTAATTGGAAAACTGGAGCGCTCAACCATTTGGATGCATAGGTGTAACCGAATGGTATACTATCTTTGGATGGTAAGTTTTCTAATGGTGAGACAATGGAACGTAAGATAAAAAAAAATAATCGGGAAGGTAAGACAGAACTTGTCCTTAAGCCGATTATGGATGATCATATGGGGATGCGATACACTATGATATGTCATGGAGACTTAGCTACACGAGCTTCGTAATTCTATAAAGTTCGAGAGTGCAGCTCCAAGCTTTTAGTGGAGTAGCGTTGGAGTTGATAATTGTGAAATGTATATCTGGGATATTGGGTTTCATAATTATCATGAGCTTGAACTTTATAGGTCCATTTTGGTCCCCTTTGCTAGCTCACAAAATCCTGTAACGACACGGCGTGCTTTTTCAATAATTGGTGACTTATGTCGGATTTATCAGATTGGTTTAAAATTTATAAGAATCAAATAATTCATGTCTGTTTATCGGTTGAATTAATTATGTAAGAAATTAGTTCAAGATGAACTTGTTGAATTATAGCGTTCGGATAATTCTTGTCTGTTTATCGGTTGTTTTAATTTTGGACAATTAGAACAAGATAAACTTGTAGAATTATTGTGAATTGATTTATTTTCTTAGAGATTATCTTGATAAAGTTTGTTTTGATCAGATATCTTTTCTATTGGGCTATTTGAATCAAAACTGAGACTTTATCCTTTAGAATCTCGGGTGGAAAATAAAAGATTCGCGGAGATTTTTTCTCGGCAGTTCGGCATGCCGGATGACGTGTTCGGCCTGCCGAACTGGCCAGTTCGGCCTGCCTATCTCACAGTTCGGCATGCCGACCGCGACAGTTAAGATTACGCGTTTTTCACGCGTATCTTATCAGATATTGATCCGAACTTGATTCTGTTTCGATTTTTGAGACCTAATCTGATATGGACTGACCCCAAGGACCAATAGGTATAAAAAGGGAGTGAGTCTGATGATTTACTCAGATCAATTTGAGAGATTAAGAGTGATACTCTTCTAGTGAGCATCTGAAAACTCCCTGAGAGCTTTTGTTCACAAATCACGAACACTAGCTTTGGGTTCTCTCTATTGGTTGGAAGGAGAGTCACCAGTGGAAGAGCTGTACGTGTGAGCCCACACTTACTCCGGTTGTGGATAGAGAATAGCAAAGAAGACCAGTTGGTTGAGGCTCTTTTGGAACGTTACTTCTCTACACAGGTCGCGGAGGTTCTTCGGCATACTGAGGTTAGTAAGATCTGTTTAATTTATACATATAACATGTCAAACTTGTGTTTTGGAAATTACTCTGATGAAAAATTTTTAAAAATTCCGCTGCGCACTTTGTTTCCAACATATATCCCTAACGGGAGATGGTTTGTCTTGACCATAGGAGGTAGACTCCGTGAATAGAAACACTGACACATTGTCATAGGTGACGATGTGTTGGATAGGGATATAAAGTGAATTGATTTGGATTAATAATTCTGTCTTGGCAAATCGATTTACTTTAGACAATCATATATATTAAATCTTAATCCTGAGAGGAATAGTGAGCCCGTTGTCTTGACTTATGTCTTTTGATGTACCAAAGGGTGATATCTACATTTTAATAGTGGTACGCATGCCGGTCCGTTGGAGGCATGACTCTTAATAGTATTGACCTGTTATCATAGATATTGAATCCATAGCTCCTTTTCAGGAGTAGTTGATATCTTCTTATATGCGTTATCCTATAATTGAAAAACTAGAGTGCTCAACCATTTGGATACATAGGTGTAACTGAATGGTATACCATCTTTGGATGGTAAGTTTTTCGATGGTGACATAATAGAACGTAAGATAAAAATAATTGAAAAAGTAAGACAGAATTTATTTTTAATCCGATTATGGATAATCCTATGAGGATATGATACATTATGATATGCCATGGAGATTTAGCTATACAGGCTTTGTAATTCTATATGGTTCGAGAGTGAAATTCTAAGCTTTTATTAGAGTAACGTTAAAGTTGATAATTATGAAATGTATATATGGGATATTGGGTTTCATAATTATCGAGAGCTTGAACTATATAAGTCTATCAGATCCCCTTTGTTAACTCATAAAAATCCAGTTACGATACGACTTGTTTTTTCAATAATTGGTGACTTGTGTCAAATTATCAAATTGGCTAAAAATTCGATAGGGTCAGATAATTCATGTTTGTTTATCGGTTGAATTAATTTTATGAAAATTAATTCAAAATAAACTTGTTGAATTATCATGATCAAATAATTCATGTCTGTTTATCGGTTTGATTAATTTTGAATAAATTAATTCAAGATAAACTTGTTGAATTATCAAGAATATTTATTTTCCTAGAGATTATCTAGATATGACTTTTTAATCAGATAACTTCTCTATTAGGTTATTTGAATTAAAACTGAGGCTCTATCCCAAAAATCTTGGGTAGGAAATAAATATTTGCAAGGATCATTTATCCAAAGTTTGGCAGGCCGATTTTTAAGTTTGGCCTGCCAATGGAGCAAATTCGGTAGGCCGATCTGCCAGTTTGGCTTGTTGACCGAACGATAAACAAATTTCATGTTTTTACATGGATTTTATCAGATATTGATCTTGATTTGATTCTGATTTGAATTTTCGAGGTCTTATCTGATAAAGACTGACTCCTGAGCCCAACCTCTAAAAAAAGGGGAGTGAAACTCATTGTTATTGAGATCAATTGAGAAATTTAGAGTGAGACTCTGTTGGTAAGACTCTACAACTCCCTAGAGAGCTATTGTTCACAAATCATGAACTATAGCTTTGGGTGGTTTTTCTCAATTGGTTGGAAGGAGAGCTATATAATGGAAGAGCTATACTAGTGTGCCCACACACACACCAGTCATGGATAGAGAATAGCAAAAAAGATCAGTTGGTTGACATTCTTCTAGAACGTACATCTCTTCACATATTGCAAGAGCTTTTCGGCATTTACAAGGTTAGTAAGATCCGGTTAATTTAAGCATATAGTGTGTCAAACTTGTGTTTTGGAAAATACTTTGATATAAAAATTTTGCTACATACTGTTTTTCCAACACTAACATGCTGTGATCAAAACAAATTGAGCACAAAAAGAATGATTGATTTAGGCCAGATTGTCACAGTTAGGATCGCAAGCCATTGTTTGTTTAATTAGTGTCATTGATCGGTTCAATGTCTTTGGTTCGATTGCAGTTTTTACTGGTTCGCTGGGAATGGATTTACACATCGTTCACTATCTCAAATTTGCTAAGTGTCAGTTCATTGGAGTCAGTGATGTGAGCTTAGTAGTTACAAGGAAAACTTATTGAGCCACAAAGTGGAACGTGGGTAGAGATCTGATGTTCTCGACCTATCAGAGATTAACACGTGTCCCATTATTACATGTACTACTACTACCACTCTTTCCATCATATTAAAGCCACGATCTCACGAGTTTTCTCTATAATAGGGAATAGAGCTCTACAATGGAAAAAAAGGAGAACTTATAGAAACTCTACCGAAATTGCAAGTGCTTTATATCAAATCTCTCAAATACTTTATAATCTATATCAATCTTTTCATTATAGTAAAGAAAAATGGACATAGTTCTCATTATAGAGTGAACCACTATAAATTTTGCATATGGTATCATTTATTTTTACTGTACTGTTTGCTTTATTTATTGCTTTAATTTAGCCTCCATTTTATAATTGTCTTGATTTTGTTCTTGAAAGCTTAATAGATCCTAACAATGGTGATTTGAGGGCCCAAACTCATAAATAACAAAGATCAAATTGAGTTTTAATTTGTTTATAAGCATTGTATATCCAACATCTATAGTTTGCATCCATTGTGGGGCCTTCAAATTGCCAACTCGAGCATTTTGAAAGCTTCAACAATAGACATGACAGATAGCATAGACAACCAAAATGCACGTGACGAGAGGAATGAAGATGCACAGACTGTATCTCAAGGAGAGAGCATATCTAGGTTCTAGCTGCCGAGGTAGAAACACCGCAGAAGTTGCTTCAAGAATAGGCGATGCATTCTTGGGAGCGCAACAGGTGACTCGAGTAACTCAGCAGTGAGAACAATACTTTCAAGAGCCTGATTAGCTACCAGAACTCTAAACTTTCAACATGCTCATACTACTATCCATATTCTGGGTATTTGACAGTCCCGACCACGACGACTACACAGTGGCAGTACCAAACACCATGGCCAACCAAGCAACAATCCTTCAATAGATTAGAAGGATGCAGCCACTATACACAATGCCGACACCCGTAATGGCAACTATGGCTGCAACGACTATTATGACGCCAACAACGACAACAATTATGGGAACTATGAATGGTCTGTAGGGCATAGGCAATGAAGAGCCACAAACACCCAGACAGTACAACGAAGAGATCGAGCAGACAATGTGGGCATAAGCTATCCCGATTCTAGCCTTGTTAACTGTAGAGGCCATGCAACAAATGATGCGAGACATGCTCAATCAGAATACCAAGCTAGTCGAGGAAAAGATCAATCAAAAAGTGATCAAGGCTATGAGCAAGACACCAGCACTTGATGACATATCAAAGAACATAGATAAGACACCTTTTATAAGAATAATTTCTTATGTTGTCTCACCAAAGTACGGAAATCTCTTGTTCGTATGATTCGATGGGACTGCAGACCCAAAAGGTCACCTCATCCAGTATAAGAATGTGGTTAGTGTAAACGAATATTTCGGATTCAATATTGGACAAGATGATGTGCAAGTTTTTACATAGAGTTTGAGAGGATTAGCCCTCCGATGGTTCAACAATTGGCCTACAGGAACAATCGATAGCTTTAAGGAGTTAGTGAATTCTTCCGTTAAAGCCTATTCCATGCACATTAAAATGGGCAAGATGACCAAGGACCTCTAGTTAGTAAATTAGAGCCCAAGTGAGTCATTACGAGCTTATATTAAAAGCGTTGGTAAAGTAATTTCGAAGATTTCAGACTTAGAAGATGGAATGACTCGAGAAGCTTTGAAGAAAAGATAGTTGCATAAGTCTTCATTAAAAAAACAACATTTGCTAGGAGTATCCGCAAACAATCTAAGAGGCCTTGTATAGGGCCAAAGGGTGGATTGACCTCGAAAAAGAAAACAAGTGATGCGAGCGTGAACTCGTGAGGAGTAGGGAACATAGCTAAAGTTTAGAAAGACAACCTAAGGCATGACCAAAATAGAGAGGATGAACCAAAACACCTCTAAGAAAGGAATTGAGGCAAAAAGATGAGCGAAAACCACAAAGGAGAAGTCGGCCACTGTTTCCACCAAAGTATGCCTTAAATATCTCCCCAACTGAATTAATCCATGAAATAACATACTAATATAGAATGCTCTAAGTTAGGTATTGATATATCCAGTTCACGTCAAGGTTGTTCACTGTTTCGATGAGCTGACGTGTAGCAAATCGAGACTACGGTGTACGCATTATCGTACTAGATAACGAGGTAGGACTTTAGACCCTCTTTATGGATAATCATGATTTTAAAAGAGTTTTTGGCCACAACATGTTTTTCGAAAAATGTTTTTAAAGGAATGATTATGATGTATCTACACAATTATTTTTAAAACTTGATGAGTAGAAGATGATCATAATGAGCTAAATAATGAATGTAAATGAGAAAACTCAATAATATGAGACTCTAATAATGATATAAGTACTATAATAGTTAGTACCAAATGGGTTAAGAACTCCGTTCAGAATAAGACATCAGTGTATGATACTACATTTAGAGATCGGGTCATGCAGAGAGCGACTTTGGAGGCAGTTCTAAAACCCAGTCGTACCACTACGGTGGTGATTTTGATGGTTTTGCACAAGATAAAAGATAAACTTGCTTTCAGATGAATGTTGGATCGAAATGGTAAGCTTGAAATTAACAGAATTCATTTATTATCTTTTATAGTTTTTGCATTAATGGAAGTTTTGGTTATTTAAATAAATGTTTTCAAAATCTAAGCCCTATTGAGCCTTTCAATCATTGTTTTATTTGTTTTAAAATTCCACCATTTCCAAGTGGATGTCAGCATACCGCCGACTAGGACGCTGCTGATTGCCCTGGTCATAGGAATTTTAATTAATATATCTGCTTATCAAGTTAAGGCATGTAATATTTGGATATTATTTATTTTGGTTGGATTGTGGTTTGTATTTTATGTATGTCGATACTATGTGCGTGCACAATGTGGGTCCTGTGTGGCCTGACCCGCTCTCGTTGATTTATATTTTAATTTAATTTGTTTTAGAGATAATTCACGAAATTAGTATAAGAACTTAATAAACAGTAATTACCTAAAGTTTTTTAAAATTTACCAAATTTTTTATAAATAACCTAAGTATATTTTCTTAAATTATCACGTAATTAATCGACAGGTTTAGACAAAAAAATTTGTTCAATTAATTTAATTAAACCGCCATGTAACTACCTGAGTTTGGGTTCGTGACACATTACCAGCTCAATCCTCTAGGTCACTTAGGTTATTAAATGTTCTTCGTGTGCCTTCAACAAGAAAAAGTCTTGTTAGCATTTCCAAACTTACTTCTGAAAAAAATGTTTTTGTTGAATTTCACTTTACCTTTTAGGTTGTTAAAGACAAGCTCACAGGGAAAGTCCTACTCATAGGAACTCTTAAAGATGGACTCTATCAAATGAATGAACCAGTTTCTAGTGCTCCATGTTCAACCAAGAATAATAAAGTTGTGGTGCTGCAAGTTGTGTGTCTAAATCCTGTTCGATAACAAATTTTGTAGTTAATAATACATGTTCAGTTCTTTCCTGTAACAAAACTGTTTCTAGTACCCAAGTCTTGTGACATTGAAATTTGTTTTGACAATTGTTCTATACAGAATATGTCCTGTGTTTATCTTATTTGTCTGACAATATCATGTAATGACTCTTGAGCAGAGGCGTTTAAGCTATTCTTCTAGCAGAACTCTTTCTACTGCTCTTAAGTTCTGTAATGTTTTAATACCAATTAATAAAGAATCCTTTTGTTCTTCATGTCAATATGGGAACAGTTATACTTTACCTTTTTCTTTGTCAATGACAAAAAAAAAATCGTCCCCTTAAATTAATTCACACTGATTTGTGGGGACCAACCGCAGTTTTGTCTTCCCATGGCTATAAGTGCTATATACATTTCCTTGATGACTATACTAGATACACTTGGATTTATCCACTCAAAATCAAATCAGAAACTTTTTCTATCTTTCAAACCTATAAAATTTTAGTCGAAAAACAATTGGATTGCTCCATTAAAATGATACAAAGAGATTGGGGGTGAGTACAGGACTTTTGCTCCTGTTCTAGCTAAAGATGAGATATCCTTATCCCCATGTTCATGAGTAGAATGGCAAAGCTAAACGAAAGCACAGACATATTGTTGAGCTTGGCTGACATTCTTAGCTCAAGCTTCTATGCCTCTCTCTTTCTGGTGGGATGCATTCTCAACTGCAGCTTTTACTATAAATTGTCTCCCATCCATTGTTATTGATTATGTTAGTCTTTTTAAGAAGTTATTTCATTCCTGATCTCTCCTTTCTCAAATTATTTGTTGTTCAGCTTGTCCTCATTTATGTCCATATAATACTCATAAACTTCTGTTCAGATCTTCTAAGTGCTTGTTTCTGGGTTATAGTGCTATCCACAAAGGTTAAAAATGTCAACATCCCTCTAGTTGAGTTTATATTTCTCCAAATATTGTTTTCAATGAAATTGAATTTCCATATTCTGATCTTTTTGGTGCATGCCATAATCCTCGTGTAAGTTCCTCCTCTGTTGTATTACCATAACTTAGTTGTACTCCAAGCTCATAAGCATCAAAAGCTAGAACAGATTCCTTGAGCTCATCTGTAAGCATTCCTGTTGATGTAAGTCCTAACCTTTATGCTTTACATTCTCCTTCTCATGATCAGTGTCTTTCTCATACTATTTTGGACTATGTATCTTCTAGATCAATTTCACCTCACTTAGTTCCTATTGTTGAACAACCTTGTTAATCCTCTCGTCCTGCTAAGAAAACCACAAAATCATCTGTTCCCGGTCATTTTATGACCACTCGTTCTAAGGTTGGAATTTTCAAAACCAAAATATTCGCCACTATTAAACATCCTTTCTAGGTCAATCCAGGTCCAATAAAACCTACATGTATAAGTCAGGCTTTATCAAATCCTCATTGGAAACCGGCCATGGAAGAAGAATATGGTGCTCTTATGTGCAATCATATATGGGATTTATTTCCTATTAATCCTACATATAATATTGTTGGTAATAAATGGGTGTTCAAGCTAAAGCTTCAACCGGATAGTTCAATTCAACGGTATAAAAGCCCGGTTAGTTGCTAAAGGTTTTCTTCAAACTTCAGGAGTTATTTTTCAAGTACCTTCAACCTTGTTATTATGCCATCAACCGTTAGAGTTGTTCTTATATTAGCTGTTCTTTATGGCTGGCCCATTAAGCAGCCTGATGTCAACAATGTATTTTTTAATGGCTTTTCTAAAGAGACTGTGTTTATGCATCAACCCGAAGGCTTTGTTGATCCATCTCATCCAACTTGTCTGTAGACTAAGCAAGGCTTTATATGGTCTTAAACTGGCTCCTAGAGCCTAGTTTGAGAGACTTAGATTAGCCTTATTCAAGTGGGGCTTTACTAATTCTATGCCAGATGTGTCTCTTTTTCTCTACAAGCATAAGAGTTCTGTGATCTTGTTTCTAGTCTACATAGATGATATCTTTCTTATTGGGAATGATCCAACCTTGATTTCTTAGCTTTTCAATGATGTGAATGCCACATTTTTTTTAAGGATCTTGGTTCCTTGCATTACTTTTTGGGCATAGAGGCTTATCATGATTCTACAGGTGTTTACTTGTCCGAATCAAAGCACATTGCAGACTTGTTGAAAAAGAATCATATAGAACTAGCTAAAGCTTGGTCAACTCCTACTGCTCTAGGGTTCACTCTGTCCAAAGCCAAGGGGGAAGTGATGACAGATTCTGCCTTGTACAGAAGCACAGTTGGTGCTTTGCAGTATCTTATAGTTACAAGACTAGATATTTCTTGTATTGCAAGCAAGTTAAGTCAGTTTCTACATGCACCAACTGACAAGCATTGGCAGGCGTGTAAGAGAGTTCTTAGATATCTAAAAGGGACTATTTCCTACCGCATGAGTTTTAAACCAACCAAGCAGCCATCTTTGATAAGTTTTGCAGATACAGATTGGGCAAGTTGTCTTGATGATAGGAGGTCTTCAAGTGCTTATTGTGTCTTCCTTGGAGGCAGTTTAGTTTCTTGGAGTTCCAAGAAGTAGCATGTTGTTGCAAGATCAAGTAGAGAAGCAGAATATAGAGCTTTGGCTCACACAGCTGTAGAAATATCCTAGTTGCAATCATTGTTAAAAGAAATTGGAGTTAATTTCTCTAGCAAACCTGTGATTTGGTGTGACAATATTAGCGCAACTTCATTAGTTGCAAGTCCTATTTTCCATGCTAGAACAAAGCACATTGAAATTGATGTATAATTTGTTAGAGACAAGGTGCTAAAAAAGAACTTGAAATTAGATATGTTCCAACTATGGAGCGGACAGTAGATGCATTGACAAAAGGCCTATCAGTCAAAAGATTCTTGAAGATGAGGAACAAACTCAATGTGATAGAATCACCCTTTCATTTGAGGGGGCGTTAGAGAATTAGATAGAGCTGAGTCGGCTATAACATATTCTGTTTTATAGTGAAACAAACTCTAAAGCTGATATAGAGCTAGCTAGGAGATATTTGGTTAATTAGTTTGTTAATATACTGATCAATTGTGATTATGACATAAGTATAAATAATACATAACTACCTCTCAGAGAGTTTAGATCTGAGAGTTTACTCTTCACAGATATTCCATTTTATTTTCTCTCATTTCCTCACCTGCCAAACACTTGGTTTTGTCTCTACCAAAGAAAGAATCAGTTATCTCAGACCACCACTTGCTTACTTTCCATCTCAAGGCGCAGCCTCTCCCAGACATCTTCACTTTCTACTCCCATGATTGATTTGAGCCACTCGTGGTGTCCTTAAATTTTCTTTCATCTTGTTGTCTCCCGAATCTTCATTTGTAGACTAATTCTCAGAAATTTGTAATGTTGTTGATAACCAAAATCCAACTTCTAAATTGTGAAAACACTTAAATCAGGCTGTGGCTTTGATGGTTTAGTTATTGCAGCAATTACCGAGGCTCGAGAAATTGTCATCTCATAGAAATCCTCATGTGGTCAAATGTATCCAGGTTTTGTCAATTAACTTATTTCACTTTAACTTTGAATTTCTTTGTTACATGGAATAAAAATTTCATGAAGTTACATGAAATCAACATGAAATTTCAGCTTTGTTCCTCTTTTTATCTCACCGTTGTAATTAACTGAATTTTTTCTCTCTTTACAAAGAGACAAGAGAGAATTAGTGCATGCAATTTCAAAGCACCCATGGATCTTATATCACAAAAATTTATATTGGATTTGCTGTTGTTTTATCCAATTTTTCTACTAAGAAACTATTAAGAGTTAGACTTATATAATGACGGCATGATAGCAATAAATGTAATTCTCTTTGTTTTATTTTGTTATTTATTTTGTCCTTTTGAGAATATCCTGGCCTTTATTCTTCATATTTGATCCATTGATAAAAAAAGGACATTCCTTAAAAATAAAAGACAATGTTCAACTCCCACTTGAGTCTCACACGTGAGAAGCACGGAGTTTTACTAGTTTAATTTTATATTAGTACTAGAGATTAGTAACAAGATAAATGATTACGGACCCGTTTGTTTCGTGATTCGAATTACAGTTCGAATCATTTTGTTACAGTATTTTTTCTCACAAAAATTTAAATCTTCAGTCAAATACTCTATTCAAATATCCGAACTAAACAGGGCTCTACAACACTTCAAAAATTTCCCACAAAACCTAGTTTTACCATGAAAACTATTTATTAAAAAAAATTATAATACAAACAGCAATTAAAAACATTAAAAGAACTACTTTAAAAATATTACTTTTTTAATTTATTTGCACATATATTTCTTTTTTAGTCTTTCTTCTTTGGAAGAAAGTCAATTAAGCCATGGAGCTGGTCTTCGCAAGTGACTGCGATGATGAACCGATTGAGAAGGAGTTTTAGGATGGCAATTAGTATGGGGAAAGGAGGGATGGCCACAACGGGTTATGTGCCGGCTGAGACGAGAAGTGTGTGGGCTGATGTAAGGCTATACTGGCTGAGTGATTCGAGGGATTGGCAACAGTTGTTGTGCCAACGTTGGGATGGGCAAATCGTGATGCGCAACGCTGAGTGATAAGTAGGTGGCGGAGACTGCCGTTGGTCGTACTGGGGAGTGCTATGACGTCTGGGTGGATAGCAAGCTCTGGTGGTGGTGAGGATAGATTTGTGGTGGAAGGGGGTTTGGTTTGAAAAATGTTATTCCAACCCCTATCATAGGACGATCTCGTTTGTTTCAAATATTTTCTACAATATTTTTCTTTTATAAAAAATTAGAATTTCTCTATTAAGAAAATAAAATTTTTGTTCAAATATCTGTTCAAGCATATGAATATTTCTAAGGAATTAATAATACTATGAACAAAAAAATGAAACTATTTTTGAGTTAAAAAACCGTGAATAATAAAGGTGTTAATTCAAAATGCCCAAGCTAGCTCCATAGAACTGGGATGACCTAGTTAATAGAAAAAGAGACCAGCCTAATTAACCCATCTTTTCACAAGAGAATTTTAATATTTTTTCAAAATAAATATATAACTGGACTAGCTTAGCTCGGTATGGTTATATTTTGGGCTTAATATTTGTCCTAACTTGGTTCTTAAATTAGGCCAGGGCACTGCCGCATCAGACCCAATTAAAGAAGATAGGCTTTAAACTTCGCTGTTTGGCTCGGCCTAAATTAATACTTCTAGTGAATAATTATCACCAAAACATACCATTAAGATTATTAATGCTGATTCTACTACATCTGGTTTGGCGTGTTAAAAGGGCCCAAAAGTGGCGAAGAGCTTCACTACACTATCCATCATGAGTGGGCATTGATATACGAGTAGCCATATTGTCGATGCAATTTTTTTTTAAAGAACTAAATATGCATTTTAGTCTAACAAAAGATTATTTCTATTTTAATTGTTGAATAACCTTTTCAACAGTCTCATGTGAAAGTGCCCACATAAAATTGTTTTTAGTTATTGATTAGACTGTTAAAAAGTTAATCAAATTGTAAAAATAATAGAACCTACTAGCAGGATCAAAACTGTTGATATAACATAAAAGTATAAAATAAGCGTATTTGATGTGTTATTCTATTTTATGCTCCAATGCATAATATTACTTAAAATGCTATATTTTTCTATTGTCATAATTATTAGAAAAATGTTAGGGTCACTCTCTCTATTACTTTCCTTGTCACTCTTTACTTTCTATTTCTGCCATATATCACCACACTTTCTAATAAAAATAATCATAAATACAGACCATTCTTTTTACCTTTTATTACAACTTTGCTACTCTAATGGTTTTTAGAATCTTTCACGTGAATACTTTAAGTAGGAAAGAAGTTTCATTTTTTTCCCCTCAAGGGAAATAGAATAAGGACGAATAAGGACAGCCTAGTTGGTTGTAAGTCCTTCTACCCCAACCATAGGTTATGGGTTCGAGTCACGCTGAAGCCTACTCAATAGTAGTGGTATTACCATCTTCCTCCCCTCCCCTTGTATCAAAAAAAGAAGAAGAATAAGAATGTTTATTGAGTAACACACGCACATATGTATACCATTTTAATTATATGTATATATGTATGCATGACGTTTATTGAGTAAACATCATACAACCCACCCTTATTTTTAGTAGATAGTTTTTTTTTTAGTACATTGCAATATTGAATCCTAAGCTATTCTTTTTTTGTATAATGCACCTTAAACTTCCAATCATGTTAAAATGCATCTTAAAATTTGAAATCAGTGATAATTGAGGTTCAATAGCTAACAAATGTTAAAAAGCATGGATAATTTAGCCACGAGATTTGTTAGGGGTGAGCTCGATGCAATCGCCAAGGAGCCCTAATCCCAATGGTCGGTAAACTTGCTCGGAAGGAGCTACTAGGAGCGTATAACCAGCCCTATAAAGCTCAGACCGTCTATCCGAGGTGCTTTGCAGGGTTGTTAGGGCCGCGCACATGAATGAATGCCTCCTTGGATCGGACACCAACTTGGATCGGATTTCCTTAACTTGCAAACAGGATGCTACTCGCCATCAATGGCCTACAGATGGTGGACACCCTACTGTCGGATAGAGACTAATCTACCAGCGGCGATCATGACACTTGTCCTCTGCCTTTTGACAAGCCCAGATTGTGACACCTGGGTCGTGGGTGAAACCCACTTAAAACCCGGTTCAAGTGGCAACCTATAAATAGAGCGCATTTATTGCAGCTCAGGCAAGTGTGCCCCTTCCCAACTAACTAACTCCCGTTATCTGCCGAGCAATACCTACCTTGAGCGTTAGAGAGCTCTTGTTTATTACCTAACCGGTTTTCTTCTCATCTCTGAAGCGTCCCTCCTTAGCAGGGAAGAGATGTCCATCCACCGTGCGCACCCACACATAGTGTTGATCTGTCGCTGCACTCCAATAAGCATCAACAAAATTCACACGTGAGTTTTTTTAAGGGTAAAGCCTGTTATTGTAAGAAAAACATTGAATCTCAACTCATGAAAAAGTATACTGAACGGAAATTCAAAGTAGCTCTTTGACCTCAATTATCAATAATTTTTAAGTTCAAGGTGTATTAGGTCAATATACTTCAGAATAAACACTGCAATTTACTTCAATAAACTTCGTATAATTAGCGCTTTTTATATGTACACTAACCTATTTGCTTATATATGGTTCTATAACCTTTAAAAAACTTTTGATAGGTGATTTAATTATATCTATTACCTTCTTAAAAGTGTCGTGCAACACTTGGGCAAAAAAAGGGGAATTTTTTTTGCCTTTTCAGCTTTTTTTTTTTTTGGCTTTCTTTTGCCTTTTTTTTTTTGTTTTGTCAATTTTTTCAACTCCAAACCCCAAAAAAAAAAAACCGTTATCCTTTTAAAAAAAGTATACACATTTTTTTTAACATTTTAACTGTTTTTTTTTTCTTTCGCTTCTTCATTCGATCTATTATTTTACCATATCAAAATAAATTCTTTTAAATTAAAATAACTTCTTTTAAAAATGTTGTTTTTTAATTTATAATTTCATTTTCTATATTTTTTTGGAATATTTTTTTCCCTCGCTTGCTACTATTAAAACAATGTTGTTGGGTTTTTCTAATTAACCCATTACAATAATTTTTTTTTTTGAAACGTATCTCTTTTTAAAAGCTTTTTCACCCCATCCTTTAACTATTATTTTTTTAATAAATGCATTATTTTAAATCTAATCTTGTTGGGAGAATTTTGAAAGGCGCATTTTTTCTTACCTTACTCTTATTAACATAATTTTTTTTCATATGTGCTTGTGCTTAGTTTTTTTTTTTCATTTGGTCAAAAGATTTTCTACATTGTAATCATTTTTAATGTACTTTTTAAATGGTTTTTCCTCCGCATGTTTCTATTAATATATATATATATATATAAGTGTGTGTGTGTATGTGTGTCCCTGTTTAGTTTTTTAACTATGCATCAATATTTTGGCGCTAGAAGGAGGGCCCTTAAGCCTTCATTCGAAATCGTCGACAACAACTAGCTCGTAATCCGAGCATGGTTACACGAGGCAAAACCCAAGATGTGGACACCTGACAGGAGGAGTCGAGTGAGGCCTGAAACAGGCAAAACCCAAACAAACCACAGGGATGTCCCTGGGTTGCAAGATCCTAATTTGGGGGCTAAGGTAGTGCGGCCAGAGCTAACCAAGCAGATGACCCAGTTGCTTTGGACCCGATCCGGGAACTCACAAATGTTGTTTGGGCACTTACGCAATAGCTCGCACAACAACAAGCACAACGCCAGTCGGCTCCAGCCCTCCTTCTCCTAGCCTCGGCAGACTAGGAGGTGGGTCGAGCATGACAAGGATCCGCAGACCTCAACGAAGCCGACTCTGAACATTCTAAGTGATCCACTCAAGGGGTCTCAGCTAATAATAGACTGGTCCAAGAGGGCCGGCTCGGCCCATAGGAGGCTCGGGCCCAATCACCATAGAGCTCCCAAGCTTTTGTTTTTGATTGGCTCAGACGACAAGGTGAAGTTCAGTAGGATCATCAGCCCAGGGTTGGCGACAGGGTTGAGGGCAGTGCACGTTATCAAGTGGAACTGTCCGAAGATACCAACAGCTACTAGCTTCGAGAGTTATAGTGTTAGATTAACGAGATCTGTAGCAACCGGTTTGGGCTAGATGACGGCGACGCATTGGATCCGCCATTCACCGATGAAATTATGCAAGCTCCCATGCCGCTGAAGTTTAAGGTCCTGCAGATCAAGGCTTATGACAGGACCACTGACGTCGACGAGTACGTCGAACTATATCGAGGACACATGCTGCTGCAGAACGCCAATGATGCAACTATGTGTAAGGAATTTTCCCTAACATTGACCGAACATGCTCGGCAGTGCTTCCGACGCCTAGAACTGGCCACGATCACCTTATTTTGCTAGCTTTCTGATGCCTTCTCTACCGCCTTCTCTACAACAAAGACAAGGAGAAAAGAAATAACTCATCTCTACGCTGTTAAATACGGAGATGAGAATGTTATGGACTACATTAATTGATTTACCGAGCAGTGCTCGAGGTCAGGCACATCGAAGACGAGACCTTGAAGCACGCCTTTGGTAGGGGTCTTCGAGATGAGAAACTGACCTAGTCGCTGGCTTTTGAGCAGCCAAGCACTTTTTCTCAGATGCTCGGCTATGCACAGAGGTATGCCAATGCGGCTGAGTACATGAAAAGTCGCCAAGAAGAAGGCGACAGCAGTGGCAGCAAGAAGGAGAAGCAAAAGTCGACGCCGGAGTAGCCAGATACCTAACAGAATAAGAAGAGGAAGAAAGAGAAGGAAACTGAGAAGACGAAGGTACCGACTGGGAAGTTTCAGAGCTATAAGCCCTTGGTCGCTAGTATTGATAAGGTGCTCACCCAGGTTAGCAAAAGGAACCTGTTAGTCGATCTGCCCAAGTTGAAGGGCAACAAGACGAAGCGGGACTAAAACAACTATTGTAATTTTCACAAGGATGTAGGACACAACACTCGCGATTGCATCCAGCTCAAGGACTAGATTGAAAGGTTGGTCTAAGACAGTCACTTACAAGAGTTTGTTGAACGAGTCCTAACTCCAGGCTCCACGGCTAAGAGAAATGACCAACCGACCCGAGATACGCAGAACTGCCCACGTAATGATAGTGGGAACGCCTCGAAACCCTACCCAAATAATGTTCATAAAATCTTCGAAGGGCCTATTATCGGGGACACTTTGAGTGGATGACGCATTTATGTCTAGGAAGCTCGGCTGATCAAAAGGGGCGACCTCATGAACATGTCTGAGCACATCAGCAAAATCTGCTACCAACAAGATATTTCGATCACCTTCACGGAGGAGGAGGTAGATAAACTCGTTTACCCACACAATGATGCCCTGGTGTGCGAGCTCCAAATTGCCAACAACATTGTTCAACGAGTGTTGATTGACAACGGCAACTCGACCGATATTCTGTTCAAGTAGGCATACGATAAGCTAAAAATCAGCAAAGCTACCCTCATCCTGGTCTAGAGACTACTATATGGCTTTACTGGCGAGTGCGTCTGAGCAGTTGGAAAGGTCAGCCTGTCAGTCACCTTCGGTGAGGGGGCTGCTCGGGTTATACACATCATCGACTTCTTCGTTATCAAGAAACCCTCATAGTACAATATCATCATCGGCCATCCGACATTGAATGCATTGAAGGCCGTGGTCTCTACCTACCATTTGGCCATGAAATTCCCAATAGACAATGGGTCGGAGCCATTAGGTCACAATAAAGGGATTCCCGAGCCTACTAAGCCAATGCGATCAAGGCTGCGTTAGCTTGGCAACTAAATGTCTTGGCCATTTTTAAGGTCGATGAGATCTAGTACCTGTCTGAGCAATCGTCGAAGATGATTTTAGACCTCAACCCTTGTCTACCTAAAGAAAAGGTGAGAGCCACCCAGGTGGAGGATTTGGTACTATTCAACATGGACCTGGCACATCCTAACTGCATAGTCCAACTCGGTTCTCAGTTGAAACTTAAGATCCGGGCCAACCTAGAGAAGCTCCTTATGGAATATCAAGATGTGTTTGCGTGGTCTCACGAGGATATGCCTGGCATCGATCCTAGTATTATCAGTCATCGGCTGAATGTCCAACCAGACTATAAGCCAGCCATTTAAAAGAAGAGAGCCTTCAATCCAAAGAGATATGCTACCATCAACAAAGAAGTACAAAAGCTCTTGAAAGCTGGGTTCATCCGAGAAGTGACATATTTGGAGTGGTTGACGAACGTGGTCTGAAACGCCCCTTAATTCGGACGTCACAGATGTCGTTACATACTTACATTCGTACATGCATAAACTTTAAGATTATAAATAATATCAAACTTAATCATTACTATTGATTTAAAAGTACTTAAACTTACGTTACCAGGATCCATTCATACGTTTTTTTTTATTATTTTAAAACTTAACATTGTTTCAAAAAGCATTGTTTAAATTATTCCTTATCATAATTTATTCATTTATACTTTAAATTTAATCATGAACTTATTTAATAATATAGGTTTGTCAATTTGAAAAATCAGGACATATAAAAATATCACACTAAAACTCTTTGATCATCACATCATTAGAAATCCATTTGTTCCCACAGTTCGGCAGGCCGAACTTGGGACTTCGGCAAGCCAAACATCATCGGCAGGCCGGAATTCCCTCAACCGGCAGAGGCTTTGCAACTCAGATTAAAAATTCATCCATGTTCGGCAGGCTGGAAAATTAGATCGGCAGGCCGAACCTCTGGTTTTCGGCAGGCCGGCCGTCCGTCCGAGACCAAAATTCCTTTGGAAAACTTAATTTAAAACATACTAACTTTGCATAAAATTTAGCGGAAGTTCATAATTCATAAAAAAATGATAAAATAACTTATAAAGCCATAATATAAGTATTCTTAAAAACTTAACATAAAAATATGTTCAAAAATATATATAAAACTTGATTAAATCATAAAATCATTTTCTTGGCGTGTTTTCGGTTACAATTCATCGTTCATGTTGCTCACACGCCTTCCCATGCCCTCCTCCTATTCCATGACTCTCTTACCCTTATCTGCAACATGACATATAAAACATGATTAAGCTAACGCTTGGTAAGTACATATAACTCTCAACACTTAAAACATTTCATAAACATCATCATCATCATCCTCATCATAAAAGTGCCTTAAGCACAGTTTCATAGAACATATCTTTCGTAACGTTAACCATTTTAAAACTTAAACATTTTATCTTAAAGGGCCCAAGCGTTGCACCATAAACATCATCATAGGCGCGCCGTCATGAGAAGAGAAGGGTAGCTAATCCCAAACCAAACATGACATCGTAACATAACATTTCATAACATTGGGTGTGCAACACTTATTAGGTGATACATATATACATACTTTTCATACTTGGAAACATGTCATCATCATACATGCATATCTTTAAAATCATGAAAATCTTTCATAAAAATCCTTTAATGAAAATCATCATAAAATCATCATGAATATCATTATGAACATATCATCAAACCTTGTAAAAAAACATGTGTAATGTTGCAGGTGAGAATGTACTTACCTTATCGTTAGCTTACTTAACCTTAAAAATACACTTGGTGACGACGCCGCGGTCTCGATGTGCTCGCTTCCTTGAGTGTTCATGCCATTTATCATTTAAAGATGCAATAAAAATCAATACTTATCATGAAATATTCACACACATAACATTTATTCATATAATAATCACATATACATACACTCATGTATACATTCATCACATTTCAGACATATCCCATAATCATCATCACAAAAATTATCATTAAAACATATAAACGCCATTCATAACATACTTCCTTAAAACTTAAAACATTTCATACATTGTAAACATGAAAATCTTTTTGAAAAACGTTTTGTAATAATTTAAAACACTTACATTTAATTTAAAACTCCATACAATCATCATATTATCATGCATAAAATCATTTTATTATCATAAAATCATGTAAATACATAAAACGTTTAATAAAATGAAATCCCAAAAACAACATTATCAAAACAGTTTTCTTATTATAATCTCATAAAAATTTCATAATCATAAAAATAAAATACATTCATCATACATATGCATATTCTTAACAACTTTTCATGGAAACATCATTCATTATCTCTTGAATATTCATTACATTTTTCATACATTCAAAATTAAACGGTAACATTACTGTGAAGAGTAGAAGATAGAAATATCATATTTTCATAAAACATTCATATGACATGAAATTAGAAAGCACCACATAACATATATGCATAACATCACATTTAAAAATTCGAGACAAAACACAATACCTATAGAAAGATATTGTAGACGAAACGAGGAGAAGAATTTCTTTTCAAAAATACCAGAGAAACTGAATAAATACCTTGAAGTTTCTTCTCAAAATCCTTGAATTTAACCAACGAAATAAGATTTTTCTTTCAATGTACTCAAAAAATTTTCGTGAGAGAGAGAGAGAGGAAGAACTCTTGAAGAAGGGAAGAGAAAGAGAAATGAAAGATCGTCTCAGAAATTTTTGAGAGAAAAACGTGAGAAGGAGAGAAAATAATGAAAAAAGAAAACGTTAAAAATTTTTAACGTATTAAACATAATTGATGGGAATTTAATTCCCTTCATTAAGTCAGATTTTTCTGACTGTTAAGGGCTGTTGGCGTGGAAGGAAAGAAGAGAAAGAAGGAAAGTCCAATCTCCCACTCAATACTTACCATGTTTTGCCCTATTTAAATTGGAAACCATATAAATTGACATAAATCATGCAAGTCAAACCCCTTTTATTTCCTTAACTGATAAAACATTCCATTATTATGCCAATTAATCACATTAAATCACCAAATTAACATAATTAACTCAGCCATAATTTTGGAGAGATTTCTGTTGACTGTTCGTCAGCCATGTTAGGCCTGCCGGTTCCAGCAAGTTCGGCCTGCCGGTGGGGTTCTTCGGCCCGCCGTTCTCGGGCAAGAAGTTCGGCCTGCCGAGCTTAAAAGTTCGGCCTGTCGATCTGTCATTAAATGCCATAACATAAAACATTCATACATCATTGCATCATAAATAAACATATGCTTAGAATTTCACATGAACACTAGAGCACAACGATCCCATGCGGTCGTCACCTGTCACAAAACTTGTCATAAAAAGTTAGTAACATGCACATCACATATCATATCATATAACGTTATTATTAATAACATTCCTTATTAACGTTACTAACTTAACGTGGTTTGTTACATGAAATAGGCGGGCGTTACAATTCTCCCCACCTTATAAAAGTTTCGTCCGCGAAACTTAGAATAAATGCGGATACATAATTTTCATGTCATCTTCACGTTCCCATGTAGCTTCTTCAACTTGCTGATTTCGCCATAACACATTGACCAATGGAATTTCCTTATTCCTCAAAGTCTTGGTTTTCCGATCGAGAATCTTCGTTGGCTTTTCTTCATAACTTAAATCTTCTCGTATCTCGATCACTTGTGGCTCAATCACATGCGTAGGGTCCAAAACATACTTCTTGAGCATGGAGACATGAAATACATCGTGCATTGCAGACATTTCAGAAGGCAACTTCAACTGATAAGCTACTTTGCCTATTCGTTTAACAACTTCATAAGGACCGATGAATCTTGGGCTTAACTTGCTTTTCTTCCCAAACCTCATAACTCCTTTCATTGGTGCTACTTTCAAGAACACATATTCGCCTACAGCGAACTCTAAAGGTCTTCTTCTTTTGTCAGCATAACTCTTTTGATGGCTTTGAGCGGTCTCTATCCTTCTTCTTATCAATTTTATCATCTCAGATATTTCATTCACAAAGTCTGTTCTTTCAGCATCTACGCTTTCCATCAATTTCTTTTCACCAGCTTCATACCAACATATAGGTGACCTGCATTTTCATCCATACAGCGCTTCATATGGTGCAATTCCAATTGTTGCCTGAAAGCTGTTGTTGTATGCAAACTCTGCTAACGGCAACATTTTACACCAGCTGGTCTTAAAATCGAGAGAACAAGCTCGTAACATATCTTCCAGAATCAAATTTGTCCTCTCTGTTTGGCCGTTAGTTTGAGGATGAAAAGCCATGCTGAAATGAAGCCTGGTTCCCATTGCAGTCTGGACACTCTTCTAAAACTTAGATGTGAACTTGCCATCACGATCTGAGATAATTGACTTGGGAATCCCATGAAGTCGTACAATCTCCTTAACATAGAGTTTCGCTAACCGTTCCATAGAGTAAGTGATCTTGATAGGGATAAAGTGTGCTGTCTTCGTCAGCCAATCCACAACTACCCAGATTGCATCATAACCGTCCGTAGTTCTGGGTAAACCGGTAATGAAATCCATTGCTATTTCTTCCCATTTCCATTCTGGTATTTGGATAGATTACAGTTCACCACCAGGTCTCTGGTGTTCAGCCTTTACTTGTTGACATGTCATACACTTCTTTACATACTTTGCAACATCACGTTTCATTCCAAACCACCAGAAATTACCCTTTAGATCATTATACATCTTCGTTACACCTGGATGAATAGAGTAAGGAGTGTCATGAATTTCTGCCAAGATCCTTTCCCTTAAATCATCGACATTGGGAACACATATACGGTCCTTAAGATACAGAGTTTCGTCATCCGCAATACGAAACTCTTGACATTTTCCTTCTTTCATTTCTTGCTTGATTCTTACAAGGCTTACGTCGTCATCTTGCTTACTCCGAATTTCATCATACATCATCGGAGCAAGAGAGAGTACTGATAGCTGGCCTGCTATAAGTTCTAAACCGAAGTCTAGAATTTCCTTCCTTAAAGGTGGAGACATTGCTTGCATAGACATCAACATGGCAATTGACTTCCTACTTAAAGCATCAGCTACTCGGTTAGCTTTACCAGGGTGATAAAGGATTTCACAATCATAATCCTTTACCAACTCTAGCCATCTTCGTTGTCTCATATTTAGGTCTCTTTGCGTGAAGAAGTACTTCAGACTTTGATGATCAGTGAAGATCTTGCATTGGACCCCATACAAATACTGTCTCTATATCTTCAACGCAAAAACAACTGCTGCTAACTCGAGATCATGAGTAGGATAGTTCTTTTCGTAGTCTTTTAGTTGTCTTGAAGCATAAGCAATTACCTTTTCATTTTGCATCAATACAGCTCCTAGGCCCATCTTGGATGCATCACTGTAGATTACGAACCCATCATTTCCCTCAGGAATTGCCAATACTGGAGCCATCGTTAATCTTTTCTTCAGTTCTTGAAAACTCTTTTCGCATGCATCCGTCCATTCATACTTCTTTCCTTTACGAGTCAAGTTTGTGAGTGGAGCTGCTATCTTGGAGAAATCTTCTACAAATCTCTGATAGTAACCTGCTAGACCCAAGAAGCTTCTTATTTCACTTGCATTCATCGGTTGCTTCCAATTGAGTACAGCTTCTACTTTAGCCGGGTCCACCATAATCTAGTCCTTTGAAATAACATGCCCCAAGAATGACACTTTATCAAGCCAAAACTAGCATTTAGAGAACTTAGCATATAGCTGGTGTCTTCTTAAAGTCTTCAACACAATCCTTAAATGCTCCTCATGTTCTTCTTGATTCTTAGAGTAGACAAGAATATCATCGATAAATACAACAACAAATTTATCGAGGAAATCCTTGAATACCCTGTTCATCAAATCCATAAAGGCAGCCGGTGCATTTGTCAGACCGAAAGGCATAACCACAAATTCATGGTGACCATACCTCGACCTGAAAGCAGTCTTGGGGATATCTCCTTCTTTAATCTTCAACTGGTGATACCCTGATCGTAGATCAATCTTGGAGAACACCGATGCACCCTTGAGCTGATCAAACAAATCATCAATTCGAGGCAACGGATACTTGTTCTTGATTGTTACCTTGTTCAGTTCTCTGTAGTCGATGCAGAGTCTCATAGTGCCATCCTTCTTTTTCACAAACAAGACTGGAGCACCCCACGGTGAGTGACTTGGCCTGATAAATCCTTTGTCAAGTAGCTCATTTAATTGCGTGTGAAGCTCCTTTAATTCTACCACGGCCATTCTGTAAGGCGCTTTAGAGATTGGTTCGGTGCCTGGAGCGAGCTCAATCTCGAATTCAACTTCTCTTTCTGGTGGTAGACTCGTTAGATCGTCAGGAAACACATCTTTATATTCATGAACAACATGTACATCTTCCATTCTTGTCTTTCCTTCTTGGCTTTTGTCTACAACGTTTGCCAGATAGCCTATGCAGCCATTTGCCAAAAGCTTCCTTGCTTTTATTGCCGATAAAAACATGTGGGGTTTCTTTCTGGTCTCACCAACATAAACGAATTTTTGATCACCTTCAGGATGGAAGATCACCTTTCGTTTCTGGCATTCGATCTAGGCATTATACTTACTTAGGAAATCCATCCCAAGAATCATGTCATAGTCATGCATGTCGATCACAATGAGGTCGACGAAAAGTTCCCTATCAGAAATCCATAGGGGTACTTTACGCAAATAGTGCGTGGATAATATCACTTCCCCGGAGGGTAGTGTCGTAGTGAATCCCTGTCTCATAGGCTCTAACGAACCCCTAACTTCTTAGCATGTGACATAGATACAAAAGAATGCGTGGCACCTGTATCAAAAAGAACATAAACATTATTACATAAGCTTGTTATCTGACCTGTGACCACATTGGAGGCTTCAGCAGCCACTTGTTCTTTTGTCATGGCATAGATTCGGGCGTTGGTCAGTGGGGCTTCAAGTCTCCCTTGACTAATTAGTGGCCCTTCAAGGGAGGCTTGCATCTGATGCAACTGGGCTTGAGGAGGAGGTCTCTGCGGGGCATTAGCATTCTTCAGTTTAGGGCAGTTCTTAACGAAATGGTCTTCACGCCCACATATGAAACATTGGTTGGTCCCCAATCGGCATTCCCCTGGATGTTTCTTTCCACATTTGGCACATGGTTGGAATCGCCTGTCATTGTTGTTGCACTGACCATCATTGTGCCTCTTGTTGTCCTGGCCCTGTTGTTGTTGAGGATTGCCCTTCCTCTTATTGTTTCTCCAGTTCTGACTGTTGTTGTTGCTGCCGTTGTTATTGTTGTTGTTGTTCCTGTGGGGAGGACGGTTCTGGTTGTTGGCATTGTTGGCTTGCTGGTTGGACTGAGGCTGATTCCTTCTTAACTTTGACAAGTGAAACTCAGCACGCTGGGCCCTCATAACAACCTGTTCTTGGGTCCTTGGCGGACTAGCCCATCAACAATTGCAGCAATGTCTGGTCTAAGGGCCCTGATCAACCTTCTGACCCTTAAACCTTCGTTCATAACCATCCCTGGGCATAGACGAGCAAACTGGTCAAACTTTGTCACCACATCAGTGACTGTCATATCCCCCTAACGTAGGCTTTCAAACTCCTCATAATGCTTCCTTGTAACATTCATATGGAAGAACTTTGTGTTGAACTCTTGAACAAAATCAGCCCATGACATCTCTTCAACATTTCTACTCTGTTCGATGCCATCCCACCAAATTCTGGCCTCCATAGTAAGGCGGTACGAGGCACAAAGAACCTTTTCATTGTCTGTGAAATCCATGAGTCGTAAGGTGGCCTCAATTGTCTTTAACCATCCTTATGCGACCAACGGGTCCTTTGAACCCTCAAAGTCAGCTGGCTTGACTCTCTTCCATCTGACCAGAAGAGGTTCCTGAAAAGCCGCTCTTGGTTCAGCAGCAGGAGCTGGGACTTCATTTACTTGTGCTTGTGGCTGCGGAGGAGGAGGAGGCACATCATTCCCTTGTGGTTCACCATTCTGGCCATTGGCCCTTGATGCAACAATCTCCCTTCTTTGATCCTCCAACTGCCTTTGCAGTTCAGCGATCATCGTCATAAGTCTCTCGTTAGTTAGGGTGCGGGTCTGCATTCTTCTGTGGCCGTCCATTGTAAATTTCCTAAAATAATTAGGACTTAGAAATGATCTTCCATTCATGAGATAGGTTTTCACTACCATATCATTAATCATTAATCATTCAAACCTTGATCTTATCATCATACTTGCAACAATACATCTAACTTAATATCATACTTACTTGGAGGACTTGGATCGATGTGTGGCGACATGAATTGTAATCGGAAGATTTATCTCTGATACCAAAGCCTGAAACTCCCCTTAATTCGGACGTCACAGATGTCGTTACATACTTACATTCGTACATGCATAAACTTTAAGATTATAAATAATATCAAACTTAATCATTACTATTGATTTAAAAGTACTTAAACTTACGTTACCAGGATCCATTCATACGTTTTATTTTATTTTATTTTAAAACTTAACATTGTTTCGAAAAGCATTGTTTAAATTATTCCTTATCATAATTTATTCATTTATACTTTAAATTTAATCATGAACTTATTTAATAATATAGGTTTGTCAATTTGTAAAATCAGGACTTATAAAAATATCACACTAAAACTCTTTGATCATCACATCATTAGAAATCCATTTGTTCCCACAGTTCGGCAGGCCGAACTTGGGACTTCGGCAAGCCGAACATCATCGGCAGGCCGGAATTCCCTCAACCGACAGGCCGGTAGAGGCTTTGCAACTCGGATTAAAAATTCATCCATGTTCGGCAGGCCGAAAAATTAGATCGACAGGCCGAACCTCTGGTTTTCGGCAGGCCGGCCATAGAGTTCGGCAGGCCGTCCGAGACCAAAATTCCTTTGAAAAACTTAATTTAAAACATACCAACTTTGCATAAAATATAGCGGAAGTTCATAATTCATAAAAAAATTGATAAAATAACTTATAAAGCCATAATATAAGTATTCTTAAAAACTTAACATAAAAATATGTTCAAAAATATATATAAAACTTGATTAAATCATAAAATCATTTTCTTGGCGTGCTTCTGGTTACAATTCATCGTTCATGTTGCTCACACGCCTTCCCATGCCCTCCTCCTATTCCATGACTCTCTTACCCTTATCTGCAACATGACATATAAAACATGATTAAGCTAACGCTTAGTAAGTACATATAACTCTCAACACTTAAAACATTTCATAAACATCATCATCATCATCCTCATCATAAAAGTGCCTTAAGCACAGTTTCATAGAACATATCTTTCGTAACGTTAACCATTTTAAAACTTAAACATTTTATCTTAAGGGCCCAAGCGTTGCACCATAAACATCATCATAGGCGCGCCGTCATGAGAGGAGAAGGGTAGCTAATCCCAAACCAAACATGACATCGTAACATAACATTTCATAACATTGGGTGTGCAATATACATACTTTTCATACTTGGAAACATGTCATCATCATACATGCATAACTTTAAAATCATGAAAATCTTTCATAAAAATCCTTTAATGAAAATCATCATAAAATCATCATGAATATCATTATGAACATATCATCAAACCTTGTAAAAAAACATGTGTAATGTTGCAGGTGAGAATGTACTTACCTTATCGTTAGCTTACTTAACCTTAAAAATACACTTGGTGACGACGCCGCGGTCTCGATGTGCTCGCTTCCTTGAGTGTTCATGCCATTTATCATTTAAAGATGCAATAAAAATCAATACTTATCATGAAATATACACACACATAACATTTATTCATATAATAATCACATATACATACACTCATGTATACATTCATCACATTTCAGACATATCCCATAATCATCATCACAAAAATTATCATTAAAACATATAAACGCCATTCATAACATACTTCCTTAAAACTTAAAACATTTCATACATTGTAAACATGAAAATCTTTTTGAAAAACGTTTTGTAATAATTTAAAACACTTACATTTAATTTAAAACTCCATACAATCATCATATTATCATGCATAAAATCATGTAAATACATAAAACGTTTAATAAAACGAAATCCCAAAAACAACATTATCAAAACAGTTTTCTTATTATAATCTCATAAAAATTTCATAATCATAAAAATAAAATACATTCATCATACATATGCATATTCTTAACAACTTTTCATGGAAACATCATTCATTATCTCTTGAATATTCATTACATTTTTCATACATTCAAAATTAAACAGTAACATTACTATGAAGAGTAGAAGATAGAAATATCATATTTTCATAAAACATTCATATGACATGAAATTAGAAAGCACCACATAACATATATGCATAACATCACATTTAAAAATTCGAGACAAAACACAATACCTATAGAAAGATATTGTAGACGAAACGAGGAGAAGAATTTCTTTTCAAAAATACCAGAGAAACTGAATACATACCTTGAAGTTTCTTCTCAAAATCCTTGAATTTAACCAACGAAATAAGATTTTTCTTTCAATGTACTCAAAAAATTTTCGTGAGAGAGAGAGAGAGGAAGAACTCTTGAAGAAGGGAAGAGAAAGAGAAATGAAAGATCGTCTCAGAAATTTTTGAGAGAAAAACGTGAGAAGGAGAGAAAATAATGAAAAAAGAAAACGTTAAAAATTTTTAACGTATTAAACATAATTGATGGGAATTTAATTCCCTTCATTAAGTCAAATTTTTCTGACTGTTAAGGGCTGTTGGCGTGGAAGGAAAGAAGAGAAAGAAGGAAAGTCCAATCTCCCACTCAATACTTACCATGTTTTGCCCTATTTAAATTGGAAACCATATAAATTGACATAAATCATGCAAGTCAAACCCCTTTTATTTCCTTAACTGATAAAACATTCCATTATTATGCCAATTAATCACATTAAATCACCAAATTAACGTAATTAACTCAGCCATAATTTTAGAGAGATTTCTGCTGACTGTTCGTCAGCCATGTTAGGCCTGTCGGTTCCAGCAAGTTCGGCCTGCCGGTGGGGTTCTTCGGCCTGCCATTCTCTGGCAAGAAGTTCGGCCTGCCGAGCTTAAAAGTTTAGCCTGTCGATCTGTCATTAAATGCCATAACATAAAACATTCATATATCATTGCATCATAAATAAACATATGCTTAGAATTTCACATGAACACTAGAGCACAACGATCCCATGCGGTCGTCACCTGTCACAAAACTTGTCATAAAAAGTTAGTAACATGCACATCACATATCATATCATATAACGTTATTATTAATAACATTCCTTATTAACGTTACTAACTTAACGTGGTTCGTTACATGAAATAGGCGGGCGTTACATGGTCCTCGTCAAGAAGGTGAACAAAAAATGGCGGGTTTGAATCGATTATAACGACCTCCACAAGGCCTACCCAAGGACTGCCTCAGATAAATTAGCTAGTGGATGCGACCGCTAGGCACACGCTACTAAGCTTCATGGATGCTTACTCTGGCTACAATGAGATCCGGATAGCCGAGGAAGACCAAATCAAGACCACGTTCACCACCGACCAAGGGCTTTTCTACTATGTGGTTATGCCTTTTGGACTCAAGAATGCTAGAGCTACCTATCAGCACCTTGTCAACAAAATGTTTGCTCGGCTGATCGATAAGACCATAGAGGTTTATGTAGACGACATGCTCATTAAATCCACCTGAGTAGTAGATCACATGGCCGATCTCTGAGCGAGCTTAGATATCCTTAGGGAGTATGGGATGAAACTAAACCTGACGAAATGTGTGTTTAGGTCAGCTCGGGCAAGTTTCTTAGATTCATGGTTAACCAAAGAGGAATCAAGGTTAACCCAGCCAAAGCTCAAGCCGTACTCGATATGTATTCACCTTGGACTGTCAAAGAGGTGCAGAGGCTCACCGGCATAGTAGCGGCCCTATCTAGGTTTGCTTCCTGGTCTATCTATAGGTGCCATCCATTTTTTCAAGCACTCAAGGGCAAGTTTGAGTGGAGCAGGGAGTGTGAGGAAGCTTTTTAAAGTCTCAAGAGGTATTTAGCGATGCCCCCACTCCTATCTAAACCTCTACTAGGAGAGGTATTGTTTGCCTACCTCATCGTTTTAGAAAAGGCTATGAGCTTGGTCCTCGTCCGAGAAGAATATGGTGTTCAAAAGCCTGTCTACTATACCAGTCACGCACTCTAGGGTGCCGAGGAAAGGTACCGTCCACTTGAAAAGCTTGCATTTGCCCTTGTCACTTCAGCTCAAAAGCTATAGATGTATTTCCAAGGGCATATGATCTGAGTTTTGAGGAAGTTTTCTCTTTGGCAAGTCCTCTAAAGCTAGAAGATATCTAGGCGGATGGCCAAGTGGTTGATCGAGCTTAGTCAATATGATATTCACTTTATTCCAAGGATGGCCATAAAGGCCCACGCCCTAGCTAACTTCATCGTCAAATTCACTTATGCCGCACAGAGCACGCCTTCTGTCGACAAAACCCCTGTTGAAGACCAAGACATCCCAAGCAGTAGCAGAGGCAATGATGTCTCTGAGCTAGAACTAGAATGGAAGCTTTTCGTGGACGGATCTTCTTGTGCTAAAGGTTTAGGAGCCGGGCTAGTCTTAACCAGCCTGGATGGATACAAGACGATCTACGTACTTTGCTTTGACTTCAAGGCCTCTAACAATGAAGCCGAGTACGAAGCACTTTTGGCAGAACTAAGAATTGCCAAAAGACCTTGGTGCGGACCACTTATCTATCCACAGTGACTCCATGCTCGTCGTTTAATAGGTTATTGGGGGTTCCAAGCTCGTGCAGAATCCATGACCTTATATTTGCAAGAAGTTAGGGCATTGCTTGGGCAATTTAAAACTTACTCATTCAGACAGATCCCTAGATTCAAAAATTTTGAGGCCGATGCACTTACTCAGCTCGCCTCAGGCTTGGGCGACAACGAGCTCACATCGGTCCCCATCGAGATATTAGCTGAGCCAAGTATCAACAAGGAAATTGCGAGTGTAGCCAAGGAGCAAAAAACTACCTGGATGGATTCGATCATCCGATACCTGACCACAACCGATTCACCCAGCGACCAAGAACAAGCACGTTGGATTCATAACAGCTCAGCCTGGTGTTCAATGATCGATAGAAAACTTTATCGACGAGGCTATACTACTCCATGTTTGAAGTGCGTAGGGCCTGGAGAAGCTTAATACCTAATGAAGGAGATCCATGAGGGGCTGTGCGGCAACTATGTAGGGGGCGATCCCTGACTCAAAAATGTCTTCAGCAAGGATACTATTGGCTGACCATGGTACAGGATTGCAAGGACTTCGTGCGAAAATGCCTCAAGTGCTAACAGTTTGCTAGGATAATCGGGCACCATGTAGAGCCCCTCACCTTGGTGACATTAGCCTGGCCATTTGCCAAATGGGCCGTCAACTTGATCGGACCTCTTCCTTAAGCCCAGTCTCAATTCAGATATTGCATAGTGGTCGTCGACTATCTTACCAAGTGGGTGGAAGTCGAGCTATGCATCAACATGACCGAGGCCAAATGCACCAACTTCATAGAGAAAAACATCATTTGTCGGTTCGAAATCCTGCACACCATTGCGACCGACAACGTTAAGCAATTTGAATTTTCAAGTCTCCTCCGCCTGTGTGAGCAACTCGACATCAAGAACATCTTTTCCTCCCCTTGTTACCCTTAGAGCAATGGGCAGGTTCAAGCCGTTAACAAGACGATCAAAGAAAACCTAAAGAAAAAACTTAAGAACCTTAAAGGTTCGTGGATCGATGAGCTCTTAAAGGTACTCTAGGCATACCAAACTATAGCCCGGACAACCACTGGGGAGGTTCCATTCTCCCTCATCTATGGGGCTGAGGCAGTCATCCTAGTAGAAGTTGGACTGCCAAGCTTTAGGGTCAAACAGTACGACGAAATTCAAAACGCCGAGATCATGATGTTCGAGCTTAATCAACTCAAGGAGAAGAGAAACTACGCTGTGATCTATATTGTAGCTTGAAATCAAGTTGTTGCTCGGTATTACAACAAGCGGTTCCAACCGAGGAGTTTCAAAGTTAGTGACTTAGTGCTAAAAAAGGTCACTGTTCAGTAACCCGGGCTAGGGTCCTTCGGCCCGACATAGGATGGACCGTATAGAGTGATCGGAATTGTTCATCCACGCACCTACAGGCTATCTAACATGGAAGGCAACTTGCTCAGTCATCCTTGGAATGTTGAGCTTCTGAAAAGTTCTTTTGCTAACTGGAGCCAGAAACCTTTTTTGACATTTGGCCACCTTCTTTTGTAACTAGACTTGCCAAACAGAGCTGGAATATAAAGAAATATTAATGAAAATTCTAAGTTCTACATGATTCCACTAAGCAATGTGTGTTTAGGAAAATACAACTCCCGAAGGGGGCCATAACTTCAGTCTGGGGACCCGACAACAACTCTCGAAGAGGGAGGGTCATCCCAATTAACTGGACTGGGGAATTGGTTGGCATGACACTAACCAATAGTCTACTGCCGTGCAGACTACCCGGACAAAGTCGCCCTAGCATGGTAATGACCTAGGGAACATAACTTCCAACCAATGTTAGACTTGCAAAAGTTCAAATGAACTTAAACAAGTCTAAGGGGGGCTATAGGATACCACACGCTGTTATGCTCTACTTGATCGAGAAACAGACATTCCCTACTCGGTTGATCTCAATGAGCGTAAATCGTCCATTTCCAAGAAAATCTATTCCTGAGGAACATTTAACTTGGAAAAGTAAGACATTTTGTTTCTGAGAAACGCCCATACGCCGTTGTGCTCTACCCGATCGAGAAATGAACCTTCCTTGCTTGGTTGAACTTGATGAACGTAAATCGTCCATTTTCAAGAAAATCTATTCCCGAGGAACATTCAACTTGAAAAAGTAAGACATTTCAAGGCCGTTTGAATATTGTTTTCGAAATAAGTGAAAATGTTTTTGTTTTAGAAAATGAGAATTTTTTAGAAATTATGCTGAGAGTGTTTTTAAAATTTTTGTCTCAAAAAATGTGCAAAAACATTTTTAAAAATTTTGAGAAAAAAAAAGCAGGGCCTTCGTTTCTAAGAAACACTTAACTCCGCGAAAACATAATTGAGAAGGCACGAGATCGGAATTCATTTTTGAGAATGTTTGTTCCCAAGGAACATTTAACTTGGAAGAATTCTAAACTCAACTTTTTCCTAAGAAACATCTAACTCATAAAAACAAAGTTTGAACTTCATTCCTAAGGAGCTCTTAACTTAGGATTCCCGAGAAACATTGAACCTAAAAATGGAACTAACGTTTCATATCTGAGAAGCAATGCACTTGGAATAGAAATAAAAATCTCATTAATTGAAAGTTGTAGGGAGGTATAAGTAATCAGACATCTCCCAAGCCCAGATGGAGAATTACAAAAAGGAAAAAAGAACAAAAAGTTCAAGCCTGGGCCCCGTCCCTGGCATTGTTGTTCTCATCGTCCCCGTCCTCGTTGTCCACCTCAACCACTTCTTCTGGGATGGCCTGCTGCACATCTTCTTCTGGCTCGGGTCCGACGATGAGCAACCAATGGAAGCCCGTTGCCTCGAGATGCTTTTCCAAAATGTGGTCTTACAGGTCGATTATCTCGAGGTAGTAGTTGTCCACGTACTTTGTGGACGACTTGAACTCCTTTATGGCCTGGGCCAAGCGGCCTGGCAATTCTTCCCTTAGGAAGCGTTGCTGCTCGGCCTTGGAGGCTTGTAGTTGGGCCCTTAGGTGATCGATCTCGTCCCGAGACTAATAGGCCTCATTTCTTGTACTTTCGGCTGCCGTCTTCGCCTATTTGGCCTCTTCCCTCACCTTCTTGGCTTCGTCTTTGGCCCAAGAAAAAGACTCCTTGATTTAATCAAGCTCGATGTTCTTGGACTCAAGCTCTTTCTCGACCTCGTTTTTCTCAAACGTGGTCTTATTATGCTTCGCCTTCTCAAGGCCGAGCTCCTTCTGCCTGGCCATATACGCCGGCTCCAAAAATGTTTGGGCTTGAAAAGATGAAGGTTAGAGCACATGGAACTAAAGTTAAAAGGAGCTCAGGATACATGTTTTGCTTACCTTGATGGTGGAATGGAAGGCTGCGTAGAACAAGCCGGCATAGTTCTCTCCTCAGAGGATTTCCAAAAATGACTCCTCGGAAGAGCCTCGGCAATGTTATCGAGGATACGACGGTTGTGACAATAGGAGGTTAGGACTGGTTAGAAGAAGCCCCCACTCTCGTCGATAAAGGTGGGGGAGTGACTTGGATTGGTTTGGGGGGCTACTCGGTTCATGGCAGCTGCTCAGACCCAGAGGCTGTTCTAGTCTCAACGTCCTCTTTCTCTTGGACCCTGAAATGCCTTTACCCTTTGATCGACAAAGATTCTCCATCATCTTCTGCCTCTCTTCTCAGGAAAGCTATCGGGAAGACATATCTACCAAAAAAAAGAGATAAGAAAATCCACAAGGCGAGCTTGGCCCAAAAAAACACTTAGAGCTCACCACTGATCCGGAGCTGGCCCAATGGGTAGAGTGCCGAATCATGTCCTAGAGGTCCTTATCTGTTACGGGTGGCCCCACATTGAAGGAGCCACTTGACGAGTCTTCAGGAACTAGAGATGATGGCTTCCTTGTCGGCCACCCAGATCTGATGGTGCTCGACCTCGCAATGTCCACTGCGCCCAGCCTCTTAACTGTTACCTACTTGGCCAATCGGGCAGGTTGGATGTTGGAAAGGGATTGGTTCTACTAGACTCACCGAACCAGCTATAACGGGAAAAGTTCTCCTTTTTGAGTAGGAAAGACTGCTGCCGAGTAGATTCTGACTTAACATACAAGTCCTCCACTACTCTGATGATGTCGCCTGACACCCACGGTCTCTTTGACCAGACATGCCCCTACTTGAACGTCCTCTAAACATGCTGGTCCTCGGGCACAACTTCACCGGCTTGGGCTAGATAGCTTCCCCCGATGAAGAACCACTAGAACTTCTAAAGTTTGTCTAAGTCGGGGTTGCCCATGAAGCCCTTCTTGAAGCCAGTAAAGTAGTACCAGCTGGACTATCGGGGAAGCCTTTTCATCTTATACACTTGCTTGAAGGCTTCCTACATCATCTCTATAGCCCGGTAGTACCTCCATATCACGTACATCCTGATCATAGACCTGTAGCTGTTAGGGTTGAGCTGGGCAAGGCAGACATTCAAGTCGTTGAGTGCCCAACAAAGGAAAGGGTGAAATGGCAAGTGTAGCCTGGCCTTGAAAAACTCGGCGTACAATGTTATGTAGCCTTTGGGTGGGGTCAGAGACGAATCGTCCTCATCGGGCATGACGAGGTTGACATCGTTTGGGATGCTGAACTCTCGGTGTAGGTTCTCGAGCCGGAGGTCTATTATCGTGCTAGAATATCTCGCTGCAGACGTCTGGCCAAGCTAAGATATCCGTTAAGTAATAACTCCCTAGACTCTGGTGAGGACGAGTCTTCCAGCATCCTCATCCTCCTCAATGGCACTCTCCTTGGGCTCCGCTTCCGTGGCTGGTCGGTCTTCGTCGGAGATCTCCACGGTTACCCTACCTACGACCTAGACTGGACCCCGTTGCTTCAACTGGAGGTGTTTGGCACATTGGTATTTGCCTCTAGACCAGCATGCTCTTGGGTGGTAACTCGAGACGTGCTAGCGATGGCAGCACCGATGTAGGGATCCTCGTCCCTACACGGTCTCATTGGGCGTCTCCCTTCCAGTAAGTCAAAAAACTCCTACTCGGGTATCGTCCCAGTGTCAAGCCTTAAAATTTCAGCCAATTGACCTACTCTGTAGGGCCCCAGAGATAGTCCTTCAATGTCAACCTCTACGGAGGTCGACCTCTTAGTCTCGGTGCTGTTATCAGACCAAGAAATATTTATGTTCTGGGAGTTAGAGAGGTCACTCATTTTTTAAGCGCACTTCTCGAGAAAATTACCTGATCGGGTCGTGGAAGCTCAGGAAATAAAGTCCTCGAGTTGCTAACTACAGCTCGGTAGCTAAAACTCGAAAGTTGTAGAGTATAGCTTTGGGTGAGCATGAAATAATAGGAATAAAGCCCTATTTATAGCCGTTTCAGGCTCGAAACTCGGGCATGGAAAACAAAGAGATAAAATGATTTCGCTTGTTAGGGAAATAACTAATCGCGTGTCAACACGTGTCCCCCCAAGCTCCATCGTATGGCCTTCTATCATCTGTTGCCTTGGGACGCCGCTTGAGCTTTATTCTGAGCCAGCCTCACCCTCTTGGTATAGTCCACCTAGCCGAGCATTGACTCGGTGAGCTGGGGGGCTACTGTTAAGGGCGAGCCTAACGTAACCGTCGAGGAGTCCCTATTCCTAGTGGTCGGCAAACTTGCTTGGCAGGAGCTACTAAGAGCGTATAACCAGGCCTATTAAGCTCGGACCGCCTATCTGAGGTGCTTTTCAGGGCCCTCTAGGCCGCGCGTATGAATGAATGCCTCCTCGGATCAGACACCAGCTCGGGTCGGATTTCCTTAACTTGCAAGCAAGATGCTACTCGCCATCAATGGCCTACAGATGGCAGACATCCCACTATCAGATAAAGACTAATATACCGACGGTGGTCATGACACTTGTCCTCTACCTTCTGATAGGCCCAGATGTGACACTTGGGTCATGGGTGAAACCCACTTAACACCCGGTTCAAGTGGTAACCTATAAATAGAGCACATTTATTGCAGCTTAGGCAAGCGTGCCCCTTCCCAACTAACCAGCTCCTGTTCTCTGCTGAGCAGTACTTGCCTTAAGCATCAGAGAGCCCTTGTTTATTACCTAACCACTTTCCTCCTCATCTCTGAAGCGTCCCTCCTCTTGTTGTAAGTTTGCCGAGCAGGCAGAGACGAGCAGGGAAAAGACGTCCGTCCACTGTGCGTAGCTACACGTGGTGTTGATCCGTTGCTAGACTCTGATAAGCATCAACAAGATTCACACGTGAGTTTTTTTTAGGGTAAAGCTTGTCATTGTAAGAAAAACATTGAATCTCAACACATGAAAAAAGTATACTTAACGAAAATTAAAAGTAACTTTTAGACCTCAATTATCAATAATTTTAAGTTCAGGGTGTTTTAGGTCAAAATCAAAAGTTTGAAGTACATTATACAAAAAAAATACTTCAGAATATAACAGTGCAATTTACTTCAGTAAACATCGTTTAATTAGCACTTTGTATATGTGCACTAACCTAAACAAATCGTATTTGTTTATATATGGCTTTATAACCTTTAAAAAACTTTCATAGGTGACTATTATATCTATTACCTTCTTAAAAGTGCCGTGTAACACTTGGGCAAAAAAAAGGGAATTTTTTTTTGCTTTTTCAGCTTTTTTTTTTTGCTTTCTTTTGCCCTTTTTTTTTTGCTTTGTCAATGTCTTCCAACTCCAAACCCTAGAAAAAAAATCGTTATCCTTTTAAAAAATTATACATAATTTTTTTAACGTTTTAATTGTATTTTTTTCTTTCGCTTCTTCATTCGATTTATCATTTTACCATATCAAAATAAATTCTTTTAAATTAAAATAACTTCTTTTAAATATGTTTTTTAATTTATAATTTTATTTTCTATATTTTTTTGGAATATTTTTTTCTCTCGCTTGCTACTATTAAAATAATGTTGTTGGGTTTTTCTAATTAACCCATTAAAATATATATTTTTTCTAAAACGTATATCTTTTTAAAAGCTTTTTCACCCCATCCTTTAACTATTTTTTTAATAAATGCATTATTTTAAATCTAATCTTGTTGGGAGAATTTTGAAATGCGCATTTTTTCTTACCATGCTCTTATTAACAAATTTTTTTTCCATATGTGCTTGTGCTTAGTTTTTTTTTTTTTATTATTTTGTCAATAGATTTTCTACATTGTAATCATTTTTAATGTACTTTTTAAAATAGGTTTTCCTCCGCAAGTTTCTATTAACATATATAAATGTGTATGTGTGTCCTTGTTTAGTTTTTTTACTATACAATTCTTATTATTTTAAAAGTGATAGGTATACAGAGATTTGTATTAGTTGTGTATTAACTAACAATTAAGATCTTTAATATTATAATAATAATACAATAATAATGATAGTATAATAATAAAAACTTAACATATAAATGAAGTATTTAACACGGCACCCATGTGCATGACACATGGGTTGAACTAGTACTAATAAAAAGGCACATTGATAAGAAAAACTAACAAGGTACTTAGAAATATATATATAAATATATATATGTATATACATATACATATATATATTTTAACGGTAAGTTTTTTTTTATATTTAAATAAATTTGATGTGTTATATTATTTATAATTATAACTGATGATTTAAATAGTTCTTTTAAATAGCAATGCATTATAGATGCATTAAGAGTATTAAAAAAAAAAAAAGAAAGAAAAGAACAGAAAAGAAAGGTTTAAAAGAAAGCATAAGAGCCAAAAATAAAAACAGAACAAAACAAAACAAAGGAAAACAAAACAAAACAAGCATTAGCAGTAACGATAGCACGGGAGCAAACATGTTTCCATTTCTTCGACTGAGCCGATCTTCCATCCGACTCATCTCCGCCGGCGGATCCTCCGTCTTCCGCCCCCACCCCTCGCCTCTCACTCATCGGCCCACCACCACCACTACCGCCGACGCCGCCGTCGGCGCCACTGCAATCGCGGGACACTGCCGCAACCATGTTCGCCACAGCTGCGACGGCCCAACCTCGGGAGATCCGCACCAGTACATTAGGGCTGAAGTGAACTGCCCTCGCTGCTCCAAGAAAATGGGCGTTCTCTTCTCGAACCGCCCCCTCTCGATTACGGCGAAGGAGGTGGGGATTTACCAGGCGGTGAATCTCTGCCCTAACTGCAAGACCGCCTTCTATTTCAGGCCATTCAAGCTGGAGCCTTTGCAGGGGAGCTTCGTCGAGATTGGAAGGGCCAAGGGTGGTGGTGGTGGTGGGAAAGCCGGTGACGGGGATTGGGAGAGAGACGGCGGCGGTGGCGGCGATCGTTGTAGGAGTGGAAGCGCTGAGGAAACGACTTCATTGGAGGTGGATGAAGGTGGTAATGGCGGTTTGGGGAGGGATTTGGATTTGCCTACGCCTAAGGAGATTTGCAGAGCGCTTGATGAGTTTATTGTTGGACAAGAGAAAGCCAAAAAGGTAGTGAATTTGCTTTTGTTGCTAAACAATTACTCTGTTCAACACATATATTAAAATTTGTGTAATCAAGTTGTTCTTACTTAGCTGTGATAAGGAGCAGGATTTTGAATGTAGATGAATTTGCTCACGTAGGGCCTACTATGAATGTATTCAGTAAGTTAGTAAAAGTTAAATAGCCTATTAAGAGAGAAGAAATGATGATAAGATTTATAAGAAGATTGGATCCCCATGTTCACAAAGGAGTAGAGGTTAATTAACGATATATATATATATATATATTTTTAACACTACTTGTAATTGATGTGGGATAGGAGATGAGTTTTTTATGATTGTTTATATAGTTCTGCGTGTTAATTTGATTTGTGCCGCAGTACTGTATTGACACATCTGGTTCTGTAACAGGTGCTTTCTGTTGCAGTTTACAATCATTATAAGAGATTATATTATGCATCCGAGCTGCAACGGTTAGTGTTTTACGCTGTAGTGTTTTTTCTCAATGGGCTGTTTTCATCCAAAAGTAATAGTCTCTCCATTTTCTGTCTTGCCATTGACGGTTAAGGTGGTAATGGGCAATCAATTTGTGATTTGCTAACTACCAAGATTTTGATTGTTGTATATGATGTAGCTTAATAATTGAGACTGTGCATGTGATACCAGATATGGTGTGCAATCTGGTAAATGTAAAGATGATAATGACGACAATGATTATGTTGAATTGGATAAGAGCAACATATTATTGATGGGTCCCACTGGTTCAGGTGAATGATGAGTTCTTGTTAATGTATCTATTGTTGATATCAGTATGAGAATCTGCAAAGAGGACTGCTGTTCTAATTTATGTGCTTTTCTGTTATGTGCAAGGATAGGGAAGACCTTACTTGCAAAAACATTGGCCCGTGTTGTGAATGTACCGTTTGCCATTGCCGATGCAACAACACTAACACAGGCAAGTAGAATACTAGGCAAAATTGCATTATTTTATTCGGATTATGGTCATGATTCATTATGTTATTTGCTCACATGCACATTTGTTGGTAGCTTCCTTTTATGTGTTCTTGAGGTGTTGTGTTGGTGTTGTACGTTGATTTTGTAGGATATATGTTTCCGAATTGCTTTTCTTTTGAATCTTAATTTACTTACTCGTTGGTTAATGTTTACGCTGGGACCAGATATTAGTCTGAATTGAAGAATTCGTTCTCATGACAGAAACCAGTGATAGTGTTTACTTGAACCAAGTAAAAGTTGACATGGTAACTTCGATTATATTGACTGGTATATGTGGTAATATGTTAGTCTGGGTTATGGTACTAGTCTTTGCTTAGAACCATACAATAAGTAGCAGATTATGTGCATGTTACTTATTGCAGTAGATTTAGACCTGCATTACCTCATATTGACTAATATATCTCCTCTCTCTCTCTCTCTCTCTCTCTCTCACACACACACACACACACACACACACCCCTCTTTCTTTCCTTCTCTTCTATTCTTGCTCTGTTTGTGCATGTCAGTATTGATATTGAAATTCCATGTCTTGCGATCACAGTTTAAGTTTTTTCTTGTATTATATGCCAGTTTTCATGTGGAAATTTTTTGACGCGCTTCTTCTGCTGACAACTTGTGTATACTAGTTAAGTGTTGATGTATTTTTCTTAAAATCTGAGCTTGTTTCTTGCTCTGTCGATATGAAAATTCTCTTTCTTCTTTGTGTTGTCTTTTTTCCTCAATTATAACAAGATACTAATTATTTCTGTACCTCATGATGTTCTTCGGTATCTGGTGTCAGTATCCTGAATTTTTTATGTTTATCTTGTGTCTTAAATGTTGAAACTTGGTCAGTAGGAGCTATTCTTTTTAGTAACAATTGCAAAAGTTTGGTTTTTTTTGTTTTGTTTTGTTTTGTTTTTGTTATTTCCCCCTTCTGTTGATTACCTGGTCCTTATTAACAATTCGGCTACTCCTTTTCCCTTTGTCCAGGCTGGCTATGTTGGAGAAGATGTTGAATCAATATTGTATAAACTACTTGTGGTACGGTTCACAATATTTTATGTGTATTTTGTGCACAGCAAAGACAATGAAGCTGGATAACTTGGATTTCTTTTGTGCCCGGCCGTTTAAAGTGAGATCTATTTTGGATAATCATTTGTGATTATGTGGTTGTTCTTATTTGCTTAGGAAGCTGATTTCAATGTGGAAGCAGCTCAGAAAGGGATTGTCTACATTGATGAAGTTGATAAGATAACAAAGAAGGTCTTCTGAGAAGTATACGTATTCTTCACTTGGATATTTTGATTTCTAGTTCAGGATAATCGAAACTGAACTTTTCTGCAGGGTGAGAGCATTAATATTGGCAGGGATGTATCTGGTGAGGGTGTTCAACAGGCACTGCTAAAAATGTTGGAAGGAACTGTGAGTTGATCAACCTTAAACTGATTAATGTCTATGTATATCTATATGGACATCAGGCATGCAAAGATGTTTCTTGTTGCTCACCATAAGCAAGCAAAGGCTTTATTTTTCATTCTCCGTAGGTCCTTCTTCGCTTGTTTAGGGATTTGTCATTCATGCATTTAGGAAAATAGATTTTTGCACATGCTTTATCTTTTACTGTTATCGTTTCATTGATTTTGTCTTTCTGTACAAATGTTCAATTCTCTTATCTCAACATACATACTGTTTTTATTATGCAGCCAAATTGTATTTGTTCTTCAAACCTGTGAATAAACTTTGGAATTTTAGTGTTCTTGCAAAATAATTTTATTCCAAGTTGCAAGCTTTCTCTGTTAGAAATTTTATTTATGATATGGGTAAACTTATATTTTGTCTTCGGGAGTTCTCATCACCTTTAATGACATAATTACATAACTGGTATATAAGTAGGGCCTTGTTAACAAGCATGCAAAAACTGTTTTTTTTTTTGAAGGTTTATTGGGTTTTCCATTTATGCTATGATGCTATATGGTATGTTGTCTTAGGGTTTTGTGCTTATTTTGAAGTGATTAGGATACTGCAGCCCTAAAGCTTTTGTAACATTTTTATTGGATTATTATGCAACTATAGATCTGTTTTCTTAGGTGGTGAATGTTCCTGATAAAGGAGCTCGGAAGCATCCTCGCGGAGACACCATTCAGGTAACATGAACTGTTGTCCTGGTATTTATTTTCTAATCCTAGTTAGCTGGTCCTGTTATTTATTTTCTAATTCTAGTTAGTGGGTCCTGTTATTTATTTTCCAATTCAAGTTAGTTGGTCCTGTCCATTTTTTCCTTTTTAGCTATTGCTTCCCGGGGGCATCAAATTTTACTTTACTCCAATTTTCTGTAGATTGATACAAAAAATATCTTATTCATATGTGGTGGTGCATTTGTTAATTTGGAGAAGACGATTTCAGAAAGGTAATTATTGATTTTTTTTTTTTTTTTGGGGTAGGTTTTTTTTTTTTTTTTGAAATTTAACTTCCAGTTTACTCGTTGCAAAAATTTGGTAGCCTGATTTTTAATTACATTTCCATTTTCCAGAAAGCAAGATTCTTCTATTGGTTTTGGAGCACCTGTTCGGATGAACATGCAGAGCAACAGAGTGACTGATGCGTTTGTTACATCATCACTATTGGAATCTGTGAGAATCAAATTCCAATATGGCTAAAAAGCATAAATCATATTCAATCGTAGTTTTATGTTTGTTTACTTTAGGCTACCATTCATATATTTTTTTCTCACTTTAGTGTCACGTTGGTTTAACTTAGAACTATTCAGGGAAAAAAAATTAACAAATAATTTCAAATTTGAAGGTAGAAAGTGGGGACCTGATTGCATATGGCATGATTCCTGAGTTTATTGGACGACTTCCAATTTTAGTTTGCCTGTCAGCATTAAGTGAGGACCAGCTTGTTCAGGTGCATTTTCTCTATATTCATTACTGTCAGGACAAAAGTGAGGTTCGTCTTTTTTAAATAATAAAAGGAATTTTCTTAGAATAGAGAAAGTTTCAAAAATCACACTTTGACGACAAGAAGTTCTCAAAGAGATTGTAGAAAAATCCAATAAAACTAAAAATAAACAAAGTACCTTGGTATTTATGTGAAAGTGGAGGTACAATTGTCGAGCTGGATTCCAAAAGTTAATATGTTTGGTATTCATAGAGCCACTTGGGCTTGTTTATATACAAACAGGCGGAGGTTAATTTTCTTCAAAATTCTTGTATGTATGTGCCAAACAATTATCAGGAGCTAATAAACTTTTGGCGCATTGGAACTTAATATAGTGAAACTTGGTATCAAAAGTGAGAACTTCTTGTTGACTTACCCTTTTAATTTTCTTTTTGTCATGGAAAAGAAAATTTGAGGGCTTATATTCTATTTTTTTTCTGAAATAGGTCCTCACACAACCAAAAAATGCTCTTGGCAAACAATACAAGAAGATGTTTAGAATGAACAATGTAAGTTTTCAAGTCGTTGCATATTTATAGTAATAAAGCTTTGTTCTCTTCATACAGAATACACGTCACACTTCATTGCAGTCAATATAGTTTATTGTAAGATAGCTTCCTATTTTGTGTTACCTTTCAGGTTGAGTTACATATGACCGATAATGCTTTGAGATTGATTGCAAAGAAAGCAATGGCAAAGAGCACTGGTGCTCGAGGTTTAAGATCCATATTAGAAAATATTCTTATGGAGGCAATGTTTGAGGTAATATCAACTATGTGCATATGCCAATTCAATCCATGTATATGTGCATATTTATATATGAAGCTTTTGTAATTTATGGATGTTTTAAATTTGGTGGAACTTGTACATATTCGGAGAAGGATAGTAGGGTGACTAGGGTCTGTGCCAATTATGGATCATATTGCTCAATGGATGAAATTTTAACAAGGATTCATGAGAACAATGAAATATAGGTGCGAAATTCAAAATTTGACAGCCAAATTTGTGTCTAATAAGTCTCAAAGTTATAAAGAGATGGCTAGTTAATGGATGAAAGGTGAGTTTGAAATTATTAGAAGGGTAAATAACCCAGGAAGTCCCTAACCTTTTAAACAAGTGATGATTTGGTCACTGCACATTGTTTTTTTACGATAAAATTTGACCAGCACTAACCTCTTGTTTTAGGTGCAAAAAAACTTTGATCACATGCTTAAAAAACTGACTGATGGCCGTTAAATTTTGTACGGTATTGATCACATGCTAAGCACATACACCTAAAATGTAAGGGCATTCTAGTAAAATACTTAACATACTTATAAAAAATTAGAAGAAAAAACGTTAAAAAAAAAAAAAACTCTGCCTTTCTTTCTCTCCCTAAAACCCACTATAGCTACCGCTATTGCTCTCTCTCTCTCTCTTTTTAAAAACCCACCACCACCCACAACCTGTTTTTCTTGCGGCTCCCACTACAAACCCCCCTCCTCCGTGAGTTCAAGTCGGTGCCGCTGTCACAAGCCCTCTCCAAATTATAGGGGCAAAACAGTAAAATACAGGGGCATAACTAAAAATTTGACAACCGGCTCTAAGCCTGCTAGCTGTCCAAGCCTTGCAGAAATGGGTGACGTATGTCAAATTTAGTTCCACCCCTATATTTCACTGTTCTTGAAGTCGCTGCAGAAGTTTCATTTGTTGAGAAATATTATCTGTAATTGGCCCTAATTTCTTATCTTTTGCCATTATGTACAAAGTCCACAAAATTAAAACATCTATGCCCTTAAGCATACATTTAAGTGTGTAACAAGTTTTATAGGTAAGCACACAGCTTACTGTAATAACTTCCAATCTAAATTTGCGAAGCTACTGTCTGTCCACCCAAAATGGTTACTTTAAAGTGGCCTATCCGGTGCCTTGTTTGGCCATTTCTTATGATTCAATGCAGCTGCCATCAAATGAATGACATCAAGACATGGGCTTATCATGACAACCATTTCAAATGTCTACAGGTTCCAGACACCAAGAAGGGCATCGATATGATTGATGCAGTTTTGGTTGATGAAGAAGCAGTTGGATCAGTGGATGATCCAGGATGTGGTGCAAAAATTCTCCACGGACATGGTGCCCTTGAGCACTTTCTTCATGAGATGGAGACCGGAAAGCCCATGGTATGCTTTCTGTTGCCCCTTGGGATCCTTCCTAATCGTTTTTTCTTTCACTTTTGGACTTGTTATATTCTATATATTATTTGTTGTTGACAAATTAAAATTAGAAGACAACCAACATGACCTTTGATATGTAGCTTGGTGGTCAGGGATTGTCTAGGACTAGGAGGAAGAAAAGAAAACAAAAAATCTATTAGGGGCTGCCTTCCATTTTGGATTTTTCTTTTAAATTACGACTATGGTTCCATTACATACTAGTATGATTTCGAAGTAGAATGCATTTTCAGTATGGAATTTAACTTCCTGTGAACAAATCTTCATCAAAATCTTGTGTATTTTCCATATTAAATTATTGTGCTTCGTAAATGCATAAACGTGTATTTTTTATGAGTGTTGGTGAATAACATATTGGGACATGACTTTCAGGGGGAACATGACCAATTACGAGGAAATTCCGAGATCCAGTCCAGAGCTGCTAGCGTATGACATCTTTGTTTAATTGTTAAGTTGTCGGGGTGTGGTGGTGGAAACAATGGTAATAGGAATAGGAATGGAGTAGAATAGGGGATAATATTAGAAACAAAGACTTAGAATTTGTTTGGTTAGTGTTGTAGAATTAGTACTTGAATGGGAATTATGAAGTTTAGATCACTATGGAATGGAATGAAATTTAATTTATTGGGAAAAATGTAAGGGGAGAAGTATATTTGTATAGTAGAAACTTCTTCCAAATATGGCCAACAAGGAGAGCTTTCTTGATCTGTACTCTCATACAGGACGCTTGAATGGTAGGTAAGAAAAGCGTCATATTTCATAAGCATGAGCTACTTTATGGCCCTTCAACGTAGTAATGGTTGTGGTTCCCCTCTTACTCATCTCCTAGTCGCATATGTTTTTCCATCATATCCTCACCAATAGCTCGACTCGAGTCAGATGCCTTTTCAATCACTCTAGTCTGTACATAAGATGACTCTTTTTTAAGTTCTTCGTAAGTCTCTCCATTATGTGCTTACTTTATTATTGTTTTGCGGAGGACCATGTGATTGAGATTAAGGCACAATTGGTGCTTGTGAGAAAGAGATGGATTGCGCTTCATCCTTTCCATCATTTTATTAGTACTATTTTGAGTAGTGTGATCAAGATTAATGTCATGTTTTCCTTCCTTTTCAAGTTCTTCATCCACATATGCAGAAGTCTCCACATTGCTACTGTCTTGTAATCTTGGCTAAAATTCATGCAAAAGTCATCATAATAAGAGGATGACTTGGTCTTGTGGTTTTTCTCTTTCACGATTATGCATTTTATTAAAAGAAGAAAAAGATGACTTTTAAAATCCAATGTGATGAGTACTAGCGAATTAAGTTTGTAAATATCTTCAGATTGCTTTTCACACTGGCTTCTCAAGAGTGATCAATTTCTCTCTGTATCATATCCAAAAAAGCTACACTTTGGCCCATTTCAGATGTTGAGACTTGCATATGTGGTTGGAGAAGTTGAAAAGAAAGGAGGAGATGACAGTAATTTCGATGACGATGCTTACAATAGCGTTAATAAAATCTGGGGTATGAATGAAATACAATCCACATTTTTCTCACAACTGTCAAGTGTGTCTCAATCTCAATTACTTTGGTCTCTTTAAAACAAAAAAGAAAAAAAAAAAAAGTAAGAATGGTGAAACTAATAAATCTCTTAAAGTCATTCGTACTTGCTGGAGTTACAGACAATGCATATAAGGTTGGCCTATTAGTATAGATATAATGAAGAAATATATGCAATTTGGAGAGGAGTTAAAGTGAACCATGGCCATTATTGCAAAGAGAGTTCAATCGGGTAGCTTGAACGATTATAAAAGAGTATAGTTTTCTATCAGTTTAGTGTCCTGAATGAATGTAGAGATGAGTAGGTGGGAGCTTTCCTTGTTGGTCATGTTTAGAAAAGAGTACTTTTATTGTTACTGCTTTTATTGTTAATAATTTTATTACTATTATTATAATAAGTATTTTTGGGTTGAAGAGAGGTTGCTTCTACTCTCCACATGCTTCTCCAACTATATTTTTGGTGTTCTTTTTATGCTTGGTGGCCATTATTTCAGATTGTAGGAATCAACTCGAATGATGATGCTAAAATTTCGGTGGAAGGTATATGAAGATAAATCTGCCAACTATAGCTTTGGCAATGTTTTGGGCTGACATAGGCATGTTATTGTTGTACTCCAAGTTTCTTCCAAGTTACTTGTGCATTATCTATATCTGTAAATATGTTAATGGAGAAAAATATGGCTGTTTCAAAAAGAAACGTTAAAGTGTCAGCATCTATGCAATTATGACACGGCAGAACAAACCATGTTCCAACTTTCCAATTATGCATTTTAGAATAACCGTTTTTCTGTGCCAAAGCTTATCCGTGGAAGGTTTTGAGACTCAATATACGACCGCAAACTATCACAAAAGAAGGGAAAAAAAATAAAATAAAGGATGACCGCAAGATATTTACAGATGTTCTGAATGCTTCCTTGCCCTTATGATATTGGTTTTGCCGGTTCTTTTGGCAATGTTCGGTGCATCATAAAGCAATGTGGTTGTCTGAGGGAAAGTCATATAGTTGACGTAGTAAACAAGAAAGGAAGGTTAGTGTCCCATAACATACTGAAAAGGACATCTGCTCAAGAAGATAACTTCAAGCACTGTCGCAGCTTGGAGGCAGAGGGGGAAAGAGAGAAAAAAGGAGGGTAGACGTTAAGAGTGAAAGAAAATTAAAAGGAACCAGTCAAAAGCCTATCCGACCTTTTACCCTGCCCCCTATCAAAAACTCATCTCTTTACTTGTCTTTTCATTTCTCAAAAACTTCGCACGTATGTATGCGTTGAAGGAAGTTCCTTGTTATATTTAATTTCTATTAAAGTAAGGCGTTGTTATGGATTTGTGTGGTTAAAATACAAAGATAAAAATATATGTAGCAAGCAAAAGAAGAAAGTAAGCTGCTAAATGTATATTAAAACAAAAGGTGGTAATTTGCTTCAATTAAGTTACGAATATTAAGGATTATATAAGTGTATATATATATGTGTGTGTGTGTGTGTCTATATATATAAAAGAAAGCAATGGAGCTTTGGATTTTAGTTTTCTTTTCTTATCTATACGTGCGTTCTTTTAAGTATAATATGAAAATTCTAGATCTAATATAATTTCTAGTATATGACTGGTCCTTATTTACTTTTGGTTATGATTTAATAACACAACACACAGTAGCCTCATCAAATCACTTATGTTGTCGTCTAATTATTAAGGAGAGTCGTTTTTTTTATGACCGTCAACCTAACCATCTAACTCAGGAAGTGTCGTTTCAAAATACGACCGCTTGTGTTATTTATTTTGTTGTAATTTTCTTAGTTAAGTGACATTACTTTTTTGCATTTATAAATCTTGAAGGATACTCAGCTAGAAACTCCAAACTCCTCTTACAAACTTTCTTTTAAAGGAAAACTAATTTCCTCCATATCCCCAGACAGAATAAACCCTGGACCGTGCTCTGGGGTGACAATCAGACGTATAGGCATGGGGAACTGGAAAACTAATGGAAGGAAAAGCGAAGAGTAGAACAAGGACAACATGATTCTTTAAGTCCTTGTATAAGTCATGTCACCTATCAATTTTCTGAATAGCTCCCTGTATATGTGCCATTGTAGTTGTCAAGTGAGCTTCTAATGTAAAGTCCCGGTTTTCCAAGCCATTATTTAACTTGTTTAAACTTGATTTTTTAACTCTAATCTTGCTTACTAGTAAAAAAAATACTAAGTAATTTTTTTCTTAAAATCATATTTAAAATTGTTGCAAAATCCGTGGCAACATATGTTGAAATATAATACAAAACTTGTCTTTAGAATCATCTAAAACATTTCTTAAAATTTGTTAAGTAAACATTTACTTTTGTAAAACTTTTTAAAACTTTTCAAAACAACGAAAACTTTTTTTAAAACAACGGAAACTTACTATAGTAATATTCATAGCCCAACCATTGCATCTGTCTCATCGCAACACAGCTCATCAACTAGTCATACTAGTATCTTGTAGTATTACCCATAACATGAAAGAGCTTGTAATGAGCTTTCGCACAGTAAGTTCCAACAAATCTCATGAAACATAAAAAACATTCATCATAAAACTTCTTTCATGAACCATTTCTCATAAAAACATCTTTCATAAAATGTTTCTCGTAGACACATTTCTTGAAAACAATACAAGCAATATCTCAATGCATGATTCTAATTATACTCATTTATGTACTTCTTGTCATCATTCTTATCTTATCTTAATCTTGTGGGCTTAAGTGTTCATACCAACATTATCTATCATGAGACCATAATTTTAATATAACACGATCCTTCCCTTGTGGAAGACATAAGATCATTGAACCATGAGGTCATAACTTTAACATAACTTATAAATCTCACATCAATGAAGCTGGCACGACACTTAATTAACATCTTTAGTTTATCTTTTTGTAAACTTTAGTGGATAACTGTATGATATGACTTGGATTAAAACAATAAACATAACATATGCTGAACATACTATAAATCTTAACTTGTATTCAAAACATTATGCATAACTAATGCAAACGTATTCAAAACATATATATAAAGCATTTAAAAATAATTTTCTTTATGTCATATGTAAGGTTTGAAACTTAACTGTTTATCGCTCTAGCATTCATACTTTTTCTTTTTCCTTTTATTAATCGGCTTTTGTGTCATGTTCAATTGATACCCGATTATCAGCTAACTATCCAAGTTTACAATATCAGTTTACTTCTTTATTGCTTAACTTGTTCGTTCCATGGTCAAATTCCATGTTTTTACTTGACGGTTTCATTATTTAATGTGATAAAGAATATTATCTGTCTAATGGCGTTTAGCTAAATCAAAGCGCTCAGGCTCCCTTTTAATCGTTATATAAAATGACGACCCTTAATAGGTTTTTTGTAAGTCACGTATAATTTGACTAAACTTTTCATTTTATTTCATCATCCCAACATTAACGGGTTATGAAAAAATTCCCAGAAAGGGGCATTTTCCTAAATCAGATGTTTTAAAGTCCGTTTTGGCATTTTTTAACAAAAATAACCATTTTGCCCCTTGATGGATCTTAGAAAATTTTTGAAATCAATTTTAAACAAAACTTATGTTTCCTTGCTACTTGTAACATTGCAAAAAATAAAACATCAATTTTCTTTTTGTAAAAATCTATTCTATCAATACTTAATGGTTTTCATCAGTAATACGACAATCTTGATGATTTTGCTCTTGGAATAAAAAAGGACCGCATTATATAGTTTCGCTTAGTTTTTTGCAAGGATTAAAACTTTCAAAAGTTCCCAGGTTAAAATCCTTTTATTTCAAAATGTTTTTCTTGTTTTAAAATTTCGTGATTTAAATCTTGTACAACTCATAACTTAAAATTCGTGTAGAATTTTCACAAACCATCTACAATCCTTAATAGTTTCAAACAAGATCTATAACTTTCTTGTTTTTTTTTTCCCAAAATCATTCATGTTGATAGTGTTTTTGGACGGGAAGAACTGGAATCAATATTCTTTGGCTTGTTTCGATCGGAATTCAAGCGAATTTCCTTCATGAAAGTTGTCCGCCTTGATATTTCTTATAAATCTTGTGTTGAACTTAGAAAATGATTCGGACTTTCAAGGTCTCATGTACTTAAATCTTTCAAAATTTCCCTTAAACACACATTTTACATCATAACATTCCTTAACTTGATTTGCTTGAGTTTAATTTCATTTAAACCTTTTAAACACATTTTCAAGCACTTATTACTTGGAATAATCATGCCATAACATTTCCTTTGTATGTCATGGCCAATATCATTTTACCAAACACTTAAAGTGCTAAAACTTTGTGTTTATGTTAAAGTTTATCACATTTTGTTTTTCTAACATTAAACCCTAGTTTTTCAACTATCTATCTATCTATCATCATTCACATAACACATAATTAAATCATGCCACAGTTTTCTTTACATGCTATAGCCCTTAACTTACATCAAACACTTGGTATGCATAAAAACATACAAACTTTAAGATAGATTGTGAGACTAGGATTTTACCTATGTCAGCCCCAAGGTTTCTTTAAGTAAATTTATTTTTGTTTTAATGATAACAAAACAATTTTATCATTTAAAAATGGCTAATTGTTTTTTTTGAGTATTGCTAAACTAAAAATTGTAGCAATCATTTAGAGTAACTTAAATCTCAAGTATTTTCAAGCTTTGGACCAATATAGACTAAGAAGAAGAAGAAAAAACATCAAAGACTCAAGTTAATCATTTTATTTCAAGTCTTCTATGCAAGTATGAAATGCTCTTTAGATATTATAGTTAATGCAAGCTTAAATCACACATACACTTGCATTCATAAAGTTTCAAAATTTTGTTCAAGTGTTTTTGATCTCAAATTGTTTTGAAAATATTGTCTTAGCATCCAAAATGTAGAGTTAAAATTACACTTAAATAGCATAGAATTCACAATGTCATAGTTTTTGAAAAACTATTTTAGAACATATGTTTAAACAAGCCTTGTTCAATAGGACTAGCCTGTTGGTTACATGGGACAGGGAGCTGGTTTTTCCAACTCCCTGCCGACCTGCTGGTTTGAAAAAGGGGCCTACTGATTGTCCCCACTAGCTTGTCGGAACCCCTTGTTTTGGCCTGCCAGTTAAATGTCATAGAGAGCTTGGAAAAACAAGCTCTTTGGCTGCCTGTCGGCTAGAGGTGAATATTAGGTGGGTTGGGTGGATTTTAGAAATTTTTTAACCCACTGAGTCAAAGTTCGGGTGGGTTGATTTTAAATCTAATCCACTCAATGTATCGAAACTTTAAAAGTAACCTACCCAAATAACATTCAGGTGGATTGGATGGGTTGATCATATTGAGCTTTACAAATAAGAAAAAAAAAATCAAACTAACAATTTACCAAAATAATAAATATATAAAAAAACTAAAAGTTTTCACATATTTGATGTTTAACAAAGCTCGAATACATAAGTCATACCTAATAAACAAAACATAATAAATACTAAGAAAACAAATATCTTTTTAGTAAATAAAAATTAATTATAACCAATATGTTACACAATTGCCAATCTCCTACTCTAAGCATCTCTATTTAAATATTCTCTTTGTCTATAATGCAAGATCCATCACCTATCATGAAACATAATAGCTTTTCGAATAATTAATTTAAAATATATATCTCATAAAACAAGATATGATAAATGCATTATTTGATGCATCTTCTTCCGATTCCTCTAAGGCTTGCACCTCATCTATGTATTCTCTAAGCTCTACTGGCTTCTCCTCCTCAAGCATGAACCAAAGTTTGATTTTTTAAAGGGATTGTGTAGTATAGTGTGTAGTGTGTATTAGAAAGTAGAAATTAAAAAACTAGAAGACTAGAACCAAAGAGAAGTCTTTATAAACTATGTTACTATAAATAAAAGTTTTTTAAGTATAAATTGCATTAAAATTACAATATATATAATGATTATTTTATATCTATTTTATATTGGGTGGGGGTGGGTTCAGATTTTCACAAATTATAAAAAACTCAACCTATACCCACCCAATGAAATCAGATTGGGTGGATTAATAGAAATTCTTATTCAAATTTGTTGGATTCAGATTATTTTTATTTCATTAGATGGGTTAAAGTGGATTCGTCAGGTGGTTGGATTTTTTGTTTACCCTAGTGTTGGCTGATCCATCGGCCTAAAGCCCAATCGCAACCTGTAGGTCAGATGACCGTTGGAGTTGTTTTGGCCAGTTTTTAAACTTTGGCTCTTGATTTTCAGCCTACCTATAATACTATAACGACTAGTTTTTCAACCGTTGGGATTCATGCCAAATCAACTATTTTTGCTTGAAAATGACTCTTTTTGATCCTTAAAGACATAAAAACATAGTAGAAACTATTCCAAGCAATTCTATTGATATTCTAAGCATTCTTCTATTCGTTTCATAAAAAATTCTCATTCTTTCACATTCTCTATTGAGCTTACATATTCTATAGCTTTTCTAAAGAGTTATTCACACCCTCCATTTGATCCTCACCTTGTATTCATTATATTTGGAGAGATTACTTTATGAGTGAGCCAAAACATCAAAATACCATTTGAGTGATAGGTTTCCAAGCCTTGTAAATTAGGGTTATTTGGTTAGCCAATCTCCATAGAAAATTGGCAGATCCTAGAGGTTTGGTGAGCCCCGGGTAGAAGAGCTCACCAGATTGTACAAGGTTGGATCATGCCAAAAGACGACCAAGATAATGGAAGAGGCCAAGTTGTGTATCGATTGGTGATAGTGGACGTAGGCATATTGCCAAACCACTATAAATCGCTTTGGCATTTTCTTCTCCCTTCTCTCTTTTATTTTTTCTAATTTTTTTGCTTGACAATTCTCTTGGTGATCTTTGATTAATTTAAGTACTTGCTCATTTGTGCATTTTTGGTGTGTAGTTCTTGGATTGGATAATTTTATAGTTTGGGTTTCTTGTCTCCTTGAGCTTTTCTTAATTTCTTTATTTTGTGATTTATTCAAAATTTGCAATAATTTGAAAAAAAAAATTAAAATCCAAGTCACCCCCTGGGTAGTCATTCTTGGACTAACAATTGGTATTAGCGTGAGGTGCTCGAATTAGTTTTTGAAAAAGATTTTATAATCTTGAGCATGGCTACTCAAAGTTTGCAAAATATGGAAGGTCATTCCACAAATAGACCTCCACTTTTCAATGGGGTTAATTATAATTATTGGAAAACTAGGATGAAAGCCTATTTGCAATCCATTTACTATGTTTTATAGAGAATTGTTGAGAAAGGACAATATAGACCTATGAAGGAAGTTGATAAGGTTATGGTTCCTAAAGGTCCAAATGAGTATGATGAGAACAAGTTATCTTTAAATGCTAGATCCATTAACATATTGTATTGTGCTTTGGACAAAATAAGCTCAATAGAATCACATCTTGCACATCCATATAATAGATATAGCGTACTTTAGAAGGTATTCATGAGGGAACAAATCAAGTCAATGAAACAAAGATTAACTATCTTTTGCATGATTATGAGATGTTTAAAACAAAAGATTATGAAAGTATTACCAAAATGTAGATTAGATTTATTAATATCGTTGACTGTCTAAAATTTCTTGATAGGACCTTCAAGACAAGTGAATTGGTAAGCAAAATTGTCCGGGTGTTACCCATATGATGGCATATGAAGAGGACAACATTTGAGGAAGCTAACCTTTTTCTACCATTGAAGGAGCTCATCGGTTCTCTCATGACTCATGAAATCACAAGAAAGGAAAGATGGAGATGAAAATGACGAGGATGATGGAGATGAATCCTTTTATCAAAAAGACATGGAAGCAATGGCCTTGCTAGCAAGAAAGTATAAGAAGTTTTATAGAAAATTCAACAAAAGCAAAGGCCCTAGAAAAACGAGAAGATCAGGGAGAAAAGTTAAGAAAAGATGAAGGAATTTGCTATGATTGTAAGCAACCAAGTTATAAGATTGGATTGTCCTCTCAAGAAGAAAGGAACCAAAAAAGGAGCCAAGAAGGAGGAGTTGAAGAAAGTTCTCCAAGCTACTTAGAATGAGTCTGATGAGGAAGAGCCAATAGAAGTCGCCAATATGTGTTTCATGGCTCTTGATGATAATGAGGTATCTTCTTCTAACTCTTTTAATGGTGAATGTGATGAAATTGATGTTATTGAGCTATCTAAGGCCTTTGATGAATTGCATGATAATTGTGAAAAATTAGCACTTAAAAAATGTTATGCTTAGAAAGACAATTGCAATTCTTTAAGAGGAAAATGAGGTTTTGAAAAATGAAAAATCAAAAGGTGTTGGCAATGACTTGTTTGCTGAGAATGCATCCTTGAAAGAAAAAGTTGATGACTTGACAAACATAATTTCTAATTCACCAAGGGAAAGAAAAAATTTGATTCAATGCTTGGTCAACAATGATGTGTTTTTAATAAAGAAGGAATAAGTTACAAGCCACATTAACAAAAACACCTCAAAAATTATTTTGTCAAGACATCATCTAGTTCAAGCAACCCAAAAAATGCATGCACTTATTGCAACCAAGATGGATGGAGACACCTTTTCTTTTGTCTCATCAAAAAGAGTGCATATTTTAGAGAGAAACAAGAATGGGTTCCCAAAACCTCAAAGACTAATACTAATAGACCCAAAGTGATATGGATACCAAAGATCAAATCTTGATATGTTTTGTAGCTACCAAGGAAAGAAAAAGTGAAGTGGTTTTTAGATGTTGGTTATACCAAGCACATGACAGAAGATCTTTCATTACTCTCCAATTTCCCCAAAAAGAATGGTGGTTATGTTATGTTTGGAGACAACACAAAAGGAAAAATCCTTAGAGTTGGTGATGTTAGTAACAGTTCTTCCCCCCTTAGTGAGAATGTTTTCCTTGTTGATAATTTGAAACATAATTTTCTTAGTATTAATCAATTATGTGATAAGGGTTATATGGTTACCTTTGAATCTTCCTAGTTCTTAATTCAAAATAATTGCAATGGTGAGGTTATGTTTGTTGGTGACCAAAATGAAAATGTGTATACCATTGATGTTGAAAATTGTTCAAATAACAATCAATGTCTTTCCATTTTAAATGCTAAAACTTTACTTTGGCATAGAAGACTTAGACATACTGGCATGCATTTACTTTCAAAAAGTTCTAGAAAAGAACTTGTTCGGGGGTTGCCTGAACTCTTATTTCAAGAAGACAAAATCTACGAAGCATGCCAATTTGAAAAACGAGTTAGAACTTCTTTTAAATCAATTTCTGAATTCCTACTACTATACCTTTGCAACTTCTTCATATGGACTTATTTGTTCCTTCTAGGACTACAAGTCTAGGTGTTTGACACTATGCTTTTGTCATTGTTGATGATTTTTCAAGATTTACATGGGTCATATTTTTAGCAAATAAAGATGATGCCTTAAAAATGTTTTTGTGTTTTTGCAAAGAAGTTCAAAATAAACAAGGTTACATGATTATTTTGATTAGAAATGACTGTGGAGGCGAGTTCGATAGTGATGAATTTGAATTATTTTGCAATGAAAAGAGTATGAACATAATTTTTTGGTACCAAGAATCCCTTAACAAAATAGTGTGGTTGAACAAAAAAATAGTGTTTTATAAGAAATAGTTTGGACTATGCTTAATGAAAATGGTTTACCAAAATATTTTTAGGCCGAAGTCGTTAATATAGCATGCTTTGTTATGAATAGAGTTCTTGTGAGACTTAAATTTGATAAAACCCTTATGAGCTTTGAAGGGTAGAAAAACCAACATTGGCTATGTTATAGTCTTTGGTTACAAATGTTTTATTTTAAACACCAAAGACAATTTAAAAAAGTTTGATGCAAAATCCAATGTTGGTATTTCTTTTTTTTTTTTGCTATTCTTCCGCTAACAAAGCTTATTGAGTGTCTAATAAAAGAATTCTAGTTGTAAAAGAGTCTACGCACGTTGTATTTGATGAAACTAACATTTCCATTAAGAAAGTTGTAGATGATGATGATCTAGGTTTGGAACATCAAATGAAGAATTTAGAAATTAAAATAAAGGAAAAGAAGTCTAGGAAGATCCTAGTTCTTCTCAAATCATCACAACTCACAAGCCATAACAACAACAACAACAAAGAGGAGTTTCAAAGGTGAAGCCTACATCATATCAACTATCAAAGGTATGGAGGTACCACCCTTATCACCCTAAAATATCCAGTATTGATGATAGCCCCGTATATGGGGTGAGAACCAGATCATCATTCAAAAATATTTGCAATAATTTAGATTTTCTTTCTCAAATTAGACCAAAACGTTTTAAAGATGCCAAAAATGATGAATTTTGGATTTTAGCAATGCAAGAAGAGCTAAATCAATTTAAAAGAAGTGATATATAGGAACTTGTTTCTAGACCTAGTTCTCAATCCATGATAGGTATAAAGTAGGTACTTAGGAGCAAAAAGGATGAGGATAGTGTTATTGTTAGAAACAAGGCTAGATTAGTGGCCCAAGTTTCAATCAAGAAAAATGTATAGATTATGAAGAAACTTTTGCACCGGTTGCTCGTTTAGAGTCCACATGAATGTTGCTTGCTTTTATTTACTACAAAGGGTTTGCCCTTTATCAAATGGATATAAAAATGCATTCTTAAATGGATACATTTTAGAAGAAACTTATGTTGAACAACCACCCTGTTTTCAAAATCATAATATCCAGATCATGTTTTCAAATTGACAAAGGGTTTATGGTTTAAAACAAGCTCCTAGAGCTTGGTATGTTAGACTAAATTAGTTTTGATTACGAATGGTTTTACAATGGAAAAGTGGATACTACATTTTTCACTAAAACCAAGGGTGATGATATTATTATAGTTCTAATTTATGTCGATGGTATTATTTTTGGTTCTACTAATGATGCTTTGGGTGAAGAATTCTAAATGTATGTATAGTGAATTCGTGATGAGTATGATAGGGAAGCACAATTTCTTTCTTGGACTTCAAATCAAACAATCTAAAGATTACATCTTTATAAATCAAGCTAAGCATGTAAGGGATCTCCTCAAAAGAATTGAAATGGAAGATCTAAAGCCGATAGCCACTCCAATGAGCTCATTAATCAAGTTGGATAAGGATGAAAGTGACAAGGTGATAGATATTACTAAATATCGAGGTATGATCGGATTCTTACTTTACTTGAACATAAGTAGGCAGGATATCACGTTTAGTGTCAGTGTGTGTGCTAGATTTCAAGCAAATCCTAAGGAGTCTCATCTTAGTGCTGGTAAGAGAATTTTTAGTTATCTAAGTGGCACTAATAATTTGGGATTGTGGTATCTAAAAGGCACACATGTAGACCTTCTAAGCTATTCCAATGTTGATTAGGCCAGATGCACCATTGATAAGAAAAGCACTTGTGGCACTTGTCATTTTCTAGGCACTAGTGTCTTGGTTTAGCAAGAAAAAAACTCGACTGCACTATCAACCGTGGAGGCTATATACATATCGGCAACTAGTTATTGTGCACAAATTCTTTGGATGAAACAAACACTTTTGGACCTTGGCCTAATGTTTGATCATCGGCCAATTATGTGTGGTAACACTAGTACTATCAACTTGTCTAAATACTGGGTCCTTTACTCACGCAATAACAAAATAGAGATTAGACATCATTTCTTACGTGATCATGTGCAAAAAGGTAACATTATTTAGAGTTTGTAGGCACCGATAAGAAACTTGCAGATATTTTCACAAAACCTCTAACCCTATATAGATTTATATCTATTAGAAGAGATTTTCGTATTATTGATTTTATGGAGTTGGATTTAAAGGTTTGATGCTCTTATTTACTATTGCTCATACTTGATTATGCACTTATTGAATTGTTGATTGAATTGAATTGATGATGCTTAAATTGATTTTACATATTATTATGGGTGTTTTTGTTTTGAATTGATAATTTTATGATTATCGAATGCATCTTATGTAGTTAATTGTTTGATATTTTATTTGAGTGTTTTTTAAGGTTTTTGAATGTGTTTTTATTCAATTTTTTTAGCCAAATACTGGAGGCTCTTAGCCTAGTGAAACCAGCTTGCCAATTTCATGAAACTGGCCTGTTGGTCTGTTAGGGTATAAATACCCAAACAGACCTGTTCATCTTTCTACCTTTCTCACTCTCTCCACCCCCATCTCCTCTAAACTACCAAAACCTCATCATCCAAGCCTAAAATCATCAATATTTGTTGATTTTCAGTCAAGATTAGTGGTTCCCTCTTGTTTTCTTCCTTTTCCCACTCAAAAATTTCAAGTTTCATCAAGATCTTCCCTTTTTCTTCACCTAGTATGAACCCTAACTTATCTCTCTCAAATATTCCAAATTTCTCACTTCTTTTGCTTCTGGTTTGAGTTCTCCATCATCTCTCAACATAATGGCTACAAGCTCACGGCTTTTCAAGTACACAAAATCCATCGCTCGTAAGAATCCGCCTCCTAAGGTAATATTTCCATTATTTACTAGTGAACGCTTTGTGAATCATTTTCCAATAGAGGGACTATTGATGGAAAAATTGTGACTTTTGGAGATATGAATAATTTTGGTTAAGCTTTATTTAATGCACTAGGATGGAAGGACATAATGACCATGAGAGAACATGTTTATCCTAGACTTGTGAAGGTATTCTATGTAAATTTACATTGTACCTTTGACAATAAACCAGAGATTAGCATTGATCTCAAAAGAAAAGAAATTGTGCTCAATGCAAAAACCTTAAGTGAGATTTTCAATATGCTTACCAATGAGGATGTCATTCATAGCACTAGGACTTGGACCTTAGAAAAGGATGACATATCTAAAGTTATTTTTGAAAGCAATAATGGTAGAGCTCCCCTTAAAATAACCACTTCTGCTCTTCCACCTAGGAGTAAGATTCTCCATCGTTTGATTTCAACTAACATTCTTCCTTGTGCTGGGCATAAAGAATAAGTTTCCTACCTCGACTTTCACCTTATTTATTGCCTTTTATTCGATTAGCTACTAACTTGCTTTGCACAATCATTCGGAAGGTGATGGACACCTCTAGTGGGACCAAGAATGCAAACTTACCATATGGAATGCTCTTAACTAAGATTTCTAAGCATTTGGATGGGAACTTTATGGATGAGTCCGACGTCACCACATACAAACCATACAATGCCTTTGGAAGCCAAACTATTAAGAAAATGGAATTTGAGCTAGTTCATTGAAGATGGATTCCCATAGGTGGAGATGCAAGAAGAAAGGAACAAGCGGAAAAAAAGGAAGAAATTGTGAGAATCAAAACTTCTTTTGCCGATGAAGAAGAAACTTTGCCAAATTTATGAGCATCAACTTTAAATGGGTCAAGATATTCATGTTATTTATAAATAACAATGGCAAATGGGCAAAGATATCGTATGATCGGTTTGAGATAGACCAACGAGTATTTAATGAGTGTTTTCAAGAATTTTGTACCACTCAACAATAAATTCTTGAACAACTCTATCGTCTTAACATGGGAGGTTGTTCTTCAAGCCACTAATGATGCTCCTTTTGAAATCTTTTATGCTTATGTTTTTCCTTGTAAATAGGTTTATGTATGTTTGCATATGTTTTGGATAGTGCTCATTGAATATGTGTTTTGGATATGATTTATTAAAGTATGTTTGTGAATCTTGGCTATTATTCCTTGTTATTTGTCACTACATATTTTAACTTGACTATTTGTTAGATGGTTTATATGTTTATTTTCTTTTTATTGATGACAAAGGGGGAGAATGTTTTTAGTTACATATTTTTAATTATGAGTATATGATTAGTGGTTATTGGCCATTGTTGTTTGAATTGATAATTTGTGAGAATATTGCAAGGGGGAGCTCTATGAAAGAGGGAGAATTTTTAACTCCTCTAAGTTTTAAAATATAGCATATATTAAGGGAGAGCTATGGTGAGATATCCAATGCCATTTTTCATTTTAATCTTAAACAATAAAAAATCATTTGTCACCATAAAAAGGAGCAGATTATTGGCCCCAAGGTTTCGTTAAGTAAATTTATTTAGTTTTGATGTTAATAAAACAATTTTATCATTTAAAATGGCTAAATTATTTTCTTCAATATTGCTAAGCTTGAAATTGTAGCAATCACGTGGAGTAACTCAAATCTCAAGTATTTTCAAGCTTCGTAACAATATGGAGTTTATGAAGAAAAAGAAGAAGGAACATTGAAGACTCAAGTTAATTGTTTTATTTCTAAGTCTTCGATATAAGTGTGAAATGCTCTTTAGATATTATAGCTTATGTAAGCTCAAGTCATACACACTTGCATTCATAAAGTTTCAAAATTTTGTTCAAGTGTTTTGGATCTCAAATTGTTATAAAAAAATATTATCTTAGAATCCAAAATGCATACTTAAAATTACACTTAAATATCATATAATTCACAGTGTTATAGTTTTTGAAAAACTGTATTCTAAGAATAAGTTTTTAAACAGGCCGTGTCCAACAAGACCGGTATGCCAGTTACATGGGATAGAGAGCTAGTTTTTCTAGCTCTCCACCAGCCTACTAGTTTGAAAAATCGGCCTACCGAAGCCCTTATTCTGGCTTGCCGATTAAACATCATAGAGAGCTTGTTTTTCTAAACTCTCTAGCGGCCTGCCAGTTGATCCATTGGCCTGCTAGTATTGGATCACTGGCCTACTAGTCAAATGACCATTGGAGTTGTTTTGTCCATATTTCAAACTTTAGCATGTCGGTGGCACTATAACAGCTAGTTTTTTCACTATTGGAATTCGTGCCAAATCAACTATTTTTGCTTAGAAATGACTTTTTGACCTTTAGAGACGTAAAAACATAATAGAAACTACTCCAAGCAATTGTTTTAAGATTCTAAGCATTCTTACATTGATTTTCATTAAAAACTCTCATTCTTTCATATTTTCTCTTAAGTTTATATATTCTATAGCTTTTCCAATGAGTTGTTAACATCCACCTCTTGTTCTTCACTTTGTATTCATTATATTTGGAGAGATTACCTTATGAGTCAGCCAAAATGTAAAATTACCATTTGAATAATAGGTTTCCAAGCCTTGTAAATTAGGGCTATTTGGTTAGCCAATCTCTTTAGAAAATTGGTAGATTGTAGAGGTTTGGTGAGCCTTAGGTAGAAGAACTCACCGGATTGTAAAAGGTTGGATTATGCCGAAAGACAATCAAAATAGTAGAAGTGGCCAAGTCGTGTATCGATCGATGGTAGTAGACATAGGCATATTGCCGAACCACCTTAAATTGCGTTTATTTTTTCTTCTCTCTTCTCACTTTAATTTTTGGAAATTTTATTTGCTTGATAATTCTCTTGGTGATTTTAATTAATTTGAATACTTGCTCATTAGGGCATTTTGGTGTGTGGTTCTTGGATTGGATTTTTTGTAGTTTGCGTTTCTTGTCTCCTTGAGCTTTTTGAATTTCTTGATTTTGTGATTTGTTCTAATTTTATAAAAGTTTGAAAATGTATTTTTAAAACCCAATTCACCTCCCTCTTGGGTAGTCACTCTTGGGCTATCAATCTAGACCATCCAAAGTGTTTGTCCTCTCCTTCTAGCTTTTGGAAGCTTTTAAAATCTCTTAACAATAAGGTCATAGCATACCATAAAAACCCAATTAAAAACTTTAACAAAAAACTTAAAATATAATAGGAAAAGTTAGGATTTTACCTTAATTTCCTTAATCTTCCACCATACTTTTTAATTTTGCTTCAAAACATGATTTAAAGGCTTTGAAATCAACAAACAATTTGAGAAAAAGTGGGATAAGAGTTGTCAATTTAGCATGGAGAAAAGGGATATATTTTTTTTCTAATTTTCATGGAGAAAAGTTATTTCATTTATGTTCATCACTATATAAAGATTCATTCTTGGGGTTTTTTTGTAAATAAACTTTGCCTTTTATGCACATGGCTCCACCGGCTTCCTAAGTAGGATGTGGAACTTTTTCTACCTTTGGGTTGTCATCAAGTGGGCCCTACTTTTACCTTTTTCAACAGTCTAATTTTACACTGATAGTATTTTTCCTATACTGTCAGTATACTTTCTATTAGGGGTGGCAAATTGGATCAACAGGTTTGGTTAGTATAGGGTTGGGATCAATTTTTACAAAAATTAGGTCGATATTAACCCAACTCACGACACGAATGGGTTGAAAATTTTCAACCCTAACACGACCCATTTTGGTATGGGATGACACAAACACGACTCGTGTCAACCTGTTCCTTATGCGCAATGTCAAAAAAAATGACCCGTGACCCGTAACTCGATTGTGACCTGCAATCCGCCTATGACCCGCCTACACTATAATATATATAACATAAAATTAGATGAGTTTCATACCACAACAACAAGAAAGTCCAGTCTTAAAATGTTAAAAACATCCAAGAAGTCCAAAACATATCACAAGCCATCATAGCAACTGTTGATACTGTTACTAAATGCAGATTCTAATGTAACTGTTGATATCAGAATGCTTAAAATGTCACGAGCCATCATAGCAAGGATAGAATAACGAAACTGATTTGTCTTCTAAAGTGAGGGTAGGGTTTTGATGTTTAGGGTTATGCTATTGTCTATATCTGATCTGATATATAATAACAGAATAAAAAAATATCTAAATAAATATAAGCATGTTAGTTTAGTATTAGGCAGGTTGACCCAACCCGACCTGTTTTTGGACGGGTCAAACTCGCGTTGACACTAACTGACCTGGGGTTAATTTTTTTGACACTAACCCGTAAAAATTTGCGTTGGGTTTGTGTCGTGTCGTCATGTCGCAACCTATATTGCTGGCCCTACTTTCTATATTATTAGTGTTCTTTTCTATAGTGTTTATGTGGTTCCATATTATTCCATACTTATCGAGATCCTCCTCACAGTATAATTCTCATATGGCTTAGTTGTATGTAGTATAAATTTCATACTATTTAACTTTATCAATATAATCCTTATATTGTATTATTCTTATACTGCTTAATTTTTATACTGTATAATTTTTATATTTTTCATACAACAATTTCTTAGACTATATTTTTATTTTAAAATTCGTTGCAATACATCCTACAACAATTAAGTTTTTAGCTTATATTTCCTTGCTTATTCTTACTTTATTTAAAACTATGGTATAATTTGTAATCTTAAAAATCCTATATTTACTCTTATGGAATTTATCATAAAAATCAGATTTAAGAATAATCCTTATAACACTTATTATGCTCTTAAAATACTTAACAAATTTTCGAGCATAAAATTTAGGTCATAAAATTTGTACATTATAAATTACTCATACTAATTCTTAAAATTACATATATGATGTACTAGAAGTTTCTCGGGTGTCATATCTAGAGAGGCAATTTTATTCTCCACATAGTCCTATATCTTTAAAATTTGATCGAAAGAAAGGCTTGTCTACCTCTCTAGTTCACCAAGCCTAAAAGAATAGTAATTGAGCTTGGCCGTCGCATGGAGCTCCCCATCATTTAATTGGTTACTAAGCACATCAACAAGCTCTCGTAATCCAAGAATTTGTCTGAGATGATCTTCTTGTTCGGGATGGTTTGCAACTGATGGATGTAACGAAGAAATGTGAACTACTGTATCAACCAAAGAACAACTTGAGGGCAAAAGAACTCTGCTTTCAGATCTAGAAAATCCATCATTTGCAACATTCGAAGTGATAGTTACGGGATAGCACAACTAGTAAAATAAAAGGTAATGGGAGGATATGGCCAAGGTCCAGTAACTTGCAGAGAAGATATTTATATTAATGAGTTCTGATGAATACTTATATTCATCCAACTCACCACGTGCCAAACGAGAAAGGATTCTTACCGTCTGTTTAGTTAAAGATAATTTACAGTATTAATTTAGTTATAAATAATATAAAACATCTATATATTATAATAAAAAATTACTATAATATAAATTTTTATATATTATAATAAAAATAATTCTAATTAACTTTCTCATCGTTATCCCAAATAACTTAAAAGAAGATAACATCAGGTACTACAATATCCCATAATCTCCTGAAAAGGACGTCTGTCGAAGAAGATTACATCAAGTGCTACAATGACAATACCATAAAAGCCAGGGTAGTTTCACTGTTGGGGTAGAGGAGGAAAAGGATAAAAAAAAAAGAAAAAAAAAAGGTTTAAGAGTGAAAGAAAAGGAAAAGTAACCTAGTAAAAAAATCTGTCCTACTTTTTACCCTGCCTTTATCAAAAGCCCATTTTCTTGCTTCTCTTTTCACTTTGAAATGCTGCACACATATGTATGTGTTGATGTAAGGAATTGATAAGCATGTTCCTTGCTTTAATTATTTTCTATTAAAGTGAGGAGTTGTTATGCTTGTATGTGGTTAAAATATGAACATAAAAATATATATAGCAAGCAAAACAAGAAAGTAAGTTGCTATCTATATACGTGTGTTCATTAAGTAAAACATGACAATACTAGATCTAATATAATTTTCAATATTTAACTGTCTTTATTTATATTATATTATTATTTGTTAACCTAAACGATGACAATACTAGATCTAATATAATTTTCAATATTTGACTGTCGTTATTTAAATTTTATTATTATTTATTAATGTAACACATGATAGTATTATTAAATCATCTATATTGTCATCTAATTATTAAGAAGAGTCATTTTCTTATGATCACTAATCTTAATCATCTAACTCAAGAAATGCCATTATAAATTGCGATTGCCGGTGTAATTTATTTTGTTGTCATTTTCTTAGTTAAGTGACATTACTTTGTCGCATTTACGAATCTTGAAAGATACTTGGCTAGAAACTCCAAACTTATCGTACAAACTCTCTTTTAAAGGAGAAACTAATTTCCTCCATAACTTTGGGCAAATAACCCTTGAACTGTCTTCTGGGTGACAGTCAGATGGATAGGCATGGGGAACAGGAAAACTAATGAATGAAGAAGCGAGGATTGGAAGGGGGACAACATCATTCCTTAAGTCCTAGTATGAGTCATGCCACCTATCAATTTCTTGAATAGCTCCTTGTAGATGTGTCTCTGTAGTTGTCAAGCTAGCTTCTAGAGAGGCAATTTTATTCTCTACATATTCCTGCATTTCCAAAATATGGTCGAAAGCAAGGCTTGCCTGCTCCTCCAGTTCACCAGTCTTAAAAGAATAGTAGTTGAGTTCGGCCGTTGCATGGAGCTCTATACCATTTACTTGGTTAGTAAGCGCATCAACTGTTGAGTTTGGTGTCCTAAAAGCTGTGACATTATACATGTTGTTAATAAATAAATAAAATAACATTTATTATTATTTTGGTTGATTATATGTATTATGAATACATTTATAAACATCAAGAAAATTCCATGATTATTTATGTGACTATAAATTTAGCATATAAGTGTTATTTGCTTAGGGATAAAATTTATAGATAATAATCTAAATAGTCCATAATAATTAATTAAAGTTTGGGATCTTTAATAAAAAATTACAAGTACAGTCCAATCTCATCTAAAATGAAATAGTCATTATCTAGACTATTAATGTAGAGACATTGGATTGGAGGTACTTTATATAATGAGATTATATAGGACTGGACCAGATAAATTATGAATCTCTAATAATCATCCGTTACAAATAGAGTATTTAAATTTATCACTATGATGGTCATATATTTGACAGTCTTAATCCTGAGTATTTATTAGACTCCTATTTATAACATTATGTTTTTTGACTTGCGTGGGAAGATTTGTCTAAGCACAGATTATAACTTAGCATCTTGGAAACATAAAGTAATATATGGCTGGGAATAATATTATACAGATATGAAATCCATTCCTTCCCTATGGAAGTTAGAAAAATAGTTCTCTTGAGTGATAATTCAAGGTTTGAACAGTAGAGCGCTCGTTCATAATAAGATTTTGAGTTAATTGTTCATTAGAGAATTATTGGAACTCAAGGATAAAGATGTAAAAAGAGAGGCGAAAGGAAATTGAACCTAGCTCTTATTATGAACTATTTTTGGAGGACTGACTTATATGTAATGATTATATCAATGGACTACTCGCTAATTTTCTTTGAGTAATTTCACTATAATCTCAAGAGTTCAGCTTCAGGTTTTTAGTGAAGTAACACTAAAACTAATAAATTTGGCACATTAATTAAAGAGTTTGATTAAATGTCAAATTTATTGGAGCTTGGGTTATAGGTCCATAGGTCCCCAATACCGCATCTGTAACACTATATTGGATTTTTGCATAGAATGAATTATACATATTTAATTTAGAATTATTAAATTCTGAATTAATTATTTCACACTTGAATTATTAATGTGACACAGAAAAATGTTCTCTGTGACATATAATGTAATGTAATAAATGTTATCGCATTTAACTGAGCATTAGTTAATTAATTAATTAATTGATTATTTTTTTTAAAATCTATTCTTAAATAAATGTGATTTATTTTTAAATTTAGATTTAGATATATATATATATATATATATATGGTTTTGAACCAAATCTTGTTATATATATATAAGATTTTATAATATATTAATATAATATAAAAAAGGAAGAATGAAACGCGAAACGTTTTTCACTTTTCACTTACTTATTATATATATATATATATAATAAGTAAACCGAATCACACTGATTCGGTCAAATAAAAAAAAAAAGAAAAAAGGTAAACTTCTTGTTACTTTCACATTTTAGTTTTTAATATATATATATATATATATATATATATATATATATATATATATATAAGGAATCACGTAGTGATTCGGGAAAAAGAAGAAAAAGGGAAAGAAAGACAAAAAAATCAATTGAAAAATTACTAATGGCTCAGATATAAAAAGGAGAGATAACAGTTATCTTAGGTTAATTATTTACATAATTTTTTACAAAATACTTAGAGAGAAAAACTGAGAGTTCTTCTTTGAAAAAAAAGGTCTGCTATCTCATGTGTTGAGCACATAGCAGATTCAAAAAAGTGTGAGAAAAATTCATTCTTGCAGTTTGATACCCACTCGTTTTTCCATTGGTGTGGAGGCCTAGATTGAAAAATCGTGGTGTTAAAGAGGAAAGCTAGGATACCCTGATAGTCTTCAAAAAGGTTTGTAAAATTACCTAAAGCTTTCTATAATTAAAATTATATATCTATTCCCGATGAACAAAGTTTTCAAAAAATTTTTGTTTTTCAACAATTCGTTCATTCCGCTGCGTTTTATATTTTAATTCCAATAAATGGCATCAGAGCGGGTTATTACATATATAATTTTAATTAAACATGATTTTATTTTGATAATATCATGTTTTTGATGCATGTTTGTGGCCACTTTGCATCTTTGTCAATTTTTATTCTTGAGATGAATGATTGTTTAATGAAGGGATTTTTGGTCGTTAATTATATGGTCCTTTTGGATTAATAATTTTATTTTCAGTTTGATTAGATCAATCTGTGTAAACCCATAAAGGGGTATAGACTTTTTGTAATTTATTATTATTATTTTTTCTTTTTTCTTTTCTTCTCTCCTCTCTTTCACTTGCTACACGTGGAGCGATGAAGAAAAAGATGTCCATTGGATTTTTTTTGGCCTAGTTGAGAACTTTGGGCCTATCAACTTTCAAAGGTAATCCAGCAAATTGTTGCACAATAAACCACTTGATGAAGACTGCAAAATTGAAGCAGGGAATTATGTATAAATTACAAGAAGACCCCTGTAATTTTTTTTTAGGTTATAATTTTAATTATCCAAAAGGACCCGGTCAAAAATTTATTGTTTATTTTTATTTTTATTTTCATGTGATGATTGTGATAACATGTTCATGCATGATAACATGTCATCTAGGAAAGTACCCACTTATAGTTATTGTAACATGACATACATACACTTAGCATATTATTTTTTATAAAGGAGTTTATAAAATGATTTAATATGTGTTAGCATTAATTTAATGAGATTAAATTAATTGGGTTGGTTTTATAGAATCTTAATTTATTAATAAACTAAATAATGTGAATTTAGTTTTAATAGTTAAGACTTAGTAAAATTTACATAAATTCTAAGTTATCTAATTTTAAATTGTTTAATATTCGGTAACTTAGACAATTCATAATAAATTTAGATTTTTAGAAAATTTGGTAATTTATTTAAGTGTAAATAGAATGGGATTCTATTAACACATAATATAATCTAGTAATTAAAAATTGTTTTTATCTACTAGAATTATGAAACATATGTTGTTTTATAAGATAAAACACATCTTTTAAAATATTGAGTGGGAGAAGGTAATATGACAATATAACCTACGGTCTCCACTATTAGTACAACACCGTGAGATTTAGGTGGCGCCTCGTGACGCTTTGATTTCATCCTCCCTACGGAGGGTGTCTATTTAAATCAATATTAAGGTTGGCTTCCTTGAGATAGGATTTTATAATATATTTCAAAATTGACCTACCCTATGGCGACAATTTTGAGTTAAGTTGTTAAAATCTAAAATAGTGGGTTACACTCATAAAGACATAATTAAATTGTTAATTATATCTTGAGCAGAATAAATGGTTATTAATAAATATAGAAAATATGAGATATTTTGAATATATTTATTAATCAAGAATGTCTCAATTCAATTCATAAATAATTTGACCTACCCTACGGCGACACTTTATTTATTAAAATTGAATAATCATGGAATTAGTAAAATATTTTTTTTGTGCATCATGCATCATGTTTACTATTCCAAAACATATATTTATGATGTTTATGCAACCATTTTAATTTTTGCTATTTTATTTATTTATTACAGCAACAATGTCTAATCCTATCATCATTATTCTCTCAAATAAAAAATTAACCGGAGATAATTTTGTCAAGTGGAAGTGTAACATGAACATTGTACTAATTTGCGAAAGTTACAAGTTCGTCTTAACAGAGAAATGTCCTCCAGAGCCTGCTACTAATGCTCCTTGTAATGTACAGAAAGCATATGATCGTTGGATCGAGACGAACAATAAGGCCCACTATTTTCTTTTGGTTGGCATGTCCGACGTGCTTAGGATGAAGCACGAAAGCATGGAGACTGCTTATGAGATAATGCAGTCTCTACAAGACATGTTTGGTAAACCTTCTGAAAAGGCACGCCACGAAGTCGTTAAGGTAGTAATGAATGCAAAAATGAAGCAGGGATTTCGGTCAGAGAACATGTTCTCAACATGGTTAACTATCTCCATGAGGCCGAGGTCAACGGGGCTGTGATAGATGAAGCCACATAGGTGGGGATGATTTTGGAAACCCTTTCCCCTACGTTCCTTCAGTTCAAAAGCAACTATTTCATGAACAAGCTGAAATATAACATGACTGAGTTGCTTAATGAGCTTCAAACCTTCGAGTCTATTTCGAAAGAAAAGACAAAAGAAGCTAAGGCAAATGTTGCAGAAGCTCGACCCTCCTCTTCTACTCAAAAGAATAAGAAGAGGAAGGGGACTGAAGGAAGTGGTAAGTCTAAGAATGGAGGGCAATCTAAGAAGAACAAAAGCAACAACAACAAAAAGAGCTCAAACCAAAAGAAGCCTAAAGGAAAATGTTTCCACTGCGGCGTAGTTGGGCACTGGAAGAGAAATTGCAAGAAGTATCTTCAAGAGCTCAAAGAAAAGAAGAACAACGGTAAATCAGATTTACTCGTTTTAGAAGCTTGTTTAGTTGAAGATGATACTTCACCTTGGATAATTGATTCAGGGGCAACTAACCATGTTTGTTCTTTTTTGCAGATGCTTAGTTCTTCAAGGGACCTTGCCGACGGGGAACAAATGATGAGAGTGGGAACGGGAGAGGTTGTTTCGGCAAGAGCAGTGGGAGTTGTTAAACTTTATTTTAGAAATAAGTTTTAATTTTGGACAATGTTTATTACATACCTTGTTTTCGTAGAAATTTGATTTCTGTTTCCAGGTTGTTTGAACAAATGTTTAATGTTTCTTTTAATAATAATTATGTTAATATTTATAGAAATGGTTTGAATATTTGTTCTGTGCATCTGGAAAATGGGCTTTACACTTTAAGGCCCAATGAAAAATCATTGCTCAATACCGAAATATTCAAAGTTGAATAATTAAAACCTAAGAAGTAAAAGATTTCTTCTGATATTGATACATACCTATGGCACCTTAGATTAGGTCACGTTAACCTTGACAGAATTAACAGACTAGTAAAGGAAGGTCCTTTAAAAGAGCTAAAAGTTAGTTTTCTACTAGTTTGTGAATCTTTTCTTGAAGGTAAAATGACTAAGAGGTCTTTCTCAGCAAAAGCCGAAAGGGCCAAGGAACCACTTGAGCTAATACATTCAGACGTCTGTGGTCCATTGAATATACAAGCACGTGGTGGTTACGAATATTTCGTCTCATTTATTGACGATTATTCAAGGTATGGTTACATATACCTAATGCAAAGAAAATCTGAAACTTTTGAAAAGTTCAAAGAATTCTAAGCGGAAGCTAAAAAGCAATTAGAAAAGACGGTGAAGAGTCTTCGATCTGAATGAGGAGGGGAATACCTTGATACTGAATTCAAGGATTATATGATAGAACATGGTATTCTATCACAACTCATCGCACTTGGAACACCACAACAAAATGGTGTTGTAGAGAGAAGAAATCGAACGTTACTTGATATGGTAAGATCCATGCTCAGCTACTCATCATTACCCATTTCATTTTGGAGATATGCACTACAAACTGCAGTATATCTTCTAAAAACATAGTTCCATCTAAGTCTATTTCAAAAACACCTTTAGAGTTATGGAATGGTCGCAAACATAGTATGCGACATATCCTATATAGGGGTGTCCAGCACATGTGCTGAAAGGAAAGACCGGGAAGTTGAAACCACGTTCTGAAGTATGCTTATTTGTGGGATACCCAAACGGAACGAGGGGAGGTTTGTGTTATAGTCCACAGGAAAAGAAAGTACTTGTATCGACAAATGCCACTTTTCTCGAGAATAATTATATGACAAACTATAAACCTCGTAGCAAAGTTGTACTTGAAGAGTTGCTTTCTGATCAGATCAGACACAACCAACAACTGTTGTCGAAGGACAAAATAAGGAGACCACATCTCCCTATCAGAATGTCATACCACCTCTACGTAGTGGGAGGGTTGTGAGACCACCTGTTCGCTATAGGGAACTTGGAGAAGCAAATGTTGCTATCTCTAATAATGGTGAAGACGATCCATTGACATATCATGATGCAATGGAAGTTTCTGAGAAGGAAAAATGGCTGGAGGCTATGAACCTTAAAATGGAGTCCATGTCTCCAATTCAGTCTGGGATCTTGTAGACCTACCTGAAGGGATAAAACCCATAGGGTGCAAATGGATTTACCAGAAGAAAAGAGGAGTGGATGAGAAAGTTGAGACTTTCAAAGCTAGGCTTGTGGCAAAGGGTTATACCCAAAAGGAGGGAGTTGACTATGAACAAACTTTCTCGCCTGTAGCTATGCTTAAATCCATTTGGATTCTTTTATCCATTGCTGCTTGTCTTGATTATGAGATATGGCAAATGGATGTCAAGACTACATTTTTGAATGGCTATCTTGAGGAAAGCATCTATATGGTGCAACCAGAAGGGTTTGTAGTCAAAGGTCAAGAGTAAAAAATTTGCAAGTTGTAGAGGTCCATCTATGGACTCAAGCAAGCTTCAAGATCTTAGAACTTGAGATTTGATGAAGCGATCAAATCTTATGGTTTCGATCAAAATATTGATGAACCTTGTGTTTACAAGTACATCAAAGATAAGAAAGTGGTCTTCTTGGTTCTTTATGTAGATGATATCCTACTCATTGGGAATAATGTAGGTGTATTATCTGATGTAAAGAAATGGCTTGCCAACAATTTCCAAATGAAAGATTTAGGAGAAGTTATGTTCTTGGAATCCAACTCATAAGAGATCGCAAGAACAAACTGTTGGCACTGTCTCATGCATCGTATATCGATAAGGTACTTATCAGATTTTCGATGCAAAACTCCAAGAAAGGTAATTTGCCTACACGTCATGGAGTTTATCTTTCAAAAGAGCAGTGTCCTAAGACACCTCAAGAGGAAGAATATATGAGACGGGTACCCTATGCATCTGTAGTAGGAAGTCTAATGTATGCCATGTTGTGTACAAGACCTGACATTTGCTATGCGGTGGGTATAGTCAGTCGGTATCAATCCAACCCAGGATTAGATCATTGGGTAACGATTAAACAAATTCTCAAGTATATTAGGAGAACGAGAAACTATATGCTAGTTTATTCTGGTGAGAATTTGATTCCCATTGCATACACTGATTCTGATTTTCAATCAGACAAAGACACACGTAAATCTACGTCTAGATCAGTGTTTACTTTTGGTGGTGGAGCCATAGTTTGGAGAAGCATCAAACAATCTTGTATTGCTAATTCAACTATGGAAACAGAATATGTGGCTGCTTGTGAAGCAGCTAAAGAAGCTGTTTGGCTTCGTAAGTTCTTAAATGATTTAAAAGTAGTTCCAGGCATGGATAAACCACTCACACTGTATTGTGACAACAGTGGTGCAGTGTCAAATTCAAGAGAACCTAGAAGCCACAAAAAAGGAAAGCATATAGAAAGAAAATATCATTTGATTAGAGAGATAGTGCATCGAGATGATGTGAAAGTTGTGAAGATAGCGTCGAAAAACAACCTTACTGACCCTTTCACCAAGACGTTACCTGCAAAGAGCTTTGAGTGACACTTCGAAGGCTTAGGTCTTAGAGACACGTCTCACCTGCTTTAGGGTAAGTGGGAGATTGTTGGGTTTGGTGCCCTAAAAGCTGTGACATTGTACATATTGTTAATAAATAAATAAAATAACATTTATTATTATTTTGGTTGATTATATGTATTATGAATACATTTATAAACATCAAGAAAATTCCATGATTATTTATGTGACTATAAATTTAGCATATAAGTATTATTTGCTTAGGGATAAAATTTATAGATAATAATATAACTAGTCCGTAATAATTAATTAAAGTTTGGGATCTTTAATTAAAAATTACAAGTACAGTCCAATCTCATCTAAAATGAAATAGTCATATCTAGACTATTAATGTAGAGACATTGGATTGGAGGTACTTTATATAATGAGATTATATAGGACTGGACCAGATAAATTATGAATCTTTAATAATCATCCGTTACAAATAGTGTATTCAAATTTATCACTATGATGATCATATATTTGACAGTCTTAATCTTGAGTATTTATTAGACTCCTATTTATGACATTATGTTTTTTGACTTGCCTGGTAAGATTTGTCTAAGCATAGATTATAACTTAGCATCTTGGAAACATAAAGTAATAAATGGCTGGGAATAATATTATACAGATATGAAATCCATTCCTTCCCTATAGAAGTTAGAAAAATAGTTCTCTTGAGTGATAATTCAAGGTTTGAACAGTAGAGCGCTCGTTCATAATAAGATTATGAGTTAATTGTTCATTAGAAAATTATTGAAACTCAAGGATAAAGATGTAATAAAAGAGGTGAACGAAAATTGAACCTAGCTCTTATTATGAACTATTTATGGAGGACTGACTTATACGTAATGATTATATCAATGGACTATTCGCTAATTTTCTTTGAGTAATTTCACTATAATCTCAAGAGTTCAGTTTCAGGTTTTTAGTGGAGTAGCACTAAAACTAATAAATTTGGCACATTAATTAAAGAGTTTGATTAAATGTCAAATTTATTGGAGCTTGGGTTATAGGTCCATAGGTCCCCAATACCACCTCTGTAACACTATATTGGATTTTTGCATAGAATGAATTATACATATTTAATTTAAAATTATTGAATTCTGAATTAATTATTTCACACTTGAATTATTAATGTGACACAGAAAAACATTCTCTGTGACACATAATGTAATGTGATAAATGTTATCACATTTAACTGAGCATTAGTTAATTAATTAATTGATTATTTTTTAAATCTATTCTTAAATAAATGTGATTTATTTTTAAATTTAGATTTAGATATATATATATATATATATGGTTTTGAACCAAATCTTTTTATGTATATATAAGATTTTATAAGATATTAATATATATTATCCAAACATGTCCTTAAGATTATCTAAGATCTGCTTCGCAGTCTCATAATCCTAACGTTAAGCCTGCAGCATGTTGTTCATGCTAGCCATAACATAGCAGCGGGCCTGATCATTAGGATCTTTCCAGCGATCGTATGCTTGGAATTACTCATTACTTGAGTCTCCCGTAGGCTCGGGAGGACAAAGGGTTGTCAGAACATATTTTAGTTTCTCAAAGGATAGGATGATATTCAGGTTCTGTTTTCAATCGTTATAATTCTCACCGATTAATTGGTTTTTGTCAAGTATCAAAGATAAAGCATTTTTAGACATTTTCAATCTACAATAAAGAATCATATACCATACATAAGCAAACATATATAATAATTTAGTAAGATAACACAATCATGTAAAATCATACAAATGTGTTTATGTGTCAAAACCTTAAAAATATCACAACCTTACAACGATAATTCCCAACTCAGAATTCAACAAGCTCCTAGGGGAGTCATGCTAAATTCAATCAGGAACACGGATCCCCTCCTGATTAAAATATGCCATCCAGGACCCGTATGATCTAGCATATACTAATAATCGTTTCTTTGGCCATTAATTTCATTAACAAAGCTCCTATGGGAGGTTAATAATAAAATTACGTGAGTGTATAACCATCGTTTTAAAATTTTATCCATGATTTATAATCACCACCTAGGGGTGTGCAACCATAAATCATACTAAAATACCTTATCCTTTCAGAGATCCAATCTGATACATGATAGAAATCCCTTCCTAGGGGTCGGGACCACCATGTTTTTCCTATGGACCAACGATGGAGGCCTTAGGTCCTCTCTTCGAAAACCTTCTCCCACTCAATCTTTTGAAGTCAAGGTTTTATTTTTAAAATCATGCATGAACAATTTTAATATGAGCTGCACTCCTTATTCTATATGACATTTTATCAATATACATGGTAAATCATATTATAATGCAAACAAGCAAAGCAATCAAGCAAAGTTACAAGCAAAATAATAATAACCGTAATATTATGGTTCCACCCTAGAGAATAGAAAACTAAGATTACAAGAGAATAATCGAGACATTTATCGATTCTTCATCCTTGAATCCTCAAGCTGTATCCTTCTTCATTTAATATCCATCTTCAAGTCTTCAATCCCATATGAATCAAATACTTCATATTTCTGGTCATATCCAAATTTAATGTTTCTCAGAATCGTCCCAAAAATAAAATTAAAACTGCACCGAAAAAATTGCACCTTTTCTGGACTCCTAGCAGCTCTCGGTCGGCAGACCGATCTGGGTGATCGGCCTGCCGAACATGAAAGTTCAGCCTACCGGTAGAGCACCAAAATTTCTGCCCCACGGTCGGCCTGCCAGACCACACGTCTAGCTTGCCGATCTGTGACCTTCGGCCTGTCGAACTGTGAGGTCCGGCATGCCGACCGAGCAGAAAAACCCTCATTCCAAAAAATACAATTTTAATGCAATTTATCAATTTTATTTTTAACAATTCAAAAACATAAAATTAAAGACTCAAGAAATACCTAGAGGCGCCATCATCAATCTTCTAGATTCGACTTCTCGATCCGTCTTCTCCGAATAATTATTTAATTACAAAATTTTTACAAATTAAAAATTAAATAACAATTCCTAAACGGAGATGATAGTCCGCCATCTAATTACATGAAAAACCTAGATATACATTAAAAACCTAGATATACATTCTAACCTCTAAGGAACCATAACCGATTTTAATTAATAAATAAATAATTAAACAAGATTTAATCAACCATAATTAATTAATAAACATTCACCATATAATCCATGACAACATATATATTATATAGAAACCTAGAGTGCCATCTCTCTATAAAATTCAATTCAAGCATAGGAGAGATTAAGATCACAAAATTTATGCATATAACATGATCACAAACTTGCAAATTTATGTAAAAACCTCGACTCTGATACCAATTGTTGGAAACAAAGTGCGCAGTGAAATTTTAAAAATTTTTCATCAGAGTAATTTTCAAAACACAAGTTTGACATGTTATATGTATAAATTAAACAGATCTTACTAACCTTAGTGTGTCGAAGAACCTCTGCAACTTGTGTAGAGAAGTAACATTCAAGAAGAGCCTCAACCAACTGCTCTTCTTTGCTATTCTCTATCCACAACCGGAGTGAGTGTGGGCTCACACGTACAGCTCTTCCACCGGTGGCTCTCCTTCCAACCAATAGAGAGGACCCAAAGCTAGTGCTCGTGATTTGTGAACAAAAGCTCTTAGGGAGTTTTCAGATGCTCACTAAAAGAGTATCACTCTTAATCTCTCAAATTGATCCGTATAGATCTGAGTAAATCATGAGACTCACTCCCTTTTTATAACTATTGGTCCTAGGGTCAGTCCATATCAGATTAGGTCTCAAAAACTCGAAACAGAATCAAATTCGAATCAGTATCAGATAAATCCGCTTGAAAACGAGTAATCTTATCTCCCGTTGATCTGTAGGCCGAACATTCTGATCGGCAGGCCGATCAGGCTAGTTCGGCAGGCCGAAAACGTCATCCGTCAGGCCAAACTCTCAAGAAAAAAATCTCCATGAATCTTTTATTTTCCACCCGAGATTTTAAAGGATAAAGTCTCAGTTTTGATTCAACTAACCCAATAGAGAAGTTATCTAATCAAAACAAACTTTATCAAGATAATCTCTAAGAAAATAAATCAATTCACAATAATTCTACAAGTTTATCTTGTTCTAATTTGTCCAAAATTAAAACAACCGATAAACAGACAAGAATTATCTGATCGCAATAATTCAACAAGTTTATCTTGAACTAATTTCTTACAAAATTAATTCAACTGATAAACAGACATGAATTATTTGATTCTTACAAATTTTAAACCAATCTGACAATTCCAACATAAGTCACCAATTATTGGAAAAGCACGCCGTGTCGTTACAGGATTTTGTGAACTAGCAAAGAGGACCAAAATGGACCTATAAAGTTCAAGCTCATGATAATTATGAAACCCAATATCCCAGATATACATTTCACAATTATCAACTCCAACGCTACTCTACTAAAAGCTTGGAGCTGCACTCTCGAACTTTATAGAATTACGAAGCTCGTGTAGCTAAGTCTCCATGACATTTCATAGTGTATCGCATCCCCATATGATTATCCATAATCGGCTTAAGGACAAGTTCTGTCTTACCTTCCCGATTATTTTTATCTTACGTTCCATTGTCTCACCATTAAAAAACTTACCATCCAAAGATAGTATACCATTCGGTTACACCTATGTATCCAAATGGTTGAGCGCTCCAGTTTTTCAATTACAGGACAACGCATATAAGAGGATATCATTAATCCTAAAGAGGAGCTATGGATTCCATATCTATGAATAACAAGTCTACGCTATCAAGAGTCATGCCTCTAACGTACCGACATGCATACCACTATAGAGATGTGGGTGTCACCCTTTGGCACATCAAAAGATACAAGTCAAGACAACGGGCCCACTATTCATCTCAGGATTAAGATACAATACAAATGACTGTCTAAAGTGAATCGATTTGCCAAGACAGAATTATTAATCCAAATCAATTCACTTTATGTCCCGATCCAACACATCGTCACCTATGACAACGCGCCAATGTTTCTATTCACAGAGTCCAACTCCGATGGTCAAGACAAACCATCTCCCAAAAGGGGCATAGACAACATAACAATCTTTACATGAATAAAGTGCCCAACTTTATTCCCTCAATTGCGGATCATATGTTTTAGACCGTCACCCTAAGAATCGTGTCTTCCCCATAATCAGTCCATCATATGCCCAATTCTTAAGGTTTAGACTGACAGTCTCAGACTACTGTTTGCTTATCATACATTCAACGAATATGAACGTAAAGAGGACAAGATTTGGTATATATATAAATGAATAAATTCTTTATTGATAAAAATGTCTTCAAAAACATATTACATTTTTACTCCTTAGGGCATACATGTCTAACACCCTTCACTTCGCGCACGCCATGCCTCAACCAATCTCCATTGAACAAAACTCTCTCATGTCGTCCTCCTTGGTGCCATAATTCATCACAGAGAAATCCCATCCTACTCGGCGCGAATTGTTTCCCTTCAGAGTCCGGAAGCATCACGCTAGCATCTTTGGCTTGACCCTGCAAAATTTATTTGGCATATACCCACTAGTTTTCTCTCATTTTTTCTTTGCAAAATGATTTCTCTTTGGTCAAAATTGAGCTTCAGTGGATTTATTTTACACTGAATAAAATTTAGGTTTTGAAAGTCTTGGCTCCTTATGGAGACTAATAAGGGGCTTTTGAAGCAGCTTTTCTTGCTCTCCACAAGAAATGCAAGAACGCGTCGGCCCAGCCAGGCCCGACCCATTCTCATTAGGCCCACACAGGTTGTGGGCTGGGCCAAGTCGGGCTAGCCTAAATATGAATTACCTCGGCCTAGCCCACATCACGGGCTAATTTTACATGGGACAGGCTAGGCCGTGCCATGAGCCAGGCTAGACCGCACCATGGGCCTTAAATAGGCTGGCCCATTCGAGCCCATCTATGAGTTAGGATGGGTAGGCCTATCTTGGCCTATCATAGGTTTAGATGGCATGCAATTTTTTATTTTATTTTTATTTTTTATTTTTGAATTTTTATACAAATTAACAAATATAAAAGTTTGCCTCATTAAAAACCTTTTCAAAAAAAACCTAATGGGACAAAACCGTGGTAAGGAAAAAAGAGTACAATCAGGATAATTATACAAAATATGTTTACAAAATTACTAAAAAAGCATAAAAAAGCTTGCTATGATGTGATGTGTGAGGCCTTCTATTGGAGAAGGCCATACTCAGTCATATTCACCCGTGAATGAATATAGAAAAATATATATAATTACATATATATATATATATATTTAAATGAAATTGGGCCACAATAGACCTTTGATGGGCTAGCCCATTATGGGCCTATATGGTCTTACACGGGCCGGGATGGGCTGGCCCATTATAGGCCTAGATGTATCGGCCCAAGCTTGACCTAACACATGATTTTTCATGGGCCATGTGGGCTGGCCCATGGGCTAATAAATGTTGGCCCAGCCTAGCTCATCAATATTCATGGCCCAGCCTATCACTGTATCAGATGGGCCTCAGCGCATTGTTACATCTCCATTGAACAAAACTCTCTCCTGTCATCCTCTTTGGTGCCACAATTCGTCACGGAGAAATCCTATCCTACTCGGCGCGAATTGCCTCCCATTAGAGTCTAGTAGCATCATGTTAGCATCCTTAGTTTGACCCCCTATAAAATTTATGTGGCATAGACCTAGTAATTTTCTCTCATTTTTTCTTTGGAAATGGTTTCTCTTTGGTCAAAATTGAGCTTCAGTGGATTTATCTTACACTAAATAAAATTTAGGTTTTGAAAGCCTTGGTTGTTAGATGTGTATGCTCTAAGGAGTAAAAATGTAATATGTTTTTGGAGACATTTTTATCAATAAAGAATTTATTCATTATTTATATACTAAATCCCGTCTTCTTTATGTTTGTATTTGTTAAATTATATTAAGCAAACAAAAGTTTGAGACTGCCATTCTAAACCTTTAAAATTTGGGCATATGATGGATAGATTATGTGGAAGACACGATTCTTAAGGTGACAGTCTAAATCATAAAATCCGTAATTGAAGGAAAAAAGTTGGATGCTTTATTTATGCAAAGATTGTTATGTTGTCTATATCTCTAAGAAGAGATGGTTTTTCTTGATCATCAGAGGTGGACTCCGCGAATAGAAACATTGACACATTGTCATAGGTGACGATGTGTTAGATCGGGACATAAAGTGAATTGATTTAAATTAATAATTCTGTCTCGGCAAATCAATTCACTTTAGACAATTATTTGTATTGTATCTTAATCCCAAGATGAAAAATGGACCCGTTGTTTTGAATTGTGTCTTTTGATGTACCAAAGGTTGGCATCCATATTTTAATAGTGGTACGCATGCCAGTATGTTGGAAGCATGATTCTTGATAGCGTAAACCTGTTATTTATAGATATGAAATCCATAGCTTCACTTTAGGAGCAGTGATATCCTCTTATATGCGTTATCCTTTAATTGAAAAACTAGAGCGCTTAACAATTTGGATACATAGGTGTAACCGAATCATATACCGTCTTTGGATGGTAAGTTTTTCGATTGTGAGATAATGGAATGTAAGATAAAAATAATTGAAAATGTAAGACAAAACTTGTCCTTAAGCCGATTATAGATAATCCTATGGGGATACGATACATTATGATATGTTATGGAGACTTAGCTATACGGGCTTCGTAATTTTATATAATTTGAGAGTGCAGCTCTAAGCTTTTAGTGGAGTGGCGTTGGAGTTGATAATTATGAAATGTATATCTGGGATATTGGGTTTCATAATTATCGGGTGCTTGAACTATATAAGTCCATTAGGTCCCCTTTGCAAGATCATAAAAATCCTGTAACAATATGGTGTGCTTTTTCAATAATTGGTGACTTGTGTCGAATTATCAGATTGGTTGAAAATTCGATAGAATCAGATAATTCATGTCTGTTTATCAGTTGAATCAATTTTGTGAAAATTAGTTCAAGATAAATTTATTGAATTATCGGAATCAGATAATTCATGTCTATTTATCAGTCGGATTAATTTTGAATAAATTAATTCAAGATAAACTTGTTGAATTATCAGAAATATTTATTTTTCCTAGAGACTATCTAGATATGACTGTTTTAATTAGATAACTTCTCTATTAAGTTATTTGAATTAAAACTGAGGCTCTATCCTAAGAATCTTGGGTGGGAAATAAAGATTCGCATGGATCATTTATTGTAAGTTTGGCAGGCCGATCTTTAAGTCTTGCTCAACAGGCCGGTCTAGAAGTTCAGTCTACCAAATAAAGGTTAAATAAATCACGTATTTCCACGTGAATTTTATCACATATTGATCTGGATTTGATTCTGATTCAAATTTTCAAGTCCTTATCTTATAAGGACTAACTCCTAGGCCCAACCTCTATAAAAGGGAGTGAGACTTATTATTATTTAGATCAATTGAGAAATCTAGAGTGAGACTCTACCAGCGAGACTCTACAACTCCCAAAAAGCTGTTGTTCACAAATCATGAACTATAGCTTTGGGTGTTTGTCAATGGTTAGAAGGAGAGCCACCTGTGAAAGAGTTGTACGAGTGTGCCCACACACACACCAATCGTGGATAGAGAATAGCAAAGAAGACTAGTTGGTTAAAGCTCTTTTGGAACGTTACTTCTCTTCACAGATTGTGGAGCTTTTTCAGCAAACAAAGTTAGTAAGATCCAGTTAATTTATGCATATAGTGTGTCAAACTTGTGTTTAAGAAAATACTCTTGTATAAAAAATTTTAAAATTTTGCTGCATTCTGTCTTTCCAACATTGGCTCCTTATGGAGACTAATAAGGGGCTTTTGGAGCAGCTTTTCTGGCCCTCCACAAGATTGAGAAAAAGAAGCAAATGAAAAAAATAAAATAAAAAATATACTCAAATCCACTTTTCGAGTTTTTGCAATTTTGTGTTTTTGTTTCTTAATATTTCTTTTTTTTTACAGATTTTTTATGTTTTTTTCTACAAAATTTATTTTATCTAATTTATTAAAATACACTTCTTAATCAAACTCATCTATATTGCATCCGTTGAAAACTTAATGTATTTTGACAGAAAGGTGTCATTTGCACTTGATTAAAGGATTCGATGGGTGTTTCACCAAGATTAAAAGATTGGGGACCAAAATATTACTAACTAAATAGTTTAGGGACTATCTGTATCAATTACCCAAAATAATATCCTACAATACACTAAAATTTGATTGTATTCTATAATACAACATATATTGTATTAATTTACCATCCACGTAAACTTATTCAATACAATGATTAGACCAAACATTGTATTAGTGTATTACTATACAATACAGTGCTTTAATACGTTGTACCAAATATAGCCTTGTTTTTAAGTTTTGAGGTGTTTTTTCCACACCTTAACATGGTGTTACAGAGTTTTTGCACCAAATAGAACTATAAACATTGTCGTTTCTTCTATTATGGTAGGAGGCAGTTAGGGCCAGCAATTCAAACACAGCACAATGACACGATACAAAAACAACACCAGATAAATGGGTTTGGACGCACGTTTATTAATTATGCCATAAATGGGTTGGCACGAATAACATGAAAATAAACAAGTTGGATTCGTACTAACACGCTAAACGCGTCTTAACACGTTTAATTAAATGAGCCGTAAACGTGTTAACAAGGCACGACACGACCTGCCCATTTATAACATATTTAAACTTAAAAATAAAAATATTTGAAATATTTATAGTATGTTAGTATTAATTAAATATTGTGTTTATGTTAATTTTTTGTATTGGCTTTTTAAAAAAAAAAAATTTCATTTTTTTTAATTTTTTTTTATTTTTAGTTAATTGGGTCATAAACGTGTCATATGCGTGTTGTTATCCTGTCAACCTGTAACAACACATTTAATAATCGTGTTAATCGTGTCGTGCCATGTTACGCGTGCCATAAGCGTGTCGTGTTCGTGTTTGCATTTCTAGCACGTTTATTAATCGTGTCGTGTTTGTGTTCGGGCTAAACGTGTCATGCTGTAAACGTGCCGACACGAACATGATTATTGGCACCCCTAGAGGCAGTGATTGTTTTCAATAATATTTTCTTTAATGGAATTAAAGAATCCTTTTCTACCAATTTGTTTACATCTAAAAACTTACAATTACTGAGAAAGATTCAACTTGCATAATGTAGAAGTCGAACCATGACAATTCCAATCTATGTTTTAATTTTTATATTCATTGTTTTAACAATGAAAAATCTATCCTAAAATTAGAAATATTGACATGCTAATTTTGACCCAAATGACCTCAAACCACACAAAACTTATCCTCGATTCCTGATACACATCGATGTCATCAATAGATTCTAAAGAACACTAAGAGGTATCACAAGCATCATAGTCCAATAGAGGGAAACTGAGAGTGCACTCCAACAATCGAACATGTGAAAGTTTTTTTTATTAGCACCTCTATAATTAGTGGATTGTCCTAATTGATTAAGATCAAGAGACTTATAGAAGTCACCAACAACACCTCTATAAAGCACCATAAGTGGATTCAACATAAATACTAAGCAAAGAGCGAAAAAATAACATTTGTTATCAAACACAACCACAAAAATAAAAAAAACCTGGACAAAAACATATACTTGGTAGAAGAAACATCGCCATTAATAAACTAAAAAGCCTAAACTAGAATCAAGAGACCACCACCCATGATGAGTGAGTGTTTTACTCACAAGTCAATTATTTCTTAATTTTAAATATTGTGAAAGTCCTCAAGGATTTATAATATTTTAATTTTTTTGTGTTATTTTGTAGGAAAATAAGATATGAGTCTTTATGGGATTTTTCGGCTTCAAAATTAAAGCGCAAAAAAGCATTTTCAGGTGTGATCACCATGCCGCATGCCCATGGACTCTAGCAGCGTGCTGGCCACGCACTTCAAGGGCCGAGCAAGCCCTGTCGCTCTATAACGCCCCCTTACAAATGTCACAATAATCGTTACTTTTACCGTTAGTAGATATCCCAGGAAAACAAGTATATTTAAAAAAAGGAAGCTACTTATAGGATTTGCTTCTCTCACTTCAGTTTGCTCAACAAAACACCTATAGTGTTTAGCTAATGACATTTTGTAGAAACAATTAGTAAACAAATACAAACACTTATTAAATTATAGACACACACAAAACTTCAAACAATGTTTAAAATCCTTGAGAAAATACTTAAATGCCTAAATAGTTTAATCACATCAAACAAAAGAAACATGGTATAGTCTTTAAGAAACCACAATTAAAGAGATATTAAATAGTCTCAAAACATTTAAAATTCTAGAGAAAAATAAACCAAATCTTAAATCAACATAAGTGCAAAAAATAACATTGATAATAAAATCATTGCTTGAGTAGTAAATTCTTTCTTGATGTGATTCCATTTCCAATTCAACACTCCTTGCACACACGCACATCCATAAAGCAGTTCATGCTTATAAAATAGGGTATGCAATACTTAATTAGTGATACATATACATATATATAAGCTTTCTTTAAAAACTTATCAAAAACTATAAAAACATAAACATAAAACATTCTTAGGAAAATTCATCATAAAAGTTTTGAAATAAGAACATAAAATTTCTTAACATTTTCATAAACTTTATCATGTTGCTGACGAGAATGTACTTACTTGATTAGCTTGCTTACTAAACCTTACATTAGGTGACGTAGCCATGGTTCTCAGTATGCTTGCCTTTTGGAGTGTTTATGTCAATCATTTATATAATACATGAAATTAATATTCATGTTCATGATATCATTTAATACTATATATCATTATACATCATTCTTAATGAAACAAAGCAACTTTGAGTCATAAACATGTTCTTAGAGTCAAGAAACATAAGAACAAAAACTTGACCTTTAATCGCTTAGAGAAATTAATCTCAACTTATAAGCATGAATAAAGAGTAAGACTTCTTTCATAACATAGCTAACATATAAAAATATCACTCAAATTTCCTTCTCTTGAAAATATTAATCTAAAATACATTTTTTAATTTTCAAAACATTTAAGTAAATCTGCCAGTCACAAAAATTGACTGACCTATAAGGATTTATATCCTTGTATCTTTCAATTTACCTTTGATTAGAGTATAAAAATTTGCAGGAAAAAAGTTAACATATAAATAACTCTTATATTTTTCTTTAGCCATAACAATTTCATCTGGTAATTTAAATAAATCACATAATCAAGACTACAAAATCTGCCAGCAAAACCTTGGCAGTGAGTAGTCCTAATTAAAAATTATAGATTAAATTATTTATGTTATAAATTTATTTACAAAAATTATTACACATATAGACACATAAAATCATAACATATCCAAAATTTAGCTTTAAATAAATTCGAAATAATGCGAAACACAGATTTGAATTCAAAATTAATATTAACATTAGACACGTTAAACAACAAACACTTTTTATTCAAACATTTTTACAAAATCAAACATGCGTTATATGCTTCTGGCATTTTTATGTGACAGGTTCAACATATATATAAATGCTAAAAAAATAATAAATCATAAAAACACCTTAAAATTATGATTTCTTATCTCACGAATTATATAGAGCATATCAAGTAGACATTCGTAACCACTAAGTACTTGGCAATTAATGAATTTTATCTTAAAATATAATAAAGTTATGAAGTTTAAAATTTACAGACACTTGGTGAACATATGAACAATGATTAATAATTTTTTGCAGAATCAAAAGAAACCGTTTGTGTTATAAAACAGAATCTATAAGGCACATAGACAAATCTATCAACAAATAAAATTTCATGAGTTGTGTTAGATTAAAAGCTCATAACATTTATAATATATTGAACCAAAATTTATAAAAAAATTCGAAACATTTGTAGCATATATATACACATCATATCCAAAAATCGTTGCAAAATAAAATAAAGATTGTCGAGAATTTACCAAACAAGTGAACCCTAGAACTCTCATATCACATTCTAATAACAAAAATTATGTTAAATTTGTACCAAACTCATGCAACTCTAAAAGTTAAACATAACATAAACATCATAAAATTAAACATTCCCAAAAATTAAAATTGTCACGTTCATGACATATCATAAAAATTCATTTCAAACTAACATCTCATATTCTAATTTAACAACATACCCCAAATTTCAAACCCTAATCATGTCAAACACACGTAACTATAAATATATTCTTAACAAAACCAAAACATCATACACATAAATAAATTCATACCTTGTGTTTTTGAATTCTTTGAGAAAAAAAAAATCTTGAAGAAAACAAAATTTCAAACTAATGGTGCATGAGGTTTAGGGAAGAAAAGAGATAAAAAAAAGCATAGAGAAATATGAAAAAAAAAATGAAGGCAAGAAGAAGGATAGGAATAATATATGCCCATGAAGTCACATATTTATATGTTTAAATAACCCTAGTCCTAGATTAAATAGGTTTCCCTTTTTTCACAGTAACAAAGTTGCCCCTTTTTTTTCATTCTTTACACATATAACATCCCCTTATTACAACAACAAAACATCAAAATTTTCTTTTAAAAACATGGCAACCGATAAATGCTTATCAATTCATATTATAATATATATATATATATATAACTTTTATTCAATACGTAACAGAACTAAACAAAAAAAACAACTCATATATTTACATATATAAACATACAATGGTCTCTTTTTTATTTACATAACTAATATATATTATAATTCTCTTTTGCAACAAAGGCGACGACACTTGCTAAATACGTAGTTAATATATGCGATATATATGTTAAACATGAATATGCATATGTATATTAAATTATATATAAACGTAAATAATATATATATATATATATGCATATATATAGAGTATGGTATTATATTATAATAATATAAATAGAACTAAACGCAAGTGTGTGTATATATAAAACTATAACATAAACGAAATTTGGCATGCCTAAATACGAAAAAATGATTAATAAAATTATTATTATTTATTTTTAATAATTTTTTGACATGAACATTCCGAGCATATTGATCCCATATAATTGTCATCTGCGACACTACTAAACAAAAAGTTAATTTACTTAACATAAATAATAATAACTTGTAATATATCATGTACTAACATTTAATTAACATAAATATCGATAGAAAAAAATAGCGGGCATTACACGTGCAGCCACGGATGCCTACATGAGTGCACGTGCACGCGTGTTGTGTAGTGGGCAACCCAGGCCGAGCAAACTGCACGCCCGCGTAGCCTTTGGCACGGCCCGCTCACCTACGCGCTCTTGGTTTTGTCTGCATGCCCTTGGGGCGCCTTTTGGTGCTAAAATGTGTTAATTTCATTTTTTGGCCAATCTTGACCCCAAATTTCTAATCCAAGGGTTGAAAATGAAGCTGAGATGAAGCCATAACCTCTTACAAACCCTAAGAACCAAAATCAAGGGTTTAAAGGGTTGGGGAAGAAACCCGTGAATGAGAGGTAAAATTCCAAAGAGAAAAGTGCTTTAAGTTAAGGATTTTTGGAGGATTTCGGTGGATTCTTGGAGGATTCAAGACTTGAAGTCCTACTCCACAATTCTTCTTCCTTTCTCTTTACGTAGTCTTAATTAAAATTTGAATGTTTATTTGTATGTTAAACATTTTTACTTTTATGGATTTCATGAAGAGATTAGAAATGTATTTGTTTATGTTTGCTTAGATTTCCTAATTCTAGGGCTTGATATAGTTTGATTTGAATTATGTTTGGATTATTTTGTTTGTTGTTGATTCAGTTTATAAATTTCAATGCTCGAGAAAGATTGATTCATTTATTGTTACTTGAGAAACATAGTCTTTGTTGTTGTTGAAACCCGAGAGGGCTGACAACACTTAGATAATCTACTTAAGAATCTTGGTTTTTATGAGGCTAGAAGGCGATAAATACCTTGATAATCAATTTAAGGGTTGTGCTTAATGAATGTGTAGATAAATAAGGTAGATAGAGATATTAACTTGAATATCTATGCATATAATCTCATTTGACACTTGAGAGAGGTGATGAGGTGAACTTAGGGCCCTAGATTAATGAATTGGATGGAATGAAGTGAATAATCACAAAATAGGAAGAGCATAGGTGGAATTAAGCTAAATTAAGTTCATAGACATATTATCACATAAATTGTCTGTATTGTAAATTATTTCTTTTGTTTATGGTTTTGTTGATTAGTTTTATTATACCTTAATCTAGTTTGCTTTAGAGTCCAATTGCCTAAATAAAGCCCGGTCATTGTAATGGTGGTAATTAGCTAGTTTTTAGATTTCAATTCTCATGGGAAACAACAACCCCTAACTCACATATCCTATACTAAAATTTTACCTCGTGTGCTTATGGGTTTAGGCAAAGCCTTATCAACCCCCCCAAGAACAACCACCAATGACAAGTCAGACATCGCGACCATTTTTAGCTAGGGAAAGCATAACAAAACATGATTCGAAGAGCCACTGGAGATGCCCATCCTTGTTGACATGTGATAACCACGTATTTCCACCACCACCTAGTGAAAAGTCATACATCCCACCAACCTAGCCTTGCACCAATGAGGCCCCAACCCTAAGCTATAGATCCTCCAAGGCCTCAACACGATACACTATAATAGCCGCCCATGCCACACCTTCAAGCATCAAGCACCTGTCGGCCAATACTTCCCACCATCAACTCTACCACAGAGAAGGGAATAATCCCAAGAACATCGTCACAAATGAAGTACAAACTACTAAAAAGAGAGGCTAAAATTTAAAGGCCCATCCATCCCATCTTGCCGAAACCCATCTCTTCTGCCCAAGATGCCAATGTTACCCTCCAAATCGTCACTTTGGGAAGCAATGTTCTGTCTTTAGAGATGGGTGTCTAAAAGCTAGCCAACAGGCGACACCAAACTTTGGCCATGAAGGGGAGAAAGGAACAACACACCAAAAAAAGAAAAAATAAATTCTAGACTCGTGTGAGAGACCTCTCTTGCTTTTTATTTTTTTTGAAACATATTTGATCATAAACCTTAAATTATGAGAATAACACTAACCAAATCAAAATAATGATTCTGTTTAATATCATTATAATTATAATTTCATAAAAGTTTGTGATTCTTTAAGGCAAACTCTTCCACAATTTGAGATTTTTCAAAAATCTGAAATGGATTATTTTTTTATGACAATTTAACAGATAAACACATCCTTTATCACAGTGAAAACAACAATTATAAATTCATATAATCCCAAAAAAAACCTCGACAAGGAGAGCAGGAACATTACAACTTGATGATAACAAAGCGATCAAAAGTTTAAAATGTTGACAATGTGCACATATAATCATTATAACATTATCATAAAGATTGCAACCTTATATCATTTTGTTCTTATCATAACTATATAAATTAGCATGAAAATTTTAACATTTGAATTTTCAATCTTAATAGTTGTATTCAAGAAGTATTTTGTGGCAATTTAATTAAAACTTAAAATAGAAAAAATGTATTTTGTAGAAATTTAATTAGAGTTTAAAAATAGAGAATATTTAAGATATTAAATATTTCATAATATTTAAAGAACATGGTAAGGGTAAGGGGATTGGAGGAATACCCCTTTTAGAGAATCGGTATTCGAATTGAAATATGAGTATGAGGAGGTAAATTTACACATAAAAATAGTAAACCAAAAATTCAAAGTGGTGCCCAACTTTATTTACACATAAAAATGAGTAATTAAACATAAAACATAATCTCGCTAGTTAAAAAAATATAAAAAATTAGAATATTTTACAAAAGAAAAAATTAAAAATATTATAATAATTGTTGTGTAATTTTGTAATACAAATAAAAAAATGATACATATTAATTCTAGTAAAAGTATTTTTCACTACAACATTATCCTTACGGCTTTATCTTTTTGGTTATATAAAAATTAAACATATAGCAAGATTTTACTATTCATGATGAAATATATAGTATGTAAAGTAATTTTTACTACAAAATTATCCTTACTATTTTATCTTTTTGGTTATATAAAAATTAAACATATATTTACTAGTCATGATAAAATATATAGTATGTTTGGCTATTTCAATGGTTGCTATAGTATAAAGCTTTCACATGTTACAGTGTCAAGACAAAAAAAGCTATAGTGTAAAGTTTTTATATGTTACAGTGTTTGAACTAAATCACACTTCCTAGACACATTATATTAGTAAAAAAAAAAAGTTAAAATATTTTACAAATTGCAAAAGTTAAAATAACTAGAATAATTACTATGTAATTTTGTATTCTCAAAATATTTGAAAAAAGTGTTAAATTTCTATTTTTTTTCTCAAGAAAGAAATTTTCTTTTGTTCCATCTAAACTCTACTACTAAATTCTCTCTTGGGTTCTCTTGAAACTTACTTGTTATGAACACACACACACACATATGTATATATTTAAGTGTGCCATAATTTATCCGTATAATATGAGTACTAATGTGTCAGAACTTCTTTTTTAAATATAACATGAATATACACATTTTTTAAAGTTCTAGCATAACATGTAATTTTCTCTTCCTTCCTTTTGGGTCAATTTGAGAAATTTTACTTTTGTGGTATTGTTTTTCAATTTTACCATTTCTGTGAGAAAATTTAAAACATATCACTTTCAATGAACATATAGACTCTATTGTTCTCAAGTATTTTAGGTTATAGTTAGGCAAAGATATATTATTTAAGGGTATTTTGGCCTTTTTAGCTAGAAGAAATGAAATAGATCAAAGAGAGGGAAAATAGTGGTAAAGCAAAATACTCATCGTAAAAAAGTAGTACATTTATATTCGGGGTTGGTCGAGTAAATTAGGTAGTATCCCACTTCTTTACCATCATTGTTGTGTTCTACCATTTATTTTTTCCTCCTCTGATTCACACCAATTCTCTTAATCAAAAATGCCAAAATACCCTTTGATAACACTTGTTTGCTTTACCCTAACCTAAAATTATTGTGATCAATTATGTCTTTATACTCTTTGAAAAGGAAGATTTTATGAAAGGGCCAAAGAAAAATCCTAATTGGATAAAAGGCCCCTTTTTTTTGGAACCAAAATACACGTTTTTCTATTTAGGTAAACTGTCTCAGTTTTTTTCAAAAAAATAAGGAAAATGACTGTAGCAGAATAAGGAACCTCAACATGATGAAGAAAAAAAAACTGGAACTGTTTTGATGTCCAAAAAATTTTTTTTTTTATGCCAAAAACTGTCCAAAAAAATTTGGACCATTTGTCCAAAAAAATTTTCCCATAAGGCCATTTTTAAAAATCTCTTCTTTGAAAGTAATATGTTTCAAATTTCTCACAAAAGTAGTAAGATTAAAAGAGAATACCAGAGAAGTGGTATTTCTTGAAGGAAAATTTTTATAAATATTTTTTAAAATTTACTTGTTATAAATGTTGCGTATGTCTATTTGTGATACAACTTAACATGTAATATGAATGATAGTATGGCATACATTTTTCTAAGTGGCATAAATAAACACAACTTTTAAAAGCGGGGTTTTTGGCACATTTGTCCCTAAACTTTTCACATTTTTGTAATGTAGTCTTTAAACTTTTTTGTCGCAATTGAGTCCCAAAACTTAACAAAGTGTAGCAATTAAGTCCTAATCATAAACTTCCTTCAAAATTAGAATGCAAAATGATCACATGAGATGTACGTGACCTATTTAGAATACATGTACACCCCATTTAATTCTAATAAGAGTCAAATTATTCAATTTTATGTCAAAAAAGAAAAATTATATCATCATTAATGAAGTTTTTAACAATTTTGTTGGTTTTTATGTATATTTTACTCATTGTAATGCTCGAAATCATATCTATTTCCTTCTAAATGGATCATTTGCGTCTCATATAATTATTTTTCATTTTAATTTTAACAAATGTTAATAATTATAGACTTAATTGCTATACTTGACTAAATTAAAGACTTAATTGTTACGGAAAAAAAATTTAAAGACTACGATTGCAAAAAAGTCCAAAGTTTAAGGAGTTATTCCGCCAAAAAAACCCTTTTTCTCATCCTCGAATTGACCCAATACACTGTTTGATATCATTAAAGCCCACACAAAGAGGTTTGGGCTTAAGTCGGCGGACGGGCTGGGGAACAGAACATATCTCAACGTCAACACTCAGGCAGCAGATGTTGAAGAAGTGGAAGATTTTTTATTTCTTATTTTTATTTTTATTTAGATTCTGCCCTCTCTCTGTACTTTCCTCTCTGCTTTTTCTTTTCTTCTTCTTCGTCTTCTTCTTCAGCGATTCGTCCTTGTTCTGAGAAAATCTCAGAGAAAAAAAAAAAAAATCAAATCTGAGGATTAAAATGCAAGGAGGAGATAATGGAGGAGAAGAGGTGAGCATCGAAGAGCTCGCCTCCAATCTCTCCACCTACAAAGATCAGCTTCACCAGGTATTTCTCTCTATATGTATATGTATGTATGTTATATAAGAGGTTTCATAGCTGATTGGGGATAATCCATTTACTGGTTGGACTAATTGAATTAGGGTTTTGGCTGGTGGCTTTTGTAAGGGTTCGAAGTTTACGGCTTTTCTGCACTTTTATTCGTATTTGCGTTTAGTGGGTGTTAAAAAAGAGACATTCGAAGGCAGATGAAATTGTTAAATGCAAAAAAAAAAAAAAAAATCCATAATTTGTTATTCTTTATGATGCTTATAGTTGATGAGAGAACATTACTTCTCTACGATTTTAGGATTTTGTATTACTTGTTTCCCCATTAATATCCAATGGATACACCATATCAGCGATTTTTTTTATTTTGTATTTTTAATATTATTGTTCTTATTATTATTATTTTTTAAATTCTGACCGGAAATTGGTTGACAAAAGCATGGATTATAACGAATAGGAACTTGACCAAAGGTTCAAATTGCCAAAGAACAACAAAAGCTATGCATACAATTCACTGCCTAATGTTTGTGTTAAAGGGATACTGAAAAATAGAAAATTTTTAAGAAAATATGACTCATTGACGCCCAAGTCAACTCTGCAGCCCCTTTCGTTTCGGTTGCGATGGGTAAACAAATATATTGTCAAAGAGTATGTTGATACCAACTACCATCCGTAAAAGCCCAACGATGTGGTTGTTTTTATGCTGCTTTTAAACTTCTTTGAGCAACGTGTAGATATATTAATTGAATCTGTTTTTCGTTTGCAACGGCTTCATCTTCACTTTGGTGATTGGTTTGTAGGCTGGTCGTTATTTAATTTAAAATTAGAGAAAAAACTTGATGGAAATTTCCTTGTTCCAACTGGTTTTTTGACCAGAACTCAGATCTGGTGTCTAGTTAAAATTGTTGTCTTTATGGTTGGAATGGCTTTTGGGGGAAATAAAATACGGCGTAGAAATTAGTTGTCATTGGTCAAAATTTACATTTTTTTTCTTTAAGATTTTGGTTTGTGATAAAAGTTTGATTATATTTTTGTAAGATTTTTCATGCTAATCAACATGTTGGAAAAAGGTTATAAAGTGAATCCACAATTATAAAGAGTCAGCTTATATGCGTTGTATAGTTTCTGTTTACATGTTGTGGCCAATGTCTTATTTTTATAAGGACTTTATACCTTTAGTTTGTGGTAGAGAGCATTAATATAATATGCATCGTTGGTTTGTTTGATTTAAAATGAATTGGTGATTAGTGATTTTCTGTTTTGATTACAACACGCCTTACTGTTGTCCCGTTCTATCATGTAAAACTTAAATTGCCTAAATTATTGATTTCTTTCCAATTTTGCATCACACACAAGTGATTTCTTCTCTCCTTGTCAATCAGGTCAAACAGCTTTTGGCTGATGATCCTGGAAATGCAGAATATGCTGACATGGAAAGGGAGCTCAATGAGGTAAGTTTGCCTAGTAGTTTTTCTTTTCTTGTAGACATTGTTTGGACACAGATATGTGACGTTAATGTTTTAGTCGTATAATGTGGTCTTGTTATCTCACTGCGTTTGGTTATTGAGTCTCAATTCGATTGGTTTTTGTGTGAAAACTGCACCAGCACTTCTCTAGTGTTTAAGGGATAGTAAAACCAGTTTCAGAAATTACTTTTTGGCTGTCTAGATGAGTTCAATTACCGTTATCCTTTCATTTCCTCCTCTCTTTTGAAGGAATCAACATGTTGCTCAACAAGCAACATCAGTTAACTGCTAATGGCTACTTTGGAGGTTTTTTTTTCATTACAGGGTTGTAAAGGTGAGGACGGTTTTATGTTAACTAAAGTTCATACTCTCCAAAAGATGGTAACTTTTTGGAGAAAAAAATAATTGGATCTAACTCTAGAATTAGAAGTTCATCACGATGCGCATCATGTCTATCTTGGTTCCTTTGCAGGTGTGCTATGAGTCATGATGGCCAGCCTGCTCTCTCGTTTTCTCGCACACCTGATTTCAGATGTTCACAATCAGATTCTAAGTTTGAATTTGTCGATGATTTGCTTTCATGCATTAGTAATCATATTTATACACTAGATGACAGTTTAATTTTATGCTTGAACTAAAGTTATCGTATGCAGGTAATTGCTCTTACAGAAGAACTGCTTTCAACTGCAAAGCAACATGAGAATCCTGGATCCAATATTGAGAACAGTGCTGGTGTGTCTTCTGGTTGTATGCAATACAATTGGAATGAGAAGGTAAAGCAAGATTTTAGATGTTTTTTTTTTTTTTTTGATTGGCTGTAGCAGGAAAACGAGGTTTGCAGCAATGCCGGCTCGTCGCTGCTGTATTTTTTTTTATTATTTTCTAATAATAATAAAAAAATTAATTGATATAAATATACACCAAGGATGCGAGAATAATATATCCTCAATGAAGATACAAAAAAACCATTAAACAGTAAAAAATAATAAATAAAACAATAAAAAACCATTGACCCAATACAGTCTTCCAACTAATAATCATCAGATGAAAATGGAAATCTGTAAAGAATTCTCTGTTGAAGCCTAGAGAAAAGATTTATGGTTAATTCTCTCCTAAAGAAAACTAACGGCAATAATTGCTTCTTAAAGTGGCTGTTATTATTGTTTACCTCTTGTATTTTAAGAATTACTTGTTATTTTACTACACTCTTATTTTAAAGGAATGTATATTGCTTATCCTATTCTTTTTCCTTAGATTTTGTGTCTGCAAATGTGTGTGCATGTTAGAGCTTTATCTTTCGCTCTTTCTCTCTTTCATTCTTACTTTCTACTGCTTTTGCTTGCAGGATTCAGGGAGGATCTCTGATCATAAAGAGAAGTATCCTGTTGGCACAAAGGTGCAAGCCGTTTATAGTGAAGATGGGGAATGGTATGTAGGCATGTAGTGAAAAGGGATATGTCCGAAGATTAACCAACTCATGTTCATATTTTTCTTCCAATTTCTTTTCTTTTCTTTTCTTTTTTCAATGCCCTTGATTAATTGAATTTTCAGGTACGATGCAACAATTGAAGCTCTTACTCCCAATGGGTATTACGTCTGTTATGATGAATGGGGTAATAAAGAAGAGGTATGAGTACCATGTAGCAGAGCTACCGAGTCATTTAGCCTTTTTTTTTTTTTTGGTTGCGCTTAAGAAGCCATTAGACCTTGTTTCGTTTTATTTTGTCATTCTGTTTTTCATTTTGTTTCATCATCGGGTTGCTACATTGATTTTTATATTTCAGTTATCAGGAATCAGTACAATTATCTGTTATATAATATATACAGCTGGAAGTTATATCTTTTTCCCCTTTTTTTTTCACATCCTCTTTTTCTTCTCTTTTCAAAATCACGGAGGTTCTTTCTCCTAAACTTATCTTTTCCAAAGAGAACAAGTTTTAGAGAGAGAGGAGAGAGAAAGAGGAAGACGCTTGGTTTCTTTTTCCTCTACACTGAAAGGTTGTCCTTAAAAAAAATTACGTAATGATTGCATGCGAACTAGAAAATATATTGTCTTTACATAAATCCTTTATCCACAACGTATCCTAAAAAATAAAAAGAGAATACAATGCACAGATCTTTTATTTATCCATTTATTTTTATGTGTGTGTATCATGAGCGAGAGATTAAATTGCATTTCTCCGATCACTTCACTATTTAATCCTGAGCAACAGTATTATACATGTTACATTTTTTTATATGGAAATCATCCGATCATTTTCTACGACTATATTTTTTTTTTGGCGTTAAATATTTCGATTATAACTTGTTTCTATTTGAAGTTGCCTGAGTGTAGGGACAGCAGGAGTTTGTGTGTGGGTCTATCTATCTATATATGTACATGCAAATGTATAATAATGTTGTTGGCGCACATTTTAAGAAATAATAGACTGATTGACACTGCTGGGTGACTTCAAAAATAAAAATTGAAGCTTTTCTCTTGCTTCCCAAATAAACACTAATAAGACGATCCGTTGTGGTTCTCAAGATTATCATTTATATATCCTTTTCTCTCCATAATTTCATTTTAAATTTAATCTCTTCTGAAGATGTTTTCTTATTCCAGGTGGATCCTGACAACATAAGGCCAATTGAAGAAGGTGCTGTGAATGCATTGCTGGAAGCAGAGAAGGTGGCCGAAGCTACAAAACAAGCTATCAAAAGGAAAATTGCTCAAGCTGCTTCTGTTGACTTCCAATCGCGAAGCTTGCCAGCAAAACTTCGCATAGAACCCGATGACCCTGAGGATGTGGTAAGTTAACCGGTTGATATTCATATCACAGTTCTGATACATTAAGGTTCTATATGATCAGCAATAACAGTTGATGTCTTTATCGTTATTCTTAGTTCAAAACAATGCATCTTTTCTTACCTTTTTCTTTCTTTCTTTCTTTCTTTCTTTCTTTGGAAGAGAGGCAAATGTTTTTATTCTGTTGCACAAGTTCTAAGCACTTTTAGGACTACTCCAATGCGATGCTTTAACTTTTTCTTCTAGACTTTGATTCATAACCAGAAAGAGAGGGCGGTGAGGAAGAATTAGAGGAGAGAGGGTTAAAAGTAGGAGTCACTTTTATTAACCCAAAGGGATTCATTTTTGCCTAGATGTTGACGGCTATAGTATTGTCTGTGTAACTCAGACATGATCTTCATCATTTTCTGATTTTTCCTCTATCCCAAGAGCTATTTTAGCATTTTGCTATTGGTTGATGTGTCTTCTAGCTTTGACATCTACAGAAAATTGCCAAACGAAAGAAGATACATGCCTTTAAGTCAAAGATGAGGTTTGAGCAGCTTGAAGTTACACAAAATAAGCGCCAAAATGCTTGGCAGCAATTCCAGTCAACAAAAGGCAAGACTAAGAAGGTATGCTTTAATATTCGTCTTAAAACATTGTGCTTGCAATGTTGGACAAATTGCTCTCTGACTACAGGAAGAAATGTAATCAGTTTTTCCTATTCACCTGCGTGTATTGTGCCTATGTACAAAATTATTGTCTTAGCAGTTCTGTAGAATCATTTGTGTTCTAAAACCGCTTGGAAGTATGAGTTTGCTAACTGGATTTTGTGGGTTTTTGGGTTATCAAGATAAACTTAAAACACACACACACACACAAAAGAAGAAGAGGAAAAAATTGAAAGTATTTACCAGGGGTATCAAACCAGATTTTAAGTTTTGCTGATGGATTTGGAGCCCTGTCAAAAAGATTAACTAGATATCGATAGTCTTCCACGTCTTAAAGTTATTTGCTGAACTTTAGAAATCTTAAGATTGAAATGGCACTACAGCACCTGTCTATTGTTTTTTCTTCTAAAGCTCTGCTCCTTTTTGTACATTTTCAGGTCGGTTTCTTCTCGGGACGCAAGCGGGAGAGCATCTTCAAGTCTCCTGATGATCCTCATGGTAAGGTTGGTGTGACCGGAAGTGGAAAAGGTTTAACAGAGTTTCAAAAGAGAGAAAAGCACTTGCACCTTAAGGGGGGAACAGTTGAGACTGATGATTAGGCCCTTTTTAACTTGAATTACATTTTCCTTGTTCTGTATCTATTGCTTTAAGATCATACCAATGACCTGAAAGGATTCGATGTTGGCTGTGCTAATGCAAATCGCGTATGTACACCGTTTATGGATCCGTAACTTGGGTACTAATTTTTACTTGTTTTAGTTTACTCATTGTTTTGTGGCTTTTTTAGCTATTTGGAGTGATGGTTTCATACTATACTAGTAGACGAGATGCAAAACTTACTTTGTTGAGACAAGAAGTTGAAAATGTTTTTCCAAAAGAAAAGCCATTGCAAGTTTTCCTTTCTCATTGTAATATTTGGAGGATTATTGCCCGGTCGCTTATGCTTTTGAGTTGAAGGGAAAATAATGAAAAGAATGTGAGATTGAGAGACGTTCCACCATAATAGTCGTAACATGTTTCATATTCCGACGGGCATCTTGGGTTTATCACAATTTTTGGTTATTTATGATCCGTTGAAGGAGGAGGACAAATTACGGGGGCGGCAATTTTGACGTTGTTACATTGTTGAATCCATAAACGACGCTTGCATGGAGAAAACAAAAAGAAACTAATGTATGTTCATTTTTTTGTTTGGTTTTTAGGGGGGAAAACCGTGTTATTCTTGGATGCATATAAGCTAACTAGCCCAAAAAAAAAAAAACACAGACGATTTTTTTGGTTTAAAAAAAAAAAGAGGTCATTTAGCCAATTAGAATTTTTTTTTGGCCCTTTCGCCAAAATCTTCCAACGTATGTTCGTTGGGTGGATAGACTTTGAAGTTTTAACATAACTTTTTAACATCTGTTTTACCTTTTCTTTTAATAAATGTCTATCAAAGAGATTTTTAAAAATGGCCTTATGGGAAAAAATTTTTGGACAAATGGTCCAAATTTTTTTGGATAGTTTTTGACATAAAAAAAAAGGCTTTTTGGACATCAAAATGGTTCCAGTTTTTTTTTTTTTCCATCATGTTGAGGTTCCTTATTCTGCTACAGTCATTTTCCTTATTGTTTTGAAAAAAACTGAGATAGTTTACCTGCATAAAAAAACATGTTTTTTGGTTCCAAAAAAAAAGGGCCATTTATCCAATTAGGATTTTTTTTGGCCATTTCATCAAAATCTTCCTGTCATGTCAAAGAGTATCCCATTTATGTCTCAGAAAGTTCTTTTGAGATATATCATCCAAACGGTGATTAAAAATTTTTGTTTTACTTCTCTTATTCATGAAAAGCAAAAGCACAAGCAAAAACTGGCTGGCCCGATTCGGGTCGAGTGCCATATTGAACACTTGAAGCAGCTATTCGGCTTGGCGGTACCCATAGGCACAGGCTGCGTGGTCACTGAGAGCTGCAATGGCCGGTCACTTGGTCACCCCAATTGGGACACCAAGGAAGAGGCCCTGCCTTAAAGCGGACTCCTTAAAGCCCTAGTCGGCATGGTTGGGCTGCTCTATGATCCAGGTTCCCTCGACGATTCGCCCCTCTCACGAGGGATGGCTTGGGTTAAAAAAAAAAAAAGAAAAAAGGAAAAAAAAAAACAAAAAACAAAAAGAAAAGAAAAATGAAAGAAGGCCAAAGTAAAAAAAGCAAATACCAAACAAGGGTTTAACTAATATCAACTTTGTGACCAAAATAGGGGAGTCGTTAACAGTCATGAATAAGTTCCTATTTAGCTAGCTTGGCTTTCGGGTTGGGTGAGAGGGACCCTCCAAAATATGCCAATCTTTTAGCCAACACATTTATGTACACTTCCCACTAGTGTTGCAAGGGATAGAAAATGGGCTGGAGTAAAAGGTGTAAAATGGGGCCCTATCTCCAACATACAAGACATGTTTGAGACATGTCTCTCTTCGTAGAAAGGTGTAAACAACTTATCAGAGGCTTCAGATGGCTCTCTTTCTTTCAAGCACTCACTTTTACTTTTGACTTTATCCGTCCCATAAAGGATTATATATATGCACATATATATTTTGCGCGTATATAAAAAGCATAACATGACCTTTTTTTATCACGAGAATTCAATTCACTCAATTACTGAAAGTAATACAAAGCGAAGAAATCATAAAAGACCCTATGATATATGAGTAGAAACTCTCCTTTGACAATAGATTTATCAATAAACTCGAATGACACTCAAAGGGATAAACACAGCCTCAAAGCGAAGAAATCATAAAAGACCCTATGATACATGAGTAGAAACTCTCCTTTAACAATGGATTCATCAATAAACTCGAATGACACTCAAAGGGATAAACACAGCCTGAAACTTGTAAACGAGAAACTTCATCTGTGTACTAAAAAGAGCACGGGTGCTCTACTTGGCTAAATTTTCCAATCGATCGGATGCCAAAACATTATGGCTCTAAGTCCACTGCCCCCCTTTACAATTGATGAATATTTCCAATCGTTCAGGGGGCACTGCTCAATAGCACTAAGGCCAACATTGACTCCTTCTAGACTAAAATCTAGAAAACTTTAACCCCAACCTGAGCCAAGTCGGATCGAACATACAGACTCTTACGAGATGGGAACCCTACCTTTGTTATTAAAACAATACATCAGCATAACGCCAAATTTAAACTACTACAAAATGACGTGATCGTTGTCGGTCTTATTACAGTAAACCCAGAAAACACACACAAAACAAAACACAACATCAGGATTCTGTCTTCATCGCGATTCCTAAGTCTGGCCACCGTTGACGTTTTCCACTCGGTAACCTCACCTATACAATCTAGGTCCTCTGCCCACCAGATGTCCCCCGCACCACATATTCTGCCTTCCCAACACTGCCTTCCTCAAATCTCCCCACGGCTAAGCAAGCCCTGCTGCAGCCCACCTCACTCGATGGCACGAATCCGGCCTTACTCACAGTCAAATCCCTCAATGTTAAGGCACAACGGGCGGCAAGCAGAAAAACCCAGGTCGCGGCAGTCCAACCCCATACCCCCCTCCTTTCCCAGACGTCCAAGAGTGATTTCGGGAGAGTTTTGCACAACGCACGGCCGCCACAAACAGTCTCGGTGTTCCTCCCCCTTAATTCAATCTTTGGACGAAGATGGGACGGATCATCCTCTGGTTCCTTCTCTTCTCCTCCAGCCCATGCGAGACTTTCCTCCCTTGGCAACACGCTCTCTGGAATGACGGAGATCGGTTGGCAGAGACTCCCTTGACGAAGTTTGAAGGCCAGCAGACTGGCGACACACGAACCCACCAGCCTCAGCCCTCTCTCTCTCGAGACTGTTGCTCGGTTCTTTCTCTCTCTATCGAAGACTTTTCGCTCATGACTCTATTATCTAGGGCTGTATAAAAACCGTCCCGCACCCATCAACTGCCCTCGTCCGCGCCCACCCATCTCAAAAAAAAGGGGTTTACATTAGCAACCTACTGGTGGGTGGGTTCAATATTCAGTGGGCGGGCTTGGTTTTAAGTTTTTGAGGGCGGGTTCAACCCGCACCCGCCCGCCAATATATTTTTTAAAAAAACTTATCATTTATTTGATTTTGTTCTTATTTTAAAGATGATTGAACAATCCAACACTTCAAGCATGGGCTCGGCTGCCTCTTGACATATTAGAAATTGAAAATTCTCCTATTATTTTGTGAAGTGATCAAAATTCAAATCAAGTAAATTAGTAGAGAAAGCCCTAAAAGAATAAGAACACTTGACTTTGTTCATCATTTCATTTGTAGCATTCTATTATTTTCGAACCCAGTGAATAGGCTTTAATTTTTATAGACTCTTGACTTTATTTATCATTTTATATCTAGTTGATGTTTCTTGTTGCAGTGAATGATTATGTTTCTTACTTTGTACTTTTGAATATGGTCACTGTCTTTAAGCATCAAACTTGTTGGAAATGTTTTATGTATTATCATCTTATATTTTCTACAAATTTTCTTCACTTTCTAAAACAAAGGTCCAAAAAATTACATTAGGCAATAGCATAGGTCTAAACCGCCTCAACCCGCCCACACCCACCCGCAACCACCCAAAACCAAACCAAAACCGCCCGCCATGTGGTGGGCGGTTTGCGGGTTGGTTAATCGCCAACCCGCCATCCAAAAAAACCGTATTGCACCAGCCCAAAAACCATGAAACCGCCCGCCGTTCACCCCTACTATTATCCTTTCATTCTTTCTTTGCATAACATGACTTTTATTCAGCGCAACATTGACGTTGTTAAGATGTAATACTAATTCTCATTTGTTTTATAAGTTCAATCACAATTTATTTATTTTTTTGTTACAATGTTTTTTTCCATAAAAAAATTAAATTTTTGTTTAAATTTATAAACCAAATGGGTAATGAGAAATTTAGTTATCCTAAACTATTATTACAAGTATGAAATAAATTTTATATTACATTTCTCGCTTTTATATGCCATATAGAAATAATATACATAGGATTTTTTTACGGTTCCTCTAAAGGATCATCCCTCAAATGTGACAAGCAAAAATAAAAAAAAAACGTAAAATGATGGCCATTAAACATAATATACTGATATTAATTTTGAAGCTATATATAGCATATGTAACATAATCTTTAGATGACTAATTAATTTTTTGAGATTATGTCAATCACGTATTTAATGTTACGTTTTAATGACCCTTATGTTACGGTTTTTCTGGTCTACAAGTTAGTTGAAAAGGCCTTCTATGAGAGTCACCGTAGAAAAGTACTCTGCATATATATTTGTATATTAGTCGACCATATGCATGCATCACGTCAGGGTTGTTAGATTTACTTGAAAGCACCAACTTTATTTTCCAAGTAAGAAAGCACTAAGTAGCTCGCGGCACCACTTGCGTTTTCCTTAATTTATGTCTCCCAAAAAAAAAGGCCCCTACCTATGAAATGAAATGATCATAGAGGCAAACCCAACTCAACCTTCCTTACAGAGCGTATTATATGCAATGAATCTTGTCAATGGGTTTAGAGACCTCATTCATTCCTCACACGCATATCTTTGTCTCTCAACACAAACCCCTTGGTTGTCTAAAAGTGCATCACCTTTATTCCCATTTAAATAATATATTACATCAACAACATTCTTTATTTTGTTTTGCATTTTAATTTTAATTTTAATTTTTTAATTTGTAAATAAACAAGTAATTATACAACAATTTTTGCTTTTTAATTTAAAATTTAACAATATTATCTAATTTATATCATTTTGTTGAGTTTTGAAGTCATCATGGCATGTTTATTTTGTTGAATTCTTTTAATTTTCTTTTTAATGAAGGGGAAGTTTATAGGAATAGGATAGAGGGAGACGTAATTGGGTGCCAATAATTGGGATTTTTTTTGTTTCCCTTTGGTTCTTTTGCTATCTATTTATTCATTAAAAAAAGAAAAAGAAAAAGAAAAAGACAACGACATATCTAGTGCAAATATTGGCTTTTACTTACTGCAAAAAGACTAAAATACATGGATATTGTAACTCTTACAGTTGTGCCTTGACAACATAATAGGTAGCATAATATTTTTGTACATATGAAACCAAGTCTCAAGAAAGCACTACTTTAATTTCCCATTCTTGTATGATTAATTCTTAGACTCTACTTAAATATATTACAGCATAGACCCTGCTAGACTTATAAAATCTAGCATTACATATATATATATGTGTGTATATATATCAGGACATAATATTTGTCACAACTAAGGCATATTCTCATCATCTAATTTGATATTATTATTTTTGGGAAAATTGGAGCTATGAAGCTTGTTTTGGTCATCCATGTTGTGATCGTGTCCACTAGTTGATGAAGATGGATTATTTGAATACCATCTAGACCAGAAAAGATAGTTGATAAAGTTGAGGAAACTAAGGACTGCAAGTAGCCAATAGAAGAGATCCAGCCTGTCTTTGTTGAGATCATTGTCACTAAGCCAACCTGATGATCCATTAGAAGTGATCTTGTTCACAAGTGAAACCAAAACGGAGCTCAAAAAGAATCCAAAAGAGTAAGAGCAATAAGTCATGGCGGTAAAGAAGGCTTGCATCCCTTTTAAAGATTGCTTGTAGAAGAACTCGATGAGCCCTATGGCGGTGAACATCTCCGATAACCCGAAGATCAAGAATTGAGGGGTGATCCAAAAGATGGAAATGGTTTTATTTGAGTTGAGGTATGAGTTCCTTCTCTTCCTCTCCATTAGGGCAGCTGCAACCATTGAAAACGTCGCGAAGAAGAGGCCAAACCCTATTCTTTGCAGGGGGGAGATACCGGAGACATGGCCCGTGAATTTACGGGCAAAAGGGACAAAGAAAGCGTCGTAAAGAGGGACTAGGAAGATGAGGATGATGTAAGGAATGGCTTGGAGGGAAGCCGGGGGGATGCGGAAGGATTTTGTGAGGTGTCTGTCCATCAAGTTTCCTTGTTGGACTGAGAAGGTTTGGAGTTGAGCTAAAATAGTGTCGAAAATAATGGTGCAAGCAAAAATGGGAACAACTGAGAGAAGTATCTTCACTTGCTCCACTTGAGCAATGGTGCAAAGTGTCCATGGGGATTCCTTTGTGCTAGAGCCATCTTGATCTTGAGTGGTCTTGATGCAAGCTTTGTCCAAGAACCTGAAATAATTTGTTAATCTTCACTCTATTAGTCATTTATTAGAAGATTAGTATGTATGATCCGATTAAAATCACATCAAAATTTTTTTTTAAAAAATAAAGTATACAAAACTAATAAAATCTTATACAAATATGACCATTTAAATTAGTTTCCTTCTACTAGTACAATATTTCACGAATATCTCATGCGAGCAAAGAGACAAAAAGTTATTTAAAAAAAAATGAAAAGAGCCTCTCTTTTTTTTAATTTCACATGAATATTATTTTAGTGAGGTTGGTACAATATGTGTATGTACACAACTAAAATTGTCAAGAATCTTGAGACATGGCAAGGGATTATGGTAACGACGTGTCCTTGAGAATGAGACGAAATTCAATAAGTTATATATGCTTTTGTTTTTTAAATTTGATTTTTTTAAGGCAATATCTTTAAGTATTCATGTGTCATGATTTGAAAATATGTGAATAAACAAAGTACTCGAATATAAATGCACACGTATATAGGACATAATCACATGGAAAAAGGAATGTTTGTACGTTATATATGTAGGTATAGTTTAAGGTGAAAAACATTTTTTAAAAAAGTTTAAGGTGCAATAGTAACCTTCAAAAAATTGCCAAAAGAAGGGTACCCCTCGAAAATGAATGCTTTATCCATAATAATAACAAAAAAAGAGTAACCTTCAAAAAGAAAAAAGATAAACAAGAGAGCGAGGGAGCACACGAAAAAAACAAAACAAAAACATAAATATTCGTTGTCATTCATAACTTTTTACCTGAACTTTTGGGTATGAAGAAGATTGCCCGAGTCAGAAGAGATGTTCCCATTAGCAACGTTAATGGTTTGGCTTCCATGAAGCATTTGCGGGTTTGATGGACAAACCTGCTTTCTTTTCATTATTGCAGCCACAAAAACCTGCAAAAAGAGTAAAAAAAAAAAAAAAAAAGATTTTTCTTTTTTTAGTTGGGTACAATTTTTTTAACCATAACAGTTGGGGTATTTTTTTTTTTTATTATTTTGTTACTCATAATACAGTGAATTCTAATCTGATAGGTAATGTACTCACTAAATTAAGATCTACTATTTTGTGAGTAACGGGTATCATTTATAGGGGTGCTCCATACACTACATGCGTGTATACACACACGAGTTAGCAGACAAAATATATGCATATGTCCAACAAAAAAACAATGGTCAAACTATTCAACAACCTTTATCTTGTTTTCTAAATTATATAAGCAAGAACAGACCAAAGTTCAGCCATTTTCAGAAGAGTCCAACATTTTCAACGATTTATATAAAACAACAACATTACAACAGACCACCAACTCATATGGTACTGTTCTTTATTAGAAAAGGAGAATATAATTGCCGATTGCAATTTTTATCTTCTAAAAATGTTAATTAATCTCGTAACACTTTTTTTCTTGTTTTTCAGCCACAATTAGTACTGGCTTAAATAGCATAAAAAATAAATTGACGTAATTTATCGATAACACAAGAATTTACGAGGTTCGATTTAATTATTAGCATGGATAAAAGGAAAATTACTTGAGCAATAGGGGTGAAAATGCTTCCTTGAGGAGGCTTATTCCGGTAATACAAAGTACCGGAGACCAAGCTGATGAGCCCCAAGGCCATGACTGCGGCCGAGACTCCGAACCCGACATCCATGCCCGAATGAGTTTGGACCCAAACAAGGACAGTGAGAGCAATGAGTTCTCCAATGGAGAAAGCCAAGTAGGCAGCATTGAAGTAGGATGAGAGCTTCTTGGTTTGCTTGGGGCTTTGATCTGGATTGAACTGGTCAGCTCCATGGGCTATCATGTTAGGCTTAACACAACCACTCCCTAAAGCCACCAAGTAGAGTGCTAGGAAGAATATTAACGCTTTAAATCCTTTTGCTTCTTCACAAAGATCTCCTTTGTTGCATTTTGGTGGCTTTAGCTGAGGAAGATGAGCTTGAACTGAGAGTAATATGAAGCCCTGCATGTAAATTCAACACCAAAAAAAAATATATAATAAGCTAGTGGGATAATGGCAATATGTAAGTGAATATAAGCATACATGTGTGTATATATATATATATATTAATTTGTGTGTGGGAAAAATTTGTATGGTTACCAAAAATAAAAGTGTTATAGTAGTACATAATGCTTTATAAAAACTCTTTCAAAACACTCATAGACACAATTTTAAACTGTTAAATTTTTATTAAATTTGGTTAAATTATCATTTTTTTTTAATCTGATAATTTTAATGCAAACCTAACTATTTAAGATCGTGTCTTACTACCATCGGTATTTTTTTAATACCACCTTAATTATATATCTCTGACGAGGACTCCTATCGATGGTGTACTGTCTGAGCCATTACCCAAAGGTGCTTTATATATATGTACGGGATATATATATATATAGGCCAAAGTGAAGAGTTGCCTTTCAACCAAGAATGAATAGTTTGGAGAAATATAACTTGAAGAGAAATAAACAAAATCATAAAATATATTGTGGTAAAAGATTTTAGTCAAAATCAAAGTAGCAAAGAATCTTTTCAATTTAGGTTGGGATAAGATTATCTGTACTTCAGACAGAAGTTGACAAATTTGAACATCACCCACATGAGAGAGAGAGAGAGAGAGAGAGAGAGAGAGAGAGAGAGAGAGAGAGAGAGAGAGAGAGAGAGAGAGAGAGAGAGAGGGGAAAACAATTAAAAAGTAAATAAAATTTAAAAAAAAGAAAAAGAAAAAGAAAAGTTATAGTAGTACTGGTATTGCTTACAGAAAGTTCAACGAAGCCAAAGATGAGCATGGTCCAGAAACTCCCGAGATAAGAATCCGAGAGATATCCACCAAAAAGGGCCAAGAGAAATATAGTCCCAACAAAGTTTGTGACTATGTTTGCCGACTTTGACAATGAGAAGTGCATCTCATTTATCACATACGTTATGAGGTTGTTCCCCACTGCTGCTATTGCCATTATCTCAAAGCATTGAAGCCCTACAATATTATATAATTTAATATCATATTTTGATTTTAATATTAATATTAACATTAATATTAATTCAAGCACCACAAACCACTAAGTAAACATGCTAACTAGCTATCCTATAGCTATAATTGAGTGTATCTATTTGTCACCCTATAGAGAGATCATATACAGATGATGATTTATGTTTACTAGTACTAAAACTTTTTTCTGAATTTCATAGTCAAACATATATATATATATATATATATATATAATGGTAAACCCACTTCAAGAAAATGATAAAGAATATGCTTGGAGATATCCATTAATGGAAAACATGATGGCTTGGCTTGGTTGAGAAAGAGCCAGTGGTATTAATACCGAAAATGGGGAGCTTTAATTAAGTGAAATAATTAAAAAGCAAAATGGACAAAACTTTGTTTATATTGCCGAAGAAGGCTACCATACTCATTGCTAGCAACTATATAATATACATACATATATATATACATGTTTCTTGGTGATTATATATTGGTTGAGAGAGATACCAAGTTTAAGAAAAAATAATATGAAGAATAAAAATGAAAAAAAAATGCCATATTTAATAGAGATAATCAAAATATGAATTTAATAGACTAATCTCTATATATACATATAAATATATATGTATGTATATTTATACATACCAAGAACAAAAGCAGCAGCTCTCATGCCACCATGGTTGTGAGGTTTGGAAGGTTTGCCTCTCCAATCAACAGTGTTGTCTTGAGCTGATCCCTGCATAATATTTTCATTCATCAACATATTTTCTCCTTTGTGGTACTCCATTATTGCCTCTTGTCTTCTTCCTTCCATTTTTTTGTAACTCTCTCTCTTTCTCTCTCTCTCTCTCACAACAACTTAGAGAGGTTAAAGTTGAAGTGAAATATGTGTGAACTTGTGGAGGCCGTTTCTTTTGTTGGCTAGGCTTTGGTCTTTGATAGTGGTGAATCAAAGGCGAGTTTTGTCCTAAATTTATAGGCCAAAGAAGCCAATCATACCCTTCTCCTCTCTCTCTCTCTCTCTTGGCTGCCGTCAGCTTCCAAGAAAAAATCAACTAATATTTAAATCAATTAATATTTAGGAGAATTCTTCGGTTTTAAACCCGTTTGATATGATAAAGATTATTTTTTTTACAGTTTTAATAGCTAAAGAAGATACCTATGGGTTTTTTTTTTTTTTTTTGATTTCTATAAGAAAAATTGTCTAATATTTAAAGTCCCTCTGGCAAAACAAAAAAGAAACAAAATAATAATAATATTTAAAAGCTCCTCAGCAAAAGTTTTTGCAAACCCCACACGCAATACAACCACGTGGACGACACTTCCGCCAAAGAAAGAGGGCCTAAGTTTGTCTGTCTTTGCTAATGCCGTAGCCTGTAGTTTGTGATCTCTTTCTCTCTACAGTTCTTGTTTTTTTTAATCACAGGCTTTTAATTTTAAATGCTATTTATTCTGGAAAAAGTAAAAATCTCGATTTGCTTTACCAAAACTGTTATAAAATGCATTGGTTTTTCATGTTTGAAAGTACAGTATTTGCGTGCCAACAACTTTTGATAGGCTTTTTGTGTGATCCATAGATTCTCTCTAATCTTCTTAATTCTTATATTATTCTTTACTTATTGTTTGATAAACCAGTTAAACTTGAAATAAAACTATAAAAAATAGTATTTTACGTTATAATAATTTTTTATTTTTATTTTTAAATGTAGTTGTTGTGCTTTATAACACTTTTGTTAGTTAGAATCAATTAATTTTGATAAACCAGTTAGAACTGAAAATTTTAGTGTAAAAACTATAAAATATGAGAGTTTTATACTGTAACAATTTTTTTTTCCACTATAGCTATTGAGCTTTATAACACTTTTGTTGGTTGGAACTAATTTGTTTCGGTTTCAACAGACTTGCCAAACGCTCTTTAAAGAAGTGTTTACAACTTCAATTCTAACCCATCAATTACAACTATAAATAATATAAAACTTTCAACACTTATAGTAAAAACCAAAAAAATTGCTGCATTATAAAGCTCTCACATACTACGGTTCTTAAAATTAAAACGTCAGTTACAACTAAAGTAAGCTAAGTTTTTTATGAAAAAAATTCTATGGTTGAGTATCGAGGCTTTGTAAGTAGGATTTTGCTTTAAATCATTAGATATTACAAGTTTGTGTTAGTTTTGTGTATCTTTTTACTAAACTGATGAAGATCCAGTACTCCGGAGAAAAATTAGTGTGTATATATAGTGAGAAGAGAGAGATAGGAATTAAAAAATGCACTGTCACAGTAGGTTTTGTTTCTCAGCCGTTGATTTATATCAAAAACTGTCTGCTTTGTATGTACTCTTTTTTTTTTTTTTTTCTAAATCGACGTTTATAATCATATTCAACGTCGAAACATGACTGTTAGTATATGATACTGTAAAAAGACTAAAACAATCAATGTAATATATTTTTCTTTTTTAAAAAAAAAAAAAGGAGAAGATGTAATATTTTTATTCCCGCATTGCATTTTCCGGATTCAGGACTTTGCCAGACACACACAAATTTATTATCAATTCAAACATATGTACCTTTTCCAGAGATGGATAACAGAGTGAGACCAACCTTGGTAGATCTGATATACAGATCTTAAGAATCTCCCCCAAAGGGTCTAATTATAGGATCTATATTTTGGTTCGCAACCTTTTTAGTGTTTTGATGATAAATGTTCTAAGGGACTTTTTTTGGTTGAATTTAAGGTGGAGGATTCAAAATCTTTATCTTTAGGTAAAGTTGAGTGTGATTTTTAAAAAGATTTTGGCGATAAACTTAGGTAAAAATTGTCATGCAGATAGACGCATTACAACCTTTTATTAAAGAAAGATGGTTCTATTACAGCTTTTTTTTTTTTTTGAGATGTATGAGAGAGTTCATTTTCTTTAAGGATGTATGAGAGAATAATTTTAAAGAGAGTAACTTTGAACTGCTGATACTTTGATAGCGTGGGTCAATATTATTGATATAGAATATGAATAGTAACACCCTAAGTTAAGCTTACTTTTTGTAAAAAATAATATATCCGAATACTAACTTAGAAAAATACTTTTATTGACCCCAGACTAGGCTCTTTTTATTTTTTTTTTAAATCAAGGACTAGGCCTTTAGATTGAGGAAATTATAGCAGAGCACTTATATAAATATATATATATATATATATGTGTGTGTGTGTGTACATGTATGTCAGGAACCCGCATCATACCTATATAAAATTCAAGAATTCGTTGATCACATGCATAATGTATGACAGAATCAGAATCGTGTGTGATAAAGGTGGTTTTAATTAATTTTTTTATTAAAAAATAATATATAATTTTTGTATATTAAAAAAATAATAAATTTTTATATATTATAATAAAAGGTAATAAGTCTTTTAAATATAAAACCTTATATGTTACAATATTTTAAATTAAAAAATTAATTTTAATTAACTTTATCAAATACTTAACAGTATATATGTCTCCAACATATCCAATATGCTGAAACAATCTGTCTCCCAATATTATATTGTGCTGTGTAGTACACTCATTAATTAAACAATAATCATATTTTCGTTCATCTATCATCTCATTCTAATTATTTAGCTACCTCCAAATATACAATTAACTAATTAAGCGCGTCAAAAAAGTTAAATATTTATAAATATATAAGGGATTCGGGCAGCAAGAGCGCCCCTAGGGCCGGCAATACGGGTTGCGACACGACGACACGACACGAATCCGACACGATTTTTTGCGGGTTAGTGTCGGAAAATTTGACCACGGGTCATTTTAGTGTCGACCCGAAACTGACCCGTCAAAAAACGGGTCGTGTTCGGGTCAACCCGTCTGACACGAAAATGACCCGTTTCTGACCCGTATTTAATTAATTAGCTTTTAAAAAATTAATATTATTTCATATATAATATAAGCTCTTAAAATATCAAACATTACCTCTCTTATTACTCATCTTCTTGTTGAAGTGGTATGAAACTCTTCTAATTTTATTTTTTTTTTAATATTTTATATATTAATGTGGGCGGGTTAGAGGCGGGTTGCAGGTCATAATCGGGTTACGGGTCAAAATCGGGTCACGGGTTATTATTTTTTGACACTATGCATAAGAAACGGGTTGACACGGGTCGGGTTAGTGTCAACCCGTGTCAAAACGGGTCGGGTTAGGGTTGAGAATTCTCAACCCGTTCGGGTCACGGGTCGGGTTAGTGTCGACCTAATTTTGTAAAAATTAACTCCAACCCGACACGAACCCGACCCGCGAACCCGTTTTGCCACCCCTAAGCGCCCCCCACCCTCTCTCTCTTTTTTTTTTTTTTTTCTATTTTCTCATAATTGATCATCTTAATCTCAAACTCTGACAAATCTTATTGACTTGATATTAATATCTGCAATGAGAATTTTGCTAGTTCTGTTGTCACATGACTCTTTACACTTCTATTAAAAATAAATTTACATATTACTAAAAAACCTTTTAATAAAATGACAAAAAAAGCAATTATTATTGACATAATTACATAATTAAATCTTTTTAATAAATAGAAATTAATGATATACTTTTTCATTCCACACATACCTATATATAAGAACAATACCTTAATTTTTACCGTTCAAAAACTATTCCAAAAAATTATATGAAGGTCTAGTCAATTGCCTATTAATTTGTTCTTTTTTTAATATTCAACAATCTCATTTTATTTGCTTTATGTATCGTAAATTAGAATAGTAATACTGATGAATTGACGATTTGTTGTGGTTAAATGATTTCAAATCAATATGAAACTAAACGATTTTATATTTTTTGTTAAATTAGTAGATATAATAATAAATAAATAGTTTTTTTTAAAATAATTATTAAATATAATTTTTTAATAAATTTTTGGTGAATATATATAATTTTTTATTAAAATTTTCTTTCTGTATGAAAAAGCTTCAACAAAAAAATAGAAAGAGATAGAGACATACAAATATTAAAATAAAGAAAAATGGTGGGTATGAAAAGAAAAATGAAGTAATAATGAGAATGGTACTTTTGGAACTATAGAAAGTGTAATAAGTAAATTTAGTTATTTCAAAATTTTAAGAAGTGTATTTAAAATGGGGTGTGTAGAGTTAAAAATAGGGTGTAAATAGAATCATCCTAAAAATTTACCTTTCTCCTGTTTACCATAATATTAGTAATTTCATAATTAACAATTAAATATATCCACTTAGCTCTTAATTTATAGGATTCATTTAATCAACATACATCCTTATTAAATTGTAGCTTCATGTTTAGGTTTATCTTTTCTTTGTGCAATTTTGTGTTTTTTTTTATCGTATTTTGTAGCTTCCAAAGCTAGATCAGAAATCTTAGTTGAGCAAAGATCAACAAAGACGAAGTTACATACAGACAAGAATGAGCGGCCTCCTCCGGTCCCCTAAACTTTTTAATTTTCTTTCAATATTGTTTATAATTTATAAAAATTATATTTCTCTCCTTAAAATTAAGTTTTGCCCTCCTAAAGTTCTATATTGATCTACTTCATTTAATTTTTTTGACAATATTAATATACACTCCGCCTCTACTAAATATTTTTTGTACTGTCCTTAACAAGGGCAATATATTCGTCATTGTATTAATAAAAAAGGTACATAAGTTAGATGTTAGGAACATTTAAAAGAGCCGGATTATTGGTTTCTTATTAAACTTGATATAATCTCCCTTATTGTATGCAACATGCAAGTCAACAAGAAAGAGTAGAAGAAAAAAAAATCCTCCTTGTTCTTTACTAAAAACAATAGTTTAACGCCCTTGAAATTACAATAATATAACTGTTATTATATTTATCATACTAATCTAAGTACTTGTATTGCATAAAATTCATTAATTTTTTTCCCTGAAAGTATTTACTTTTCCTAAAAAAAAAAAAAAGAGTGTGTATATAATATGACGGATCTGCCGACATTTTAAAAAATAAATTAATGAAAGAAAAAAAAAAAAAGGAGGATTGGGTAGGTGTAGACTATAGACTGACCGGTGCATTTAAATTATAATAAAGAAGATTCGTGATTATATTAAGGAAAGGTTTGGTTTTATCGCATAATCCATACTCTTTTTTTTCTTTTTTTTTCTGGGAGTGCATAATTCTAATTCTTGAATAAAATAATATAAGTCCTTTAAAGCTTATTTTAAGAGTGTTTGGCGTGGGGAAAAACACAGATCACAGGAACCCAAGGTCAAAAGTTGTCGGTTTCTGGAGTAAGTAGGGGGAAAAACATCATATTTTCATCCAATTTCGTTGACTACGATTTTATTTTATTATTTATCTATTTATCTGCTAATGAGTTCCTCCGAAAGTGGACTTTCTTAGCTCACAACTCAACTTCTATTAGGACCTATTTTCAGGGGTAAGTTTATTTATCATTACTAATAATAAAATGAATAAGAAGATTTTTTTTTTTTTTTGAAAAAGATGTTTTGCTTCTAAAGTGTGTTTACTTGTAAAATTTTAAGTTTTCAAAATTTTTTAAACACAAATTTTGGACTGTCAACAATGTTCAAATTGAGCTTGTGTGGAGCCTAGTCAATATTGACAACAACAGTTGGACCGTCGTGTAGTAGTGGGGTCAGGTAGACTGGCCAAGATTGGTGTTGGGATCGGATCAGCGAATAAGGACTGGCATTGGGTTTGGGCCTTTGAGCCATAACCAACATCAATGGTTGAACTTTTGGGTTGTGACTAATGTCGAGGTCGAGCTGATGTGTTAGTTTCAACATTAGGCTTAAACGATGGCTCATGACCGTCACTTTAATTAGATTATCGGGACAAAATCATCCTTGAAATTGAACAACTAGTCGGTGATCGGTGATAAGATTATACCATTAAGTCCAAACCAACACAAAGATTGGATTGCCTGGCTAGGCTAAGTGATGTTATTATACCGATCTATCGAGACCAGTGCTAGGATTGGACCACCTGGCTCAGAATGAGTGAAAAAAAGCTAACCTTAAATTAGTCATGATTTTGTTTTTTCTTTTAATTGAACAAAGCACAAAATTTCTTGTGTAGTGAGTCTATCAAGATTTTAACTAATAATTAGCACCTAATATTTAAATTCACACCCTTATAAAAGTACCTAAAATCACTAATGTTGGAGTGTAAAGTTTGAATTTGCCACTCTAGTTTAAAAAAATAATAATCATAAACATCAATAACCCTCCTTTTCATTTCTCTCTTTTTTTTTTCATAAAACTTTTCCTTTTCTAATTACATACATTTAATTATTATATATGCCCTGTAATTTGTCCAAGACAATTCTAGATGGCAAATGAAATTACCCAAATGGCAGTAGCAAATTGGTTGGTCGGTGGTGAAGTCAATGCTCCAATTACGTTCCATATCTCAAGAGGGGGCTTCCCTTGTATGCTTGCTTTGACCTTCAAGTACAAGGAAAGCTAGCTATTATTTCTTTTTTATTTTTAAATACAAAATATATAGATATATATATATATATTAATTTTCTTTTTGCTGGGTTTAAATACAAATATTCTAAAGTGGGAGACATGATAGAGACTGAACATTTGGATCCCAAGTGGATTCCATAAAAACAGATGGTATAATCCTATTTGCCCCAGAAATGGTGGGAGTTTCCAAAACCATCCAATTAATGATAGCCACGTATTTAGTTGTAGCGTGGCACCCCTTTTTTCCACGAAAACACAGGTCAAACCCTACGTATGTCAATCTCCCCTCGGACTCTTCCTTAGCTAAGCTGCTCGCCACATTTGATTATAGCACTCTACTCAAAAGACAGTTGTGGTGTTTGGTTCACCCGAGTTTGAAAAAAATCTATTAATTTTGTTGTAGTATTTTCTTTAATAAAATTTAATTTATTACAGTATTTTTAATTTAAATTGATAATTTAAAAAGACAATTCAAATATCACAAGTACTTGCTGCAACCCTAATTCGGTGACTAAAAAATTAAGATCTGTCTCAGTTTTTTTAACCAATTCAAAGAAGCTATATTATTTCACGTTAATAACATCATCTATGAAATCTATATCAAGAAACTTTTAGTCTCTAATAAAATACTTTTTGAATTTTAGGTCCCTAGGGTGTATTCCACTGTTAGCTTGGCTTGGTTGGTCTTTACTTCCAATTTCCTCTTCCATCTAAAATCAAACCAAACCGACCAAGAATGAACCAATGGAAGATCCATTTCTACTTTAAATAGTCAGTTTGAGCTTTCTGTAACGGGCCCTCATATTCAATATAGTGGAAGAAAATATCACAGTGCGACATGAAGGATTTTTAAAATTTTCTTATGAAGTTTAGAATCTTTAAACTCATGTTGGTGCATACAATAATTAGACTAAATCAACATACCTATCTGAAAATAAATTATGAAAGATTAAGCGTTTCCAATAATTAATCTTAAGCTCTAAACCAATAGAAATTTTCCTTGCTATTCTCTTTTGCAACTATCAGTAGTTATGGGCACATATCTAGAATACTTATTCACAGGTAGAAAACTTCTTCTAACTATAATTGCTCTAGAACTCTAAGGAATAAAGACGAGTGCTTATAAATTCTTTAATGTGTGCAAAAGCAGTTTAAGAAAATATAAAGTACTATAGATGCACAAGGAGCAACTTCAATTGGATTAGGGGTGTGTTTCGTTCATGGGTTCAGGCAGTTTGAACTCTTGTTAACTTAGTTAAACCAGTGTTTATTTTAAGAGGGGATTTTTGAACCTACTCAAAACCAAAAATTTAGAACTTACCCCCTCTCGCTTAAATTTATGAGGTTTGAACCTATTTGATATAGACAGACCATAGCGCCATTTCTTATTTACTTACAATTCTCAATGTTTTTAACCAAATTCCAGTTCAATTTTTTTCTTATCTGACTTTACAATTTTAGACCCGAAATTTGGATTGTAGTTTAAACTACATAAAGTTGTAATTTTTAGTTCAAACCAAAATGGTTCAGAGGCTTACAATTTGAATCGATAAACCATTACAGAAAAATATTGCAAAAATATTTTTAATTAAATAATTGCAATCTATTAATTATCTAATAATAAAAATATTTTTAATTAAATAATTGCAATCTATTAATTATCTAATTAAATATTTTATGATACCATTTATCCCATTAGGATTTGAATCAAACAAATTATCTTATTAGGATTCTATTTGTTATCTATTCCATCAATAATTAATCAATTCATAAACCAAAATAATAATCTCCTACTTGGATAATGACTAATATGATTTTACTTCAAATTCATTAGGATTTATCTTGGATAATGACTCTAATTTGATTTTACTTCAAATTACAATTAATTATTTTTCAAATCATGATAGTTAATTAATGCCACTAGGATTTATCTTGAATTAAAAATTATTTTCATACTTTGAATAATTAATTAATTTTTCGTAAATCTTTAGAAAATCGCACATGGCAACCTAGAGAGACATTGCTTGCGCTCTCTCCCTTCTCGAGATTAGGATGCATGCGCCACCTTCTTTTTGTGAGGTGGTTTGCACCCAACATACAATGGAATCCGAGACCATACAAATTTTGCTAATATTAATTAACCAAAAAATATATATATTTTGGATCTTTTTTTTTAAGGAATAAATTAGCTACCAAGAGGGATTCGATGACATGTATATAAAAGTGAAAATTATAACTTAAATTAATTAATGTAATCAGTTACTAAATTCTGTTGTTATTTAACTGAAAGCCAAAATTGAACTCTTAAATTATATATTGCATTATAAAAGCATAAAATTGCTTTTATCTATGACATTCTCAAAAAATACACGTAATCTACTTAAGGCTATTAAGTTTTGTGTTGCCTTTTTGACTATTTTAGATTGTAAAGAGTAAAGACCTTATTTATTCTTTATAAGTAGAAAATTATTTAGTAATTTACTTAACTAATAAGAGAGTTCTCTAATAATATTTTTCAAATTCTGAATAATGCTTTAAGAGGATATCATTGATTCATCGTCAAAGAGATGGTTTTTATATATGTGAATAATACAGTGTTAACATCATTATGACCTACATCTCCAACATGCCAACGTAATCGATTACATGAATAGGAATCTCGTCTTTTGACACATCAAAAGACATAATCTAAACATATATAATCACTCATTCACTCAAGATTAAGACTGCAACATAAATGATTATCAAAGTAAATTTAATTTGTTACTTAAATAGAATTATAAATGAATTTCGTCCTATCCAAATATTTATACTTAATTACCACATATCAAGGACTCTACTTGGAGAACTCACTTTAATAGTCAAGATAAGTATCTCCTTATAAAAATATACATACATTATTGTAACGCCCCTATATGGGGGTTAACAGTTTTTAATGAGATAAAATAAAAATAAATAATAAAAGTAAAACCTTAAAAATAAAATTTGCCCGGGACTTAAATGAAAACTCTCAACTCAAAAATAAAAATATAAACGATAAATAAACCACAGTTTTAATGTAGCACCTTAAATTTAATAATATAAACTGTTGTCATCATCATTTTAACCCTCAACACATTGTAATACAGTCACAGAAAGTAACAATTGATGCTTACATTATCATGAAGAACATTCTCAACGATTGAAGCAGTCCCAATGTAATATAGCTACATCATTTCCTCAACTATATTTCTCGTAGCCACCTCACACTTAGTGAGTCCTGAAAAGATATAAACAAAAGGGAATGAGCAACACTATGCTCAGTAGAGAAAGCCATTACTCACCTTTAGGTTTTTATCATTACCACATTAAAATCTACATGGTTAGTAAGTCACATCATATTCCAGATTATGAGGTTTATTATGATCACATCTTATGGATACCGTAGTTAATCATTACCAAGTGTCATAATTACACATTTATACAAATATTACCAATCATCATTGTTCCTAGGTATCCATGTTAAATTGAGTATCACTCAACTCATCGAAACCCAAATGGGCGCAGTTGATCACCCTATAAACATTCTAAGGGTGTTCCGGTGAGGGGACATCAAGCCCCGAGTCCTCACCAAATCAATTCCTGTACAGTGTGTTCTGGGACTTTCAACCCAAGGAAGCTTCATCACCTTCCCCCTATTTTACCTTTTAGGGTATTCATGCCCAAGGACGTAACCGTCGCCCTTTTCATGTCTCACAATTTCTCTATATTAAATCATTATTAATAGAGTTAATTTTCCTAACCATGCTTCTCAATTTATAACATGTGTCAATTCATTATGTTCCTCGCCGTACAATACAAGACGAGTCCATGTCATAGTTTCATATGTGATACACATATAATATCAGTTCAACATAGATATATATATATTGCGGCAAAACAATCAATTTTAATTCTATAAAAACCTCACAAAAGATGAGTAATAGAATCCCTACCTTTCAAGCTTATCAACAGTCTCTTAATCCTGGAATCAATTAACGTTAGCTCCATACTCCCTTGATCTTGAACTCCAAGCAAAACAGATCCAGTTGTATCTCGCTGTATCTACGAAGCATCCTCTGTAGTGCTCCTCGAGCGACTATGAATGGCTAGGAATGCTTCCTGAAGATCATACATTCTTGAAAACGTCATTCTGGACTCCGATACTGCTGTTTGAATCGCCTCGATTCGCGTGCAGTCGGTACCGGATGATTTTCATCGGAGTGGAATTTGCTCGAATGGAGGTCACCATTGCATCCAGAGCATCGAAACGAGTCAGGAGGCGGTCTCGGATCTTCGATCGGAGGTCCGGATCACAAAATCCCATTTTGGCCTTTGACCGGCGTTGACCACCGTTGACCGGCGGCGGTTGGCTCCGTTGAGGGCTGAGCTCGAGCCTACCCCCCCTAATTCGACCCTTCTGAGTCCAATGGCGGGGTCAATTTCACCCAATTCGACCTCTAACATAGCAAATCGAATACGAAATTCACGGCCACAACCGGCGGCTCCGATCTCCTATCTCCGGCGGAGATACCGTGAAATTGAGGTGGGGTAATTGTTCCCCGACCTCCTCTGAGTATTTCCCCTATGGTGGGGCAGCTCAACATTGCGTGGAACGGCGGCTCCACTAGCTCCACGGCGGTGCACGACGGAGATGCCGTTCTCCGTCCTCCAGCCATCATTTCGTGCAATTGAGGTATCGAATTTCTTCCTCTCGGTCCTCTGAAGATGTTTGTGCCTTCAATTTGGCACAAAACGGCCTAAAATGGCCAACCCAACCTCACCCACGGCGACGGTGGCGGGCGTCTTCGTTCTCCGACGAGGGGCGGCGGAATGGAGCAATTGACCGAGGGGTCTTGCTCGCCGTCGCCCTCTGATCATTTTGGCACCGGCGGTGTGCCACACCGCTGCCATATGCGGCGGCTCCGACGGCAGCTCCACGGCGGCGACGGGGCAGCTCCGGCGAAGCTGTTCCATCCAGAATTGAGCTGGGAAATTGGTACCATCTTGTTCCTCTCCTCACACTGAGTCCATAGACACCAAAATCACGTAAATTGGTGGTCGGACGGCAGAGAAACGACGTCGGGAAAATATGGGTTTCACCGCCACTTTGGGCGGCGCGTGAGCCCTCCTCCGGCGGTGTTTTGGGTGGCACGACACCTCGTTGGACTCAGCTCAACGAGAGCTTCCCACTGGTATGGGAGGTGTCGAAAAATAACGCCGGAATCTCAAACGAGATTTGAGGAGAAAGAGAGAAAATTCTAGAGAGAGAAAGAGGAGAGAGAAAGTCTCGAGTTTCTCTCAATTTTCTGATTTGATTTTTTTTTTTTTATATATATATATACTAAAAATTAATCTAATTACCTTAATACCCTTAGGGGAATAACGGGTGTCACAGCTCTACCCCCCTTAAAGAAATTTCGTCCTCGAAATTTCAATTCTAGTAATACTAGTAAAAATTATGATTCCACTATGATTCCAATTCTGAGTCTAAACCGTTAATGTTGTTTATCTTTCAAATTTAAGTTATCGTATCTCCACTTATTTACTTGCATAATAAATCTTACTCCTAAATCCCTCAATGAGAGTATTTCTGACAAGTTTCAACTTATAACACCGTATAATAGTCTAAGAATCTGATCAAGCATACATATTGACCATACCATGATTCCAGTCCTTCATTGTCCATGGACTGTGATTTACAATCACATTTAAGGAGATTGCCAGAGAAATTTTATATACTTCATCTTTAGGTTCCTTTCCCTTTTTGAGTAAGGAAAAGTCAAATATATTTGATTTCATACCTCAACTAATAAACTAAAACATAATCATAAAACATATATCACAAACACTTTTATTCAAAACCATACATTAAACTTATTCATAGAGATATTAAGCGGAATCTCTGGTTGCAAACATACCCGACATATTTTTCATTAAACAGCTATCCTCATGACACAAACATTCAACCCAAATAATATACTCATATTTCATATGGAATATCCCCATAACTGACTCTGGTACTTCCACATAATATTAACAGAATATTACACATTACAAACATAATACGGATACGTTTCGAGAGTACAAGGCACTCCGTATACCAGCTATCCATATCATGCATGCTTAGAGGATACAAAAACATCGATAAACAAAAGATCGGACCTTAAGAAGAATGCGTTTCGAGAGCATCAAGTACTCCGTATCCAGCCATCCCGGCATTAGGCTCAATGAATCTAAAAGATTTAACAACGACGTACCACAAGAAACACAGAATACAAGGCAAACGGTTATTCGTAACACACGAAATACGGACACACATGCCTATATGCCAAAGATAAAACAAAAAGATTACAGATGGATATTCAAATCAATTGGCCGCTCCCGGCTTTCCCTTTCCCATTCAAGCTTGGATGTTGCAGTGTCGGATTCTGGATGTATGATTTGCATTTTATCTATCAATTCCTCAGCTGTTGAAGCAGTGACAAAGATTTGTCTCTCCGATTCTGTAGTGATGTTTTCTTCCACAGCGTAATCTAGAAATTTCAAAAGACCGTCATAAAAACCCTTTACGTTCAGCAGTCCCAAAGGTTTGGAATAAAAGCCCAACAATTGCCCACAAGCAACTACGAATATTTCCTCAAGAGTACCTAGACCACCAGGTAATGCTATAAAAGCATCGAAATTATAGATTATTTCTTTAAAATTTCTAGGGATACTCCTGACTCCTTCTCCCTTACCTATGGCTTCCTTATAAAGGTTTCCTTCAACTGAAATATGAGGCCAAATTCTTACAACAGTAGCGTCGCTAGACCTAGCTGCTAGTGCCATATTTTCCATCATTTTTATACTACCACCCCCATAGATTATGTTAATCTTCTTGTGTGCTAGGACTTGCCCTAAGTGATTTGCAGCTTCTAAATAAGTTTTATCTTTTCCAAGGCTGGAACCACAAAAGACACAAACATTCTTTATTTTCTTCGTGGACTGGGAGGTAGACATATTTGGTTTATAGAAGTGGTTGCTTAATGTCTGCTCCACTTAGACTTCGGGTTCTACATGAGATTTTAAAGATGAGAAATATACAAAAAGGGCTAAAGAGATAGACGAGTAGGTAATGAAAAGGTAATCCAAAGATTTAAACAAAATCTTGTGCGGATAAGAAAGTAAGATAAGGTGATTGATAGTTTTCAGAAAATCTGATTCACTTTTTGAAAAAGATTAGACTCTAATTGTATAACTTTTTACAAATGAGAACAATTCGACAGAAGACCCTCATGACACAACTGTAGACTTTTTGACAAATATACACCAAGTCTAGAAATTTAATATAAACGACAAATACTGTAGAACTTTTGAAATTTGAGACACAATCTTGAAATATCTGGATAAGCTTTTCAAAATTCAAACATATTACTGTACCGTATGTGACGTGTCTGATAAGATAATATATTTTATTATATATATATATTTAAGAAAATCATAAATTAAATAAGATATTAACACTTACTGTATCAATCTAATAATCACAATTATTTCAAACACAAAAGCAAATATTCTGAGTAAAAGAAAAAAAACACAAACTGTTGAACATCAGCTAAAACTGCTTCAAATAAGCAAAGACTAAATAACCTTTATAGAGCGATGACTTATTCCCCATCCAGTTTTCTTATGGCTTGGCAAACAGGATCTAGAAATACCATATTCCTGAGGCGTTGTCTTTCTGTATAAAATTTAGGCCAGAGTTTAAAAATAGCTCCTTGAACATATCCACTAGGGTGACCGTGAAGAGGAGGATGGATGCTATCCAAGTTCTCCTTTGAAAGTCCATCCCTACAAAACCTTATTTTATCCTCTCTATTCGTAGACATATAACCAGGTGAAGTACATTTACCGTTACAATTTTGTCTTCCACATTTGTTACAAGTGACCACGATGACACGAGCTCTTCTTTTCATTGCACTACGACTGGTACCTGTTCCTGGTAAACCGACATCTTGACTAAAGTCACTCGGACGGATTTTCCCCTCTATCAACATTCTCACATCACAAGGGATGCCAAAACGCATAAGAATCCACAACCGAGTAATTCTAGCCTTGTATTTCTTTCTGAGAATCTTTTGGGAGAGTGATGGGAAATACTTTCTCAGGTGTTGGTACTTTGGGTCCATGATGAGATGAAAGAAGAGTAAATAGAAAGGAAAAATTAAGATAGTAAATTGCAGAATCCTAGAATTCCTTCTTCTTTTAGAAGAAAAGAAGAATTTTTAATGAAAAAGAAGAGGATTTGCGATTTAAAGAGAAAATAACAAATTAAGAGAGAAAAAGTGAACTCGAAGAAATAAGCTCATATGCACAGTAAACGTATTTGTAAACAATAATTAAACCACTGTATATGACACGTATAGAGACCACGTGGGAGAGACAGTGTGAATCAAACTGATTTAAGATTTGAACTAGGCCCAAATGTTCTTAGTTGAAAATGGTCAGGTTGTTTCGGGCCTTAACACATTTAGAACGAGTTAAATAACAAACATAAAATTGAAAACCAATTTGTATAAATCTTAAACCCAATTCAAAGTCCACTATAGATAAAGTTAACTATAAACAACAAATCTAATTTAACGACAACAAGGATCTTCCTGAATGATCCAGCAACTCAAATAATTTTGTTTTAATCAAAACCTTATTGAACAATGCATACACCCATATGTTATTCATAATACTTAACATCTATCAATGGATTCATCATCATTACTACCAAGGGTTTAGAATGTGACTAACCTTGAAATCAATACGATTTACGTCTTTCAACGTAGACCATATCAACGAACAAAGACACTTGATGTTACTACTTAAGAACATCTACAATCCCCACAATTCTACTCATACAATATATAATTTCCTTATATAACAAAACCTTAGGTAACCAAAAGATTCACTGATACACTTAAATACAATGTACGTAACGAAATATTCCAATTTTGAGATTCATGCATTCTAGACTTTACACAGTCTCAACAGACCAAAAGTCTAACATTTATCTCTCTCAAGATTCAATACCATGATTCCCAACTTATATCATATTCCTCAAATAAATAGAACTTTTAAGAAAAGTTATTGACACTTATGTGCTCCATCGAATCCACACATAATCATTACTTAGGTTTGAATCAATTACGAAAAATTTGGCATATCTATGCCAAACTTTAAAATCAATAAATCAAGCCTTATATTTCTTATTGTTTTTCACGAGACAAAAGGCTATTAAATCCTCGTATCTACACGAATTTCTCATCGTTTATACGAATTAGATATGCTTATAGATCCAAATATTATACGAATCTCTCATAAACAATCTACTTATAAACTCATTCCATATAATTATCATTCCCTCATAACTATTAATACTTTCCTTCTATGTAATTATTGTACTCATATAACCATTAGTATTTTCATTCTATGGCCTTTCCATGTTACATCCTTCTAGACTATATAAATCAATGTGAAGGTTCATTTTGATGATGACAATAAAAATTCAGCTTCAAAACCATCTCAAAAATATATTTTTTTTAAAGTGGTGCTACACTCCCTAGGTTAACCGAACCTAGGCTCTGATACCAAAAATTCTGTAACGCCCCTATATGGGGGTTAACAGTTTTTAATGAGATAAAATAAAAATAAATAATAAAAGTAAAACCTTAAAAATAAAATTTGCCCGGGACTTAAATGAAAACTCTCAACTCAAAAATAAAAATATAAACGATAAATAAACCACAGTTTTAATGTAGCACCTTAAATTTAATAATATAAACTGTTGTCATCATCATTTTAACCCTCAACACATTGTAATACAGTCACAGAAAGTAACAATTGATGCTTACATTATCATGAAGAACATTCTCAACGATTGAAGCAGTCCCAATGTAATATAGCTACATCATTTCCTCAACTATATTTCTCGTAGCCACCTCACACTTAGTGAGTCCTGAAAAGATATAAACAAAAGGGAATGAGCAACACTATGCTCAGTAGAGAAAGCCATTACTCACCTTTAGGTTTTTATCATTACCACATTAAAATCTGCATGGTTAGTAAGTCACATCATATTCCAGATTATGAGGTTTATTATGATCACATCTTATGGATACCGTAGTTAATCATTACCAAGTGTCATAATTACACATGTATACAAATATTACCAATCATCATTGTTCCTAGGTATCCATGTTAAATTGAGTATCACTCAACTCATCGAAACCCAAATGGGCGCAGTTGATCACCCTATAAACATTCCAAGGGTGTTCCGGTGAGGGGACATCAAGCCCCGAGTCCTCACCAAATCAATTCCTGTACAGTGTGTTCTGGGACTTTCAACCCAAGGAAGCGTCATCACCTTCCTCCTATTTTACCTTTTAGGGTATTCATGCCCAAGGACGTAACCGTCGCCCTTTTCATGTCTCACAATTTCTCTATATTAAATCATTATTAATAGAGTTAATTTTCCTAACCATGCTTCTCAATTTATAACATGTGTCAATTCATTATGTTCCTCGCCGTACAATACAAGACGAGTCCATGTCATAGTTTCATATGTGATACACATATAATATCAGTTCAACATAGATATATATATATATATTGCGGCAAAACAATCAATTTTAATTCTATAAAAACCTCACAAAAGATGAGTAATAGAATCCCTACCTTTCAAGCTTATCAACAGTCTCTTAATCCTGGAATCAATTAACGTTAGCTCCATACTCCCTTGATCTTGAACTCCAAGCAAAACAGATCCAGTTGTATCTCGCTGTATCTACGAAGCATCCTCTGTAGTGCTCCTCGAGCGACTATGAATGGCTAGGAATGCTTCCTGAAGATCATACATTCTTGAAAACGTCATTCTGGACTCCGATACTGCTGTTTGAATCGCCTCGATTCGCGTGCAGTCGGTACCGGATGATTTTCATCGGAGTAGAATTTGCTCGAATGGAGGTCACCATTGCATCCAGAGCATCGAAACGAGTCAAGAGGCGGTCTCGGATCTTCGATCGGAGGTCCGGATCACAAAATCCCATTTTGGCCTTTGACCGGCCGTTGACCGGCGTTGACCACCGTTGACCGGCGGCGGTTGGCTCCGTTGAGGGCTGAGCTCGAGCCTACCCCCCCTAATTTGACCCTTCTGAGTCCAATGGCGGGGTCAATTTCACCCAATTCGGCCTCCAACATAGCAAATCGAAGACGGAATTCACGGCCACAACCGGCGGCTCCGATCTCCTATCTCCGGCGGAGATACCGTGAAATTGAGGTGGGGGAATTGTTCCCCGACCTCCTCTGAGTATTTCCCCTATGGTGGGGCAGCTCAACATTGCGTGGAACGGCGGCTCCACTAGCTCCACGGCGGTGCACGACGGAGATGCCGTTCTCCGTCCTCCAGCCATCATTTCGTGCAATTGAGGTATCGAATTTCTTCCTCTCGGTCCTCTGAAGATGTTTGTGCCTTCAATTTGGCACAAAACGGCCTAAAATGGCCAACCCAACCTCACCCACGGCGACGGTGGCGGGCGTCTTCGTTCTCCGACGAGGGGCGGCGGAATGGAGCAATTGACCGAGGGGTCTTGCTCGCCGTCGCCCTCTGATCATTTTGGCACCGGCGGTGTGCCACACCGCTGCCATATGCGGCGGCTCCGACGGCAGCTCCACGGCGGCGACGGGGCAGCTCCGGCGAAGCTGTTCCATCCAGAATTGAGCTGGGAAATTGGTACCATCTTGTTCCTCTCCTCACACTGAGTCCATAGACACCAAAATCACGTAAATTGGTGGTCGGACGGCAGAGAAACGACGTCGGGAAAATATGGGTTTCACCGTCACTTTGGGCGGCGCGTGAGCCCTCCTCCGGCGGTGTTTTGGGTGGCACGACACCTCGTTGGACTCAGCTCAACGAGAGCTTCCCACTGGTATGGGAGGTGTCGAAAAATAACGCCGGAATCTCAAACGAGATTTGAGGAGAAAGAGAGAAAATTCTAGAGAGAGAAAGAGGAGAGAGAAAGTCTCGAGTTTCTCTCAATTTTCTGATTTGATTTTTTTTTTTTATATATATATATACTAAAAATTAATCTAATAACCTTAATACCCTTAGGGGAATAACGGGTGTCACAATTATATTCTTATAAAAACAAAGCAAACAACTTTATTTAATAATTACAAACTATTAATTTAGACTATCATCTTAAAGTTATATCTTCTTGCATAAAACACAAAACTTGTATAATTTAAGGTTTGATATTAATAGTCTTGGTACGTTTGTATACTTATTAAACTTTTACAATCAAACCCTTGATAGTAATATGGACATATAAATAAAATTAATATTTATTAGATATAAAAATGACTTAAACATGTAGCATGTACCTTGTTTTGAGGCACATATACTAATAAAGCATGCCGGTCAGATAAGTACTTACTCGTCAAAAATATATTGAACAAGTTCTTCAACGTTGATATACGATATTGAAATTTCAAAATTTTAAAAAGAAAACCTAGAAAACATTTTTAATCCTAGAGAACCAATACCACAAATCCAAGCACATTGCGCACCCTTGTTTAATTGAACCAACCACAAATCCATGATATTACTAAAAATAATTGAACATAAAATATTAACTTTCCCTAATAGCCCTCTAAAACCTAAAACCAAAATTGATCAAAACAAAAGATGGTGTGTTTAGTTTTGAACCTGTTAATGTTAGATTATGATGTACCAACAAATTGTTAGGGTCGATTTATGTGCAGGACAAGTAGTTTCTGAACAACCGTACTAATAGAATTACATTAAATTTTAAGACAATATACATCACATTTATCGCAAAAAAAAAAAAAAACCCTTTAGTCTAAGACAATGTATTTTTTGCAATGGAAACTCTTTTCACGTGAAGTGCTTTAAGGAACATGATAAATTTGTCCCAGAAAAACTAGTCTAGGACAACATATTTTTTACAACATGGAAACTGCTTTTTATGTAAAGTACTTTAAGGAACATGATAAAATTTAAAGGAAAGGTGGATATTATGTAAAATACGTCAACAACTTTCATAGGTGTAGCTACAAACCAGTCACAAAAATATGGCATTTCAGTCAAGGTTTTTCCTTTATGCAAAATATGCAGAATCTTTTTTTTTTTTATCTCTCTCTCCCCCTTTTTTTTCCAGGCAGGAGATTTTACTTTGGACCAAAATCCTTTTGTTGTCTAGTACTTCTAAAAAAAGAGGTACCTTATTACAAGACATGAAAAAATACACTACCAGTCAATCTCTGTTTTCAGCTGTTAGATCTATGTCGAAAAATATATGTTATACATAAATACTTTTTTAATTTTAATGTAATTTTGATTAAATCTCACTTTCACATGCGTGTCGTGTCGTGTGCTTTCAACATGGCCCAACCACAGAAAAACCGCTAAAAAGGTTCAATTATTTAGTGACTTTTTCATATAGATGAGTAATTTATACTGTAGAACTATTTCTACATAATAAGTTGGTGTCTTTTGTGTCATTCTCAGGAACGGCCCTATAGGGTAGTTTTGCAAATAGTAATCTTGATTACTTAAAAATGGTGGAAGTTGACCAAATACACATACATATATCCAATGTCAAAAAAATCACCAAAAAAATATAAAATTATGGTAATGAGAAATTATATATATTCAATGTTAATCTAGATCAGCTGGCTGATCTTTGATCGATGCTTTTGTGCGTGCATTTCGATGGACCAGAGTATTTCATGGGACTCAAAGCACTCCAAATGGTGGTCCTTTGCTTGTGGTTCTTGGCGCAAAATCAATTGTCACAAAGTGGGCTACAACCATTTTCTTTTGTCTTCGTGAGAGAGTTACTGGTAGAGTTCTTTGGGTGGGGTGTTGTCATAGTAGTGCATCTTATATGTGCTTATGACCACTTTGCTATATACATCTACATGTTATGAAGTAACTAGAATTAACTTTTAACTTTCACGGTTTTACCGTCAATGTAGTGTTATTAAAAAGTGTGTAGTTAGTACCCATTAGTTGACCATAGTTATTAACCTTTTAGCTTCTAGTAAAAGGTTGAACAAATTACACGAATGGGACTAGTTAAACTTCACTAGTAATTACCTTGGAAACGTAGTGGAGCCAAAAAAATAGTCAAGGGGCAGGGTGGGGCGGGGCGGGCCATGACTATTGACATAAGCCGGTAAATAAAAATAAGTATAGAATTTTGAAGAGGGAGGTACAATTTTAAGGGAATAAAACACAAGTTTTATAAAATTTTATATACAAACCACCTTATAAATATAATAGATATTGACCATAAAGTGATAGCCTTTACTTCGAAAGAATTTGACAAATAGGAGGTCTCACGTTCGAGTCTTATAAGAAGTGTCGTATTTTTAGACTATAAATTTAACGTTCAATAACCTTTGATGGGCTAAGGTGAAATGTTTCTTCTCTCAAAGCAAATGACTATGGCTCAATATGAACATTAACATGTATAAAAGTAGTTACGGTTGATTGCCGTTCTCTACATTTTTCGTTCAATGAAAAAGTTCAGAAGATAAAAGTGTCTATATACAGAAAATCTCATCCAGGTTTTGGATTATCAAATTCAAAGGACCTTCTAGAAAATCCAAGAGTGAGCAGGAGCATTAAGGTATGGCCGATCTTCGTATCTAGAAAACATTGTTTAACAAGTACCCCTCATATCTTTCACATACTAACGACACCATTTTCTATGGATTACAATCACTTGATGGTCTAACATCAGTATCACACTGTGTTCTAATAAGCGCAATATAATATACAGCTATTATACTATATTTAAGCCATAAATTAGGTCTTTTTTTCTTCTTCTGATATCTAATTGGCTCACCATGATAAATTTAATGGTGGGGTGATATAAGTTGTCCTTATACTTGTTTATAACGTGTAAAGCAAAAATGGACCAAAATTTTGTGTCATTAATTTGCCGACTTTTGTTGTGGTTTCCCTGTGCATGTATACATCAAGTCAACACATTAAAAAAAAGTCTGTAATAAGTTGGACTTGGACGCAATCTCATATGAAAAAAAGGGACAAATTTTGAACCAAGGAGCTACATTCAAAGCACCAAACTATCGTTTCAAAATGAAAACCCCCCATGTGGGAATAATATTTTTCCCGACAAGGTCAAAAGGTCTTTGGAAGAAGTTGGTACGTTGGCACACAATAAGTGTATATACATAATACATATACATATATATATATATATATGTTATATATAAATATGAGCTTTTTTCACGAGCACTATCTGATCCTTAAGGGGAGCCTCTTTTTCCACTCTATTCCCATTCTTTCCCTTCTTTTCCTATGAAGACTCAATTACAGGCAACCAACAATTTACACAGTGAGTGGTTATTTTTGGGAGATTTATATACGTACAAATATATATATATATATATATATATATATATAACTCAACTGTCAACAATAAAAGCAGGTGTCAAATTTCTACTAGGAAGCCCGTGACCACTAATTAATTTTGTCAAATAAGTAGGCTTAGATAACATAAAATACAGGTCAAATTAAGAGCAATGATGAATTATGAAATAATGGTCAGTATCATAAATACATACGTGTCAAAATTTATTAAGTTCGGTAAAAATAAAATGGCTTTTTTATCATCTATTTTTACCCTTTTGTGGATAATTTTCTATTAAGGTCAAAAGGGCTCGTAGAAATAGTAATATGAACTGGTTTTCATGTGAATTATTTTCCATACTAATAACTATAAGTGGGACCCTTTTACAAGAGATGCATATATTTCTAAAAGCTTATATCACAAACCAAAATGATAAATAGAAAGTTGAAATTAAGCTTTTAAGTCGTGGGTTTAAGAAACCTTCAATCTTTATCATCATCTTATCTCTTGAAAGAAAAATTTCCAAGAAACTCATCATTATAACCTCATATTTGTATTATTTTTATGTGAAATTTAGTTTAATCACATGGATTGTTCATGGCCGCGCTGACCAATATTAGCAAAGATTGATTGTTATATATGGGATTCATTAGACTTTTATCTTTGCGGCCACTTTTATACTTTTTTTTTTTCTACGTGCTTTTTTAGTAACAATATTGGCATGCTTTGACATAATTCTTTGTTCATTATTAATTATTATAAGGTCAATGGATTTATTTAGTATTATTATTATTATTTTATTTTATTTTTTTGCTTTTTCTTTGTCAGGTGAGACAATTCCACACGCTGGTAAGTATAGTGACCACTATATATACCATTTTTCAACACCATATATTTATTAATGGGAAGATTTCCTCATTTCTTGGCCTTTGCCGAGAGATCATATATCCATGTTACTGTTATAGTTTTTCACCACCACTTTGTATTGTTCTCTTTGTGTTGCCCACAATTGACTTTCAATCCAAGTAAAGAAATTGAGTGGAAATCATTCCAGTCTCCACATTGGAGATAAAGTATTTGACAATTGACAGATTTGTAACTGTACAGATTGTCGAACTCCTTAAAAGAAAAGCTAATTTGCAATTAGTGAAAATCTTTTACTTCATTTCTTTTCATTTATTTTTTTAAGGGAATTTTACTTCATTTATTGACATCTCTTTTCCCATATTTTACTACTTAGTTTAGGCTTACACCATGATAATATATGTTTTATTTTTCCCATTTTATGTTGGAAATTGTAAGCCTTTTTAGCTAATTAATTGTTTGTTCATTTTATAGAGCACCTTTTTAACTTTTTCCCTTTTTTTCCTTAAAGAAAGAGGAAGTTTAAGAATTCTTTTTATTTCTCTTCATATTTATTCAATTAAAAAAAATTTAAAAAATGTTGACCAAAATTTCATAGGCAAAGATTATAATAAGTGAGAAAATTTGTGGTAGAAAATTGTTTTTATTCCCCACCAGTATATGAAAAGTTGACCATTCGATAAAACGAATGGCTCAAGATGGCATCATTCATAGAAGCAAGAATGAATAACTTAATCGTATCTTCATTTTTTAAAAAAAGAAAGAAAGATGAGAAAACACTTGTGATCCTCGTGATGGAATCTAAACTTTCTAAAGAATTGGATTTTTATCTTAAAAAGCCAACCCGTTATATAGAGAGGTCCAATGTCTTCACAAGTTGGTATTTGTTGTTATATTTTAACAATACAATACCCGAATTTTTTTACACTTTATGTTATGTAGACTTTTTGGTTTGGTTTCGTTACAACCTCGACCTTGACATTTTCATAGGTGTCTCTATGTCCATTTCATTCATGTTGTTTATATCAGACATGCCAGATCTATTTTGATGTCTATCTTATACTAGTAGACTTGGCTTCGGAATGTAACGTCCTACCAATCCTAATCCTATTTCAGTCAATCTCGATCTCGCAACAAGGACTTGTAGAGCTATCTTCCAATGTTGTTTCCATTTGTCCTATTTGCCTCATCTTGATACTCGTAACATCATAAGGATATTACATTTTTTTTAGATTTATTCTCTCGATTAACTTATAGAAAAAGAGTTTTATCATATAGTATAATAAAAATTTTCACTATTAAAATTCAAATTCGGCGGGATGTTATTAATCGTAATTCAACAGAATACTGTTAGTAATATGGTAGACTACTATTGATGACTCGGAAGTCTACCTTTGGTGAGTAAAGATTGTCACTATTGTCCAAGTAGCCTAACAGATTACAGTTGAGTAATCTGGAAGCTTATCCGCTAATACCGAAAAAGGATTATCCACTGCCAGCACCAGTACCTGTAAACTAGATCGTATTAGCGCCTTTGTAAGGTGATACTAACTGCAATTAGAAACTTTTGGTGACGAAAATCAATTCAAGTGATCAAAAAGTGGAAAATCAATAGATTTGTTGTATCCCTGGATCTAACTGCTGGGTCATATTCTCTTCCAATCTTGTTTTCTATTCAATCAGTTCATAGTAGTTTAAAAGGGGTATATATATATCCCTGGCCTTGACTCATCTAGGGTTGGGCAAGCGATGGATGGTTTGTGTCAGCCATTAAGAAGATGCAAAAAAGGTCTTCACAAAATAATGCAATATTTTTTCCCTTTTAAGCTAATAGTTGGTGTCGATATAAAGAGATAATATAGTGTTTTTAGATATCAAAATTATATGTACTACATTAACAAAAGTATAAAAGTTTAACAAAATTTGATAAAAATTTAACAAAATTTGATAAAAATCCGACGGTTCAAAATTGTGGTTACAAATAGTTTTTTTTATAAATATTTATCTTATGTAAGCAAGTCGGAAAGCTTAAATCATTTCCTACAATAAGCAAACAGGAAACAAAATGCTTACTGTTGAGGGTGAGCTCGGCGCCACCGCCGAGGATTTCACTTCGATGGTCAGCTAACAAGCCCGGCAGAACTTCGGTAAGTTTGCTATCGGTCCCCCCGATGCGTCATACTTCTTTCCGAGATGCCTCTCAGGCATCCAAGGCTGCGCCCCAATAAGGCTGCCACCTCGGAATATATAGTAGCTCAGGTCGGCCCAACCTTATTCGCAAGCAGGCCGCTACTCGTCATTATAGGCTAACACAAGGCAAATAACTTGCCGTCCGATAGAGTCCAATCCGTTCGACGATGAGCGCGACACTTGTCACCTACTGCCTGACAAGCTTTGATGTGACACTCAAGTAGTGGGTAAAACCCACCTTGCACCTGATCCAAGTGGTGGTATATAAATAGGATGCATTTGTGGCATTCTAGAGAGAGACTTCTTGTTTACACCTAACTAGCTGCCGACCTCTGCCGAGCAAACCCTGCCTTGAACATCGGAGAGTCCTTGTCTGTTGACTAACCTTTCTATTTTCTCTGAAGCGTCCCTCCTCTTGCAGGTGTGTCCACCCGGGCAGAAGCGAATCCAAGGAGAGGTCAGACCGTGCGCAGCCGCACGCGGTGTTGGTCCGACGCCGGATCACGGTAGGCATCAACACTTACTTTAGTTTCAAAATGTACTTTTGAAGTCCCAATTAGGACATAAAAGTTGATTGCAAGGATGGTTGAGGAAGACATCATCTTATCCCATTTGAGAATGGACGATTGTGTTTTGTCAAAAGACATCAAATTCAACTCCAAATCATTCTGAATAATGAAAAGTAAGACATAAGCGCATTACTAATGTGCAATCATCCTTTAAGGCTCATTCTAAGAGGCTAGAGCAATTTCCGAACACCAATGAGAAGAATGTATAAAACACAATGAAGACCCATGTCTATAAAGTCAAAGAAGGAACATTCTTGTTAAAAGATTATTTAATTTCTCTTTTTTCATTTTGTCAAAGCATATGTGTTTTTTTTTTTTTTCCCTTCTTCTTTTCTTAATGAGACATGTCTTGAACATGTCTAGGTGTTGGGGCTAGACCTAGACCCTTCTTGCAAAACCTCCAATACGACTACATTTTTATGATTATGCAGTCTCAATTTTCATCAATATGTCGCTGAATATTGATGGATTGGCCCCCTTGTGCATCATAATTGTTTAGTTGAGTTAGTGAACCAAACGACTGTCCACCCACTTTTGTGTTGGGACAGAGAATGTAATGATATAATTAGATGATAATGGTGTTTTGAGCTCAATTGTAAAGCATCTTGAGGAGACTTTTATTTTATTTATTCTTTTTTTTTTTTCCGGGAGGAAGCTTAAATAGGTTATTGTGCTAGGTTTATAGACATGTTACAGGACTTTGACCTCATGTTTTTCTTTTCAACAGGAAAACACATAAAAAGAAAGTGTCATACTCTAGCAAGTCAGGGCTTGGTGGGGAAATGCTTTAGGGAATTTGTAGCAAAAGGCCTCTTGTTTGGAAAGTGAAAAGTAAAACAAATGACCCTTTTCAAAATAATGTCAAAAAAGAGCTAGTTTTTCAACAAGAGAGAATGTTAGAGTTGCCCCAGCCGACGGTGTCGGCACCAGGGGGTTGAGAAGGGTTTGTCGTTCTCAACTACGCTCATCTCTTGGTGTGAAGATACTGGAGCTTTGACATACATCAGGAGGAGCTTTTGACACCAAACCAGTGGATAGTCCTACAGCCTGGCCTTTATTACTGTGCACGGAGTTTTGGCCACTCGTAGAGCTCATGTTGAGTCCGGCCTCGTAGCAGGTTGCTTATGTATGCAAATATTTGAAAAAATCAGTAGATGTGTTGTTTGCGCAGCAAAAAAGAAAATTGAAAGATAGGAATGGGGATCTCTTTTAATAGTAGGAACACACAAGTAACATTGATTTGAAAGAGAAAAGCAAGGAGAAAAAGTAGATTTCGTGTGCAATATTTACACTTGAACCATTGCCAATGACTGTATTATAACCCTTACAACTTTTGATTAAGAGAAAGGTAGGACAAATTAAAAGTGACATGACAAAAAGATGTCAAAATGGACCGGGCCTAGTGAGTTAGTACGGACACGGCACCCCAGTATGTTTATTAAATAGGTTAGGTAACACGACTTTTGGACACAACATGTTAGGAGCACGACACAATAATGACACAACATTATTGCTCTTTTATTAAATATTCTTAACGATTTTTTTATAAAAATTATAGTATAGTATTTTTTCTGAACAACATATTATTTCATTTGAATTTTCTATATTTTATTTCATTATAAGTTAAAATTTTAATTGTGCCCGATATTTATATTTCTTATTTACTTATAATTTTAATATTGGGCACAATTAAAGCACGAATTTGTTAAGCGTACGACACGAATATAATAGGCAGTGGGCTGAGCTTAATGCGATAAATAAAAAACAAGGTCGATTTGATAAATACCACTTCTGTAGTACCACTTTTGATTCTCACCATTTCTATGAAAAAAATTTGAAACATACAACTTTTAGGAAATAGAAAGAGAGAGACACAGGGAGAGAGAGAGGAGTGCGTGAAACATAAAGTAAGGGAAAAGAGAGAGGAAAGGTTGGGTGGTGAGATTTTTTGTAGAGATAATTTAGATATATTATATGTCAAAAGTGGTATGAACCAAAAGTTTAAAAGAAAAGTGGTACAAAATATTAGTAATATTAAAGAAGTAGTATGGGACCTAATTTCTCTAAAAAATAAGCACAGTCCAGCAGAACACGATAAATAAAGAGAAAATTATATGTTATACCACACTTTTGAAAGTTGTATTTATTCATTCCACACTTAAAAAAGTCCATGCCATATTATCATTCATATTAGATGTTAAGTTATACCATAAATAAACATGTGTAACATCTAAAAAAAAAATACTCTTAAAAAATAACCTTTATAAAAATTTTTCATAAATAAATGATCTGACCCAAGCATAACAGAAAGCACATTTGGGCCAATTTTTATGGGCCGGGCCAAAACGCTTGACATGTTGATGAGAAAGGCACCATCTGTCCAACTTCAATTAAAGGTTTAGAGGCAGTGGCATGGTGATGGCTGTCAATTCATCAAAGAATTATCTTTACAGAGAGAAGAAACTCAATAACTGAACCAAGATTCTAGAGTAAGCTTATGTTAGATTATCTACGAGAGGAACAACATAAAAATTAGATTTTTTTCTTTTTTTCTTTTTTTTTTTTTTTTTGGCATACAACCAAGACAGACAAGACCAGGCTTTACGACTAGATCGAGCAGACGGCGCTAATCGGATGACCAAACCTAACAAGAAAGCTAGACTGGCATGCAGCATGAGATGATCTGGTCTACACCAGTGTGATATTGAAGTAAAAACTACACCACTTGAGACATTTACAAGAGTGGAATAAATATATGGGAAAAAGGGTGAATTCCATTAATTTTGAAGTAAAAATTTCACTACGTGAGACATCTACAAGAGTGGAATTAATATATTTTACGAATATCACAAGTACACTGTACTTATTATAATGATTGTCATGTTTTATGTTGCACGATTACAAAGTAAATATTGTGATCATATTAATTTTTTCTATTCGTATAATTTTCTAATTTTGTTGCGATATAAGATTATATTACATGAATCATGTAATGTGTTCCCATTACATGTGGCATATGACCTCTAATGTACCATTTCAATATTATTGCATTTACACGTTCAATTACATCAAAGAAACTTTTTTTTTTTTAATTTAGAATTTTTTACCTTTTTTATACCATGTATTTTAGGTTTATTCAAATACCATACTTTTAGTTTTAGATCTCATCGATACCTTCAAATTATATTTAATATACAAATTACATGAATCATGTAACGTGTTCCCATTACATGTGGCATATGACCTGCAATGTACCATTTCAAGATTATTGCATTTACACGTTCAATTACTTCACATAAACTTTTTTTTTTAATGCAGGGTTATTTACCTTTTTATACCATGTATTTTAAGTTTATTCAAACACCATACCTTCAGTTTTGGATCTCATCGATATCTTGGGATTATTTTTAATACATAAATTTATACTTTTTTCTGATCAATATTCAAAATTGATCTAAAAAAATTGCCCAAATCCCCTCAAATTGAAAAATAAGAGAACTTAACAAATTTATTTAAAAAAAAAAACTTTATACTAAGGTTTCCCTTATAAAATGGTATAAAATACCCTTAAAAATAGATGTTTAATGTGTTTTTGTCTTTGATTTATTTTTCTTTTTGGAAAGTTTTAATTTTTCTCTATTTTTCTTAAGAATAATTTAGTCATTTTAAAGATTAAAATCAGCTATTAACTAAACTAAAATATAAATTTATGTATTAAATCTAATCTAAAGGTATATATTTGATGAGATTAAAAAACAAAGGTATAAGTTTTGTGATAAGTTAGTTTTAGGCTAATTAATTAGATAATTCTCACTTAATATTTTTGTTAGTTTTGAGTAATTTATTAAAATTTGATAGGGTTTTATGTTCTTTTGTAGGTTTTGAGGAAAAATGATGCATGATAGCAAAGTATGAGGCAAAACAGACCGAAAATAAACAAAAGTGGAATCGAGGACAAAATGGAGGCTAGACGCCAGCTTTTGGGCGCCTAGGCGCTCTTGAAGATGAATTTTTATGCAAAGAGACCCGAGAGCATAGAGCCTAGGCATCATATTTGGGCGCCTAGGCGCCGTCATGTGAAAAGAGGCTAACCAATAGTAGCGCCTAGGCGCTACTTTGAAGCCTAGGCGCCGTATTCATGAAGCATAGGCTCCAAGTTCAGAGGGCAAGTATAGCGCCTAGGCGCTACAATCTTCGCGCCTAGTCGTCGTAATGAAGCCTAGGCGCCATTACGATCTCAATTCAAATTTTAGTGTAATTTCATTCTAAAATTGCCCTTTAAAACCCTAGCCTATAAATAGAACATTATGAGGGGTTGAAACACGAATTTTGACAAAGAAAAACTACAGACAAGATAGAAGAACTCATTGTTTTGGAGAAGAAGAACGGTGCAACCCAGAGACGAAAATCATCTTCGCATCCAAACACAGTTCTTTTCCTTCACTCATCATGTTTAAGATATTATTTAGGATTGTTTTTAGTTTCATTAGGAATTAATTTTCTCTATTCTAGGGCTACGATGTAGCCGGATTATGAATGTTCACTTTTGTTTAATTTAAATCAATTCGATGTTTATTCATTATCTATGCTGAGTATTTAATCTAATCTTAATGCTTGTAAAAGTTTGCGCACCTTTTGCATGATTTGTGATTTAATTTGAGGCTTAAAAGCGATAATTAAATTAGACCATGATTGAATGCCATGAGATCATCATAGGATAGAGATATCTATGAGACTTGTGTAACATTATAAATTTCTTGTTCTTAATGAATCTTGGTAAGTTTAGAGTTTCCACAGAGATGTAGGAAATTTGCTAACTAGGATAAATTATTAATGCTTGAGAAAGATTAATGACTACCTAAGAGAACTTCGTTATCGGCATAGGAGAAAACATCAGTTGATTAATTTAGATAATTTGAATAGGATTAATTTAGGTGAAATCGGATGCCCTAGTCTTTTATTGTTTAGATTTTTATTTATATTTTTTTGTTTTGTTATTTTTTTATTTTATATTTGATTGTTCAAATAATTTTAGAGTTAACCAATTTTGGTACTTAGCTAGATTAACGCAATCCTCGTGGGAACGATACTTTACTCACTCTTTATTACTTGTCTACGATTTTGTGCACTTGCAGATTTTCCACAACAAGTTTTCGGCGCCGTTGCCGGGGATTGTTGTTTAATTTAGTTAATATCGGTACCAATTAGCTCTAGAATTACTTTGAATTTTTTTTATTTGTTTTATTTCGTTTTTATTTGTTCTAATTTTTTTCTTTAAGTTATTTGTTTCCCAAGGAACTTCATGATGTTGCATCGGAATATCCTTGCAAGTTTTGTCCAACAACATATGGAACCATTTTATGCGGCTTGGGAGCGATTTAAAGATATGCTTGAGCGGTATCCACATCACAACTTGCCAAAGTGGGCACTTCTCCAAATTTTTATTGAAGGATTTCATTTTGAAGCTAGATATTGGGTGGAAAAAGGCGTAATTTCTGACGGTCATTCTTTCTTTTCAAGAACTGTTGATGAAGCTTACTACTTATTGGAGGAAATGGCAGCCTTTAATCATCATTGGCATTTGAATTCTTCAATGCATAATTCTTGTTGGGAGAGGCACCAAAATCTTTCATGGAATATCCATCCCAACATGATGGAATGGTCATGTAGCCAATATCAAGAAGAGAATATAGCTTTGGAAGTTGCTTTAGACAGTCTAAAGGCCACTCTTGAAGGAAGTCATGAAATCTCCAACTCCAGGCGATATCTTGATGAACAAATCCGTTTAAAGAGCATAATTTTAGAGAGTCATCTAGAGGAGGAAATTACTACGTCAAATCATTGTGGTGACCATAAAATGATAAAGGATGTGGTTTTTTTTTATGATGATTGTGCAAAACCTCAGGAATTTGAGCCTCTAGAGGAAATAGAACCTCAAGATGAAGAACAAGAACCCTTTGAAGTTGTCTTAGCTCAACCATTTGCTGAGTTGGGATCTTGCTCAATCAACAACGATGTACACTTGCTAAATCAAGAGGAGTCTATCCAAAACTTTGACTTTTATGAAGACCAAATCACAAGCATGCTAATGGATGGCCAAAAGGAAAAGGAAGAGCAAATAGAAGGGTCATTAGAGGAATTCCTATATGAGGAGAAGCCACGAGGGTCGTTGGAGGATATAGAAGCGCATGAGACTGTTGATTTGAGCTCATCAATGGTTCCAACATATAGATCACCAACTAATTCATGTTGGCCATGGACATCACAACCATCACATCTCACCATGTTCAAGCTCGAGCCAATAATGAAGTTCCCATCAAAAGCACATCATTTAAAGATGTTTGTTGTTGGTGCAACGTGCAAATCACTTATAAATCATGCCAAGCTTGAGGGCATCTATAACCAAGACCCATATGTGGTGCCATTTGACACTAACTATGGGCGAAAGCCGCTCTTTGACAAGCGCTTCTTTGAGAGTCAGGTTGATGACTATAAAACAAGCGCTTCTTGGGAGGCAACCCAAGCTCTCTCTATTCTTTTCAATTTTAGTTTTCATCATATTATTTAGTTTGTTAGTTGTTTCCTTTAGTTTTAGTCTTTTTTGCTACTTAATCATGATGTAAGTCTTATTTGTGGTGATTCCAGGTTTTCAGGGGACATCAAGGTGCTCAGCTTGCTAAAAAAAAATAAAAAAAAAACTGAAACTATATCGGCAACCTGGCACAAATGATGAACCACATGGCCATGCATCTGAACATGAACTTGGATAATTTTCCCACAGTCTCTGCTTTCAATGAAGATAATGAAGAGAATGAGAATGAGGAGGAATAGGCTGCCGCAACCTTCAGTTTAGGGAGTGTTCTTTCCTTTCTTATTTTTGTTTTCTTTTTACATTGAGGACAATATATTGTTCAAGTTTGGGGGTGGTGTGTTGCTTTATGTTTTTTTTTTTTTTTGTGTCAATTAGTCATTATGGTTTAATTAGGTTTTAGTTTAGGTTTTATTTTTTTTTTCTTTGCATTTGATAGTAATTATGATAGGAAAGTTGTGTCGTTTGAGCACTGTTTAACTTGAATCATAGGAGGCCAATGATAAGACGATGGTTGAAATTGAATATGGCTTTTAGGGGATAATAATTATTGTTGGTCTATCCTTGTTTTTCTTGTGATTTGTTTGCCATGCTGTGATTCTTTGAGCACTTTGAGCATTCACGCCTTGATCACCTAAATATTCTACACTTAGAGGACTTTTATGTTGATTAAGTGATTTTTTTTAATCTCAAATAAACGCTAGAACCTATTTGATAACCACTCGAGGCGAAATTCTAGGCTACACATCATTAAGGACATGATTTAGGCTATTTTTGGACCGTTTGAGCCTTTCAAGCCTACCATTGACATCATTTAATCACTAGTTACCTCGTTGAGCCTTATTAACCATTTTCTTTGTTACCTACATAATCAACCTAGCCTTTGAATAATTTTACCCTACTTAGTCCCTCACTCATAAGCATGATTAGTTTGTCCAGGAAATTATTTGAAGGTAGTAGGCATTATGGGAGGATGGGTGGAGTTTTGAAGAACTTATTGAGGAAATATGTTTTCCTATCATTCATTCATGGTGGAGTTTTGAGTATTGTTTTCAAGGGATTATATATACATGTTTATTCATTGTCCGAAAAAAAAAAAAAACAAAAGAAAACAAAAAAAAAAAGAAAAGCAAAACAAAAAAAAAGAAAAAAAAAAGAAGAAAAGAAAAAGAAAAAGAAAAAAATTATACACACGTCAAATAAATGTGAATGACAAAGGGAGTGCAACATAAGTTTGGGGGTGTACTTAAAAAAAAAATAATGTTCTCATGAGGTCTTGAGACAAATTGTGTATTTATGGGTAAATTTTGAGCCATATTATATCTTTTATCTCACCTATTTACCTTAGCCACACATTACAAGCCGAATAAAGTCCTAATGATCTTTGATATTGCAATAGTCTACATTAGTGGAGAGTGGGTTTGAAAAATAGGCCTATGGAGTTCATAAATTTCACTAATCTAGAGATCTTTCAGAATAAGCTTGTTGACATAAACTAATCCGAGTGTAGGTACATAAGTGCTACAGGCATCACACACACACACTCAAGGAATTATGAGTATGGTAAACTTGAGATTTAAATTGATTTTTTTTACATGATCACAGTGGTTAGAGTTTCCTTTAAGTCATATACTTTATGCAATCTTTGAGGCCAAGTATGATGAAAAATTAAATTGATGCCCAAACTATGTCATGTGTTAGTGTCAGTCCCGTCTTTTTGTCTTCTTCTTTGTTTTTTTTTTTTTCGTTTGTGTCTTTTGCTCGAGAACTAGCAAAATCTTAAGTTTGGGGGTATTTGATAAGTTAGTTTTAGGCTAATTAATTAGATAATTCTCACTTAATATTTTTGTTAGTTTTGAGCAATTTATTAAAATTTGATAGGGTTTTATGTTCTTTTGTAGGTTTTGAGGAAAAATGATGCATGATAGCAAAGTATGAGGCAAAACAGACCGAAAATAAACAAAAGTAGACTCGAGGACAAAATGGAGGCTAGACGCCAGCTTTTGGGCGCTTAGGCGCTCTTGAAGATGAATTTTTATGCAAAGAGACCCGAGAGCATAGAGCCTAAGCGTCATATTTGGGCGCCTCATGTGAAAAGAGGTTGACCAGCAGCAGCGCCTAGGCGCTACAATCCGGGGGCCTAGGCGCCAATTCAAAAAATGATACGCGGGCAAGTATAGCGCCTAGGCGCTACAATCTTCACGCCTAGGCGCCATAATGAAGCCTAGGCGCCAGAAAATCGAGCCTAGGCGCCATTACGATCTCAATTCAAATTTTAGTATAATTTTATTCTAAAATTGGCCTTTAAAACCCTAGCCTATAAATAGAACATTATGAGGGGTTGAAACACGAATTTTGACAAAGAAAAACTACAGACAAGAGAGAAGAACTCATTGCTTTGGAGAAGAAGAACGGTGCAACCCAGAGACGAAAATCATCTTCGCATCCAAACACAGTTCTTTTCCTTCACTCATCATGTTTAAGATATTATTTAAGATTGTTTTTAGTTTCATTATAAACTAATTTTCTCTATTATAGGGCTATGATGTAGCCGGATTATGAATGTTCACTTTTGTTTAATTTAATTCAATTCGATGTTTATTCATTATCTATCCTGAGTATTTAATCTAATCTTAATGCTTGTAAAAGTTTGCGCACCTTTTGCATGATTTGTGATTTAATTTGAGGCTGAGAAGCGATAATTAAATTAGACCATGATTGAATGCCATGAGATCATCATAGGATAGAGATATCTATGAGACTTGTGTAACACTATGAATTTCTTGTTCTTAATGAATCTTGGTAAGTTTAGAGTTTCCACAGAGATGTAAGAAATTTACTAACTAGGATAAATTATTAATGCTTGAGAAAGATTAATGATTACCTAAGAGAACTTCGTTATCGGCATAGGAGTAAACATCAGTTGATTAATTTAGATAATTTGAATAGGATTAATTTAGGTGAAATCGGATGCCCTAGTCTTTTATTGTTTAGATTTTCATTTATATTTTTTTGTTTTTTTATTTTTCTATTTTATATTTGATTGTTCAAATAATTTTAGAGTTAACCAATTTTGGTACTTAGCTCGATTAACGCAATTCTCGTGGGAACGATACTTTACTTACTCTTTATTACTTGTCTACGATTCTGTGCACTTGCAGATTTTCCACAACATTTTGAATAAACTTAAAATAGAAGATATAAAAAGATAAATAATCTTTTAATTTATCATATGAGTTTGACAGAAATTGAGTATTATTATGACTTTTAATTTAGACAAAATGTGACACACAGAAGAAAAAAAATCCTTTTTAAAACACACGATAAGAAAATCCAAGTACTTCATGAACCTTGGGACACCAAGTCTGTTCTTGAATTCAATGAACAAAATCTACACACTTTATAATTCTCATACAAATTTTATAAATTGAATCCCTTCCATTCAAATATTAAAGTCGTGTCCCATGAAATCAGTAATATGAAGCCTGTAAAATTTCTGGATCAAATTTCTTCCCTTCTTTTTAAATGTGAATTCAAACCTAAAATCAGCCTAGTACCTTAAATTTCAAGTGCATCACACACGGTTCCCAGGCCTCTCTGAGAGAAACGGAGAGACTAAAGGTGGCAATAAACGTGTTCGTGCCGTGTTCGTATTGGCACGTTTATCGCACAACACGTTTAGCCCGAACACGAACACGACACGATTAATAAACGTGCCAGAAATGCAAACACAAACACGACACACCTATAGTACACGTAACACGGCATGACACGATTAACACGATTATTAAACGTGTTGTGACGGGTTGACACGATAACAACACACATATGACATGTTTATGACCCAATTAACTAAAAATTAAAAAACAATAAAAATAAATAAATAAATAAAGTCAATAAAGAAAATTAACAAAAACACAATATCTAATTAATACTAACCTACTACAAATATTTTAAATATTTTTATTTTTAAGTTTAAATGTGTTATAAATGGGCGGGTCGTGTCGTGCCGTGTCAATACGTTTACAGCTCGTTTAATTAGGCGTGTTTAGCGTGTTAGCACGAATCCAACCCGTTTATTATTGTGTTATTCGTACCCACCTATTTATCTCACAATTAATAAACGTACGGTCTAAACCCTTTTATCTCGTGTCGTTTTCGTATCGTGTCATCGTGTCGTGTCCAAAATTGCCGGCCCTACGAGAGACTCATACCAAACAGTAATAAAAATATTAAGCAGCCACAACCCACGATTAATAATGATAAAAAAAAATTGAAAACAATAATTGTAATTCCTTCAAGATGGAAAAATATATGATGTTACAGCCTACAAAACTTGTCGAACTTGCATTGCAGCAGCTTGATTTTACCCAGCTCTTTCCACTCGTTCATCTTGTGTCAAGTCCTAAGATTCCTAGCAAGCACAATTAGCTTGTTAAGTAGTCATAGATTTCCTAAAGTATCTAGACTGTTTTGTTTAAAAAGGTGATGTAGAGCTCAAGCATTGAACAATTAGGCTCATGGTAAGTTCATAACCCAATTCTAGGGTCTACTCAATTTTAGTACAAAGTTGCAGGATGGACTTCAAAATTTATGAACCAAAATTTGTCTCATCACCTAGAAAGAACCCATTTTTTTGGCAGCACCCACCCAAATATTTATTGTACCTATCAGTTGTAAAAAGAAAGTTGCATCTTCCGGAAAAAGATCGAAGAGAAAGAAAAAGCAATTTGCAAAATTCGTGAAAGGGTATGACGAGCAAAACCTAAAATGGTACAACACAGCACATTAAAAGAAACGTCCTTGGCAAAAAGAAAGCACATTTGAAGAGTGACCAGATTGGAGGAGTTTCACGATTAGGGATTGGAATTTGGGAATGAGAGGGAAAAAATTAAAAAGGTTATTTACCTTCTAATGCCTAGTATTTTATATTTATTCAAACAATATACCTTTAGTTTTTAATCTCATCAAATTGATATCTTCATATTAGATTTAATACACAAATTTATACCTTTGTCCAATCAATATTCAATTTTAATCCAAAAAATTACGCAAAATACCCTCAAATTAAAAAGAAGATAACTTTAAAAACTTAAAAAAAAATTTATACTAAGGCTTTTGTTGAAAACGCGGTGCGCAGCGGAAATTTTTAAAATTTTTCATCAGAGTAATTTTTAAAACACAAGTTTGACATGCTATATGTATAAATTAAACAGATCTTACTAACCTTTGTATGCTGAAGAACCTCCGCAACCTGTGTAGAGAAGTAACGTTCCAGAAGAGCCTCAACCAACTGGTCTTCTTTGCTATTCTCTATCCACAACCGGAGTGAGTGAGGGCTCACACATACAGCTCTTCCACCGGTGACTCTCCTTCCAACCAATAGAGAGAACTCAAAGCTAGTATTCATGATTTGTGAACAAAAGCTCTCATGGAGTTTTCAGATGCTCACTAGAAGAGTACCACTCTTAATCTCTCAATTGATCTGAGTATATCATAAGACTCACTCCCTTTTTATAGTTGTTGGTCCTGGGGTTAGTCCTTATCAGATTAGGTCTCAAAAACTCAAAACAGAATCAAGTACGGATCAATATCTGATAAGATCCGCGTGAAAACGCGTAATCTTATCTCTCGTTGATCAGCAGGCCGAACAGGCCCCATCGACAGGCTGAACTCTGGAGAAAAAATCTCCGCGAATCTTTTATTTTTCACCCGAGATTCTAAAGGATAAAGTCTTAGTTTTGATTCAAATAACCCAATAAAGAAGTTATCTTATCAAAACAAACTTTATCAAGATAATCTCTAAGAAAACAAATCAATTCACAATAATTCTACAAGTTTATCTTGATCTAATTTGTCCAAAATTAAAACAACCGATAAACAGACAAGAATTATCTGATCGCAATAATTCAACAAGTTTATCTTAAACTAATTTCTTACAAAATTAATTCAACCGATAAACAGACATGAATTATTTAATTCTTTCAAATTTTAAACCAATCTGATAAATCTGACATAAGTCACCAATTATTGAAAAAGCACGTCGTGCCGTTATAGGATTTTGTGAGCTAGCAAAGGGGACCAAAATGTACCTATAAAGTTCAAGCTCATGATAATTATGAAACCCAATATCCCAGATATACATTTCACAATTATCAACTCCAACACTACTCCACTAAAAGCTTGGAGCTGCACTCTCGAACTTTATAAAATTACGAAGCTCGTGTAGCTAAGTCTCCATGACATATCATAGTGTATCGTATCCCAATATGATCATCCATAATCGGCTTAAGGACAAGTTCTGTCTTACCTTCCTAATTATTTTTATCTTACGTTCCATTGTCTCACCATTAGAAAACTTATCATCCAAAGATAGTATACCATTCGGTTACACCTATATATACAAATGGTTGAGCGCTCCAGTTTTTCAATTACAGGACAACGCATATAAGAGGATATCATTACTCCTAAAGAGGAGCTATGGATTCCATATCTATGAATAACAAGTATACGCTATCAAGAGTCATGCCTCCAACGTACCAGCATGCATACCACTATTGAGATGTGGGTGTCACTCTTTGGTACATCAAAAGACACAAGTCGAGATAACGGGCCCACTATTAATCTCAGGGTTAAGATACAATACAAATGACTGTCTAAAGTGAATCAATTTGCCAAGATAGAATTATTAATCCAAATCAATTCACTTTATGTCCCGATCCAACACATCGTCACCTATGACAACGTGCTAATGTTTCTATTCACGGAATCCAACTCCGATGGTCAAGACAAACCATCTCCCATAAGGGATATAGACAACATAACAATCTTTACATGAATAAAGCGCCCAACTTTATTCCCTCGATTGCGGATCATATGTTTTAGACCGTCACCTTAAGAATCGTGTCTTCCGCATAATCAGTCCATCATATGCCCAATTCTTAAGGTTTAGACTGACAGTCTCAGACTACTGTTTACTTATCATACATTCAACAAATATGAACGTAAAAAGGACAAGATTTGGTATATATAAATGAATAAATTCTTTATTGATAAAAATGTCTTCAAAAACGTATTACATTTTTACTCTTTAGGGCATACATGTCTAACAGCTTTTACCTTCAAAAATTTATAAAATACCTTCAAAAATAGGTGTTTTGTGTGTTTTCATTTTTTAAAATTTTTTTTTATTTAAAGATAACTTGGTTATTTTAAAGGTCAAAATCATTTATTGACTGACGTAAGATATAGATTTGTGTATTAAATCTAATCTGAAAGTATACATTTGATGAGATAAAAAACAAAAAATATAGTTTTTTAATTAACCAAAAATAAAATGTATAGAAAGATAAATATCCCAAAATAAAATCGAGACTTAAAATATGAAAGTTTCTAGTTTTTTTTTTTTAATGTAAACAGAATATGTTAGGGGCGCCCCTCTTCTTTCCTCCCTGTGATCAGAGTAGTCTGGGTCAAACCCACCACATTAGGGGTGGCGCCCCACCCCGCCACATTTACATACCTAAACAGTAAAGAAGATACTTCAAAGTAGTGATGCAAAAACGGGCTGGCCCAACCCAGCCCGGCTCGTTCTCCTTAGGCCCACGCCAGCCGGGGGCCGGGCCGGGCCAGCCCATATTAAAATTACCTTAGCCCGGCCCGGCCCACAAGCCAATTTTACATGAGTCGTGCCGTGGGCCGTGTCAGGCCATGCTGTGGGCCTTAAATGGGCCGGCCCATCTAAGCCCATCATGGGTTTAAATGGACCGACCCATCCAAACATGTAATTTTTAATTTTTTTATTTTCAAATTTTTAAATAAGTTAACAAATATAAAAGTTTGAATAATCAAAGGAAATATAAAAAGTGATATTTTATTTACGATTGTCTTATTAAAAACCTTTCTAGGGAAAACCCAGTGGGACAAAACCTTAGACGGAAAAAAGAGTACAATCGAGATAATTATACATAAGATGTTTACAAAATTACTAAAAACAAAAAAAAACATAAAAAAAATAAAAAATATTGTTCATTGTGGGCCGGGATGGGCCGGGCCAGGATGGGCCGGCCCATTATGGGCCTAAACGGGCCAGGCCAGGCCCAACCCTAACCGACCCATGATTTTCCATGGGCCGTGCCGGCCTATGGGCTGACATATATTGGCCTAACCCAGCCCACCAATACTTATGGGCTGGGCCAGGCCAGGGCGGGCCGGGCCGGGCCGGGCCGTGAACAGTGCAAGGCTGGCATTGTATCAGGACGGGCTCAGGCAAGCCCACGGGCCCCAGCCTATTGTTGCATCTCTACTTCAAAGGCCACTCCGTCGCCTCCAACCCAAGATCCAAAGCTAGCTCAAGAACCAAATCATCCTCAACATTTATTATAAGAATAGTACTTTTCCCGATGTTAATTTTCAGAACCTTACACTTCTTTTTAATTTCCAAATAATGCTTAAATTGCATACATTAACCAGCCTAGCATCCAAATGAAACAAAGGATCGTCAACAAACCGTAGATGAGAAACCAAGCCTCCCCTCTCCCTACTCTAAAGCCTTCAACCACTTTGTTACTCACTGTCTTATCCATTAATGTCCCCAAAACATCCACAACAATGGTGAAGATGAAAGGAGTTAAAGGACTTCTTGATCTTACCCTTCTTGTGCCCCTAAATCTTCGTCTACGTTACCAAGATGGAAATATTTGCCATCTTTAAACAACCACTTATCCACTTCCTCCATGCACCCCAAATCCCTTTATCTCCATTATGTTATTTAAAAAATCGTCTTTTGTGATCATACACCTTCTCAACATCCATTTTGAAGACCTCTGTCCTTTTTTTGCACTTTATATTCCTCCACAACTTCATTTGCCACCAATACCACATCTAGAGTTTGTCTATCTTTAAAAAACGCTCTTTGTGACAAAGAAATTGTATCACTTAACACCTCCCTCAATCTATTTGCCAAGACCTGCCCCAGAACTTTAAAAAGACTAGAAAACTAAGTTTATAGGTCTAAAATTCTTCACCTTCTTAGAATTCATTTTGTCTAACAACCTCTTTATTCCATCTTTTATTGTCTTCTTCCATAACTTTTTACTTTTCCGTAACTTAAAACCCTCCCACCCTCGGAAATAACCATCTTTCATACTCCTTGCAAAAATTTGAATGACTAACTTCATGTCTCAAATCGAAAAGGCCTTGGCCTGCATCTAACTGTGGCAGTGTCTAAAAATGATCCATAAACAAATCCTCTCTTTGTCTTCCTGCCTAACCAAGTGACATGAGTAAAAATTGTGTGGAGTGGGGGAGAAATGGTGATCGTGCAACACTTTAAGTAGAACACGTCATGCAACAACATATTGATTAATGTAGAAAGTTAAGAGAAAAAAATGACGATGAATCTGTAGGTATTCCAGGCCAGGGGAAAAAAAAACCAACAATATCAGCAGTGCTTCTGGGACCAAACTCTTCTGCAAACTTCATGGAATTGACGCATTGATGCTAATGAGATCATCCTAGGGATATATCAGTGTAAATACTGAAAATTCTAGCCTATGAGGTTTATGGATTACCATTGAAAAAGTACTTACTCCAGCTTCAACCAATCCACCATGCACAATTTATAAAGGAATTTAATAAAAATACAAGAAAAATAAAATTGAAACTCAAAAGTACAGGAAATCAATTTAGAAGCAACTCATTTACAAGTTCAAATAAGCCAAAGGATAAAAACTCCAAAATTTCAGCAATCAAGACATTCTTTTTGCCTTTCAAGTAGTGATGGAGAAAGAAAACCCTACTTTTTTTTTTTTTACCGTAGTCGACAGGCCTTGTCACAATGGTGATGCAAGTCCTACACCATGAGGGGAAAAAAAAACAAGTCGGAACTCGGAATTACACTTATCAATACTAAAAGTAAAAGTACCCAAAGGTACAAGCCAATAAACACAAACTGACGATGCAATTAAACTACATTATACATATTTTGATCTGGAATTAAACTAAATTATGTGTTACTACTTTTTATCAAAAGAGAAGAAATTTTGTGAATAGCACTCAAAAACACAAAAATAAGTATAAGAATTTGTCTCTAAAGTGACTTAAAACCTTTTATTTCAGTCTTCAATCAAAGCAAAGGAAAATTTACCCTTCCACAATAACACCAATTGGCAATCACAAGTCACAACCACATGAACGGAGGGGGGAAAAACACCAAGCAAGCTAGCAAACATAAAGAATCAAACACAATTATGCAAGCCCATCTGGTAATATGTTCACCAACAATTAAAAAAATGAATAAAATACATATCTAGTATTTATATAGTACCTTGAAAAGAGAGTAGAATCAAAGGAAAGCACGACCATTCTTCAACCAAAAGAACTTCCTTTTCCACTCATCTTTCTCCGTCGTTTGAATGACCAAACACTGCTTGTTCGTCCTGATCTCGAATTGCTCTCGCGACTTCTTATGAACATGAGGCGACCGTAACAAAGTGTAAAGCTTCCGCGTCTCAGGCAATCGAATCCTCCTCCCCGGCGGCAACCGGTCTTCCAGAAGTGGCCGCTCAATATTCGTCAGAGTTATCGTAATCTTAGGGTTCTTCAATTTCGGCGACGAAATCTTATTATTTTGATCGGAAGAACGGTTTTCGACATTCAAGCGATCGAAAGATCGAATCACCACGCAGATTTGGGGGCTCGTATGGACCAAGAATCCCTTGGATTTGATCTGAGCGGGTGTGTTGAGACGGTGAAGCGGCTTCAAAGACTCGACCTTTCCGAAAGCGGAGACAATCCTTCATTTCAGACAATAACATAAATTCAGAATCGAAGAACATGTATAAGAAAATTACGAGATATTGAGCGTGCTAGGGTTTGAGAAGCCATTGTTTTACCGCGAAGCTTGAGAGTTGGTTGTTCCGGAGGTCGAAGAAAATGGAGAGCAAATGGAGTTTGAGAAGAAGGGATTGGGAGTCCGGGTTTTGGAACGAGCTGCCATGGATGACGATGATGACCTAATGGCCCTTTTTAGAGCTGATTTGCAGAAAGAAGCCATTTTTTTCCCTTTCTCTTGTCTGTTTGTGGAACTTCGAAGTTCAGACTTCAGGGAGAGCTTTGATTCCACAGGGGCTTTGGTTTCAGAGCAGGGCTGTCTCAAGAACGAGAAGAACCCGAGAACGGAAGAATTTGACATGTCGTTTTATTAGAATGACGTTTTATTAACTTTTGAAATTTGACATGTCGTTTTATTAGAATGACGTTACGTTATTAACTTGGTACTAAACGACGTGTCGGTTCTCCACTATTCGTTTGTCTTTGGGATTTTTGGGCCACATCTCTCAAACTTTGTAATCTTTGACACTTAGAGTTCTCGTTTTAAAATTTAAACACTTAAGTCCCAAGCTCTTCTCGATACCTTAGTCCTCATTTTAAGAATTTAGATACTTAAGTCCTCAAACTCTTAATTTGTTGACATTATTAGTCTCCATCTTATTTTTACTATTAAATAACATAATATATATACATCAATATTTTGAGGCTTTTTTGCTTCTTTAAGTCTCAAAAATGTATTTTTTTAGCAGAAAGGTCCTTAAAAGCTATTTTTTAAGTATAATTCATAGTTTTTTGTCTAAAAATAATATTTAAATGTTCTAACATAAAGTTAATTATGATAATTATTGACAACAAAAAGCTTGATTATAAATAAGAAAAAAAAAATCAAAAGTATTCTTTCTATTTTATTTTTAGTAAGTTGGTACTAAATTACAATGAAATAATTGCAATGCAAAAATATTTAGTTATTCAATTACACACTTTTCTTTCCTAAAGAACTCTAATATAATAAAAGGCATGTTATTGAATAGTATATAATTGGACAACTAATTGTCGTGTTTGTCTTTAGTTATATCATTGTAATTTGAACCCAACTTATCCAAAATATAATGGAATGGATAGATAATTTTCTTAGTAGCTTTTGTGAATTTTTTGGTTTATAATCAATTACTTGTCAATAATCATCATAATTAAGTTTTTTTAAGGGCATTTAGGCATTATTTTAGACAACAAAAAATAAGTTATACTTCATAAAAAAAAGCTTTTGGGGACTTTTCTGTTAAAAAATATATATTGTTGGACCGAGAAAACAAAAAAGTCTCAAAATATTGACATCTATTATGTCATTTAAGAGCAAAAAGAATATGAGTACTAATGGTGCCAACAAATTAACAGTTTGATGACTTGAATGTCTAAATTCCTAAAATGAGAACTTACAGTGCTAATAAATTGAAAGATTGAGGACTCAAGTGTCTAAATTTTTACAGTGTGGACTAAGACACCAACAAATTAAAAGTCTGAGGACCTAAGTGTCTGAATTCTTATAATGAGGACTCAAGTGCCAAAGGTTGTAAAATTTGGAGACCTATGACGCAAATATCCTTTTTTTCTTTTTCTTTCTTCTTTTCCTTCTTTAACTTAAGAGTCAACACTACGCTAGAATTAGTCTTATAGGGTGTTTGGAAAAGCTATTTAACCATCAGTTTGGGTTTGACAAATATAGCATGTAAGAGCTTTATACTATAACTTTTTACTATAACATGTGAGAGCTTTATATTGTTCACAATTCAAGCCATTGATTTGAACTACTCTTCCAAACACCTCGTAAGTGAAAAATGAATCATTGTTTGAGTGGATACACCATATGTAGCTTGTCATTCATTTTTATTTTTATTTTTTTGTCTTAGTAGGGCTCTTAAGTTTTTATTTGAGATGTTGTTTTTATTAGAAAGATGTTCTATTATTCTCGAGGTGGTTTTGTTTACACCTTCTATTTGTCTCTTCACACCCCTTCTAAATACACCGTTATATAATTTTGAAATAACTATCAGACTGTTTGGCAAGGACAGTTCAAACCAACTTCTCAATTATGAATAGTATAAAGCTTTCACATGTTATAGTTAAAAAAAAAAAGTTGCTACAGTGTAAAGCTCTCACATGCTACAATAAAAACGGTTCTAACCATCATGCCAAACATCTTATATATTTACTTATTGCATCTCCTATAATTCCAAAACTACCTTTAATATTATTTCTTTTTTACACCTATCTTGTTTTATTATTTTAATCTTTTTATTTCTCTATCTCTCTTTTTTTCATTTTTATTTTTTGTTAAAGCTTTGGGCATGAAATATTGTCATACATAAAGCAAATTTTTAATTTGAAAAACATATATATTCACCACAATTTATTAAAAAAATATTATGACTACTAATTATATTCTCTAAAAAGATATTATTTATTTATTTATTATTACATCTACTTATTTAATTAAACAAGCACTTATAATAAATGATAATTTATTCAAAAAACCAAACTCTAAATGAAATATAAAAAACATTTTTATATAAAATTTGACAAATTAGAAGTCAAATGATTTTTTAGAATAGTCATTAAATTATGAAAATTAAGATTTTGTCATTATATATATGTGTGTGGAAAGAGAAAAAGATATCTCATTAGTTTCGATTTATTAAAAAAAATTAACTATGTAATTAGGTCATTTATAATTTTTTTATTATTTTATTAGATGGTTTTTTATAATATGAAAATTTATTTTCAAGAGTACATAAAAGTCAAGTGGGAGGTGTGATAGCACCATCCTATTCTCGATAACAAACAACGTGCCATTTCTTTACATATTCACATAGAACCATCCTATTTTCAGTAGCAAACAACGTGTAATTTCTTTACGTATTCACTTTTTTTTTTCCTTTTTTTGACTCAAGGTAAACTCTTCGAGTTACCGTATAAGTAATATGTTGTCCATGGTCTATCATTCAAAAGGCTCTCTCTTCCCCTTTTTTTTTTTCGTCTTTGAGAACACTACGAACCATTTGTCACTTTGAATTGATAAGAATGTTTAGAATAATAGTTGGAAATAAAAATGCTATTTTGAATACGATAATACGTGAAAACTTTACACTAATAATTTTTTGCTTTTACTGTATCTATTAAAAGCTTTACATTATTTGTTAGTTAAAATCATTGATTTCAACTGAGTTGCCAAGATGTCAAACAACCGTTGAGTTGAATTCATCAGACATTTTTATTTTAATATTTATATATATTAATTACTTAAACTTTTTTCTTTCTTTTAGAATTAGTTCTTCAACCTGAAAAGCTCTCATGAACTCCCAAATTTAATCCCTCATCTCGAGCAATGTCCCGTATTTTGGAACAGAAGTCTCTTGGCCCCAAGCAATTACGTCGCTTTTACATCTTTATGAAAGACGTAAGCACATAACGTGAAACAGTCTTAGAAGTATCTTTTGTGCTCAAGTACAATTCAACACCGGCGTTTTGCTTGTTTACTTGACTAGATTGGAAATGTAAGTCAATAACATGTTTACGTGCTTATTTTTATCATAGCCCTACATATTGCAGCAATCTGGGATCTCATGCCCTCTCCGAATTAGAACTTCCAAATCCGGGTAGTAAATTAAATTACCATTTTACCTTCAATTTACTTGCAAAGTATTACTATGATTATTTTAGTTCTGTGTACAATTTATCTTTTTTTCTAAATTGAAATTACAATATTCAAGTAAACAAATGAATGGCAACAGTACTGACTCTGATATTGAATCCAACCTATTAGTGTTTGGGAGTATTGGTTGGTTTGACCAATTTTAGTTCAAACCATTATAGCATGTAAAAACTGGTTCAAACCATTATAGCATGTATAAGCTTTACACTGTAACTTATTTTTTCTCAACACTGTAATATATAAAAGCTTTATACTATAGCAGTTAAAACTTTTAGTTAAAACTAAGAATGTCAAACAGCCTAAAATAAAAAACCTTACTCTAACGCCGAATCTTGCTCTAAAATATCGTCAACTAGTTATGTCGTTATAAATATAAAATATTACTCATGCTATAAGAAGTAACACGCACACGCATACGATATATATATATATATATATATATATACACACTCACAATTTTCAAGTTGTCACAAGGAGCTAAAATAAAAACCCATTCAACATGTTGCTACGAACCAATTCCAAACCCACTTTCGCAAGGCTATCTGCATTAGCTGAAACCAAAACATTTGTGTGGACGTGCACAGTAGCAAACCAATGCAAAATGCAAGACCATTTAGGATGCCAAAGATACAATCACGTTGATTTCATCTGTGATAAAGATGAAACGTATATTTATGCCAAATCAAGTTAAGTTGGAACCTTTTTATGACAGGGTTCTCCTGTTGAAAGACTCCACCGTCAAGTTGGCAGTGAAAGCTGGAATCGAATTTAACTTCCGAATAAATATCTCAACCTGCAACATGCAGTCGCCAAATGAGTTCACATCAGAGAGAATAGAAAAACCAAGCTAAAACATCAACCAGTTCCTAGAAATTCTGAAGATATATATATATAGATAGATAGATAGATATATTGAGAGGATGTATGTATGCATGCATGCATGTATGTATAGTATATGGCGTTACAAAATATATAAGCACTTAGAATGCTGGATTGATCGACCGCATCGGTTGTTGGAAACCTAAAATAAACGAGGCATAAGACATTCTTCCCAACCAATACAAGTACTTCCCACAAGAAAAGAAACTAGGATTAGGCAAGGAAAATTTGACTATAAGATAACTTTCCGTCTAGTCGAAGGACCCATGCTGACATGCAAAGCTTAAAATTTGATACGTAAAAAAGATTGACACCTGTTTCATAAAGGGTAATAAATAATTGGTTTTAACATCATATCATTATAAACGAACAATCTACCATCTTTCACTGTCCTGCTGCAGATTCTTTATGCATTGGTCTAAACGCAATTGGAAATTCAGGTACAACGACGAGCAATATCCATACCAGCCCTGAACGGTAATGAAACAACAATCGAAAAAAGACGTACCTGCTGTGATATCTCACGCTGTGAGCTATAACTGTTTGCCTGTTGATACAAGAAAAAAATAGTGTGAAACCTCATAATCAAATTTGTCTCGCTGTAAATTTGGAAATAGAATAGTAGAAGTGTCGTAATTGACATCCACCAAAAACACTAGAAATTTATTGGATCGATACGCAGGACAATTCTAAACAGAATTTTCCTTTTATTTATGTATGACACTTGAAATCCTACTATATGACTGAAGTTGACCATCTTACCAAGATATTTGTATTCCCTGATTCATACTCAAATTCAAGCTTCTCGTCATCGTTTTGCGCATAAATGGATTGGAGAGTAAACCGTGTTACTGGAATTCCATTAGGCCGCTGCTGCTCATCCATTACGATCTGACCAAAAAGTATAATAAGTTGACAGTATCAAGATTTTCCCACTTAGTGCTTTTTTTTTCTTTTTGAGAATCCACTTAGTGCTTTTAATACAGAGATTTAGCGTAAAACCAATGAAAACATACTAATACGTAAAAGGAGTGAAAAAGGAAAGGGGGGGATGGATTATGATCAAGGTTTCTCAAGTTTTAGATGCACACATGAAAGAACAAAGCATTAAAATTTAGGGGTGGAAATACAAATAGAAATATGTATACTACCTTGTAACCAAAAAGTTCACAACATGCCCTCCTGAACACCAAAATTCTATCGGCAAAGACAGTCTTGTATCTGTTGAATGGTCAAATTCAAATGTTTAAGTCAATTGGAGACAACGTAAGCTTACGAGCATATAGATATGACTAAAAAGACTAAGCATAAATCTTTATCAAGAAACAAACCTTTCTTCACGTTTTTCTAATGTTGCAATTTGCTCTTTTAACTGCGTTATCTTCCCAGAAATGTATGAATCGACCAGTTTCCCAGAGTCACCTGTAAAAGTTCGCCAGACTTATAAGTTCTCCTTTCCTTTTCTTTTCTTTTTTTTTTAAAAAAAAAAATTTGGTAAGAAACAGAAATATTATACAGTCTTCACACGCAAGTATAAAGGGAGAACTGATTAGGAAAGACAGCATTTTGGTTTACGAAATTCTTAGAAATCCAAAAGCATAGATAAGCCATGCCATACAAACTTGGTTAATCTGTGTCACAATTTCCATGAAAATGTCACTTAGAAAGGAAAGAGAGAGGAGAAACATAAAGATTCTTCCATTCAAGGAACAACACTTATACCTGACTGACTTTTCAATTCTTCAACGGCTTGTAACTTCTCCTTTGTCTTTTGTAGCTCAGTTCTTAATGCCTCTATAGTTTGTTTTGCCTCGTTATCAACTGCTAAAGTGTTTAACATACGCAAGACTTTTGTATTTGCAGCAGAAAAATCACCATGACCCAGCTTTGCAGAGGTAAAAAAGACAAAAATAATTAGGCAAGAAGTCCATAACTAAAGAAAGTTAGCCTTTTTAGAAGATTGATCATTTTTCAGCACATATGGAAAACGAATCCAGAGGATAATAAAAGAAGCGGATTTTATGTAAATCAATAAACATGACAATAACCTTTTTGCTTGGAAATCCTAACATTAAGTTAAAGTTATCAGGGTGAGGCAAAACGGTAAAGCATATAAGACCCAAAACATGGTGTTCAATTAGAAGAGATGCATGTATGCGGACAACACACACACAAAAGTCAATCCATACTTTTTTTAGTTTTCTATTCCCACAGTCCCCTTGCTTAGAAAAAAAGAAACATGAGAGGAAGCTCATATTTCATCTAGTCTTTTAGGAAAGAAAAAACTAGAGCCTTCCAGTAAGTATCCACTATAGGTGCACCAGGAACACTGATAAGATCCATAATCCTCAAGATATTATTGGGACCTACCTTGGACTCCAATAACGAGATCTCTGAACGAAGCCTGTCATTCTCCCTCTCAAGTGATTTTATTCTTCTCGCTTCATTATTTAACCTCTCATTGAGTAACTTTACTTCCTCATAGTGACGATTATTGGCTTCCTTTTGTTCACTTAAACTAGTCTCCAACTCTTTAATATAGCAGTCTTTCTTCGCCATACACGATTCAAGCTCCTGCAAAGGCAAAAAATAAAATGACTATGGAAAGAACCTCATGAGAAGTCACAGGAATTAAAATTATGCTAGAAGAGGGGGGAAAAATCCCCTGACCTGTTTAAGTGTTCCATTTCCACTTGCTTCTCGGTTCCCTGCTTCGCCACCATTGGAGTTCTTCCACTCATCAACAATATTTCTCAAGTTATCTTTTTCATCAGTGACCCTGGACAGCTGCAAATTTCCCATTATTTTCCATAAAGAAATGAAAAAAATTAAAACAATATTCTGTTTGTTAAACAGCATTACACACTGTGTTAGTTAAACAACATTTTCCATGAATATTGCACAGAAAAATCATAATGTAGCCATAAGATGGCTGTTTTCATATGCTTGATGGAAAAAAGTCAAAATAAGTCCAAGTGAAGAAATGCTCCTGGTCATACAAGGATTGAATATGATTAGCTATATGGAAATTGCAAACCAAGTCATCTTTTAACAATAATCCCTTCTTCAGGTGCCCCGACCTATACTGCATTAATTAATTAACATGAAACTTCTTTTTGCTTATAAATAACTAACTCAAGGATGAAGATTTTACCACCATCTGAATCTGCTTAACCTCAGATTTTAATACTTCTGCCTTGTCTTTAGCCAAAGCAGCCTCAGCCTCTAATTTTTGTCTATCTATTTGAGCAGAATCCAAAGCCACCTCCAATTGCTTCAAGCGGGCATTTACCTCACCGAACTTCATTGTGCCATCAATAACCTCTCTGCATCAAAGTGAAAATTTTACTGACATAGAATAATAAAAGCATGCTTATCCAAATCAATGGACATGCATAACCGATAAAGGTTTAATTTTCCTCGTCAACCTGAACAAAAATTGAAGAAAAAAGAAACAGAAAAACTGAATGAACAAGCATAAGAGATAACCAAACTAAATGAGCGCTTGTCACTCCCTAACCATGGAGAGAATAAATTAAAAGAAATTTGGCCTTGCACTTTTGTTACAGAACTACATCCTTACCTTTGTAAAGCTGCAAACTTGACAAGTAGGTCCTCAGAACATGACACTCCAGGAATCTCTTTAGTCACCAACTTCCAAGATGACAATTCATCTTCCAACTTCTTCATACGTAGCTGAATCTCTTGTAACTTAGACAACTCGGACTCTGCCCTCTCCCTACGACCTTTTTCTTCAAAAAGTTTTTCCTTCAACAACTCGATGTTTTCATGAGACGATTTCAACTTCCGAGCTTCTCTCACTTCAGACTCCTAGTAATGAAATTCCACAAATTCATTTATTCAAAGGAAAAAGTAGAAGTAATGAAATTCCACAAACAAGAATTATACTAATAGGGTGTTTGACATGATGGTTAGAACCATTGGTTAGAAATGTAAACACTATAGCATGTGAGAGTTTTACACTATAGTAATATTTTTCTTTTCACTATAGCATGTGAGAGCTTTACACTGTTCCTAACTAAAAAATTGGTTAGAACCAATACTGTCAAATAGGGTTTAACTGTTTGCTGGGCAATCAACCCATCACGGCTTGCCTAGTTTGCACATTACATTGTCCAAGTCAGTAAACTCAATCAAAGAATTAATTAGAAATTATAAATTAGGTGACAATTATTAGCAACTAGTGACCTGACAATAAAACACCAACCCACCCAAAACCAATATTCCACTTAGATCAACTAGCGCGTCAGTTGTATCATATATGCTATTAAAGAGATACTTGATTATAATAGGAAAAAAATGAAAAGATAACTTGAAAACGATCGTGTGTTCCCGCAAAAAAAATTTGGTCAAGTGAAATAGCATAAGTGTAGAAATCCGAACGTTAACTATATGCAGATTTTTAGGAGATCAAATCTTATTGTTTTATGGTTTAGACATTAGTTGGTTGTTTTATTTTTAAATAAAGATAGGACCAAGATTTTAAGATAACAGTTTATTGTTTCTTGCTCCTAATATTAGGGTATCTTAGGCTTATAAAACCAGGAGTTGTACCTCTCTTCAAATCAGTCAATAAAAGATCCAATCTCAGAAAAATACTGCACGTTTTTCACATGATATTAGAGCAGAATTTTCTAGAGTAATCAACGATGGCAAAAACGTCCAACACCGGTGAGAAAGGGTCCAGTCCAGCCACTGAAAGTCCCTACCCTATTCCTGCCAATTCAGACATCAGTGGAGGAATTGATCACTCAAATCTCCACATTACCGGTCATAAACTCAATGGGAGGAACTACCTTCAATGGTCCCAATGGGTAATGATGTACATCTCCGAACGAGGCAAAGATGATTACCTCACAAGAGAGAAGGAGATTCCGCCAAAGGAGGACGCCAAGTACCGAGTATGGAGGGCAGAAAACAACCTGGTAATGTCTTGGCTAATAAATTCAATGGAAAATAAAATAGGACAAACCTTCTTGTTCTACCACATGGCACAGGAAATCGACGAGGCAGCCAAGCAAACTTACTCCATCAGTGAGAATACAGCCGAACTCTTTGAAGTAAAGAACACTCTTCGGGCCCGTTTGTTTCGATACTCGAATCACAGTTCGAATCATTTTGCTACAGTATTTTCTCTCACAAAAATTTAAATCTTCATTCAAATACTCTATTCAAATACTCGAACCAAACGGGCCCTTCGTGACCTCAACCAGGCGGAGATGGATGTTACACAATATTTCAATCAGCTTTCTCGGTATTGGCAACAAATGGACATGTTTGAAGAAATTAAATGGAACTGCACTGAGGCCAGCAATCGTTATCGGAGGATCATCGATCGGGAACGAATTTTTGCATTCTTGGCAGGCCTCAATAAAAGTCTCGATGAAGTTAGAGGAAGAATTCTTGCAACAAAACCATTACCACCTATCCGTGAAGCATTCTCTGAAGTTAAAAGAGAGGAAAGCAGGAAGAAAGTAATGCTAAGGGAAAACGCAGCCACCACCTTAGTGGAAGGATCAGCTCTTTTCTCCTGAGGACCGAATACTCAAAATGCTTCAAATTTGGACAGCAAAGGACAGAAACCCAAACCATGGTATGACCACTGCCGCAAACCAAGCCATGTTAAGGAAACGTGCTGGAAAATATTCGGTAAGCCTGCACACCTAAAAAACAATCATAATCGTGATCAGCAAACCAGAGGAGAGCGAGAAGGAAAAAGCTTTGTTGCAGCAAGGGAAGACCAGCCGTCTATAGAGAATTTGTTCAGCAAGGAACAACTTAACCTACAGCAAAAAATGTTTGGCTAGAATTCCTCTCAACAACCAGCCATGAGCACTGGAACAATAGCCCAAAAAGGTAAATTTCCGAGTGCCCTGAATGTATAAACCGTGCAATTAAATCCGTGGATCTTAGACTCAGGAGCATCAGATCACATGGCGGGAAACAAATTGTTGTTTAAGACCTTCAATTCCTACCCAGAGGGATTTAAGGTCCAGATAGCAGATGGCTCGGTTTCAACAGCGGCAAGCAAAGGTTCAATTAGTATTTCAAAGAACCTAATGTTACAGAAAGTGCTATTTGTACCAAATTTGACATATAACTTGTTGTCCATTAGTAAACTCACGAAGGATATGAACTGTATTACTAAATTCTATCCTACTCACCGTGAATTTCAAGATTCGGGTTAGGGGAAGATGATTGGCAGTGTTAGAGAGGTTGAAGGGCTCTACCTACTGGAAGTGGATGAGTCTCACATTGCAGGTCGCTCTTCTATTCCTGCGTTAGTCTCTCAATCCAATAGGAATTTAGTTTGTGATCAAATAATGTTGTGGCACTATAGACTAGGCCACCCTAGTTTTCAATATCTAAAATGTATGTTCCTAACTTTATTCAATAATAAAAATGTGGATTCCTTTTATTGTGAAGTTTTCCAACTACCTATACATTGTCGAAATTCTTATCCTTCACAACCCTACAAAGCATCACATCCTTTTTCAATCATACATAATGATATTTGGGGTCTAGCCAGAATAAAAAATAAATCCGGGTCTAGATGGTTTATTTCATTTGTTGATGATCACTCAAGAGCTACATTGGTGTTTTTAATGAAAGAAAAATCTGAGGCTAGAACCCTAGTCAAAAAATTTCACTCCATGATCACAACACAATTCCAAGGAAAAGTTCAAGTTTTTAGAACTGATAATGCTAGGGAATATTTTCACTCCATTCTCAGGGAGTATTTATCTGAAAGTGAGATTGTTCATCATAGCTCATGCGTAGACACCGCAACAAAATGGGATTGCCGAATGGAAAAATAGACACCTAGAAGTAGCTAGATCCTTCATGTTTCCATCCAATGTTCCCAAATCTTTTTGGGGGGGGAAGCCGTACTCACAGCAGCCTACCTCATTAACAGAATGCCATCTAGGATCCTACATTTTCAAACACCAATCAACTCACTTCTCAAAATTTTTCCTCATACCAAAATTATTTCTACCATCCCACCTAAAATATTTAGGTGCTCAACCTTTGTTCATATTCACTCACAACATAGAAGTAAATTGGATCCTAAAGCCTTAAAATGTTTATTCTTGGGATATTTTGCAACACAAAAAGGGTACAAATGTTATTCCCCTCTTACCAGAAAATTTTGTGTCCATGGATGTTACATTTTTTAAGCATCAGCCATTCTTTCCCAAAACTCATCTTGAGGGCGAGAATGGCAGCCTAGCTCAAGATCAATTTTGGGAAATAGTGTCACCAATTCCAGCATTGTCCCCATTAGCATCAAAGGAATTGAGTCCGGTATCACCACCATGACCACCATTACCTTCAATTCTAGGGTCCACGGCACCAATTTCATCTGTCCAAATACCTTCTGCACCCACGGTTCCACCTTCTAAGCCCACGGTTCCACCCGACCATTCACCTAAGCTAATTGTCTACTCAAGAAAGCAGAAGCAACAAGTCGAAGTCGCCGAACCCCCAACTTCTCTCCAGCACTCTCAAGAGTCTAACCAGAACCCGATAATCATTGAGATTACATCAGGTAATACAGTCTATAACTCTGGCAATGAGGATACTATTTGTGATCTTGAGATTCCAATTGCAGTCAGGAAAGGGGTTCGGTGTTGCACAAAGCACCCTATCTACAACTTCATGTCCTACAAGAAGTTATCTCCAAATTACTCAGCTTTTGTGACTAGTCTTTCAAGAGAAGTTCCACGTGACGTACATGAAGCCTTGGAGAAACCTAAATGGGGACATGCAGTAAATGAAGAAATAAATGCCCTCAAGAAGAATAAGACGTGGGAAATTGTGAAGATACCTGAAGACAAGGCAGTTGTACGATGTAAATGGATCTTCAACATAAAATACAAGTCAAATGGCAATATTGAGCGATATAAAGCTCAACTTGTGGCTAAAGGATTCACACAAACATATGGAATTGACTACCAAGAAACTTCTGCTCCGGTGGCAAAATTGAACACGGTTCGAGTTCTCTTATCTCTCGCTGCAAACCTTGATTGGCCATTGCACCAACTCGATGTAAAAAAGCCTTCCTTAATGGAGACTTGGAAGAATAAGTGTATATGGAGATTCCTCCTGGATTCAAAAGCACTGAAAGCCAACCAAGTGTGCAAGTTACGCAAGTCATTATACGGCCTCAAGCAATCCCCACGAGCGTGGTTTGACCGATTCACAAAGGCAATCAGGAAACACGGCTTTAGTCAAGGACAGGCAGATCATACCCTATTCTTCAAGCATTCTCCTACGGGTAAGGTTGCTATTCTGATCGTTTATGTGGATGATATTATTCTCAGCGGAGATGACTTTGAAGAAATGTATAGATTAAAAGGGCTGCTGGCTCACGAATTTGAAATTAAAGATCTTGGTGTTCTGAAGTATTTTCTCGGGATAGAAGTAGCTCGATCAAAGAAAGGGATTTCAATGTCCCAACGAAAGTACGTCCTTGACTTACTAGACGAAACAAGAATGCTTGGATGCAAACCCACAGACACTCCTATGGATGCTAATGCTAAACTCGGATTGAAGGAGGACAGTGCACCAATTGATGAAGGGAGATATCAAAGATTGGTTGGCAAACTTATTTATCTTTCCCATACTTGTCCAGATATCACATTCCCAGTTAGCGTTGTCAGTCATTGTATAACAAACCTACTGAAGAACACATGGAAGCTGTGTACCGAATCCTTAGATATTTGAAGAAGACTCCAGGCCAAGGGTTGTACTTTGAGAAAGGTTCGAAAAGGAGTATTAAAGTGTATTCAAATGCAGGCTGGGCAGGCTCCATCTTAGACAGAAGATCAACATCAGGCTACTGTTCTTATGGGTGGGGTAATCTTGTCACATGGCGGAGTAAGAAACAATCAGTGTTTGCACGAAGCAGTGCAGAGGCTGAACTAAAGGCAATGGCACAAGGTATATGTGAAGGTTTGTGGTTAAAGCGACTGTTAGAAGAGCTGAGAATTCCAACTGAGAAGGAGATGGAACTGTTGTGTGATAATCAGGCAGCCATAAAGAGTGCAACTAATCCTGTCCATCATGATCGAACAAAACATGTTGAGATTGACCGTCACTTCATCAAAGAGAAAATGGATAACAGAGACATCAAGTTGAGTTATACACCTACAAGCATGCAGACAGTAGATATTCTGACCAAGGCCTTGCCTAGATCAAACTTCGAAGACATGATGTCTAAGCTGGGAATGATCAATATCTATAGCCCAGCTTGAGGGGAGTGTAGAAATCCGAATGTTAACTATATGCAGATTTTTAGGAGATCAAATCTTATTGTTTTATTGTTTAGATATTAGTTGGTTGTTTTATTTTTAAATAAAGATAGGACCTAGATTTTAGGATAACAGTTTATTGTTTCCTGCTCCTAATATTAGGGTATCTTAGGCTTATAAAACCGGGAGTTGTACCTCTCTTCAAATCAGTCAATAAAAGATCCAATCTCAGAAAAATACTGCACGTTTTCCACAATAAGCCTTCATGGATTGTACTCAGAAATAGCAGTAAGATAGTGTACAATTTATAAAATGGTAGAAAATAAACAAGGTAAATGAGAACAAAGATTTAAATTTTTGAATGGCAGCAACTTCACATATTGGTAATCACCACAAACTGACAGCACGTGAGGCAAACTACTAAGGGGTACAAACATGCAACAAACTTACATAGTTCCTAAGCTCTTCCTGCAGATGTTTAACCAAAATGTGATTATCTGTGGGAGTAACTTCTTGAAATGAGAAACAAGACAGTTTCTTCTCTAGTTCTCTCTTCAGGTGCAAAAACTGGGAAAAGAAATGTGATGAGTTTCTTAATTCACCAATATAATGGTGCAAAATTGAAAAGAATATTTTCTGATAGAGGAATAGGAAGGAAAAAAAAAAAAATATATATATATATATATATATAGAAAGAGAATGAGAGAGAGGAGAGAGGAATACATAAGATAGAAAAATTAGAGAGAGAAAGAGAGAGAGAGAGAGAGAGAGAGAGAGAATCAAGATAGCGCTAAATTCAATGATATGTTGGTTCATCAATCCAAGTCTCCTCATATAGATAGGCAATCTTAATGCAACTAGAATATTTTTTTTTAAGGGTTGAAAACTTTGTTAACAGAATCAAAAACTTGCATGCAGAACTTAGCTACTAGGAAACCAAAGAAATAAATTCAAATGAAAGACTAAAAACGAATTTAATCAAAGCAATTTAAGAAACCATTATTATATCGCATTGTAAACCAAAGCAATTTATGTACTACTTATTCTCGATACAACATTTGTAAGATCAGCACCAGAAATATTCAACCAAAGCAATTCAAGATCCATGCACTTCTTCTTTCCTTAAACTTCATTTCATCTTTTTGTACAATTTCACGATAAACATCACTCCATCTATCCTTTATTGTTCACTCTACCTTGATCTCCTGCATCTCATTCCATTTAATAGAAACTATCATCATCATCTACATAATTACTTGTTGTTCTGAACTGCTGACATCCTTATGACAAACATTAATATATGTTTAGAAAATTGGAAGAGATTAAAAAAACAATTAACTTATCGAAATTAAATATATGGAGAGAAATTCTAGAAAAATGAAATACATATAGTATATACAAGCCATAATCCACATAAATATGAGAGCATAAGACACAAACCTCCTTAAGTTGCTTCTGTGAATCTTCCAGCTGCTCTTTCAGTAGCTCTGATTCTTTCTCTGCATTGTTAGCTTTGATCTCCATGCGTTCAAGCTTCAAAGACAAAATTGCATAAGTTAAAAAACTGTGATAAGATGCAAGAAACTAAACTAAATTGGCATATTTGTGGCACAAAATAAACGACACTAAAATTTAAATTGCACAGATGTGTCACTCACATCACCACTCATTCTAGTAACTGAAAGCTTTGAGTCTCTTTTTAGCTGTTCAAGCTCACTATTGAGACGTCTTTTCTCCCTTTCCATACTTTCAGTAAGATGGCTTAGCTTTTTCTTCAAAATACCAACTTCCTCTTCAGCTAAAGCTGCAGAAGACTCGGCTTTCATGCGGAGGTTCATTTCACTTCGGAGCTTTACCTAAAATCCAAAAAAAGCGAAAACAAATAGGGTAAAAGAGGTTATATGGTTCCATATGCAATATAAAATTGACTAGTCTATGCCTCTGATGAAATAAAAATAAAAATACAATCAAAACATACTCCAAGTACACGCAAATGGTTCACTAACATATTCTCCAAATTATTAAAAAAAAAAAAAAGCTAACCTCGAGTTCGTTGTATGACTCTATTTGCTTTCTAAAACGTTCTTGAGAATCATTGACCTCCTTCAAAAGCTGTTCTTGTAGGGATTGTTCACGTCCTTTTGCAGCAGCAAGTTCTTGTTCTGTATATAAGAATTGATCAAGGTACTTCTTCCTCTCAGCTTCTGCAACATTTATGACTGAATTAGAACATAAAAGCTTTTAACTGCACCAATTCAAAGCCAATCAAAACAACAACTCCTTAAAACGGGTAATCCTTAAACGGCAATCACATCAAGAGGATATGTAGGTACAGTACATCACAAAATGAAAATAAGACTCCATTTATCAAGCATCAAATTATAAATGATAATTACATCACAAAATGAAAATAATACTCCATTTATCAAGCATCAAATTATAAATGATAATAATACCATAAAAACACATAATTCCTAGCAATATCAACTTTGTAGCAACAAGCAACCAATTTGTAGACATTTTTCAAAATTGATGTCCTTAAAATTCACGAGTTTATGCAATTACTCTATGAAAACCGCAGAACAAAAATCACACAAAAAATGTCATAGGTTAAAAATATTCGTGCAAAATCAATACTAACAGTTGATTACTGCAAAAATTACGAAGCAAAAAAAGCATGTTAAAACATGCAAAGCCTAAGAACTGCGTTACGAAACCAACCAACTTTGGAGAATTTTTCATTCATCGCCTCCAATCTGTATTGACAATCGCGAGCCTCCTTCTCCGCGCTGCTCAAGGCGTCGATAAAATCCGTTTTAACCTAAAAAAGAGTTCGAACGGCGAGAAAAGCTCAGAATCGAAGAATCAGAATGAATAAACGAAATCAATCGATCGAGAAGAGAAATGGCGAAACCAATTGGCGACACTGGTAAGTGCAGAGCATCTGGTGCGAGGAGGAGGAGTCGAGCTGCTGAGGGGCGGCGGAAGGAGGATCTTCGTAGATGACGAGAGGTTGCTCGGAGCCCGTTGCCGGTGGCGGCGGGTTGTCGGTGGCTCCGGCCTCTGAGGCGGCGGCTCGAGGTCTCTTTGGCGGGGGGGTCCTCAGAATCATCTTCTCCGGTGACTGAATGACAATGATGTAGGAGCTCGGCTCCCGCCCTCTCTTTCTTCTTTCTCTCTGTGCTTAATTTGAAAGCGAGGGCGCCAGTTTCTGATACTTCCGTGGTTCTTGTAACAAAACAAGCGTTCACTTTAAAATCCCTTGCAAAAATTGGAGAAAAAATACCCAAAAAAAAGCAGGGAAATTAGTAAAATTTTGAATTTTTTTACCTCGATCACTTCACTGGACGTCCTCTAAGCTTGCGTTTGAATATCAGTTAAACTCAATCGACTCTAACCAAGAAGGCTGTTTGTTTCGTGGTTTAAATTACGGTTCAAATTATTTTGTTATAATATTTTCTCTTATAAAAATTTAAATCTTTATTTAAATACTTTATTTAAATACTCAAACTAAACGGGCTCTAAATATTTTTGTGGTTGGTTGGTATTATTTTAAAATAAGTAAAAATATATTTGTTTTAAAAAATAAAAAATTTTTAGAAGTTTTATAAAGAATTTTTTTACATTTTTATCTTAAAAAAATGTGTAAAAATATTTTTAAAAATTTTAAAAATGAAATCAAATGTGGTAAAATTCTTAGCTACTATAGCACCTAAAAAAATAAAAATTACATGTAAGGGCTAGTTTGTGGTGGTTTAAGCTTTTACTTATAAGGAGTAAAAAAAAAAGCATATACTAGAGCTTTTTAATTAAATTTTTTTTTTATACAGGACCCCATAAACTTTGTGTTTGGCAATTCATTCCTTAAACTAAAATTTTACTTCAAAACATAATGCACAATTGATGACACCATTAAAAGCTTGGATAGAAATGTCAGGTGCTCCTCGTGTGCATAGCTTATCAAGGGTCAAATTGAAACTTTTTAAAGAAAATGTATTTTTTTAAAACAAAAAAAAAACCTAAAACATTAAAAAAAATAAAGAAACCTAAGGTCTATTTGATAATGTTTTTAAAATATATAAAAATAATTTTATTTTAAAAAATAAAAAAAAAATTTTAAGTTATACTAAAAGTGTTTTTAAAATTTTTATCTCCAAAAACGTATAAAAATTTTAAAAAACTCCCCAAAAAAATGCCTAATCTCTTGCCTTCTCCGGTGGTGATCAACTTTGTAACCCTTGCATCCAATTTTAATTATTTCCAAAGTGAGCTTGCTAAAGCCTTTGGTGTTGTTTGGTTTAGTTTTTGAAAATGTTTTCTCCATTTCGAAACCAAAGAAAAAAGTTTTTGAAAACATGTTTGTTTAAATTTTTGTGGAATTTAAAAATGAAATTTTTGAAATACTTTTTTCAATTTGAGAACAAAAAATACATGTTTTCAAAATTTTCAAAACTTTTGCTTTCCCAATCCCTCGACTAACCAGACTACCACCCCCTCCTCAGCCGAAGGCGCTAGACCCCTCCTCGCCGGTGACCCAAATCGCTGTCCTCCTCCCATCCCGTCATCTCCCTGGCGATCCTCATCAAGCATCCACGCCGTCGAAAGGCCACTCTAGCCACTGAGCGCCTAAGCCATCGAAGCCCACTCCAACCATCGAGCGCGCACCTCGTCGAAGCTCGCTCACGCTGTCGAGCACGCACATCGTTGAAGATTAGCCCAACTAGTCGTCTCGCCAGAGGGCCGTCGTCTCCGATCTCCACGCCCTCATGGGCCGTCGATCTCTACCACATGGGTTGTCGATCTCCGCCGCATGGTTTGTCAATCTCCCCGAGAGGTCCCTGGCCGTCGTCATTGCAACTTTCGCAAGAGAGCCATCATTGGCGCGCCGTCATCGCTGCATCCTTCATGAGAGAGCCGTCGCTGGCGTGTGTTCTCACCAGAGCAGGGAAAGAGGGCTCTTGCTTTGGTTGTAATAATAAAGAAAAAATGATGTATAATATATCAATAATTAATTTTAAAAATCAAATATGAGGTTTTTTTACATTAATAATTTTTTATTAAAAAATTATTTACGTTTCAAAACATACAACTGTATACAACAAACACAATTTTAAAAACAATATTAATACATTTCATAAAATATTTTTATTTTTAAATTTTTTTAAAAACAAAAATTAAAATAAAAACACTACTAAATGAAGCCTCTTGTCTCTTTGTCAAATCCTCTCGACTAGTAAAGATCATGATTGATGGATGTGAGGGAAGATTATCGGCTTTTTAATTTTTATTTTATTTTTTTGGTCAATAAAAGGCTGGTTGAGATTATTGTAGGACTGTACAAAAACCGCATCGCACCTGTCAACCGCCCGCGTCTGCCCCCACCCATTTTGAAAAAAGCGGGTTTACATTAGCAACTCACTGGTGGATGGGTTGAACCCGCCCACCAATATATTCGATGGGCGGGTTTGGTTTTAAGTTTTCGAGGGCAGGTTCAACGCGCACCCGCCTGCCTATATATTTTTTTAAAAAAAACTTATCATTTATTTGATTTTGTTCTTATCTGTCTATATATTTTTTAAAAAAAAACTTATCATTTATTTGATTTTGTTCTTATTTTAGAAATAATTGAACAATCCAACACTCTAAGCATTGGCTCGGCTGTCTCTTGACACATTGAAAACTGAAAATTCTCCTTTTATTTTGTGAAGTAATCAAAATTCAAATCAAATAAGTTAGTAGAGAAAGCCCTAAAAGAAAAAGAACACTTTACTTTGTTCTTATTTTAGAGATTGTTGAATAATCCAACACTCTAAGCACTGGCTCGGCTGTCTCTTGACACATTGAAAACTGAAAATTCTCCTTTTTATTTTGTGAAGTAATCAAAATTCAAATCAAATAAGTTAGTAGAGAAAGCCCTAAAAGAAAAAGAACACTTGATTTTGTTCATCATTTTATTTGTAGCATTCTATTATTTTCGAACCCAGTGAATAGGCTTTAATCTTTATGGACTCTTGACTTTGTTCATCACTCCATCTATAGTTGATGTTTCTTGTTGCAGTAAATGATTATGTTTTCTAATTTGTACTTTTGAATATGGTCCATGTTTTTAAGCATCAAACTTGTTGGGAATGTTTTATGTATTATCATCTTATATTTTCTACAAAATTTTTTCACTTTCTAAAAAAAAAGTCCAAAAAATTACATTGGGCAATAGCATAGGTCTAAACCGCCTCAACCTGCCCGCACCCGCCGGCAACCACCCAAAACCAAACCGAAACCACCCGCCATGTGGTGGGCGGTTTGCGGGTTGGTTAATCGCCAACCCGCAATCTAAAAAAACCGCACCGCATCCGCCTAAAAACCATCAAACCGCCCGCCGTTCACCCCTAGATTATTGACTTTGGCATCAACGAAAACCAAAATAATTGCAATGAAGCCAACAAACACAAATTAAAGAAGAAGAAAAGAAATCGAGGACAACCTATGCCCAAACACAAAGAGAGGAGAAGAAGAAATACCCAAATCAGATCAAGCAAAAAAAAATACCCAATTCAGATCAAGCAAAAAAAAATGAAAACTTTTAGGGGAAAAAAAGAAGCTAAAACGCCTTGCAAGAGAAGGCTGATCTTGACAAAAAGCGACTCGTGCAGACATTGAGGTCTACAGAAGGGGCTTGCACGGAAGAAAGCTTACGCCAGCGGAGGCTTATAGAGTTCTGTCCCGTGAAGAGTGCTCACGGGGAAGAGTGCTCACGTTGGCGAGATCTCCTAGATCGAGGACGTCAGAGTCGAACTATGGTAGGGTGAATCTCAACGGTGGCTCGTTCCATGGGAATAGAGAAAGAGTTGAGGTGGGGATTAGGTTTCTTTATTTTTTTATTTTTTTAATATTTTGGGTTTTTTTGTTTTAAAACAATACCATTTTCTTTGAAAAATTTCAATTTGATCCCTGATAAGTTATGCAAGTGAAGAGTACATGACATTCCCATTCAAATTTTTAACAATGTCATCAATTGGACCAATTATGCAATAGAATTTGAAGCTTAGGGGGTTAATTGCTAAAATTTTTAATTTAAGGATTGAATTGCCAAATACGTAAAATCTTGTTTGGATGGTATAAGAAAAAATATTTTTTAATTTTAAAAGAGCTTTTAAACCTGTTTAGTTAAATTAGTTAAAAAAATAATGTAATTGAAGAATATGAATGGAATTCGTAATTTTTTGTTCTTAAATATAAGGTCAAAGTATAAATAAAAAAGTTTTTATAAGTGTTTTTATCATAAGCACTCTTGGTTTGGCTTCTCTAAAAAATGCTTGTAAAAATCGCAAGCGTTTTTCCATAAATCGTCCAAACGAACTCATGAGCAACTTTTAGATAAAATAAGTCAAAAGAACATAAAATAAGCCATTTCAAATAGACTCAAAAACTCTTATATGATATAATTTTTAATTTAAAAGCTTTAATTTTAATCATATTTTTTAAATATTGTATATATTTTGCCATTTGTGTAACATTTGGTTTACAAAATTGGAATTCCTAGTACGGTAGTACTTCCTTTGAGCTTTTTTTTCTTCCCCTGCTGGAGGAAAGTTTTAATATTTAGGACAAAATGGATAAGGGAGGAAATGGATTGGGCCATTCTTGAACGGCCGACAAATGGCATGCCCATGTCCAATACTTCGCTCCACGCTATAAAATATGCGCCGCAAAGTCCAAACTATTCGGCATAAAACAGTTTGTTGACTCCTTTCCGCCATCCAAGGCCCCACTCCTCCACGTTGTCGCCGTTGAGTTGTAGGTCAATTCATACTTATAGGTTTTTAGATAAGAGCAGTTTAAATCAATTTCTCAATTATGAAGAATATAAAACTCTTATATATTATAATAGAAAATAAAAAAAATTACTATAACGTAAAGATCTCGTATACTACAGTAAAAACGGTTATAACTATCATACCAAGCACCCTATTAAACTCATATTTGTACCAAGATTCCTTAGGGGTAAGTTTCTATAAGTCCTCTTATTATTATTATTATTATTATTATTATTATTATTAATAAGAAAAGCGGGCCTATTTGGCGGGACACTCGGCATAATCAAGTCTTATACTCGTTACTCAGATGTATTGTCCCTTTGGAGCACCTAGTGACTCTTAAGGATTTTTTCACGTCCCTCAACACTTGAACCCAAAATCTTCTTACTTATAAAGTTCTTGAGTCAAGTGTTGTTACCAATTAACCTTTAAATTCTATTACATTGTCTTCAACTAAAATGTGGTCGTTTTGGTTCCAAAATAATAATGCAATCTTTTCCTTGTATTCGTGACCAAAATGTAGTTCTTTTTCTTTATTCCTTTGTTGTTATTGTTGGATTTTCCCAAAAAATCGTTCATACTGTGGTGGTTATATTGCAGGTTGTTAGATAATTCATTGTTTCTGTTGTTTTACTTTGTTTTATGCTTATTTACACAACTTATATAGTTGTTGTTGTCGATGGATTTCCCCCTTTAATCAGATTTAGTTCTTTAGAGGCCATGTTGCCTTCTTTTTTTTCCCTAATTTATTTGGTTTTTGGTGTGAGGGGAACTCGAATCGGATAATTGAATCCATTTAATAAATATATTCAAATTGTGTTGATTTGAATTATTTTGATATGAGTTGTGCAATTTGAATTATGTAATTAAAATTACTATTTAAATTGATATTTGGATGTACATTTAAAGTGTTAATCTGAGTATGGAATAAAATTAAAACTTGAGTTTGGATAGATAGTGCAAAAAGTTTTTGATTTATTAACAAATCTAACAAAATCTTAATTGTCATGATATTAAAAAATATATAATAAAGATCTTGATTTATTACTCTTTTCATTAGGAAGCAATGAAAGAAGAATCGTCTCAATCAGATATCAAATAAAAAAGTTATAATTTTTTTTCCATAAATATATGAGAGAATATGAGAATTTACTGTAGCTAACTCATCCGAGTCCATAGAACTTAAGGGTGGAGTAGAACTCTAAAAACTTGGATTTAAAAGATTCGTTTAATTTGAAATTTTGAGGAAACAAACATCTAACTGAAGGATTTTTTAGACTCAGAGTCCAAATAGTTAGCTTAATATTCAAAATAAATGGGCCCTCAATCAAGTGTGTTTTCTTGTTTTTAGTAGGGGTGAACAAAACATCTGATAACCCAACGAAGCCATTTAACTCAACCAACCTAACCCGAGATAACCTGACCTCGACGAGTAATTCAACCCAACCCAACTCGAGGTTTCATTTGGTAGGTTTGGGTTGAAATTTTCTAAATCCATCTTAACCCAAACCTACCCAACCCACCTAATCTATTTATGTATACACACACACAGATATAAAGTTTTATATTATATATTTATAATTTAAATATACGTGTTACACAAACACAAAACTAAAAAAATGCATTATGATGTGCATTATTTCTAACATCTTTGAATTATTTTAGTTCTTTTTACTTTTTAATTTTTTTGATAAATGCTCTTGCTTGGATCCGTAAGAAGTTGACAAATGCATTTTGATAAAATGTATATGTGTATTATTTGTTTTGTATTTATATTAATAAACTGAAGCTTATTATGTTTTACGTCAAGTAATGGATCTTGCATTACAAATGTAGAGGATGTTTGAGTAGAGATTATTAAAATTAGAGACTGGCAATTATGTACTAAATTGGTTGATGTCTTTAAATATTTTTGTTGTATTGGTTTTTATTATGATTTATTTGTTAGTTTATAACTTACTGTATATGATTTGAATATGTGTTGCGGAGCCCTTTTTTAATGTTAGTTTTAACTTATTGAGACAATTTTGGACCTTTATAAAACCAATATCTTATATAGTTTAGCTTTTTGATTCATTTTGGGTTAAATTGTTAGTTTTTTGTTATCTTTTTATATAAGTTAATCCGACCAACCCACTCAAACTGTAATTGGGTGAGTTAGTTTTGAACTTTGTATTGATTTGGTAGGTTAAATTTAGAATTAACCTACCCAAACTTTGATTGGGTGAGTTGAGATTTTCAAAAAACTCACCCAACCCACCCGATGTTCAACCCCAATTTTCAGTATGTTACCTTGCTAATGTTGTTCTCGTAACTTTTTCTATGTTCATTTTAAGCAAGATATGTTTCTCAATTTGTTGTGCATACAACTTAAACCCTATGTCTCCAAAAAGGTTGAATTTAGGTAAGAAGAATTATATATCTTTAGTTTTTCTTAGACCTAATGATTGCTTGTTTGTAAAATATGAAAATTTCCTTCCACTCTTCTTCCTATTGTTTTCCTCTTTTTACCTTCTAATTATAGCATATTCTCGACCATCAGTAACAAAAGAAATTCTTTTACTGTTTAATCTTTTTCTTTCTTTCTTTTTTCTCCTAAAAAGAAATCTTCATTATAGTGTGTTTGTGGTTTGTGATTGGTCTATTTGGATATTATCGACCATCAAAAACAAAAAAGAATTTTTTTTTTACTGTTTAATATTTTTCTTTCCTTTTTTCCAAAAAGAAAATCGTTATTAGAGTGTGTTTGTGGTTTGTGATTGGTCTACTTGGGTATAATTAGACATAAGGTGCACTTGTGATTGGTCCGTTTGTGGTTTATGATTGGTTTGTTTGAATATAATTAGACATGAGATGTCCTTGATGAATGATAAACAATAACGTGCTTCAACATAACCTAATAACCTCTAAAACCAAGGAATGAATTGAATAAAAAAGAAGAAGACGAATTTGATGAATGATAAAACAATACAAAAACATAACTCAAGAACAATTACAAATAACAAAGACCTGATGCAGATTGAAAAAAAAAAAAAACATACAACTGCAAAAGGAAAAAGAAATAGATTCTTAAAAGATATAAAAAATAGAGAATATAATACAAAGCAAACCTAGATATAAATGACGTATACCCAATATTTTCATATGCTCACAGAGAAGAGAAAATTGAACTAAATATTGAAGCAGTAAGAAATCACCAACTTAATGGGTGTGTATGAAAAAAAATAGAGGCAATTGTTCAAAGGGTAAAAAAGAGAAAACGAGTGCACCTAATTTAAATACTTTGCTATATTTGCAATATTCTTAAATTGTTACAAAATTATTAATCAAAGTATAAATTTTTGCAATAGGTTCTAATTTGCCCTAATTTTTCACTAATTATATCGTAGAGGGCTCGAGGTATACTTTTACAGCGCCCAATTAAAATTAAGGACCAAAACGGAAGAGCCCATGTCCAAAAACTAATAGGGTGTTTGGAAGGGTGGTGGGAACCACTTTACTATAGCTATCACTGCCAAACACCCCCTAACTATTTTCTGTTGCGATTTTCAACTATAATGTTTTTGGTCGAAGAAATAAATAGCCTTCTTTTTATCTCGACAAAATCGTCGTTTTTTTTCCTTTTTTTCTTACCAGTTTCGATTTCCTCTATTCTTGCTTCTTCTTTTTTTTAATCTCTAGGATTCTTCCTTCAATCCTTGATGTCGCTCTTACTACTCATGCCTTGGATCTTCTGCTCCCTCGACTTTGTTTGTTTTTCTCCTTTCTCTCCCCCTTCCTTTTTCACCTTACACTTTTCTATTCTAGGTATTTACTTTATTCTTAAGAGGGAGCAATCATGAATTAAAAGACCTTTTTTTTTCTGGTTAATCTAATCTCAAACATGATAATAGTTGAAGATGATACGTGGGGTTATATTAACACATAAAGTCGAAGCTTTTTTCTAAAAAAAAAAGCACTTTACATATAGAGAGAGAGAGAGCGAGAAAGTGGAAGAGAGTAAAGAGAGACAGAGGGAGAGAGGAGGCAAGAGCTGAAGACGGCTCAATTGAGAATTTCTGGTTTGTGCTTTGGATTGCAAAAGAAAAAAGAGGGAAAAAAAATATTTCTCATCCAAAATTTTCAAAGTGGAAAATCTAAAAGAAAATTAAAAAAACCCAAGTTTTCCCTATCTTCCTTGGAATTGGAAGCTTCAAAATTATTGATTCAAAACTTTATGAGCAAAGAGGGAACATAAAATAATATGTATATATAGAAAAAAAGGGAGGTACGGAAGAAAAGCAGAAGGGATGAACCTGATGAGAGTGGTTGGTTCATAATGTTGCTTTTAAGCTTTGGGGCTGCTTACCTTTGCTGCATTTGGGGCCGGTGAGAGTTAAAAAATCCATATGTCTTAAGGCTAAAATCAATAGCTTTGTATTAATATTTTTTGTTAAAATTTTTAATTAAAGTAAATAAGTGTTAAATAGTATTTTAATATCTTAGTATAAAAATATGTTTAATTTTAAGTTTTTAATAAGTTTTTATGTTTAATAATATTTTTGAAAATTTTTAATATCGGTTTCATATGTAAAATATTAGTTTAGTTTGAAATTAACTAAAAACGTAAAAATAATTAGTAGTAATTTTATTTTCAGTCCTAAATATTTTTTTAGTGTGTTTTAAGTTTGTAAATAAGTGCTACAATATTTTAGTAATTTTTAGAAATATTTTTATGTCTTAAAAATTATATCTGTGTCAAGCCGAATGAGATTAAAATTTTAAAAATTTGTAATTATTTTTGTATATTTTAATGTAAAATAAATGTTTTTAAAACTATTGCAAATATTATGCTTGTAAAATAATTAATTTTATTTTAATTTTCTATCTCTAGATTTGAAATCTAGTGGAAAAATGGAGCAAATTAACAGCAAAACAGGCAAAATCGGACAACAAATGCTTAAAAAACAAAAATTCGATTTCTAGAAAGAGGAATCCATGTGGCGATTTCTGATCACACGCGCCGACAAAATCACATCAACCATCAGAGCTGGGCCCACCTGTTAACTAAAGTCTCATACTGCGTCTGATCAAGTGAAGCCGTTACCACATGTTCTTGGTCAATACTTAATCTCTGCTATTGGTTGACCTAATCCGATGGTCATTGCTAGTCCTTCTTTAGGTCCTACTTGGCCCACTTTCCCTGCTTGATGGAAGTTGTTGGATACAAAATTTAACATGTTAGATCACTCTTTTCGATGTTGTTAGCCGTCGCGAAATAGCCGATTTTGAGCCTGAATTCGCACAAAAATGCAGAGAATCTCGTGTGAAAAAAAGGAAGGAAAAGAATTGATAAAAAAGTGTTTCAAGCATGCTATGAACTGTATGCATTTCAAGAATTGAAACCGAAAATGGAAGCGTGAAAACATATTTACCTCCTGCCATTGCTGTCCAACGGTGTCCTGTGACTTCCTGCACTTGGGATGATTCCAAGTTCTCACAAAAACTCAATTGATGGTGTAAGATTCTTAAGAGAATTTTCGAAACTTAGGGACCCAATTTTGTTTCACAAAAAACTGTACGTGAAAAAACTTTTTCTGGTTTTCTCTTATTTTTCTGCTGCAGAAAAATCCTTCTATCAAGGATTATTATACAGCCATAAAAACAACAGTTACCAAGGCATTTTAATGGGCATAAATATGAGCCAATAATTGCAACAAAATAAATTGGTTTCAATTCCTTATTGAAACCGTTAAAATTTGCAACGGTTACAGTTGGTTGATAATGTCGCTTTTAAGCTTTGGGGCTGCTTACTTATACCTTAAAGCTAAAATCAATCGTTTTGTATTAATATTTATTGTTAAACTTTTTAATTAAAACAAATAAGTGTTAAATAATATTTTAGTGTCTTAGTGTAAAAATATGTTTAATTTTAACTTTTTAATAAGTTTTTATGTTTAATAATCTTTTTGAAAATTTTTAAAATCGGTTTCATATGTAAAATATTAGTTTAGTTTGAAATTAACTAAAAATGTAAAAATAATTGGTGATAATTTTATTTTCAGTCCTAAATAGTTTTTTTAGTGTGTTTTAAGTCTGTAAATAAATGCTACAATATTTTAGTAATTTCTAAAAATATTTTTATGTCTTAAAAATTATATCTATGTCAAGCCCAATGAGATTAGAATTTTAAAATTTTGTAATTGTTTTTGTATGTTTTAATGTAAAAAAAATGTTTTTAAAACTATTGCAAATATGTTTGTAAAATAATTAATTTTATTTTAATTTTCTATCTCTAGATTTGAAATCTAGTGGAAAAATGGAGCAAATTAACAACAAAACAGACAAAATCGGACAACAAATGCTTAAAAAACAAAAATTCGATTTCTAGAAAGAGGAATCCATGTGACGATTTCTGATCACACGCGCCGACAAAATCACATCAACCATCAGAGTTGGGCCCACCTGTTAACTAGAGTCTCATACTGCGTCTGATCGAGTGAAGCCGTTACCACGTGTTCTTGGTCAATATTTAATCTCTGCTATTGGATGACCTGATCCGATGGTCATTGCTAGTCTTTCTTTAGGTCCTACTTGGCCCACTTTCCCTCCTTGATGGAAGTTGTTGGATCCAAAATTTAACATGCTAGATCGCTCTCTTTGATGTTGTTAGCCGTCGCGAAATAGCCGATTTTGAGCCTGAATTCGTGCAAAAATGCAGAGAATCTCGCGTGAAAAAAAGGAAGGAAAAGAATTGATAAAAAAGTGTTTCAAATTGTCGGACATTTTTTAAAAAAACAATCAACAAAGAAACAATAAAAAGTGTTAAAAATTATATAACAGTGCCGAGATGAGGCCTTTAAATACCAGGTTTCACAAGCCTGGTTCTTAAAAACTTCCCCGCAGTATAAAAAAATACTGTTCAATTTTTTTTAAGTTCTTAGTTTTTATATTTAGGTTTCAATCTAAGTTTTTGTAAAATATTTTCCAGTTTATGCTGTAAAAATTATGCTCAATGATATTTTTTGTATTTTATTTTAAATATGTCTTTTTTAATTTTTCTTTTTAGCTAAGGTGAGAGCGAAAAATTCTGGCAAAATTACTTTAAATATTTTTAGCTTTTCTCATTTTTCTAAACAGTTATAATGCAAAAAAATTTTCTAGGAAATTTAGGATTTTAGAATTTTCTTAGTTAAAACTCTGCCAAAATTCTGATTTTGATTTTTTGAAGACATATACTGGCACAGATAATGCTTGAAAGGACCTTGATTAGCCATAGACAGAGAATGGCTCGGTAAATACTTAACTTATTATTTTGGTTGTTATTTTAGTTAAGTAATACTGAAATTCTGCTTGTTTATTAACTTGAGTTTTTGATGCATTATATACAGGAAATGACATAGTAAATGATTGGTAATGCTTGATTTATTGTAGACATAGGATAACACAATGTATTCTTAAACCAATTAATAAATAATTGAAAAATCTATAATTTGTCTAAAACGTAACCTTTGAACCTTAGCTCTATTATAATTACTGTTTTACCCTTTTTAATTTGTTGTTATTAGTGTTGTTGTTGTTGTTAAATTTATTTTAGATTAATTGCACTTATTGTTAAAGTTCCATTTAGCTCTACATGGCCCTCGCTGGCTGTGACTTAAGTCATCGCCTCCTTAGAAAGAACACGCGCTTGGGTCGAATTGTCAGAACCTGCAACCAAGCAGCCACTCGCTATAAGAGAGGAACACCTCCTTAGTAGATCGATAACTGTACTCACCAGCAGTCATTGAGAATATAATCCTTGACTTTTAGACCTTGGCACTTCCTCCTAAGGTGCTCTACAGGGCCTTCATTGGCTACAACTCAAGTCATTGCCTCCTCAGAAAGAGCACGTGCTTGGGTAGGATTATCAAAGCCTGCAACTAGGCAGCCACTTGCCATAGAGGGTCAACATATGACCTTATTTTTGCCATCAGATGGAGACCAATCCTCCAGCAAGGGTCATGACACATGTCACTTGCCCTCTGATAGACGTTGATGTGATATACAGGTCATGGGTTAAACCCATCTAGCACCCGGTTCAAGTAGCAGCCTATAAATAGAGTGCATTTACTACAACTCGAGGCTATTGTACTCCTTCCTAACTACCTAGCTCTTATACTTTGTCGAGCAGTACCTGCCTTAAGCGTCGGAGAGCCCTTATTTGGTACCATACCAGTGTCCCCCTTTACCTCTGAAGCATCCCTCCTCTTGTTGCAAGTACGTCTAAGCAAGCCGAGACGTGCAGGGAAGAGTCGTCCGAGCAACATCCGCACCTGCATGTTGTGTTGATAGCTGCCACCCACTGGTAAGCATCAACAATTAGTTTTAGATTTAGTTTTAGATCTTGAACTTAGAGATAAAATTTCATAAAATTTTACATTAGGTTTTTCAAAATACTTAATAATTTATGGTTTTTTGAAAAGTATTCTTTGAGGAATTTATGTTTGGGACTTGTACTGGTTTGAAAACCTTTCCTATAACTAGATATTTTTGAAGATTCTCCCAATACCAGTTATTCCAGGAATGCTGTTTCAACTAGGAGGTCGGTTTTTAAGGAGCCTTTAGCCACCAATCATTCCTGGGAACATTCCTAAAGGACATAATTCACAAAATCTATAAAATAAATAAAGCAGATTCTTTTTACTTACTGCTTTATTATCCTCGATTAAAGAAAAGTCTAGCATTGTCTATAAAATTTTGTAAATTATATAAATAATTTGTATACTGGTTTGGTCTCGCATGTCTAAAACTTGTAGATTGATTAGAAAAGTTTAGAACCACCTTTAGTCTCTGTTGTGTTTTCACATTCTCCTAAAATGGCTCAAGAAGAAAGTGTTCATAATGAAAACATTATTAATCAACAACTCTTCAATCATGTTCGTTCAATGCATGATTATTTGTAACCATTTTGAGAATCCACTCCATCATGTCTGGTTCTTCTCAATACTCATAACTTTAGGTTTCAACTATGAATGATCAATTTGCTTCCAAATTATCATGGTTTAGGATCTGAAAGTCCTTACTTGCTCCTTAGAGAGTTTGAAGATGTATGTGCTACCTTCATTAACCAAGATGTTCAAATGAAATTGTTACGCTAAAGCTTTTCCCTTTTTCTTTAAAATATAAGGCTAAAAAATTTTCTTACCTCTTTAAAACCTAGGTCAATCAGTATATGATAAGAAATGCAAACGAAATTTTTGAAGCAATTTTTTTCAACTCATAAAACCAATGCTTTAAGGAAATAAATTCAATTTTTTTTCCAAAATGCAAAGGAAGTCTATTTTCAATGTTGGGATCCTTTTAATGATTTGTTGAACTCTTGCTCACATCATGGTTTTAAAAAGTGGTGTTCTATTAGTTTCTTTTTTTGAAGGTTTAAATCCCGAAACCTATTAATTCATTGAAACAATGTGTAAAGGGCAATTCCTTGATAAAGAACCTAATGAAGTGTTAGATTTTCTACATAACTTTGCTGAAAACTCTCAATATTGACAACATGTGAATTTCAAAAGCCCAATTAGGTCTAGTCTTCCTAATGCTTAAAGAGGTATTCATCAACTTAGTCAAAGATAATGATCTAAGTGTTAGGATTGCCAGTTTGTCAAGAAAGATTAAAGCTATGGAACGTATGAATGTTTAGGAACATACGATTAAAACTTTGTGTAGTATTTACCAAACTCTAGGTCATTCATCTTATGACTGTTCAGCTTTTAAGGAAGAGTCCCATGAGGAGGTAAATTTTACAAATCAAATAGATCAACTTATTAAACATTTTCCATTTTCACATTCTAACATGTATAATCCACAATAGAGAAATCATCCCAATTTCAATTAGAGGAATGATCAACCACAACAACAACCACCATGGCCACCTCAAAATTTTCAAAAATCATCTTCCACCATTTCTATAACAACCTTAGAATTCATAATATCTACAGAATTCACAATTTCAAATGCCTCCATAAAAATTTCCACCTCCTGAAAGTTTTAATTCACGAATTAAAAATCTTAAGGATGTTTTGAAAAAAATTATTTAAAAACAAGGAGATCATTAACACTCATACTTTAGAAGACATTCATGAGATTAAGGAATCCATTTCTAAGCACACTTCTTCGTTTAGCATCAAAGAAAAAGACAAATTTCCTGCTTAACATATACATTATCCTTCTGCTAATGAAATTGCCTCTTTGAGTTCTTCATCATAATATAAAACTGCTAATTTTGTTTTCAACTCTTTTAAGTGGTAAAACTGTTGACAAAACTGTTAATTCAACTTTGAAAAGTAATAATAAAATTAATGGAAATGAGAAAAGTTTTGAGAAAGAAAATGTTGTTTTAAAAGAGAAATTTATTTTGAAAGTTCATTTTCCACAAGCTTTGCTTTCAAAAGAGAAGTTTGATAAGAATACTGAAATTTTTGAACATTTCAAGCAAGTCAAAACTAACATTCCACTTTTAAATACAATCAAACAAGTTTCATCTTATACTAAATTTTTGAAAGATTGTTGTGCAATTAAGAGGGTGTTTGGCAGTGGTTCTCACCACTCAGTTCCTACCACAAACTCGGTTATAACAGTGTAAAGCTCTTATATGCTACGGTAACAATTAAAAAAAATGCTACAGTATAAAACTCTCACATGCTACAGTAAAAGTGGTTCCCACCACTGGTTCTCACCACCCTTTCAAACACCCTATAAAAGAAAACATAATTGACTAAAACTTCATTTTTATCTAAGAATATTAGTTCTATCATTCAACATAATTCACAATTGACATACAAAGATCCAGGCTGTCCTAGAATTTCTTGTATCATATGAAACACTCAAATTGACTTTGCATTGTCAGATTTTGGTGCTAGTGTCAATCTTTTACTATGACACCTGTTATTTTCCTAACGGGTATTATAGTAATTATATTAATTATTAGTGTGCTAATTAAAATTTGTTTCATTTAAAATCTAATTCATATTATTTATTTCTATCTATTTCTAAAGTTTTTAAAATTTTTCTATACTTATTTAGTATATTGACCAAAATGCCCTTGGAACTTTAATTTAATCACAAAATTGCCATTTGGCATTATTTGCTTCAAAAGTCTCTAATGGAGACTTGATTTTTACGTGCCAACTCCCGTTGTCTTCTCACTTCCTTTCTTTTTCTTTTCTTCTTTTCTTATCTCTTCTCACGAGACTCTTTCTTTCTCTCTCTTTTCCTCTCCGTTTTCTCTCTTCTTTTTTCTCTTTGATTTCTTTAAGATTAAAGATCATCAACCTAGCTTCAAGGTAATCAAGAGAGAAATCCGAAGTTATTTTTGTAGATCTTCCAAAATCACAAAAAAAGAACAAGGATTTTTGTAAACAAAATCACTACTTTTCTTTAAGCTTGAGGTAAGGTTTTCTAAGCTAAAAACCTTAATTTAAATTTGTGTTTTGGTATGAGAATTGTGAAAAATGTATTCTTGATGTTTGTGGGTAATTATATAACATTTTTGAAGCTTGATTTACATAGATCTTTGTTTAAAATGAGTTTTTGAGCAAGTTTTTAAAAGTTTTGATTTTTTTTTGTTTAGATTTGTTTGTGAAGCATGAAAATTTTGAGAAGAAAGATCTACATGTGTTTAAGTGTAATAATTCATGGTTTTTATGCATTTTCTATACCCTAGAAATTGATAAAAAGGATTGAATTGAGTTTTAAAGTTTGAAACCCTTAAAAATGAGAAATTGAATTTCTAGAAAGTGCTATGTCGGTAAGCCAAAACCTGTAGTTTGATAGACCAAAGTCTAAACAGGACTGATAGGTTGAACCTTAGAGATTGGCAGGCCAACTAAGGGTCTAAAAATAACAGTTTTTTTTAGAAGGCTAGAAACGTTGATCGGTAGACCGATTGGGTAGTCTAAACTCACCTGGTTTTCATTATTTTGTGTCACAAAATGTTCCATGGATTTCATATAAATGATTATGGCACACTAATAAGAATAGTTGGTAAAACTGTATGATTATGGATTAGAAATTTAGTTAAAGTACGGTTATTTTATATATCATAGGATGACATAGTACTTGAAGCTTACGTGGTAAGCTTGTTATTGTGAGCTGGAAGTTATCAGCATTGTAATTCGTCAAGAGGTAGAGATTTTATTATTCATCTTTTGTGAGTTTTTATAGAATTAAAATTGGTTGTTTACTACAAGATATATATATATGTATGTTAAACTGCTATTATATTAGTATCACATATGAAACTATGACATGATCTCGTCCTGTATTGTATAGCGAAGAATGTATTGATTTTAACATACGTTGTTGTAAATTGAGAAGCATGGTTAAGAAAAACTGACTCTATAAACAATGAATGATTATAGAGGAATGATAAGATGTGAAGAGGGTGGCAGTTACGTCATTGGATACGAATACCCTAAAAAGTAAAATAAGGGGAGGTGATGACGCTCCCTTGGGTCGAAAGTCCCAGAACGCACTATACATGAATCGACTTGGTGAGGACTTGAGGCTTGATGTCCCCTCATCGGAACACCCTTGAAATGTTTAGAGGGTAATCAAGCACTCCCATTTGGGTTTCGTTGAGTTGAGTGATATGATATTCTAATGCACGTTAGATACAAACATAATTGAATCCTAAATTAACATGTATATATATATATATATATATATATATGCATGGAACTTGATAAGAATAATCATAAGATATCTACCAAAATTGAACATGATAAAACTGATGAATAATAATGAGAACTAAGTAAATATGCAGGTTTTGATGTGGTAGGGATAAAAACCTAAATGTAAGTAATGGTTTTTCCTACTAAGCATGTTGTCACTCATTCTCTTATATTTTCATCTTTTTATGACTCACTAAGTGTGAGGTGGCTACGAGAAAAATAGTTGAGGAAATTATGTAGCTATATTACGTTGGGATTGCTTCAATTGTTAAGAATATTCTTCATGATAATATAAGCATTGATTGTTACTTTCTATAACTGTATTAAGATGTGTTGAGGGTTAAAATGATAATGATGACAGTTTTATATTATTAAATTTAATGTGCAACATTAAACTATAGTTTAATTGTTGCTTATGTTTTTATTTTGATTTGGAAGTTTTCATTTAAGTCGCAGGCAACTTTATTTTTGAAGTTTTACTTTTATTTCTGATCTTTATTTTAATTCATTAAAAACTGTTAACCCCTATGTAGGGGGCGTTATATTTGCCTTATTTTGTCTATCAATAATTAGGTTTAGGTGAACTTAAGCCAAGATTTATTACACTTTGTTAGTTGATCGTTCTGTAAAAATTCTATGAGAAATAGTTAATGATGTGTTAGTTCAAATTAATAAATTTTACTTCACAGTAGATTTTATTGTTTTGGATACACAACCTGTTTCCACTTCAAATTTCAAGTTCATGTTATTTTAGGTCATCCATTTCTTGCAACTTCAAATGCCTTGATTAATTGTAGAAATTGTATCCTAAAATTATCTTTTGGAAACATGACTTCAGAGTTCAACGTTTTCAACATGTTGCAACCTACAGGTAAACAACGTGAAGTCAACTTTGTTGAAGAAAGTACCTCTGCTAGACTACCTGATCCTTTAATAGGGTTGGTTAACTCTTTTGAGATAAATGATCTATCAAAAGTGGAAACTTGTTCCATGTCTACTTTAATTGATGAAACACATAAAGTTTAGAATTCTATGGAAATAAAAGCAAAATTGAAAAACCTAATTTAGGAAAGAAAATTCATGATTTAAGAAAGGAAGTTGTTGGTAAAAATGAACCTGTTGAAAATTTAGAGTTTGATCTTGCAAAAAAAACTTCTAAAAGTTAGGGTAACCTAGGTTTTAGGAAATCTTCTCTTTGTGAATCTGGACCTAGTAATGCTCCACCACCAGTGATTGATCGTGTAGATTCTAATGAAAAGGTAGTGAATGATTTTGATAAGCAATATCAAAAAGCATTAAATTATGAGAGTTTTTGGAGACTTTTCTTTTCTTACAAACTAACTTAAAATGATCGTTCAACTCTCTCTGTTGACTTTATTTATATAGACTCAGACTCAGATGTTGAATCTACAAATTTTATATAGTATTAATTTTGTTTTTTTTTTTTATTTTGTGTGTTGTATTTCAAAAATTCAAAAAAATAACTTTTTAAAAAATTCATTAAAGTGGTTGAGATTATGAAGGATATAGTTAAGTTGATTAGTTAGTATTTTTGTATCAATGGCCTCTAGAAACACATTTTAATGAAATGGTTATCAATATATATATTTTTTTATTGTTAGACCTTTATAAATTTTAATTTTAATGAAAAACGCAAAAAATCAAAAATTTTAAAACACAAAAATATTTTAAGTTAGTTTGTTAATAAATGTTAGTGTTTAGTATAGTGTGTAGTACTGTGTTAGATTATTTTTACTTAGCCCACTTTTAGTTTAGCCCGCAACTGTTTGAATAGTGGTACACGTGTTTGTACAATTTTCTATGTGTCTAAACAGTATTCCACCAATTGTCTATATAACCTCTCATTGTGCATCTAAGCTCAAAACTCTTTGCTCTTTCTCTCTCTAGATTTCTCATTCTTTCTCTAAACTCTCAAATTCTCTCTAGCTTTTCTTTGAATTCTAGAAATTTTCTAGAATTCTTTGAAAGATCTTCGATCTTTCAAATACTTTTTCCAAATTTTTTTTAACTTTTCTCTCTTACCCCTGCAAAATCTTAAACACGCTCAAATCCACTTAAAGCTTTTAGATCTCTCAAAAATCTCATAGTTTCTTAATTCACTTTCAAGAATCTCATATTTTCTCTTTCTTTCATCATGGATCATAAGTACGAGCACTTTAGAAAATATTTTCTTTTCTTTTCTCAAAAAGAAATAAAAAAGAAGTACAAAATTAGAATCACTCGTCTTTAGGAACTTTCTCGTTTTAGACTTCCAATTGATATTAAAATGTATATAGAAGGTCTTATTTGTCCTAGTGATGTAAATAATATAGATCTGCCTATGATGGGTACGAGTTTGTGTACTAGAAAAAGAAAAGCCCGAGCTATAGCATCAAAGTGTCTTAAGTGTTCTAGCCAAAATTGTGAGCGTAAAATGTAAGTCAAAAGATTTTGTGCCTACAAATTGAGAGGATAAAATACTTTTCTGTAAGGTCAAAAGAAAATTAAAATAATCTTCACAATTCTTTTCTAGACCATCCTAGTGGGTATGTTCAAAAAGCAATTTGTATACTTTGGCCTTTTTATTTCATGCTGAGAAAGAACTTCTCAAGAATCTGACATTAAAAGACCCAGCTGTTCAGTTTGCAAGGAAGTTAGATGGGACACAGACGCTAGATCCCTCTAGTTCGAAGCAAGATCTGTAAAGTTTTTCTTTGTTTTTGTGTGTTTTTTCTTTCTTAAAAAATTGCTAAAAATTTATTTGAGAAATGTTCTTAGCTTAACTAAAAAAATCATCAGAATGGTTAAGTAACATAATTTTTGGAGACACATTCTGCTAAACATAAGTTTTCTTCAATTCATTTTCAAATAAAATCTCACCAACAAAAAGATTTTTATTTTTGTATGATTTTTATAGCAATTGTATAATAATTGTAATTGTACTATTTATCTTTTAGTAATAATATTTTGACTTTTCTGTCATATGTTTTATTTTCTTTGGTAGGTATTTTGTGTGTCATATAAAATAAGTTTTGTCTTGATTTTTAAAATTTGGTTCCATTTTGTCAAAAATTGTACAAGTAGTGTCTTATTTGCCAAAAGTTAAATAGTATTGTCGTGTGACACCCGTTATTCTCCTAACGGGTATTGAGGTAATTAAATTAATTTTTAGTGTATAAAAAAAAATTGCTTCATTTAAATTTATTTTATAATATTTATTTTTATCTATTTTTAAATTTTCTAAAATTCTCCTATATTTATTTAGTATGTTTACTAAAAAGTCTTAGAACTTCTAATAAATCTCAAAAATGTCATATTGGCATTATGTGTGTTAAAGTCTCTAGATGAGACATAAGGATATCTTTTCCAACTACTCTTGACCCTCATTTTCTTTATTTCCTCCGTGACATGCTTCAACATGTCTCCTCCATAATTGTTTTTATCACTTCTCTTCAAAGACTTCATCTTTTCTTCCTTTCTCTTCCACGGTTCCCACACTCTTCTTCTTATTTCTTTGCTGAAGCAAAATACTTAGAGAACTTCTTCAAGGCAGCCATAAAAATCAGCCACCATCACCTCCATTTGAGCAAGAATTTCAGTCATACCGAAGTAAAGGAACCTGTTTTGAAGCCATTTCAAGCTTCCAACTAACCATAATCCGAGGTTAGAATCTTATGAACAAATTTAGTTTTTCATTTATAAATTTTCTTTTATACTAAAGGATTATTCAAATTTGCGTTCTTAAACCTAAGTTTATGTTTGTTGCTATTTTGGAGCATATGTATGAAGTCTAAGTGTATATGCCCTAGACAGAAAATTTATATTGTTAAACTTTGTAATACCTCTATGGGCAGTGGTTATTTCTTGAAATTCTAAGATTAAATTAAAATAAATTTTATGAATGTAGTTGTATGTTGTGCTTTAGTTTTAATTGTCCTTATGCACGCCTTAGGATCAAGGGAGTATGGAGCTAACGTTAATTGATTCCAGGATTAAGAGACTGTTGATAAGCTTAAAAGGTAGGGATTCTATTACTCATCTTTTGTGAGGTTTTTATAGAATTAAAATTGATTGTTTTGCCGCAATATATATATATCTATGTTGAACTGATATTATATGAGTATCACATATGAAACTATGACATGGACTCGTCTTGTATTGTACGACGAGGAACATAATGAATTGACACATGTTATAAATTGAGAAGCATGGTTAGGAAAACTAACTCTATTGATAATGATTTAATATAGAGAAATTGTGAGACATGAAAAGGGCGACGGTTACGTCCTTGGGCATGAATACCCTAAAAGGTAAAATAGGGGGAAGGTGATGACGCTTCCTTGGGTTGAAAGTCCCAGAACACACTGTACAGGAATTGATTTGGTGAGGACTCGGGGCTTGATGTCCCCTCACCGGAACACCCTTGGAATGTTTATAGGGTGATCAAGTGCGCCCATTTGGGTTTCGATGAGTTGAGTGATACTCAATTTAACATGGATACCTAGGAACAATGATGATTGGTAATATTTGTATAAATGTGTAATTATGACACTTGGTAATGATTAACTACGGTATCCATAAGATGTGATCATAATAAACCTTATAATCTGGAATATGATGTAACCTACTAATCATGCAGATTTTAATGTGGTAATGATAAAAACCTAAAGGTGAGTAATGGCTTTCTCTACTGAGCATAGTGTTGCTCATTCCCTTATGTTTATATCTTTTCAGGACTCACTAAGTGTGAGGTGGCTACGAGAAATATAGTTGAGGAAGTGATGTAGCTATATTACATTGGGACTGCTTCAATTGTTGAGAATGTTCTTCATGATAATGTAAGCATCAATTGTTACTTTCTGTGACTGTATTACAATGTGTTGAGGGTTAAAATGATGATGACAACAGTTTATATTATTAAATTTAAGGTGCTACATTAAACTGTGGTTTATTTGTCGTTTATATTTTTATTTTTGAGTTGGGAGTTTTCATTTAAGTCCCGGGCAAATTTTATTTTAAGGTTTTACTTTTATTATTTATTTTTATTTTATCTCATTAAAAACTGTTAACCCCCACATAGGGGCGTTACAGAATTTTTGGTATCAGAGCCTAGGTTCGGTTAACCTAGGGAGTGTAGCACCACTTTAAAAAAATATATTTTTGAGATGGTTTTGAAGCTGAATTTTCATTGTCATCATCAAAATGAACCTTCACTTTGATTTATACAGTCTAGAAGGATGTAACATGGAAAGGCCATAGAATGAAAATATTAATAGTTATATGAGTACAATAATTACATAGAAGGAAAGTATTAATAGTTATGAGGGAATGATAATTATATGGAATGAGTTTATAAGTAGAATGCTTATGAGAGATTCGTATAATATTTGGATCTATAAGCATATATAATTCGTATAAACGATGAGAAATTCGTGTAGATACGAGGATTTAATAGCCTTTTGTCTCGTGAAAAACAATAAGAAATATAAGGCTTGATTTATTGATTTTAAAGTTTGGCATAGATATGCCAAATTTTTCATAATTGATTCAAACCTAAGTAATGATTATGTGTGGATTCGATGGAGCACATAAGTGTCAATAACTTTTCTTGAAAGTTCTATTTATTTGAGGAATATGATATAAGTTGGGAATCATGGTATTGAATCTTGAGAGAGATAAATGTTAGACTTTTGGTCTATTGAGACTGTGTAAAGTCTAAAATGCATGAATCTCAAAATTGAAATATTTCGTTATGTACATTGTATTTAAGTGTATCAGTGAATCTTTTGGTTACCTAAGGTTTTGTTATATGAGGAAATTATATATTGTATGAGTAGAATTGTGGGGATTGTAGATGTTCTTAAGTAGTAACATCAAGTGTCTTTGTTCATTGATATGGTCTACGTTGGAAGACGTAAATCGTATTGATTTCAAGGTTAGTCGCATTCTAAACCCTTGGTAGCAATGATGATGAATCCATTGATAGATGTTGAGTATTAGGAATAACATATGGGTGTATGCATTGTTCAATAAGGTTTTGATTAAAACAAAATTATTCGAGTTGCTGGAAGATTATGTTGTTATGAAATGATTTTAAATATCATTCAGGAAGATCCTTGTTGTCGTTAAATTAGATTTGTTGTTCATAATTAACTTTATCTATAGTGGGCTTTAAATTGGGTTTAAGATTTATACAAATTGGTTTTCAATTTTATGTTTGTTATTTAACTCGTTCCAAATGTGTCAAGGCCCGAAACAACCTGATCATTTTCACTTAGAACATTTGGGCCTAGTTTAAATCTTAAATCAGTTTGATTCACACTGTCTCTCCCACGTGGTCTCTATACGTGTCATATACAGTGGTTTAATTAATGTTTACAAATACGGTTACTGTGCATAGGAGCTTATTTCTCCGAGTTCACTTTTTCTCTCTTAATTTGTTATTTTCTCTCTAAATCGCAAATCCTCTTCTTTTCATTAAAAATTCTTCTTTTTCTCTAAAAGAAGAAGGAATTCTAGGATTCTGCAATTTACTATCTTAATTTTTCCTTTCTATTTACTCTTCTTTCATCTCATCATGGACCCAAAGTACCAACATCTGAGAAAGTATTTCCCATCACTCTCCCAAAAGATTCTCAAAAAGAAATACAAGGCTAGAATTACTCGGTTGTGGATTCTTATGCGTTTTGGTATCCCTTGTGATGTGAGAATGTTAATAGAGGGGAAAATCCGTCCGAGTGACTTTAGTCAAGATGTCGGTTTACCAGGAACGGGTACCAGTCGTAGTGCAATGAAAAGAAGAGCTCGTGCCATCGTGGTCACTTGTAACAAATGTGGAAGACAAAATTGTAACGGTAAATGTACTTCACCTGGTTATATGTCTACGAATAGAGAGGATAAAATAAGGTTTTGTAGGGATGGACTTTCAAAGGAGAACTTGGATAGCATCCATCCTCCTCTCCACGGTCACCCTAGTGGATATGTTCAAGGAGCTATTTTTAAACTCTGGCCTAAATTTTATACAGAAAGACAACGCCTCAGGAATATGGTATTTCTAGATCCTGTTTGTCAAGCCATAAGAAAACTGGATGGGAAATAAGTCATCGCTCTATAAAGGTTATTTAGTCTTTACTTATTTGAAGCAGTTTTAGCTGATGTTCAACAGTTTGTGTTTTTCTTTTACTCAGAATATTTGCTTTTGTGTTTGAAATAATTGTGATTATTAGATTGATACAGTAAGTGTTAATATCTTATTTAATTTATGATTTTCTTAAATATATATATATATAATAAAATATATTATCTTATCAGACACGTTACATACGGTACAGTAATATGTTTGAATTTTGAAAAGCTTATCCAGATATTTCAAGATTTGTGTCTCAAATTTCAAAAGTTCTACAGTATTTGTCGTTTATATTAAATATCTAGACTTGGTGTATATTTGTCAAAAAGTCTACAGTTGTGTCATGAGGGTCTTCTGTCGAATTGTTCTCAATTGTCAAAAGTTATACAATTAGAGTCTAATCTTTTTCAAAAAGTGAATCAGATTTTCTGTAAACTATCAATCACCTTATCTTACTTTCTTATCCGCACAAGATTTTGTTTAAATCTTTGGATTACCTTTTCATTACCTACTCGTCTATCTCTTTAGCCCTTTTTGTATATTTCTCATCTTTAAAATCTCATGTAGAACCCGAAGTCTAAGTGGAGCAGACATTAAGCAACCACTTCTATAAACCAAATATGTCTACCTCCCAGTCCACGAAGAAAATAAAGAATGTCTGTGTCTTTTGTGGTTCCAGCTTTGGAAAAGATAAAGCTTATTTAGAAGCTGCAAATCACTTAGGGCAAGTCCTAGCACACAAGAAGATTAACATAATCTATGGGGGTGGTAGTATAAAAATGATGGTAAATATGGCACTAGCAGCTAGGTCTAGCGACGCTACTGATGTAAGAATTTGGCCTCATATTCCAGTTGAAGGAAACCTTTGTAAGGAAGCCATAGGTAAGGGAGAAGGAGTCAGGAGTATCCCTAAAAATTTTAAAGACATAATCTATAATTCTGATGCTTTTATAGCATTACCTGGTGGTCTAGGTACTCTTGAGGAAATATTTATAGTTGCTTGTGGGCAATTGTTGGGCTTTTATTCCAAACCTTTGGGACTGCTGAACGTAAAGGGTTTTTATGACGGTCTTTTGAAATTTCTAGATTACGCTGTGGAAGAAAACATCACTACAGAATCGGAGAGACAAATCTTTGTCACTGCTTCAACAGCTGAGGAATTGATAGATAAAATGCAAATCATACATCCAGAATCCGACACTGCAACATCCAAGCTTGAATGGGAAAGGGAAAGCCGGGAGCGGCCAATTGATTTGAATCTCCATCTGTAATCTTTTTGTTTTATCTTTGGCATGTAGGCATGTGTGTCCGTATTTCGTGTGTTACGAATAACCGTTTGCCTTGTATTCTGTGTTTCTTGTGGTACGTTGTTGTTCAATCTTTTAGATTCATTGAGCCTAATGCCGGGATGGCTGGATACGGAGTACTTGATGCTCTCGAAACGCATCCTTCTTAAGGTCCTATCTTTTGTTTATCGATGTTTTTGTATCCTCTAAGCATGCATGATATGGATAGCTGGTATACGGAGTGCCTTGTACTCTCGAAACGTATCCGTATTATGTTTGTAATGTGTAATATTCTGTTAATATTATGTGGAAGTACCAGAGTCAGTTATGGGGATATTCCATATGAAATTTGAGTATATTATTTGGATTGAATGTTTGTGTCATGAGGATAGCTGTTTAATGAAAAATATGTCGGGTATGTTTGCAACCAGAGATTCCGTTTAATATCTCTATGAATAAGTTTAATGTATGGTTTTGAATATAAGTGTTTGTGATATATGTTTTATGATTATGTTTTAGTTTATTAGTTGAGGTATGAAATCAAATATATTTGACTTTTCCTTACTCAAAAAGGAAAAGGAACCTAAAGATGAAGTATATAAAATTTCTCTGGCAATCTCCTTAAATGTGATTGTAAATCACAGTCCATGGACAATGAAGGACTGGAATCATGATATGGTCAATATGTAGGCCTGATCAGATTCTTAGACTATTATACGGTGTTATAAGTTGAAACTTGTCAAAAATACTCTCATTGAGGGATTTAGGAGTAAGATTTATTATGCAAGTAAATAAGTGGAGATACGATAACTTAAATTTGGAGGACAAACAACATTAACGGTTTAGACTTAGAATTGGAATCATAGTGGAATCATAATTTTTACTAGTATTGCTAGAATTGAAATTTCGAGGACGAAATTTCTTTAAGGGGGGTAGAGCTGTGACACCCGTTATTCTCCTAACGGGTATTGAGGTAATTAAATTAATTTTTAGTGTATAAAAAAAATTGCTTCATTTAAATTTATTTTATAATATTTATTTTTATCTATTTTTAAATTTTCTAAAATTCTCCTATATTTATTTAGTATGTTTACTAAAAAGTCTTAGAACTTCTAATAAATCTCAAAAATGTCATATTGGCATTATGTGTGTTAAAGTCTCTAGATGAGACATAAGGATATCTTTTCCAACTACTCTTGACCCTCATTTTCTTTATTTCCTCCGTGACATGCTTCAACATGTCTCCTCCATAATTGTTTTTATCACTTCTCTTCAAAGACTTCATCTTTTCTTCCTTTCTCTTCCACGGTTCCCACACTCTTCTTCTTATTTCTTTGCTGAAGCAAAATACTTAGAGAACTTCTTCAAGGCAGCCATAAAAATCAGCCACCATCACCTCCATTTGAGCAAGAATTTCAGTCATACCGAAGTAAAGGAACCTGTTTTGAAGCCATTTCAAGCTTCCAACTAACCATAATCCGAGGTTAGAATCTTATGAACAAATTTAGTTTTTCATTTATAAATTTTCTTTTATACTAAAGGATTATTCAAATTTGCGTTCTTAAACCTAAGTTTATGTTTGTTGCTATTTTGGAGCATATGTATGAAGTCTAAGTGTATATGCCCTAGACAGAAAATTTATATTGTTAAACTTTGTAATACCTCTATGGGCAGTGGTTATTTCTTGAAATTCTAAGATTAAATTAAAATAAATTTTATGAATGTAGTTGTATGTTGTGCTTTAGTTTTAATTGTCCTTATGCACGCCTTAGGATCAAGGGAGTATGGAGCTAACGTTAATTGATTCCAGGATTAAGAGACTGTTGATAAGCTTAAAAGGTAGGGATTCTATTACTCATCTTTTGTGAGGTTTTTATAGAATTAAAATTGATTGTTTTGCCGCAATATATATATATCTATGTTGAACTGATATTATATGAGTATCACATATGAAACTATGACATGGACTCGTCTTGTATTGTACGACGAGGAACATAATGAATTGACACATGTTATAAATTGAGAAGCATGGTTAGGAAAACTAACTCTATTGATAATGATTTAATATAGAGAAATTGTGAGACATGAAAAGGGCGACGGTTACGTCCTTGGGCATGAATACCCTAAAAGGTAAAATAGGGGGAAGGTGATGACGCTTCCTTGGGTTGAAAGTCCCAGAACACACTGTACAGGAATTGATTTGGTGAGGACTCGGGGCTTGATGTCCCCTCACCGGAACACCCTTGGAATGTTTATAGGGTGATCAAGTGCGCCCATTTGGGTTTCGATGAGTTGAGTGATACTCAATTTAACATGGATACCTAGGAACAATGATGATTGGTAATATTTGTATAAATGTGTAATTATGACACTTGGTAATGATTAACTACGGTATCCATAAGATGTGATCATAATAAACCTTATAATCTGGAATATGATGTAACCTACTAATCATGCAGATTTTAATGTGGTAATGATAAAAACCTAAAGGTGAGTAATGGCTTTCTCTACTGAGCATAGTGTTGCTCATTCCCTTATGTTTATATCTTTTCAGGACTCACTAAGTGTGAGGTGGCTACGAGAAATATAGTTGAGGAAGTGATGTAGCTATATTACATTGGGACTGCTTCAATTGTTGAGAATGTTCTTCATGATAATGTAAGCATCAATTGTTACTTTCTGTGACTGTATTACAATGTGTTGAGGGTTAAAATGATGATGACAACAGTTTATATTATTAAATTTAAGGTGCTACATTAAACTGTGGTTTATTTGTCGTTTATATTTTTATTTTTGAGTTGGGAGTTTTCATTTAAGTCCCGGGCAAATTTTATTTTAAGGTTTTACTTTTATTATTTATTTTTATTTTATCTCATTAAAAACTGTTAACCCCCACATAGGGGCGTTACATGTCGGGTAAAATTTTTCAAAAGTTTTACAGTTATATCACTTTTGTCTATCTATTCATACTTCTCCTCACAGCTGTCCTTACCTAGTTTTACTCAACGTTTGACTTTTTCTACTTAAATATGTATAAAAATCCCTTTTTGTTTTAGGTTTTACTTAGAGCGGTGTAAAAATAAGTTAGTTCAAACATAAAACATTTATTAAAAAAAGAGTCTTAGTCTTAGAAGTCACTATGGCATCTTCATCCAAATCATTTCAAAGCTTTACAAATGTCTGTGTTTTACGGTTCTAGTTCATGAAAGGGTACTAACTATATACAAACTGCATTCCTTTTAGGTTATGTCTTGACTAAGAAAAGGATGAATCTTGTATATGGAGGGGATAGTCTAGGTTTAATGGATACTGTTGTAGTAGGAGTTCGTTCTTGAGATATTGAGGCCTTAGGTATCATTCCAGGTGTCTTTGCTCAAGGCCTTCTGTGTGGTCACACTTTGGGTATTGAAAAAATAGTTACAAGTATCCCTGAGCGAATCGGTAATATGGTTTGTTCAAGTAATACCTTTATCGCTTTACCTAGACGTTTAAGAACTCTAGAAGAACTTTTTACTGTTACTAGCTAAAAATTATTAGGACTACAATCTAAACCCATTGGTCTATTAAATATAAATGTTTTCTTTAACAGTTTGCTTAGTTTTCTAGATAATGTTTCGATTAAAGGTTTCTTGTAGAGTTAGGTAGGAAGATCTTTGTCTCTGCTTGAACTGTGGCAGAATTGCTTGAGAAAATGTAAATTGTCATTCCTAAGACAAACACTACAACTTCAAAGCTGTATCAGAAGAAGGAAGAAAACAGAAAACATTGTCATTCCTAAGACAAACACTACAACTTCAAAGCTGTATCAGAAGAAGGAAGAAAACAGAAAACATTCTCCAGATTTGGATCTTTCTTTCTAAACTTTATCTCTTTTAGTTTTATCTATAGCATGTTTATTTATGTTTATGTTTATGTTTTTAATAATCGCTCGTGTATATATATGTTGTTGCTCTTTCTACTTAATCTTGTTAAATATTGGGAACAATATTCAATTTAGGTTAGGGGAAAAGGGTTGTATCAAAATTTTTCAAATTTTGTCAAAATTTTTCGATTTTATGTCTGTGTTGGTACACGACTACTTTAGAAAACAAGTGAAAAAAGAAAAAAAATTTGAAAAACCTAAAAATAAAAATATGGCATGCTATTTGTAAAATTTTAAGATTTATATTCTCCAAGGTTGAGATGACTAAGTGAAGAATTTGTCTCAAAATGTGTCTCGATATGATCCAAAAATGTAATCTTGTATGTTTGTATAATCTCATCTTTGCATCTTCTTTTTGTAGCATACATGTTTGAATGTGGTTGAGGTAAAGAATACTTAATATTCTTGAAACACATCTTCACCTTATTAGAAATAGTTGAGTAAAGAGTGACTAGCATTCTTGAAATGTATTTACACATGTTTCTAAAAAAAAAAAATTGTGTTTGCATTGCGTCTGATTGTTTGGTTTAAAAAAATTATTGTTTTAAAATCTAAACAAAAATAAAAAAATTTCAAAAATCTAAAAAATACTTTGTACTATATGTGAATATTCTTGTTTTTCAGTGATTTGCCTTGGGTCCAATGACGAAATCAAAGGTTATATTATTTTCATGACTGTTTATATTTAGGTTTCTTTAGTCTACCTTATATTTAGGTTGTCTTTTTTTCTAAAATTTAAGCACTTAATCTTGAGCTATGATTTCTTATACTAATTTAGAGACTGTTTATGCTAATATAATCTAGTTCATTTTTATAAATTTTTATAACTTGTTTGAATCCTTTTTTAGGCGAAATCCTAGATAACATTAAGTTAAAGATATAATTTACGCCATCTTTAGAACGTTTGAGTTTTCAAGCTTACTTGTTTACATTCTATATCCTTAGTTACTTTGTTGAGCTTAATATTTCTATTTTTCTTTGTCACCCACAATTTTAGCCTAATCTTTTTGCTAAGTTTATAATGTTTTCTTCATTTTTCACTCATAAGGCATCTTATCTTTTAAATGTAATTGAGTTTATGCCAATGTTATAGGAGGTTGGGTTGGGTTAAGAATGTCTGTTAAGTTGTAATTTTAGTTATTTTGTTACTATTTTAATTTTTAGTTATTTTGTATTTCTATAAAAAATATATATATTAAAAAGAATTAAAAAATACAAAAATACAAAAAAATGAAAAAAGGTCAGAAAAAAGGTTGAATAAAAGTATATGACATTGAAATTTTCATGTCAAGTTCGGGATTATAACTTAGGGATTAGATTGTACGTTTTTAAGAGTTTGGGAATTTTGTAAGTGTTTTATAGGTGAACATAGCCACAAATTTATTATTTATTTTACCTTTTATGTTAGCCTTGCATTACAAGCCGAATAAAGTTCTAATAATCTTAAATGAAGTGTTATACTACATCATGGAGAGATGGATGAAAAACAAAGTTATAAGAATTCAAAATATATTAGTTTATATTAATGTAAATTTATCTGGTTAGTATGCACTAATTAATGGTAGAAATCACACACATACGAAAAAATCCATCTTGAATATAAGACAGACTCTTGAAATAAACTATAAAGTTAATTAATATTTTTATTTTTATTTTTATTTTGAGGCATGAATACAAGAAAACCCCTGAGGAAAATCAGTGAGGAGTCATCACTTTTAAGAACCAAATTTTGGTTTGTTTTTAAGTTTTATCGCTTTAATTGCTTGGGACTAGTAATAAGTTAGCTGGGGAGTATGATGAGACTTAGAAAATGCATATTTCTTAAAGCTAAAATCAATCATTTTTGTCTTAATATTTCTTGTTAAACTCTTTAATTAAAGCAATTATGTGTTAAATAGTATTTTAGTGTCTTAGTATAAAAATATGTTTAATTATAAGTCTTTAATAAGTTTTTATGTTTAATAATATTTTTGGAAATTTTTAGGATCAGTTTTGTATATAAAATATTAGTTTCGTTTCAAATTAACTAAAATCGTAAAAATAATTAGTGGTAATTTTATTTTGAGTCTTAATAAGTTTTTTTTAGTGTGTTTTAAGTTTGTAAATAAGTCCTATAATATTTTTAGTAATTTTTAAAAATATTTTCAAGTCTTCAAAATTATATTTGTGTCAAATAGAATGAGCTTAGAATTTTAAAAGTTTATAATTATTTTTACGTGTTTTAATGTAAAATAAATATTTTTAAAACTATTGTAAAATAATTAATTTTGTTTTAATTTTCTATCTCTGGATTTGAAATATGGTGGAAAAATGAAGCAAAACGATAACAAAACGGGTAAAATCGAACAACAAATGCTTAAACAACAAAGATTCAAATTCTAGAAAAAAGAATCTACATGGCGATTTCTGATTGGCGTGTGCATCATACGTGCCGATGAAATAGCGTCAGCCACTAGAGCTGGGCCCACTTATCAGCTGGATTCTCATACCGCGCCTGATCGAGTGAAGCTGTTACTACGTGTTCTTGGTCAACACTTAAATCTCTACTTTTGGTTGACCTGATCTGACAGTCATTGCTAGTTCTTCTTCAGGTCCTACTTGCCCTACTTTCTCTGCCTAATGGAAGCCGTTGGATCCAAAATTCAACTTGCTAGATTGCTCTCTATGGTATTGTTAGCCAACGCGAAGCAGCTGATTTTGAGCCTGAATTCGCACAAAAACGAAGGGAATCTCGTGTGAAAAAAGGAAGGAAAAGAATTGATAAAAAAGTTTCAAATTGTTAGACATTTTCAAAAAAAATTAAACAAAAAAATAGTAAAAAAATGTTAAAAATTATGTAATAGTGCCAAGTTGAGGCCTATATAGTCTAAGTTTTTATAAAATATTTCCCAGTTTATGCTGTAAAAATTATGCTCTATGATATTTGTAGTATTTTATTTTAAATATGCCTTTTTAATTTCTTTTTTTAGCTAAGGTGAGAGAGGGAAACTCTAGCAAAATCACTTTAAATATTTGTAGTTTTTCTCAGTTTTTTAAATAGTTATAACGCAAAATTTTTTTCTACAAAATTTTGGATTTTAAAATTTTTTTAGCTAAAACTCTGCCAAAATTATGATTTTGATTTTTTGAAGACATAAATTGGCACAAATAAGCCTTGAGAGGACCTTGATTAGCTATAGACAAAGAATTACTTGGCAAATGCTTAACTTATTATTTTGATTGTTATTTTGTTAAGCAATGCTAAAATTCTGCTTGTTTGTTAAGTTGATTTTTTGCTGCATTATAGACATAAAATAGCACAATAAATGCCTGGTAGTGCTTGATTTAATGTCGACATACGATGACATAATATATTATTAAACCAATTAATAAATAATTAGAAAAACTATAATTTGTTTAAGTTAATTGCCAAAACAAAACCTTTAAACATTAGCTCTGTTATAATTACGGTTTTACCCCTTTTAATTTGTTGTTATTAGTGTTGTTGTTGTTAAAGTTTTTTTAAATTAATTGCATTTATTGTTAAAGTTTTATTTTAATTTAAGCTGCATTTGTAACGCCCATTATTTTCTTAACGAGTAATATGATAATTAAATTAATTATTAGTGTGCTAACTAAAATTTGTTTCATCTAAAATCTATTTCATCATATTTATTTCTACCTATTTTAAAATTTTCTAAAATTTTTTATATCTATTTAGTATATTTACCAAAACGCTCTTGGAACATCAAATTAATTACTAAAATACCATTTGGCATTATATGAACTAAAATCTCCAAAGGAGACATAATACACTTAATGCTTCACCTACTTGTCTAGAGATATGGCTAGAGATATGGTTTCACCCTTAATGCGCTTAATGCTTTCACCTTTATTTACAAGAAAGGCTAGAGATATATCTTGATGATGATTTTGGTATAAAACTCATGAAAATATGTTTATTGTGATTATATAATGCAAGCTGCATATTTTGGAATGGTTTTAAGATTTCGAACAAGGATAATATGTTTTGGGTTAAAGAAAAATTTGAAATTCCATAAACTTTGTAATACCTCTATGGGTAGTGGCTATTTCTTGAAAATCTGGGATTAAATTAAAATGAATTTTGTAAATTGATTTGTATACTTAAAAAGTAGACATCCTAAGCTTTCTAATGAGCTATCATAAGCCTAAATTGAAGTTGTATTTTATTTTCTATGAATTTTTTAATTTTTGGATTGAAAACTAGTAAACCTGCCAGTGGCAATATACTGTCCGTTTACGTTAAATAAACCACCTGTTAACCCATGTAATGATTGTAGATAGTAAACCTATCCTTTTTACAAAAGTATACTGCCAGTTTGCCATGGTATACGAGCCATTAACATGAACCAAGAACCCATCTTTGCTCACCACCTAATTCCTTAATGTCTTGCAACCTTTCCAATATTATCCTAAGTGATTGATGAATCTTATTAGGGACTAAAACATATAGATTACTTGTTTACATTTTATATTGTGTTAAGACAAAAATTGTTTACTATGATATTCAAAAGAGATTTACATAAAAGCTTTAATGGCACATTAGTAAGATGGATTTACACATGATTTATTTATGAATGTGGTTGTATGTTGTGCTTTAGTTTTAATTGTCCTTATGCACACCTTTGGATCAAGGGAGTGTGGAGCTAACGTTAATTGATTCTAGAACTAAAAGATTGTTGATAAGCTTAGAAGGTAGGGATTTCATTACTCATCCTTTGTGAAGTTTTTATGGGATTAAAATTGATTGTTTTACCGCAAGATATATATATATCTATGTTGAACTGCTATTATATGAGTATCACATATGAAACTATGACATGGACTCGTCTTGTATTGTACGGCTAGGAATATAATGAATTGACACATGTTGTTATAAATTGAGAAGCATGGTTAGAAAAACTGACTCTATAAATAATGATTGAATATAGGAATGGTGAGGCATGAAGAGGGCGGCGGTTATGTCCTTGGGCACGAATACCCTAAAAGGTAAAATAGGGGGAGGTGATGGCGCTCTCTTGGGTTGAAAGTTCTAGAATGCACTATACAAGAATCGACTTAGGAAGGACTCAGGGCTTAATGTTCCCTCACCAGAACACCCTTGGAATGATTGAAGGGTGGTCAAGCGCGCCCATTGGGTTTCAATGAGTTGAGTGATACTCTATTAAACGTGGATACCTAGGAATGATATGAACTGTAATATTTGTATATATGTATATGTATGAAACTCAGAAATGATTAACTATAGTATCCACGGAATATGAGCATAATAAATCTCATAATTTAGATAATGATGAGCATTAACTAACCCTGTAAGTTTTAATGTGGTAATGATAAAACCTAAATGTGAGTAATGGTTGTTCCCTACTGAGCATGTTGTCTCTCATTCTCTTATATTTTCATCTTTTCAAGACTCACTAAGTGTGAGGTGGCTACGAAGAAAATAGTTGAGGAAGCTATGTAGCTATATTACGTTGGGATTGCCTCAATTGTTAAGACTGTTCTTCATGATAATGTAAGCATTGATTATCACTTTTTGTGACTGTATTAAGTTGTGTTAAGGGTTGAAAAGATGATGATGATAGTTTTATATTATTAAATTTAAGGTGTTACATTAAACTGTGGTTTAATTGTCTTTTATATTTTTATTTTTGATTTGAGAGTTTCCATTTAAGTCCTGGGCAACTTTATTTTTTTGAAGTTTTACTTTTATTTTTTATTTTTATTTTAATTCATTAAAAACTATTAACCTCCACATAGGGGCGTTATAGAATTTTTGGTAGCAGAGCCTATGTTTAGTTAACCTAAAGAGTGTGGCACCACTTTAAAAATCTGTTTTTGAGATGGTTTTGAAGTTAAATTTTCAATGTCATCATTAAAATGAACTTTCAGGTTGATTTATACAGTCAAGAGAATGTAACATGAAAAGGCCCTAGAATAGAAATATTAGCGGTTATGTGATTGCGATGATTATGTAGAATGAAAGTATTAATTGTTATGTAGGAATAATAATTATAAGGAATGAGTTTATATGTAGAATGCTTATGAGAGATTCGTATAATGTTAGGATCTATAAGCATTTCTAATTCATATAGAATGATGAGAAATTCGTATAGATACGAGAATTCAAGGGTTGTTTATCTTGTGAAAATATTGAGAAATATAAGGTTTGAGTTGTTGATTTCAAAATTTGGCCTAGATATTTTAAATTCTTCATAATTGATTTAACTCTATGTAGTGATTATGCGTGTACTTGATAGAGTGCTTAAGTCTTGGTAAATTTTCTTATAGGTTCCATTTTCTTAAGCAATATGAGATAAGTTAGGAATTCATGGCATTGAATCTTAAGAGGGATAAATGTTAGTCTTTTGGTCTTTGAGATTGTGTAAAGGCAAAGAATGCTTAAATTCAAGGTTGGAATATTTTGTTTCGTACATTATGTTTAAGTGAAGTCAATGATCTTTATGAATAAATATAGTGTGAAAATGACCAAAAGAAGTTTCATTAAGTAAATCATAAAATTTAGAGCACTAGTGATGATTTTGGATCTTTATAATGAAAGGTTTAATCTTTAGATGCTTAAATGTGAATCTCTTGGTCACTTGAGGTTTTGTTATAGGAGAAAATTAAAGATTATATAAGTGGGATTGTGAGGATAATAAATGTCCTTAAGTAATAATATTAATGGTCTTTGCTCTTTGATATGGTCTATATTTGTAACACCCCTATATGGGGGTTAACAGTTTTAAATAAATAAAAATAATTTTAAATTTTATATTATTTAAATCAATTAAACAATGCCCATGGGTCTTTAAACAACAAGAAAAATAAAAATAAACGTTTTAAATACAAACCACAGTTTTTAGTGTAGCACCAAATATATATAATTACAGTCATCATCACCATAGTACAATTCCCAAATAACTTAACACAGCCATAAAAAAAAATAATACAACTCTTACATGTTGTAGATAAGTTGTAATTAAACAGGGTCTTCTAACACGAAAACAACAGGATTGTTTTCGCTTATTCCTCTTCAAATATGTTGCACTGAGTTCCACCTGAGATATGAAGATATGATAGGGATGAGCATCGACATGCCCAGTAGGGAAATCATGACTCACCTTATGGTTTATCCATTACCACATTAAAAACTGCATGGTTAGTAGGTTACATCATATTTCAGATTATGAGGTTTATTATGATCACATCTTATGGATACCGTAGTTAATCATTACCAAGTGTCATAATTACACATTTATACAAATATTACCAATCATCATTGTTCCTAGGTATCCATGTTAAATTGAGTATCACTCAACTCATCGAAACCCAAATGGGTGCACTTGATCACCCTATAAACATTCCAAGGGTGTTCCGGTGAGGGGACATCAAGCCCCGAGTCCTCACCAAATCAATTCCTATACAGTGTGTTCTGGGACTTTCAACCCAAGGAAGCGTCATCACCTTCCCCCTATTTTACCTTTTTGGGTATTCATGCCCAAGGACGTAACCGCCGCCCTCTTCATGTCTCACCATTTCTCTATATTAAATCATTATTAATAGAGTCAGTTTTCCTAACCATGCTTCTCAATTTATAACATGTGTCAATTCATTATGTTCCTCGCCGTACAATACAAGACGAGTCCATGTCATAGTTTCATATGTGATACTCATATAATATCAGTTCAACATAGATATATATATATTGCGGCAAAACAATCAATTTTAATTCTATAAAAACCTCACAAAAATGAGTAATAGAATCCCTACCTTTCAAGCTTATCAACAATCTTTTAATCCTGGAATCAATTAACGTTAGCTCCACACATCCTTGACCCTAAGGCATGCATAAGGACAATTAAAACTAAAGCACAACGTATAATCACATTCATAAGTGAGTTATGTGTAAACCCGTCTACTAGTGCCATTAAAGTATTTTTATGCATTAAACATGGAGAAAATGCATACTAAAAACTAAGTTTAGATTAAAGAAAACCTACCTCAAAACTTCTTTGAAAAGCACCAAAGTTTGGGTTATCAATCAAGCTTGAATTAACTTTAAAACCGTCTCGATCATGGTTGGGAATTATAATTGTCTTGGCCACAAAGAGAGCTTTGTGCTCTATGTCTTTAGTTAGAAATTTGAAGTGAGAAGGGAGAGAATGAGAACTAGAGAAGAAGGTGGTGATAGTTAAATAAAAAGATATCAAAATGCTTAAGAGGAATGGGATGTTTACGGGGAAAAGTTGTAAGAAGAAACAAAAGAGTCTTAAAGGAAAATATCATCTTGTCTCCCATGAAGACTTTTAGCAAATAATGCCAACATAATTGAGGGGATAATTGGAGTGAATTATAGAAGAAGATAAGGAAATAATTAATTAGGTGGTTGAGAAAATATCTCCATGTCTTCTATGAATTGACGGAAAATAATTCAATGTCCCCTTCGGATACCTTTAGCAAAATGAGAAGAAGTTTATATAATTGAGCAATAATTTAGGGAGACAAGATTGGTAGAAGTAAGTGTTGGTAAGTTTTGAATGTTTCTTAGGAAGACTTGGTAATAAAATACTAAAATGGTATTTTTTTTAAATGATCATAAACAACTTAGTAATTTTAAATAGTCACATTTTATTCATTAAATTTTACAAAATTATGCCCGTTAAAAATACGGGTGTTACAGCTCTCCCCTCCTATAAAAATTTCGTCCTCGAAATTTCGTACACTGATTACAATGTTAAAACAAATGTGGGTACTTTTCTCTCATTTCAGATTCAAGTTCCCATGTGGCTTCCTCCACATCATGGTGTTGCCACATCACTTTCACCAGAGGAATTCCACGACGACGTAATAATTTTATTTCATGATCCAGTATTTGAACTGGAATTTCTTCATAATTCGTATCTCCTTGAATTGGCACATCTGTCCACATGTTCACATGTGAAGGGTCGGGTTCATACTTTCTCAACATCGATACATGAAACACATTATGTACATGAGACAATTGTGGTGGTAGGTCTAAACGGTATGCCAACGTTCCAATGCGTTCCACAATCTCAAACGGTCCTGTATACCTTGGTGCTAACTTTCCTTTAACACCAAATCGAGATACACCTCGTTTTGGTTTCACTTTTAAGAACACAAAGTCTCTGATCATGAACTCTAAAGGTCGTCTCCTCTTATCTGCATAACTCTTTTGTCGACTTTGAGCTGTCTGAAGACGTTCGCGAATAATCTGGATCTTGTCCGTTGTTTCTCTGATAAACTGAGGCCCAAGTTCAAGACGCTCTTCCTTTTCAGCCCAACACAATGGAGATCTACAAGGTCTACCATATAAGGCCTCATATGGAGCCATTCTAATACTTGCTTGGTAACTGTTGTTATATGCGAATTCAACATATGGCAGCTGTGCAGCCCAATTTGTTCCAAAGTCCAGCACACAAGCCCGAAGCATATCCTCGAGAATCTGAATGACACGTTCAGATTGTCCATCTGTTTGAGGATGAAAAGCTGTACTAAAATTCAATTGAGTTCCCAAGGCCCTCTGCAATCCTCTCCAAAATTTCGACGTGAAACGTGTATCTCTATCGGAAACTATTGACATTGGCACTCCATGCAATGTCACTACCTTTTCCACGTACAATTGACATAATTTTGAGACACTATAATTAGTTCTGATTGGGATGAAGTGGGCTGTCTTAGTTAAACGATCTACAATTACCCAAACGGCGTCATGGCCTATTTGAGTCTTAGGAAATCCAGTAACAAAGTCCATTGTCACATGATCCCACTTCCATTCTGGAATAGGTAAGCTCCTCAACTCGCCTCCAGGCTTTTGATGTTCCGCTTTAACCTGTTGGCACGTCATGCACTTAGAGACAAAGGTTGCTACATCTCGTTTCATTCCTCGCCACCAGTATTGTCGTTTTAGATCCATATACATTTTTGTGCTTCCAGGATGAATAGCAAACTTTGAACGGCGAGCCTCATCTAGCACCGCATGCCTGAGATATGGATCCTCTGGAACAACTAATCTTCCTTTGTAAAGTAAAAATCCTTCTGGCTCAATCTGCCATCCATCCAGTTGTTCTCCATTTTGTATTTGTTTTCAAACCCTACGTAATCCTTCATCATGCCATTGTCCTTGTTTTACTTTCTGAATTAACGTAGGAGTTGCTATCACATTGAATAAGAAAGCTCTCTCGTTATCTTCATAATATTGCAAGTTGAAGTCGACGATGGTGACTCGTCTCCAATCTTCCAATGCTAAACTGGCTATACGTCCGTTGTTCTTACGACTTAGAGCATCTGCCACGACATTTGCTTTTCCAGGATGATATTGGATACTAAAGTCATAGTCCACCATGTACTCAGTCCATCTTCATTGCCTTAGATTGAGATCCTTTTGAGTAAACAAATATTTCAGACTTTGATGATCTGAATATAGCTCGAACTTTGCGCCATATAGATAACATCTCCAAATTTTGAGTGCGAAAACCACAGCAGCTAACTCAAGATCATGTGTGGGGTAGTTCCTCTCATGGGGTTTCAACTGGCGTGAGGCGTAGGCAACTACTCGTCCATGCTGCATTAACACACAACCCAAACCGTTTCCTGAGGCATCAGTGTATACTGTGTAAGGCTCCTCGTTGTTAGGTATGATCAGCACAGGTGCACTAGTGAGTCTTCGTTTCAGTTCCTCAAATGCTTCTTCACATTTATCATCCCACACGAACTTGACATTCTTCCTTGTGAGTTTTGTTAATGGAGAAGCAATCTTTGAAAAATTCTTTACGAAGCGTCGATAGTATCCAGCTAGTCCGAGGAAACTTCGAATCTCTGACACGTTCTTTGGTCGTTCCCAATTTAGCACTGCTTCAATTTTGGAGGGGTCCACTGAGATGCCTTCTTCAGAGACAACGTGTCCAAGGAACTTGACCTTCGTCATCCAGAAATCACATTTTTCTCTTTTTGCATAAAGACCATGTTCTCTCAACGTTTGTAGAGCGATCCTCAAATGCTCAGCATGTTCTTCTTCGTTTTTAGAATAGATCAAGATATCATCTATGAAAACAATGATAAATTGATCTAAGTACGGTCGAAAGACACGGTTCATCAAGTCCATGAAAGCCGCTGGTGCATTAGTCAACCCGAAAGGCATGACAAGAAACTCAAAATGACCGTAGCGAGTCCGAAAAGCTGTCTTTGGAATGTCCTCTTCTCTTATCTTCAGTTGGTGATATCCGGATCGTAAGTCAATCTTTGAGAAATAGCAAGATCCTCCTAACTGATCGAACAACTCATCAATTCGGGGTAGAGGGTACTTGTTCTTGATAGTCAATCGATTAAGCTGGCGATAATCGACACAGAGCCTCAACGATCCGTCATGTTTCTTCACAAAAAGTACTGGAGCTCCCCAAGGTGATGTACTTGGTCGAATAAATCCTTTTTCCAGTAATTCGTCCAACTGCTTCCTCAATTCCACTTTCTCAGCAGGTGCCATTCGATACGGGGCAATAGAAACAGGCGCTGCTCCTTGAGTTAAGTCGATGACAAACTCAATTTCTCTATCAGGCGGAAGTCCGGGCAATTCATCTGGAAAAACATCTGAAAATTCGTCCACCACAGGAGTGTGAGAGGATAGATCACTCTTCTTTAGTTCTCCATCTGAAGCAAAGATCGTCCCAAGATTGGTGAAATTCCTTCGTCCTCCAATACAAGCCTTTAGCACCGGGGCTGGCGTCACTGTTCCTGTTTTTGCCTGAAATTCGATGACTTGTCCATTCTTGGTGAATAAAGAGACACGTTTCCTATGACAATCTACTATTGCCTGGTATTTAGTTAGCCAATCCATTCCTAAGATTACATCAAACTCTGTCATGGTAATTACATATAGGTCAGCTGAGAATTTATGTTCTCCTATAACAACACACACTGATTTACAAATTATAGAAACTTCAGCTACTCCACCTATTGTTGTACTAAGGGTTAATGGTTAACCACATGTCTCAGTTTCTAATTGCATTACGGAAGCAAATAACATAGATATAAATGAATGAGTAGCACCATTGTCAAACAATACATGAGCCCAAGAATGAGACACGTGAATCATATCGTTTACAACGGAGTAATCAGTCTGCTTTGCTTGTTCACCTGTAGCAGTAACTGCATAAGCTTGAGTTGGTGCTTTTCCTTTATCACTTTTTCCTCGGTTTCCTTGGCTACTACTAGCCTTATTATTATTTCTCCCAGAAAAATATGGCCTTTGATTCACTGAGCCTTGTGGAGTCGGTTGGAAGTTCTGATTAGCATAAAAATTGGAACCCTGTGGCCGCTGTTGATAGTTGTACTGAGGCTGGAACCCTCGAGGTTGAGTTACTGAGACTTGGGAAGCTGGAGTGTTTTGCTGAGGCGCTCCACGATTTTGACTCCCTCCCCAAACAGTGGAGCCAAAATGACTTCCTTGTGGCCTTGGTGCAAAGGATGATTGTGTAGGGCGGTTAGGGCAATTTCTCCTCAGATGTCCCACTTGTCCACAGTTATGACAAGCATACGGTTGGAAACGACCACTGCCAGAAGATCCACCACCAATAGTCACTCCACTATGCTGAATGACTTGCCCTTGTGACTTCTCTTTCTTACTTATTTTCCTTTGACGCCCACCAGAACCCTTATACTCTCCATAGGAGTTATTTAGTTCTGTCTCTACCCGCTGTGCCGCAGCTACAAGATCAAGAAAATCTGTTGATGGAACAGCAGCTATCATTTGTCTGATTTTCGGCCTCAGGTTATTTCTAAATTTTTTGCATCTCGCCATTGGATCCGATACAGCCCCGGGATTGTAGCGAGACAATTCTATAAATCGAGCATGGTATTCAGCAACTGTTGTATCTCCCTACACCAGGTTTTCAAATTCTCGCATCATTGCTTGCCTATGGCTCTGAGGAATATAGGTGTTGCGAAAAATGGTTTCGAACTGCTCCCATGTAAGATTCGGCACGTCATAGTCGTCTTTCTGAAGATCCCACCATTCTTCGGCTTTACCCTCAAATATATATGTTGAAAAGCTAACCCAATACTCCCGTGGAATCCTCAAGGTGTCCAACTTCTTTTTGACTGCCTTTAGCCATTGTTCTGCTATGACCGGGTTAGGTTCTCCACTAAATGTGGGTGGTTTCTGCTTCATAAACTCCTTCAACAGAGTTAGATGTCGTTGTTCGGGATCACGAACCTCCACAGGTCTTTGCACATTTTGTAATGCTTGAAGAATTTGTCCTAAATTATTTACTTCTGGTGCAGCTGGTGGGGATTGTGTTGCATGTCGTAGTTGCTCATCTTCTTGAGCTTGTTCCATCGGTTCCGGTTGCTCAACTTCTTGAGCATGTTCAACCGGTTGTGACAGCTCAGACGATTGCATTTGACGTCTTGGTGGCATAGTTTCTACTGGCTGCGAAAATTTAACTAGGATCAGTACCAAATGATGATGACATTAACACCTAACTTTAAAACCATTCCCAAAGATTAATTTTTAAGGTGGTGCTATACCCCCTAGGTTAATCGAACCTAGGCTCTGATACCAAAAATTCTGTAACACCCCTATATGGGGGTTAACAGTTTTAAATAAATAAAAATAATTTTAAATTTTATATTATTTAAATCAATTAAACAATGCCCATGGGTCTTTAAACAACAAGAAAAATAAAAATAAACGTTTTAAATACAAACCACAGTTTTTAGTGTAGCACCAAATATATATAATTACAGTCATCATCACCATAGTACAATTCCCAAATAACTTAACACAGCCATAAAAAAAAATAATACAACTCTTACATGTTGTAGATAAGTTGTAATTAAACAGGGTCTTCTAACACGAAAACAACAGGATTGTTTTCGCTTATTCCTCTTCAAATATGTTGCACTGAGTTCCACCTGAGATATGAAGATATGATAGGGATGAGCATCGACATGCCCAGTAGGGAAATCATGACTCACCTTATGGTTTATCCATTACCACATTAAAAACTGCATGGTTAGTAGGTTACATCATATTTCAGATTATGAGGTTTATTATGATCACATCTTATGGATACCGTAGTTAATCATTACCAAGTGTCATAATTACACATTTATACAAATATTACCAATCATCATTGTTCCTAGGTATCCATGTTAAATTGAGTATCACTCAACTCATCGAAACCCAAATGGGCGCACTTGATCACCCTATAAACATTCCAAGGGTGTTCCGGTGAGGGGACATCAAGCCCCGAGTCCTCACCAAATCAATTCCTATACAGTGTGTTCTGGGACTTTCAACCCAAGGAAGCGTCATCACCTTCCCCCTATTTTACCTTTTTGGGTATTCATGCCCAAGGACGTAACCGCCGCCCTCTTCATGTCTCACCATTTCTCTATATTAAATCATTATTAATAGAGTCAGTTTTCCTAACCATGCTTCTCAATTTATAACATGTGTCAATTCATTATGTTCCTCGCCGTACAATACAAGACGAGTCCATGTCATAGTTTCATATGTGATACTCATATAATATCAGTTCAACATAGATATATATATATTGCGGCAAAACAATCAATTTTAATTCTATAAAAACCTCACAAAAATGAGTAATAGAATCCCTACCTTTCAAGCTTATCAACAATCTTTTAATCCTGGAATCAATTAACGTTAGCTCCACACATCCTTGACCCTAAGGCATGCATAAGGACAATTAAAACTAAAGCACAACGTATAATCACATTCATAAGTGAGTTATGTGTAAACCCGTCTACTAGTGCCATTAAAGTATTTTTATGCATTAAACATGGAGAAAATGCATACTAAAAACTAAGTTTAGATTAAAGAAAACCTACCTCAAAACTTCTTTGAAAAGCACCAAAGTTTGGGTTATCAATCAAGCTTGAATTAACTTTAAAACCGTCTCGATCATGGTTGGGAATTATAATTGTCTTGGCCACAAAGAGAGCTTTGTGCTCTATGTCTTTAGTTAGAAATTTGAAGTGAGAAGGGAGAGAATGAGAACTAGAGAAGAAGGTGGTGATAGTTAAATAAAAAGATATCAAAATGCTTAAGAGGAATGGGATGTTTACGGGGAAAAGTTGTAAGAAGAAACAAAAGAGTCTTAAAGGAAAATATCATCTTGTCTCCCATGAAGACTTTTAGCAAATAATGCCAACATAATTGAGGGGATAATTGGAGTGAATTATAGAAGAAGATAAGGAAATAATTAATTAGGTGGTTGAGAAAATATCTCCATGTCTTCTATGAATTGACGGAAAATAATTCAATGTCCCCTTCGGATACCTTTAGCAAAATGAGAAGAAGTTTATATAATTGAGCAATAATTTAGGGAGACAAGATTGGTAGAAGTAAGTGTTGGTAAGTTTTGAATGTTTCTTAGGAAGACTTGGTAAGAAAATACTAAAATGGTATTTTTTTTAAATGATCATAAACAACTTAGTAATTTTAAATAGTCACATTTTATTCATTAAATTTTACAAAATTATGCCCGTTAAAAATACGGGTGTTACAATATTGGAAGACAGAAAATATATTGATTTTAAGACTAGTTACATTCAAAACTCTTTGTAGTATTAATGATAGATCTATATTAATGGATATTGAGTAGTAAGGATAAGATTGGAGTGTCTGTATTATTCAATAATGTTTTGATTAAAACAAATTGTTTAAGTTACAAGAGGATTTCATTATGAAATGATTTGGATAATATTCAAGGGAACTTGTGATTTTTATTAAATAGGGCTTAAGATTTGTATAAGTTGAGTTTCAAATTCATGGTTGTTATTTAATTCATTTCAAATGTGTTAAAGCCTGAAATAACTCAACCCATTTCAGCTTAGAACATTTGGGCCTAGTCTAAATCCTGAATCAGTTTGATTTACACTGTTTCTCCCACGTGGCCTGTATATGTGTCATCTATAGTGGTTTAATCATTGCTTACATATATGTCTACTGTGTATAGGAGCTTATTTATCCAAGTTTACTCTCTCTCTCTTAATTTGTTAATCTCTGTCTAAATCGCAAATCCTCTTCTTTCTCTCTAAAAGAGGAAAGAATTTTAGGATTTTGCAACTTATTGTCTCAATTTTTCCTTTCTATTTACTCTTCTTTCATTTTATCATGGACCAAAAATACCAATACTTGAGAAAGTATTTCCCATCACTCTCTCAAAAGATTCTTAGAAAGAAATACAAGGCTAGAATCACTCGGTTGTGGATTCTTATGCTTTTTGGCACCCTTGTGAAGTGAGAATGTTGATAGAGGGGAAGATCCATCCGAGTGACTTCAGTCAAGATGTCAGTTTACCAAGAATGGGTACCAGTCGTAGTGCGATGAAAAGAAGAGCTCGTGCCATCACGGTCACTTGTGGCAAATGTGGAAGACAAAATTGTAACGTTAAATGTACTTCACCTGGTTATATGTCTACGAATAGAGAGGATAGAATAAGGTTTTGTAGGGATGGACTTTAAAAGGAGAACTTGGATAGCATTCATCCTTCTCTTCATGGTCACCCTAGTGGATATGTTTAAGGGGCTATTTTTAAACTTTGGCCTAAATTTCACGCAGAAAGACAGTAGCTCAGGAATATGGTATTTCTAGATCCTATTTGCCAAGCCATAAGAAAACTGGATGGGGAATAAGTCATCGCTTTATAAAGGTTGTTTAGTGTTTGCTTATTTGAAATAGTTTTAGTTGATGTTCAACAGTTTGTGTTTTTCTTTTACTCAGATATTTGCTTTGTGTTCAAAATAATTGTGATTATTAGATTGACACAGTAAGTGTTAGTATCTCATTTAATTTATGGTTTTCTTAAATATATATATAATAAAATATATTATCTTATTATACGCGTCGCATACGATACAATAACATGTTTGAATTTTGAAAATTTATCCAGATATTTCAAGATTTGTGTCTCAAATTTCAAAAGTTCTATAGTGTTTGTCATTTATATTGAATTTCTAGACTCGATGTATATTTGTCAAAAGGTCTGTAGTTATGTTAAGAGGGTCGTATGTCAAACCATCTTTAATTGTCAAAAGTTATACAATTGGAGTCTAATCTTTTTCAAAAAGTGAATCAGATTTTCTATAAACTATCAATCACCTTATCTTACTTTCTTATCTGCATAAGATTTTATTTAAATCTTTGGATTACCTTTTCATTTCTTACTCGTATGTCTCTTTAGTCATTTTTGCGTGTTTCTCATCCTTAAAATCTCATGTAGAACCTGAAGTCTAAATAGAGCAGACATAAAGAAATCACTTATATAAACCAAATATGTCTACCTCCCAGTCCATCAAGAAAATAAGGAATGTCTGTGTCTTTTGTAGTTTCAACCTTGGTAAAGATAAAGCCTATGTAGAAGCTGCAAAACACTTAGGGCAAGTCCTAGCACACAGGAAGATTAACATAATCTATGGGGGTGGTAGTATAAAAATGATGGAAAATATGACGCTAGTAGCTAGGTCTAGTGACGCTACAACTGTAGGGATTTGGCCTCATATTCTAGCTGAAGGAAACCTTTATAAGGAAACCATAGATAAGGAAAAAGGAGTCAAGAGCATCCCTAGAAATCTTAAAGCCATAATCAATAATTCTGATGCTTTTATAGCATTACCAGGTGGTCTAGGTACCCTTGAGGAAATATTCATAGTTGCTTGTAAGCAATTATTGGGCTTTCATTCCAAACCCTTGGGACTACTGAATGTAAATGGTTTTTATGATGGTCTTTTGAAATTTCTAGATTACGTTGTGGAAGAAAACATCATTGCAGAATTGGAGAGATTCGTTACTGCTTCAACAGCTAAGGAATTGATAAATAAGATGCAAATCATACATCTAGAATCTAACACTGCAACATCCAAGCTTGAATGGGAAAGGGAAAGCTGGGAGCTGCCAACTGATTTGAATCTCCATCTGTAATCTTTTAGTTTAATCTATGGCATATAGGCATTTGTGTTTGTATTTTGTGTTCCACGAATAATCATTTACCTTGTATTTTGTATTTCTTATGGTATGCCGTTGCTAAAACTTTTAGATTCATTGAGCTTGATGCCAGGATAGCTGAATACGGAGTACTTGATGCTCTAGAAACGCATCCTACTTAAGGTCTGATTTTTTGTTTATCGATGTTTTTGTATTCTCTAAGCATGCATGATATGGATAGCTAGATATACGGAGTGCCTTGTACTTTTGAAACATATCTGTATCATGTTTGTAATGTGTAGCATTCTGTAAATGTTATGTGGAAGTACCAAAGTCAGTTGTGGGGATATTTCGTAGAAAAAAATGAGTATATTATTTGGGTTGAACGTTTGTGTCATGAGGATAGCTGTTTAATGAAGAATTTGTCGAGTTGAGTATAATTACAAGATTCCTTCTAATATCTCTATGTATGAGTTTAATGTATAATTTTGAATGGAAGCACTTGCGATATATTTTATAATTATGTTTTAGTTTCCTAGCTGTAAATCACAGTCCAGGATATGACCAGCATCTGTGCTTTTTTTATCAGATCCTAAATTATAACATAGTGTTGAAAATTTGAAACCTATTAGAAATACTCCTGTTGAGGGATTTGATGTTTTGAAGCACAATTAATATCCCAAGCAAAAGAAAGAAGATATGGTAACTCATGTTTGGAGATACAATAACATAGAGGGTATAGGGTCGAAAGCAAAATCATTACGGAATTGTGATTCTTACTAGTATTGTCAGATTTGAAATTTCGAGGACGAAATCTCTTTAAAGGGGTTAGAGTTGTGACACCCATTATTTTCTTAATAGGTAATATGATAATTAAATTAATTATTAGTGTGCTAACTAAAATTTGTTTCATCTAAAATCTATTTCATCCTATTTATTTCTACCTATTTCAAAATTTTCTAAAATTTTTATGTATCTATTTAGTATATTTACCGAAACGCTCTTGGAATATTAAATTAATTACTAAAATACCATTTGGAATTATATGAACTTAAGTCTCCGAAGGAGACATAATACACTTAATGCTTCACCTACTTGTTCCCACTTCCCATTATTTTCCTTCTTCAATCGGACCCTCCAACAAAGAAAACCATGCATTCATTTTCTTTTCTCCGTGCAACACTTATCTTTTCCTTCCTCCTTGAATTGTCTTCCTCTCATTCTCTTCTTATTCTTCTTCTTTCTTCTGCTCTCTAAGCCTGAGAAACCCAGCTCCATGCTGTTCACAAGTCTCCATTGCTAAAGTTGAACTTGAGCTTTAATCTCTTGAATTGATGACTTAAAGTTTTCAATGAGATTTTAAGGTAAGATTTAAGAAAATTAATCTAGTTTTATCTACCATCTTTACTTTGAATTTGCTCATTTATTTTGCTGCATAATTTAGATTTCATGGTTTTGAATGAGAAAGTTTGACATAAGCATGTTTTCACCCTTATTTGCAAGAAAGGCTAGAGATATGGTTTGATGATAATTTTGATATAAAACTCATGAAAATATGTTTATTGTGATTATATAATGCAAGCTGCATATTTTGGAATGGTTTTGAGATTTTGAACAAGGATAATATGTTTTGGGTTAAAGAAAAATTTGATATTCCATAAACTTTGTAATACCTCAATAGGCAGTGGCTATTTCTTGAAAGTCTGGGATTAAATTAAAATGAATTTTGTAAATTGGTTTGCATATTTAAAAAGTAAACATCCTAAGCTCTCTAACGAGCTATCATAAGCCTAAATCGGAGTTGTATTTTATTTTCTATGAATTTTTCAATTTTCGGATTGGAAACTAGTAAACATGCCAATGGCAATATACTGCCCGTTTACGTTAAGTAAACCACCTATTAACCTGTGTGATAATTGTAGATAGTGAACCTATCCTTTTTACAAAAGTATACTATCAGTTTGCTATGGTATACCAGCCGCTAACTTGAACCAAGAACCTATATTTGCTCACCACCTAATTCCTTAATGTCTTGCAACCTTTTCAATATTATCCTAAGTGATTGATGAATCTTATTAGGGACTAAAACATATAGATTACTTGTTTACATTTTATATTGTGTTAAGACAAAAATTGTTTACTGTGGTAATCAAAAGAGATTTGCATAAAAGCTTTAATGGCACACTAGTAAGATGGATTTACACATGATTTATTTATGAATGTGGTTGTATGTTGTGCTTTAGTTTTAATTGTCCTTACGCCTTTGGTTCAAGGGAGTATGGAGCTAATGTTAATTGATTACAAGATTAAAAGATTGTTGATAAGATTGGAAGGTTGAGATTCTATTACTCATCTTTTGTGAGGTTTTTATGGAATTAGGATTGATTGTTTTACTGCAAGATATATATATCTATGTTGAACTGCTAATATATGAGTATCACATATGAAACTATGACATGGACTCGTCTTGTATTGTATGGCGAGGAACCTAATGAATTGACACATGTTATAAATTGAGAAACATGGTTAGGAAAACTGACTCTATAAATAATGATTGAATATAGAGGAATGGTGAGGCGTGAATAGGGCGGCGGTTACGTCCTTGGACACGAATACCCTAAAAGGTAAAATAAGAGGGAGGTGATAACGCTCTCTTAGGTCGAAAGTTTTAGAAAGCACTGTACAAAAATCGACTTGGTGATGACTCGGGGCTTGATGTCCCCTCATCGTAACACTCTTGGAATGATTGAAGGGTGGTCAAGTGTGCCCGTTGGGTTTCGATGAGTTGAGTGATACTCTATTAAACGTGGATACCTAGGAATGATAATGAACTGTAATATTTGTATATACGTATATGTATGAAACTCGGTAATGATTAACTATGGTATCCACGGAATATGAGCATAATAAATCTCATAATTTAGATAATGATGAGCATTAACTAATCCTGTAAGTTTTAGTGTGGTAATGATAAAACCTAAAGGTGAGTAATGATTGTCCCCTACTGAGCATGTTGTTGCTCATTCCCTTATATTTTCATCTTTTCAGGACTTACTAAATGTGAGGTGGCTACGAGGAAAACAGTTGAAGAAACTATGTAGCTATATTACGTTGGGATTGCCTCAATTGTTAAGATTGTTCTTCATGATAATGTAAGCATCAATTATCACTTTTTGTGACTATATTAAGATGTGTTGAGGGTTGAAAAGATGACGATGATAGTTTTATATTATTAAATTTAAGGTGCTATATTAAAACTGTGGTTTAATTGTCTTTTATATTTTTATTTTTGATTTGAGAGTTTTCATTTAAATCCCAGACAACTTTATTTTTTTAAAGTTTTACTTTTATTTTTTATTTTTATTTTAATTCATTAAAAACTGTTAACCCCATATAGTGACGTTACAACATTTCTTGTTGTTGAAGTTCTATAATAACGAAATTTGGAAAATGAAAAATGCTGTAAAATTGTGCAAAATATTGTGAAGATATTTTGTAAATAATAAATATTAATCCTTATGTTTTCAGCTTTAAAATAAATAAATAATTAATATAACAAATATACTGGATCTTAGCAATATTTATTCCCTATGGTTCGACCTCGGATTTATTAAGTTTTATTATTTGAACAACTTTATATTTTAGATTATATCGGATTGTACTTTTTAAAGACTGAACAGAGGCCAGGTGACACTAAGAAGATAGATGAACCAAGCTGAAGGCCTTAAGTTCTTTTTTCTTTTTTCTTTTTCTCTTCTTGAGTTAAATTTTTATTGTTGTTATTTTATTCTCTTTTTTTCCCGTTAGTCTGTATTGGTATGTTTTGCTGTTCATTTGAGGTTTTCCATGTATATAACCAATATATATATATATATATATATAACATGGAATACTCAAAAAGAAGAAAAACCCGGAATACTCCTTTTAATTTTAATTTGTTTTCTAAATAAGATTGAATTTAATTTGAAGAGAATTGATAATCCATATCTTTTCATATCGCCAACCTCAAAGCAATTATCTACTATCTCTCCCCTGCTAGCCTCTTCGAATCTACATATTTTTAGGATATTGTGGAAGACAAATAAGATTATAAAAAAAAGGGAGGAAAGAGTTGAGAGGAGAGAAGTACCGTATTTAGGGGTGCTATTGTGAATAGTTAGAGGAGAATCTCAAACAACAGCTCATCTATAATCTATAACTAATATATCTTTTTTGATTTGCTTTGTTTTGTTTTTTCGTGCCCCTAAACATTAGTCTAGACAAAATGGACTTCTGGAGATTTTCTTCTTATAGGTTTAAAATTCTTAATTTACTATGAAATCTAATAAATTGTGGCCGCTTCAGAAGCTGCTTGAAAAAGCCTATTTTTTAGTGACTATTTGAAATTCTGCTCTGGGATCTAAAACCATGACATGGATGAAAAATATGGTAATGTAATTATTGTTTCGTGGCACCTTTATTCATGTTTTCACGTTTCTACAAAATAGAATGAAGTGTTTGTATTCTTAGAAGAATTGATATGAGAACACGGTATTTTGGCAACTAAAAGACTATTTTACTTTTGACCTTTAGAGTCTTAATTGTTTTTCATTTCGATAAAATACGGGTCATGACACGACAATACGACACGAACTTAACATAAAAAAATGCTGGTTATGGTTTGTAAAGTAGGGTGTAGATTGGAATTGGGTCGAACCCGTTTGAGGCAAAAAACATAAGTCATGTTTGTTTCGACCCGCCAACCTGATTTGAAACCGTTTAACCTGTTAATTTTAAATCAGATTGTTTAGGTTATATTTTTTCATATAATCTCAAGATTCTAAAAGAATGAATCTATAACTTTATAGAGAAAGCACAAAAATCTATAACTAGCACAAAAAGCATAATGATGTTTTCAACCAGAATTATAACTATATATCTTGTTGGAATTTGGAAAAGAGTTAAACAACTGGCCAAAAAAAAAGCCTTACACACATCAACATTTTTTTCTTTTTCCATAAATAATTTTTTTTCTACTTTTGATATCATTTTTTAAGAGCTTTCCAAATTTGGCAGCTTCGCTTCTCTCCACCTCTAGGGAAAAAAACCCTAAAATCCCAAATCCTAAAATTTTAAAAGAAGAAAAAGGAAGGTCCAAAGTTGCAATGCATCCAAAAATAAAAGGGTGGAAACAAAAAAATGTGGGATCCACGTACACAGCCCACAGGTCGCAGGACACAATGCCCAGAATGTGTGGGGTATCCCCAGGTCCCACTTAAGAATCAGCTATGTAACGACCTTTGAGGAAAGAAAAGGGCAGCACAAAACGTTAATTTCACAATAAATTTATATAATTATTACGATCTTATCTTATTTTAATGACAATGAATAATAATTAAAGAAAAACACCTAGGCACAGGACAGTCGCTGAGACATTGGACAGCCACCTATGGAGAGAGAAGCAATTAATTGATGATTATTAGTCGGATTATTATAATAATGTATGGGAATTAAGGAGTGGATTTGTCTGCGCGTGGAATGTGGGACTGAAAGGGAAACTTGCAGGGGTTTCAGGGCACCCACTGGATGGCTGTTCCACCTTGACTTTCTCTCTCAACAAGTTTTTTTTTTAATTTTAATTTTTATTCTTTATTTTTTATATATTTACTCGGGTGTGTCACATTTTAAGAGCTTATTTATTAAATATCCACGCTCAAAATAATAGATTGTATGACATGAAATGCGACCAGTTTAAAATTGTATGATTTAAAAGTGTTTGAAATATAAAAGTTTAAAACAAAAATAAAATATTATATCAAACTTAAAATAAGAACTAATGTTTTAAAAACTATATGGTTCATAAAAAAGAATAAGAGTTAAAATAATTTTTACCATAAAAAGTGGTTCAAATTATGTGAATTTTAGACGACAAAATTTAGATTTTAATAGTTTTAACTGTTTCAAAGTTATCTTTATAGTTTAAACTAGTATCAATTATTATTTTACTAAATACTAGTTTAGACCACTTTTCTAGTTTAAATTACTCTAAATCCATGCATCAAACGTCATGTGAATTGTTTTACTTAATTTAAAAATAAATGTTATTAAAGCTTTTTTTATATACATATGTACGATTTTTTCTTTGAGGGGAAAATTTTGTAATAAAAAGTATTAAATAAAGTTGTAATAAAATAAAAAGCTTACCATTATTAAAAAAGCTTACCATAAATCTTTATGTAATAAGATAAAAAGTGGTTGTTAGTGTTAGGCAACATTAATTTCTCTTTATATTTTAGAGAGAGAAAGAGCGAATAATCCGCACCCAGAAGTCTTTCTCTCTCTTCCGGTGTCGGAAAAATATTCGCCAAGTCCAAGTCCATCCCCAATTGACACAGACAAAAAGAATTTATTATTATGTGATTAATCAAATTAATAAATACAAATACAAATTAATAAGAAAATACAGAACTACTTTAATACCAGTCTTTCTCTCTGTGTTTGGGAAAAAACAAAATAAATGAATAAATAAAAACAAAAAAAAGAAAAAAAGGCAGAAAAAGAGGTCGTGTCGGCTTCAAACAAACACGACCTTATCATCGTCGTCGTCGGATCCCAACCCCATACCCACCAAAACCCAAAAAATTTACCCATTCGATCTCGCGGCAAATCTCCATTAATCCGATTTGGAGCTTTCTCTCTCCTCTCTCTCTCTAGAAGCAGTCAGTGGACTTGAGTCTTAGCTAGCTTCGGTCTTCTTCGGTAATTGTGATGATAATTGCTCGATTCTGACCAAATCCTAAGCTTTCTGTACTTAGATTTCCGTCTTGTTTTGGTTATTTCGTTTATGGATTTCTTATTTCTTTTTTGTTGTGTATTGTGTACTAATGATGGAAAATCTCTGCGATCCGGTGGTGCTTGGTTGGTGAGAAAATGGATTGTTTTTTCTATAGTAGCGGAAAGGTAGGTTTTTTGCTAGTTCAGTCATGGGGTCCGGAGAATAGGGAAGAGATTGCGTTCATTTGTTTGGGTGTTTTCCCTTTGTTTTCTGTTCAATTTTGGTTTGGATTGAATCGGAATATTTCGGATCGTTCGCATATCAAAATCCCCGCGAAATGTTGAAATGTAAAATGTGTTTTGGTCTTTCTTTTTTCTTTTTGTTTTCTGAAAAAAAGAAAAAGAGAGAGATTATTTGCTTTCAGGCAAAAAAGGTTTGTGCTTTATTGTTCACTGATTGGCGTTTGGAGCTCCAAAAGCAAAAGGCTAACTTTTGATTTCTTTTGGCTGCATTTAAGTCACGAAGCAGACTGCACTGACACAAAAGTAACTAGAGATGGTTTTGCTATCAGATTCTGAGGCCAATTTTTTTGCATTGATTATGGGTTACATCTTGACTGGGTTTTGGTTAATGGGTGTGGTCTAGTTTGGTGGGAGAATTAATTGATTAATTGTTGGTTGTCTCGTTTAATGCAAACAACTTATTTAAACACTCACTTTCCATATGGTAATGGAACAGATCTGAGTGCTTGGTGAAGATTTTGCCTGGTCTTACGATATGGCTTTCTCGGCTGCGAATCATTCCTCCAAAGGAGTTCCTCCAGGTTTTAGTTTGTCCTTTTGTTAGGTTTTTTTGTTTTTCATAATTTTGCAAATGTTTTAATTTTTTTGTTTGCTGTAATGCCGTTGAACTATATGAGTTGGAAATTATTGGCGAACAAAAGTGATTTGTGTGTATTTATAATGTTTCTTGAGCAAAGTTGTTATACTTGCATCTGTTTCTTTTGATAGAGTTTCAACTCTTTTGGTTGATGGTGCATTACTGTCTAAGAACATTCTGTCTACGATTAGTTTGACATTTAGGAAAGTAAATCTTCTTCAGCTGTTGCAAATGTTGTATAGGAAGTTTCTTGTTGGACTATCAAGAAAAGATGCATGTTAGATTTGGGAATACTTGGACAGTTTGGATGCGGTGCAAATTTTCAGTTATGCCACCCCAACCTTCTCTATCTAGAACAAAGAATTGATCTTTGATATGACATTCAGTTATAATCGAGATTGTGCTACAGGAGAATTCTGTCTGAGGGGAAACCAAATTTCATTTCATTGAATTTAAAGTATATAATAATGGATAATTAGACACTATCGTCACTGTTTAAAAAAAAAAATCCAAGCGTTGACCTAGACGCTGCAGTTTGAAACTATGTTGGCAAAGTGCTTGGCCTCTACTGTGCTAAATATTTCTTTCCTTGCTAAAAATAATGGACTCATAGCTTTGTATGTTTGAAATGAACAAGCTGAAACTTGTTTACTTGGGGAGGCAAGTTTAGCTAAAGATTCAGATAACTGGGCACTGGAATTTCCGATTCTTTAGGCCACTCTGACTTTTTGTAGAAATATTAATTAAATTTAACTTTCTGCTGATTGTAAGTGGAGGAGTTGGATACTAGGACAAGCCCAAACTATGCTGGCTTTTGTTAAGCTCCCTCAATTTTTAGTTCGTGACTTGCAATTCTCGACTATGCCGGCCCTTGTTACCCTGCCTCAATTTTTAGTTTGTAACTTGCAATTCTCACATAGAGGAGCTAATTATTTAGAAAAGTCAATGTTCTATGGTAACTTACTTTGGCAGGCAGCCACGTGAACATGTTAGAATGGTAGTCGAATATAGTAGTGTGCCATAATTTATTTGTCTGCTTTTTCTGGTATTCTTTAATTCATAATGTTACTCTTATTACGTTTGATAATGAAGATATACATTTCTTCTCAAAGTCTACACTTACTATATACAGTATCTCAGGGGCCTGGAGGCTCTGTCGTTTTTGCCTTTACTTTGAATCTCTTCCTTTGGTGTAACTCCATAATTTTCACCACAGGGACCTCGAGTGATGCTTTATATAAGGAATTGTGGCATGCATGTGCTGGACCACTTGTCAGCCTTCCACATGAACTAGAGCGAGTGTATTACTTTCCTCAGGGTCATATGGAACAGGTGCATTTAAGCTTTGTTTCATTAGCCCCCCCAACCCACCCACCCACTCCTTGTGTGTGAAGCTGTGAATTCTGTTTTGCTGGCTGTTTTGATGTATTCTACTCTAAATTTGACAGAAAACGTTAAAAATGGCAAGCATAAACTAGTCAATAATGTTGGTCATGAAATAGAAAATATTGGTAGAGTCTATATACACAAGATACAATGGATTTGTTTCATATCGAAAAATTTACTCTTGTTTTTGGCTGTTTATGTTCCGTTTTATTTACTCTCTTGTCCTTTACCTCACGTATTTGTTTTTTGTACACAGCTGGAAGCATCAATGCATCAGGGGCAAGAGCAGCGAATGCCTTCATTTAATCTACCATCTAAAATTCTTTGTAAAGTTGTTAATGTTCAGCTTCGGGTAATTTTTTCCATGTCACTATGCTCTTCTGTAATTATTTTTTGTTAAGTGGATGGCCTGTTTTAATATTGATCATTACTTTATTTTCTTTGTCTAGGCTGAAGTTGAAACAGATGAAGTTTATGCACAAATTACTCTATTACCAGAACAAGATGTGAGCCTTTCCCTTCCTTCAAGTTACTTTAGCTCTAGGAGTGTCAGAGCCAATTTTGAGTTTGTGTATCTATTTACTATTCATATTAACCATAATTATTTTGTAGTTTACATAGTATATTGTCATATTTGTTTCTAAATCTAACACATGGAATCTTTTCCATCTTTATTTTACTCATGTAATCATATTCATATTCTTGGATCAGCAAAGTGAGGTTACAAGTCCCGATCCTCCACTTCCAGAACCTCCAAGGTGCACCGTTCATTCATTTTGCAAGACACTTACTGCTTCTGATACAAGCACTCATGGTGGATTCTCTGTCCTCCGGAGGCATGCGGATGATTGTCTGCCACCACTGGTAGCTTTGAAGTTTTAGCTATTTGTCTATTCGTTTGTATTATGCTGTGTTTATTTGTAAAATCCTATCTATTATCTTATTTATGTATCTCCATTGCCCCTATCGAGAGTTCCATTGGACCTTGAGTTATAGTTCCTCTTGAGACAGTGTGACATATATTATAATTTTGATTCTCTTTTCAGGATATGTCGCAGCAGCCCCCATGGCAAGAATTGGTTGCAACTGATTTACATGGGAATGAATGGCATTTTCGTCATATATTTCGAGGTTGAGTATTCTTTCATTAACTTGTGTACTGAGGACCGTTGGACCATATTGATAAGATTTTCTCTGTTTCTTTTTCAAAAAAAAGAAAAGAGGCACCATTGAACCTCAAGGGAATTATTCCAGAATTCTGAGTCACCCATGCATTATGTTCTATGCTAAGTTTCTGTAGTTTCGGGTGTATTTCTTACCTTTAATTGGTTCATTTTCATGGTTGATCTCAAGTCATGGCTTGCTCTAGCATTTGATTTTTTAAGGAATTGTTAGAACACTAACGGGTCTTGGAAAGTTGAGAGGCTTTAATAAACTATATATGGAGGTCAAGTGAATGTGCCTGTCATTTGCCTTTTTTTCCAAGTAGTTCAATGTCCTGACATCTTTGGGTGGTGGAGTTTTTGTGTTTTTTTCTGTTGTCATGCTTCAATGAGTTTCCCTTGTTGTAATGCCTTTGACTCTACTGTCCTGATCTTGAAACAATCAACTGCAGGGCAACCTAGACGTCACTTGCTCACAACTGGGTGGAGTGTTTTTGTTAGTTCCAAAAAATTAGTAGCTGGTGATGCATTTATATTTTTAAGGCAAGTTATCTTTGCTCATGACAAAAGCTCTCAGGTGCAAGACAATAATATATTGTTATCATGTTAGATTCTTTCAGTTGTATTTACATACCAGCTTTTTTCAGAGGTGAGAATGGAGAGCTGCGTGTTGGAGTTAGGAGACTCATGAGACAACCAAGCACCGTGCCATCTTCTGTTATTTCTAGTCACAGCATGCATCTTGGAGTTCTAGCTACAGCATCTCATGCCATCTCTACCGGAACACTCTTCTCTGTCTTTTACAAGCCAAGGTCTTGTATTTCTGCTTCAGAAGGCTCAAAAAACATCTGCATAGCTTGCTCCATACTGTTAAATTTTTATTTCTTTGATTCATGCTTTTAGGGATTAGGCTTGAGTAAGTTGGACCAGAAATCTTATATAGGAGACCCAAATTTGAGATCTTTAAGAAAAGGAAAAAGGAAGAAAAACAAAAAATAACGGCTTTTGAATTAGGTACAGTTTTAGTGTTCTGAAATAAGCCGATACTTGTATAGATTGAGGACAGTTGTAGAATTGTTTTTTGGAATGAGATCTCTACCTATTAGTGTTGAGATATTTATGGATCTCAACTCAACTTAGAAGGTTTTGTTACACGCTATATAACACTAACAAGAAAACTTAGAAGGTTTTGTTCAATGATATTTTGACACTGACTTTGATACATTCTTCAAGTATTCGTTTATAGCCTGCTTCCTTCTCTGTGTCCATGAATTTTAAGAAGAAGTGCATTGTTGGTCTCATTTACTTTGATGAATAAAAACGGTGCAATTGTCGCTTTGTGAAGTTATTTATTTATTTTTATTTTCCTGAACTTGCTTCGTCTTATATCAGGACAAGTCGGTCTGAGTTTCTTGTAAGTGTTAACAAGTATCTTGAAGCTCGTAGTCACAAACTCTCAGTTGGAATGAGGTTTAAAATGAGATTTGAGGGCGAGGAAGTACCCGAGAGAAGGTGAATTGTTTGATTGATACTCAAAAGTCAGAAGGAAGTTATCATATGTTTCCTCACGTATTTGATTCATTATGCTGCAGGTTTAGTGGTACAATTGTTGGCGTGGGAGAGAACACATCATCTGGATGGGCAGATTCTGAGTGGCGATCCTTAAAGGTTTACATCTTTCTTCAATATTCTCTTATTTGGTACTTTGACCTTGTCCAAGAAAAGCAGAATAGCATGATGGACTTTAGATCTCTTTCAAATCATGCCATTTTATCCTGGTAGTTTGAATGGACTTTGAAGCATTGTAACGAGTCTTTTTATGTTTATATTGTTGGATTCAAGGTTTAAAAAGGCTTAATCGGGGACCAAGGTGTAAGCCTCGAGTGGAAAGATCCTAAAGTTTACAAAAATCATCAATATGCCTTGATAATTAACACAATAAAGGTTTTAAATGATGGCAAATTGAGAGTTCTAATTCCCTGGGGGCCTAGTTCAAAAAAAAAAAAAAAAGCTTCAGAGTCTGCGTGCAAACATTTTGGATTTATGCTTGCACTGCTTGTAATATCACTACAGTGGTTTTGTCTTGCATATTCCTTGAGATTGCTTCTCTGTCACTGTCCAAAAGTACATTATTTAATTTGATGAAATAATAATTATACCCTTACCTTCAGGTTCAATGGGATGAACCGTCATCAATATTGCGACCTGATAGAGTATCCCCATGGGAATTGGAACCACTTGTGGCAACTCCTGCCTCGAATGCTCAACCTACACAAAGGAACAAGCGGGCAAGGCCTTCTGTTTTGCCATCACCATCTTCGGATATTTCTGTGCTTGGTACATGGAAATCACCATTGGAATCTCCTTCAGCTTTCTCATATTGTGACCCACAACGTGGACAAGAACTGTATTCATCACCCAAGTTTAGTTCTGCGTCAAAGCCCAATCCTCTTGGTTTTAGTGGGAATATTTCCGGCAACTCAATGTTCTGGTCCAATCGAGTTGAAGCTGCAACAGAGTCTTTCTCCTCTGCTATGAATAGAGATTTTGGAGAAAAAAGGCAGGGCACTGGGAATGGCTGTAGGCTGTTTGGTATTCAGCTAGTTGGCAATTCTAATTTAGAAGACACTTCACCTGTGATTGCAGTGTCTGGAACTGTGGGGGACATTCAACCAGTGACATCCTTGGATGCTGAATCTGATCAGCACTCTGAGCCATCAAATGTTAATCGAACTGATCATCCTTCTGTGAGTTGTGATGCTGAAAAATCGAGTGTGAGATCTCCTCACGAGTTGCAAAGTAGGCAAATCAGAAGTTGCACAAAGGTAGGCCTTGATTTTTGACTCTTAAAATTTTGGTATTTTCTGTGTGCTAGGCCTTAATTCCATGAAATCCAAGGATAGATGGATATTGATGTCAATATTCTGAACTGTCATATTCATGCATTTCAGTTGCTCTCTGCGCCCCATCTGATATAATATTTAAATTTATGTGGTCATGGCTCATATAGAATGTACCGTTCCTTATTGCCAGATAAATATGCAAGTTTGGGTGCATACACGAGGATTCTATTATATGAATAAAAAACAATGCTGCTTTACTGTTACCTCCCAGTAACTGCTTCTTGTAAAAGGCAGCTGTTTCTTGTCAGTGTTTAGATTATCTCATAGGTCATATTTCTTTCATAGGTACACATGCAGGGGATTGCAGTTGGAAGAGCTGTAGATTTGACAAGATTTGATGGGTATGGGGATCTGCTCAAGAAACTGGAGGAGATGTTTGACATTGAGGGTGAGCTTTGTGGATCTACCAAGAAGTGGCAGGTTGTCTACACCGACGACGAGGATGACATGATGATGGTTGGGGATGATCCATGGAAGTAAGTTTCATTTGACTATGTTATTAACTCTCTCCTCTGGTGTGGTTGATAAAGGCTACCCATGAAGTTGTAGCTCATTTCAAATATGGTTCATAACCGGGTTCTATCTTGAAAAATGAAAATCTTCATATCTTAAGATGGTCAATGAAGGTCTTGGATATTTCAAAGAGATATTGTTTTTCCTTTTTTCTTTGGATCCAATTTCTGTCATGTGAATTAGTCAGGTAAATTGTCATGTTTTCTGTTTTTGAATCCTCTAATATTGGTAGGTCTAAAAACCCACCATTTTCAGATTTCTGTTCACGACTAAGAGAAAAAGAAAAAGCACGCATAAGTTTTGGAATGATCCTCGGTGTGTTTGTGGGCATGTACTTTTCATCTTTCTTTTCTTTCTCATCATTGAAGAGGATCCCTTTTTTGGAGAATTGTGTCACATTTCCAACCAGTGTATGCAATTGCGCTTCTTTATTATTGTTCTTGAACATCCTGTTAAATCTTGTCTTCTGACCTTGTCTTCTGCTGCAGTGAGTTCTGCAATATGGTGAGGAAGATCTTCATATACACAACGGAGGAAGTTAAGATGTTGTCTCCCAAGATTAAGCTTCCAGTCAATGAAGAAGCCAAACCAGGAAAGCTGGATTCTGAGGTGGCAGTCAACCCCGAGGACCAATCATCTATTGTGGGGCTATGTTGACGTACCGGAGGCGTCTTCTTGTGAGGTGAACATTAATGGTAAAGGAAAGTAGGGTAAAAATGAAATGAAGGGGAGCGATGGATTGACAAGTCGCTTCGAAGATTCTGTTTATAGATTTCTACACAGATGCTGCTACTTACAACCGATATATTCCGATGCTGGAATCGCCCAATCATTTTTCCTGACATTCTGTGTTGGAGGTGCGGCTCTCTAACGGGCAATGCCATTTGGAGAGTGAGTTTTCCTTCAGAATTGGGATTTGGGTGTTTTTGGTTTGTGTTGTTTTATGGTGTAGTTTTGCCAAAGAGAATCTCCTAATGCTCGTCTGCCCAAAGACTTCCAATGGGGGGCCTAAGTTCTTTTATGCTGTGTATGAAAACGGACGGCTGGAGCATAAGCTCTTCTTTTCATATATTTGCCTTTTTTTTTTTGGAGACTCGTCGCATTCCTTTTGTACATAAATATATAGTCGTTCTTGCTCTCAATTCTACTGATCGTGTCTGAACTTTTTCTTTTGGGAACGAGCTATTTTGATTACACAGCAGGAAGTGTGTGAACCCTTATTTCTGATTCTTCTCGCTAAAGTGAGTTTGTTCATGTGTTTCTATTTTCTCGATTTATCTCCAGGTTGGCTGGTTTGTTTGGTTTTTTTTTAGCAGGTTAGAAAGCGGCTCTCGCTTACAGCTTTCCATGGAGGATTCAGATGAATCGGATCGACAGTCTAATTTATAGTGTCTCAAATGATAGCTAACCATGTATATTTTGTCATGGTGTTTAATGAACTTCAACATTGAAGCAAGTAAAAAGAATTTCATTTTTTTTAAATGATGCGGCTTTATTTGGCTGGGTAAACATCGTTTTAAAATTGGATAAGTGATCTGAGTCTTTCTATAGAAACATTAAATGGGTCGAATTGTATTTTGAGATAGAATAGAAGATATCTTAAGAAACTTAACTCCCTAAGATGTGGTCTTAATTCTCATAAGAAAACCAAAAAAGCCGTTCTCCAATTTTCCCTAAAAGGTTTTCTGGGATTTTGGTTTGTAATACACATTCTCTTGAACTATTAAACTTAACAAGAATGGCTTTTTCCTTAAAATTTGTTGGATGGAAATGTCAAACAAGGGCCGTGTGAGAGCAGTTGTTTAGGTGAGATTTTAATGATTATTTCTCTAAATTTATCCTCTTTTAAGAGTAATGCTGTTTAATCCTATGATGTTAAAATCTTACTATTAATAAAACTGTAGGCTCAAAGTAGTGGGGTTTCAACTGTGGGGTGAAAAGATTTTTTCTTTTTCCCCCTCAAAGCCCCGATAATCTCTCCATTTGGTGGTGGACAAAACCAAAAAGTTGAGGCTGTGATTGAAGAACTGGAATACCTTCTACTTTAAAGGTTTCTGGTGCTTTTGCCTTGTGTTTTATTTTATTTATTTATTTTTTCGATAGGCAAGCATTTACCCTCAATTTGACAGAAGTGGTGGGAATCACTTTTTCAATTATTAACAGTATAAAGCTTTCACATGCTATAATAACAATAAAAAAATTGCTATAATGTAAAACTCTCATGTGCTATAATAAAAGCAGTTCTAACCAACGGTTTTCACTATCTCTAATTCATGCATTACTGAGAGCAATAATTGGTGTTGCTTTTTTTGACAATGAATAAAAGGTGGTCTACTCACTCAATCCCAGTTCTGTATCCTTTTCAAAGTGAGGCTAGTCCTCTAGTGCATTCCCAACGGCTACAAGATTTGAAAAAGCAAAAGAATGCAAAGCCATTTGACAAACAATACCACCCACCTTTTTTTTGTTTTTTCCGAAGATGCCATTACCAATGCCTTAATCATCTTTAAACCACTTTTCCGGCACTGCAAAACCCTTTGTAACTCTCATTAACAATCCAAACAAGCATTGGTGTCGCTTGTCCTCTTTCCACAATTCACACAATGATCAAAGCCATGAAAAAGCTCAAATTTTGGTCAAGAAAGAAGAGAAAGAAAAAGAACTATAATTACGTTCCTTCCTATCCTCCTCCTCCTCCTCCTCCTTCCAGGCCACCACCACATCCGCCGCTGCCGCAAATCAATCACTATTTCTGTTGCTCATGCTCATGCTCCCCAGCCGAGCCCTCGGCTCCTCCATTGCCACCGTCGTGGTTCACGTCCAAAGAAGAAGCCTGTGACACCCTTTTGGCTACAGAGGTAGTGCAGCCTGCAGCTCCGGAGTTTGAGCATTTAGCAATGCCTGATGTTGAGAGCAGTAGTACTTCATCTTACCAGCAGTACATGGTGCCAAATCCTGTGTATGGAATTCCAGTTCCGGCGCGCACTGCCAAAACCGAGAGAACCGGTCGCCTTTTCGGTTGCGTTCTTGATTTTGGTATCCATCTTATTCAATGCTTTATTCCATGTTACCGCGTCAAAGAAGTTGAGTAGAGTGCAATTTCTTTTTTGGCGGAACTTGAACTCAAAACCTTAATATTTAAGGTTGTCCAGAATTTAGACTCTCATCTTTCTCTTTTTATTTTCACATAAATATGGGAATAATGTGTCACAGAAGTCTATTTGAAACAAAAGAGGTCTGTAATTACATAAAGTGACTGGGAAACTATCCCATTTTATTTTATTTTTTTTAACCTTTCTATGAACAATAGTTCTTGGTTTTTGTTTACAAATGTGTAATGTTATGGATCGTATTTTGTCTTGTGTCTTGTTTTTGTTTTTTTTTTTTTCTTTTCAAACTTCCGCCATTTCTTCTCTACTCTGCATGTTTCCTTGGAGTTGATTATGGCGTTGATGCGTCCCTCTGAATGATTAACCCCAGAACAAAAAAGAAAGGAAGAAAAAGAGAACTTACCCAAAATATTTTCATATATCAACCAGCATCTTACTCCAAAAAAAATAATAATAATAATAATAAAAAAAAATAAAACCACGCGTCTGATCTAGTAGAACAATTTTGGTTTAACTGGACATTGTTTTCGGTGAGTATTAAGTCAAAAAGTTGCAGGCTCCAACTAATGTTTATACAAGGAACCAACCTCGGTAAACCAGGACACCAGATCTGAGTTAGGGATATTTTGTCTTACAGAAGACGTCAATATATCCTTAAAGAGTCATACACTATAGTTGGTTAGAACCAATTGATTCCAAACACCCTTTAAATTCTCAATCATTGTAATTTAGGTTTCATAACTTATTTTTAAAATCTTTGCTTCAATTTTTTCCTCCTTGTAAAATATATTTAAAAAAAGAAAAAGACTACAATATGATCCTTTAATTATTCTCATTAATAAGACCCATTTATTGACCAATAGATCTGCATCTAGCGGGTGCAAATTAAACAAACTCATTATAAACTAGGTGAACCCATACACACTAGATTCATCAAAAACTCAAAAATTAAAAAAAAAAGGAAATCCAAAAGCATGCAAGCTCCTCTCTCCTCTTCCAACCGCCATAAGTTGCCGCTCCTCACCAAAAGCCCCACATCTCGCTTGATCGTTGGAGGAGATCGCAGACGGAGGTCGTGGCGTCGCGCACCCCCCCCCCCCCTTTCAAGATCGTGATCTGTCCCCCATAGGTTGTGTATTGACCCTCGGCCGTCTACCTAGACTGTGACGAAAGTCATGATTTGGTCGCTTCTGAGATCGCAAACTATCGCAATTGAGTTGGGGATGCCGTCACAAGGAAGTTTTGAACATCGTTGGGATGTCACGGCTCGTAACAGACACAGGTCGTGCAAAGGTGGACACCCTTTGCAAACAGTTAGACGTCGATTTGCTTTTCCTCCACCTACGACTCCGACGAAGGTCACGATTCTGTTGAGCTCGCACTTCGTCGCTCCATCTATCGATCTACTTCTTCTCCACCCGCCCCTTCTGCGAAAGAACAAGCCCCCGCCAATGACAGCCCCTCACCCCAACAGTCAGTTTTGTCTGATTTATTTTGGGTTTTTTAAATTATTTTTATATTTGTTAGATTAATAAATGATAGGATCAACTGCAATTATGTTTATTTTTGTTTTTGTGAACCGTTAAATGTCAATCCAATGCTCAAAAAATAAAAACAAAAGGGTTCTTATTGATGAGAACATCTCAAAAGAGGTCTTATCATAGCATTGCCTTAAAAGAAAAAAAGGAAAAGATGTTGCTAGAAAGCTTGAAATTGCCCTATTAGAATAATCATGGATGAACATTTATCATTCACTGATGAAATTACTAGAAGGCCTGTGATTAAATTATGTTACCAACAAACAAGATATAGAGATTAATTTAGATCTCCATGACGAGAAGCTCAAAAGTTGACGCTTGAATAATTTGTCAAAACAGCATGGAATTTAACTGGTACATTTTACAACCTAACATATCCAACTAGTGCTATTACCACACCCTCCCAAGCAGTCCATTTGGGTTCAATCTGGAATAGAGTGCTCAAAATTTACCTAAAAATAACAATGAACAAATGAAAATACAACCAACATACCGGCCGTGTCAAGTGAGGCATTCGAGTACACCGACCGGCCCTTCGTTGATACAAGCTTAAGCCTGCCCAACCTCCAGCCAGAGAAAAATAACTTGTTAGAAAAACAAAACTTTCTTGACCCTCCTAGCATGACAAAAAGGTATGGCACATCCAAACTCGAAAGAATATTACACTATTTTTGTTCTTCGAAGCCGCAATTTATTCTCTCCAAGGCTATAACAATTTAATGATTCAGAATGGCGTCGCTGTATGCTCCAAAAAAAAGCCGATCTACTTGCCATTCAAGTTTTACCAATGCGTTTCATTCTCGTTAAAATCCCAGGGGTGTCATCCTAAAGAAATTTAGTTTTGAGGGACAAACTACAAATATAAAGAAGCTGCAAAGACAATGTCCCTCTTGATCTTGGAAACAGCCTCCTCAAATTTGGCCTCAAGCTCGGTTTCTCCAATAGATTTAGCTGCTAGTATAAGCTGCTGAAGGACTTCCTCCAGTCTCCTGATAGCCCTGATCAAGCTTCCCTCGAAAACCGGAGTAACTGACATAATCTCATAAAATTTTGATCCTTTTGCCCAAGCATACACGGCCTCCATGATATCAGGTCGAAACGAGGTCACAAAACTCTCAACATCAATTTGAACCTGTGATGTGGTGCAAAATTCAGAGAATGAAAAATAAGAGAAAATAACATTTCTTTTTACAAGATTATTTTTAAGAGAGAGAGAGAGAGAAAACTTTGACTATATCCCTTTTTTTTTTAATATAACGAACACAGTTATTGATTGAAGATAGTAAACTTGACTTATCTGTTTTTTAAACAACACTACATTTAGCATTTAGAGGAGATTTTATGGTTACCTTGCACTCAAGCTGAAGATTAGCAACTCTCCGAGCTATATCTTGTAATTGTACAAAAAGCAGGTCAAGTTCTTCCCTTGGCTTTGCTGCATCTGGAAGTTTTTCCTGCCACACGAAACAAGAGAGGAGAGACACCATCTCTTCGATGTTAACATCCTTTAGAACACCGTTAAACATTAGCTCTGTGAGGGTCAACTCGTCTGCACTACTAATTTCACAAGCAACCTTCCCCTTCAACTCTAAAACATCATCACTCGTAACATATCTGCAAGTAAATTCATCCACGCATGTTATATTAGCAAACATTAATCTATTTCACAAGCACGTCAAAGTGCATAACACACTGAACTTAATAGAATACAAAATAATGGCATAATTTGCAATAATTACAGAATTGAATAACACCCAAGACGAGGGATAATCAGTAATTAAGCATATTAAGGGAAGGACGAGAGAGACTGTGAAAGAGAAATTGCATACTGTGGATGCATTACGAGTCAAGCCGTAAAAGTGCAACTTTAGCATTGCCTTAACCCGTGCAGTTTGCGCCTAATTAAAACGTAGTTTTCAAACACCTCACAGAAAGAGTCTTATCAGAGCATGCCCGAAACCAAACACCGCACGAGAATTGACATTTTTCTCTCTTAGGAATGGAATATGGATAAAAGCTTCTGGTTCAAATGTTCCTAATCCACCTATAGAGAAGGTTCAACTCGCTTAGTCTAAACAACAATTTTTTTTTTTTAATGAAATTCTGCTCCGTGCCTATTTTCAGAAGTGTAAGCTTAACTAAAAGCTATTATGAAAAGAAACTAATAGTGAAAATAAATATGCAAAGAAGTTCAATTACCCTAGCCTCCGAATAACTCGTTTCCTTGCTTGAAGTTCATCTTTAAAAGCCAATGCAGTAGCGGAACGCATTGTTTTCTTAATTGACTTGATCTTTGCTGTTAATTCTTGTTTTGTGTGAAATGCTTTGAGCTTTTGCTCAATAAGAGGAGATTTTGCTACTTCATGCTTGTCAAAGAGTCTCTCCAGAGCCTCAATCCTACGAGCTGCCTTTTGGTATGAGCTGCTTTTAATCTGTAAAATAGCAAAAATCAAGGTAAGGAAAGGAAAAATGGGGAGGGGAAGTAGAATAAAAGGAATAAAGAAGGAACAAGAATAGCATACATTCATCTCATCTTCTGGATCGAGGAGGGGAATTCCCTTTTCACCAAATCTTGAAAGGATTTCTGAAATCTTTTTCATTGTGTTCTCTCGAGCTTCTAGCGGCAAAAGATCATTCGGTATATGCACACGAAGACTACTTAAACTATTTATCTGTTAAAAAATATGAACATCTAAATAAGTTACCCAAACAGAGTAAGCAAAAAATGTAAAACTTTTCCGAATCCTTTGTCCCGTGAAGTTAAAAAAAATGATCGTAAAAATTTAAAAAAGAAAAAACACTATATACTTCACCTGAGAAAGCGAAAGAGAAACAACAACAGGTTCCCCAGGCTCTCTTAAAGGCACAATCTTCACAGTTTTCTTTGCATTACTGTCTCTATTCAACACACACCTTGTAAGAATGTCCACCTGTGTAGTCTAAATCTTCTGGTTTTCTACTTCCATCATCTGCCAAATATACTTCACAACTTAAAAAATAAAAAAATAAATTAAAAAAAGCACCACAGAAGTTACTATTTAACTGAAAGTGACTGAGTTCTCACCTTCAGGAGGTCGTCTTCACCTTTTGGAAATTTATTATCACCCCCCATGTGACCTGGTCCTTGATAGAGAATGACTCAGAAAATTCCTCACCTTTAGTGCACTGGATGGAAACAAGTCTACCAGATTGCAAAAAGGGTAAGCAGTATTTCGGAGCAAAAACAATATCACGAATATCCTTCTTCAAACTCTCGTATTGCTGTAACAGATTGTAATAATTCTTCAAACTATCTTCTTCCTCGATTATAATTGAATCCCTTTCTAGCTCCAAGTCCTTCACTTGTCTCTGCAAAATAATAATGATAACAGGAGTGTTCATATCTTTCCTATCTACGATCCTGATTAACCAAGCTAACTTTCATACGCCATGAGTGGAAAACATGTGATTTCTTAAAATGAAGAAAAAGGGCTAAAATCACAATTAGGCAGGAGATGAGCCTCATGTAATTGCACAAGGGGGAAAGTGAAAAAAAAGCTACTTGATCAGAGTAAACTACAAAGTCTTTAATAAAATTTATGCTTGCTCAGAAGTAAACTTGATTGGTAACCAAGCTGATTATGTCTTCAAATGCTTGTTTGAGTAATTCTTAATCAAGGTGTGGATTTCATGCTCATAAAAACAAATTGTACAACCAGAGACTTTCGGTTACGACAAACCTCGAGATCAGGAAGGGCGCGGTCTGCTTGAAACTGATAGAAAGAATTGCGGAGCAAATTCTTTGGGTCGCCATCTTCACAACGCAATTGATTCAAAAGCATGTTGTAGCTTAAGTGGAAGGCACTGGAACAAAACGGAGGAAAGAGTAAATAAAAACAAATTCCAAGAAATGGAACGAAGACATTGTTATCACACGCCAATTATTGGCATGTCATTATCTTTAACACACTTCTCTCTCTCTCTCTCTCGGCTATGTACGGCGGTCCCAGATCCCAACCCCACTTCTCTCTCTCTCTCTCTCGGCTATGTACGGTGGTCCCAGATCCCAACCCCAAGTGATTTTCAATGATTAAAAAAACTTTGTTATGCCTTGATCATCAAGGGAAGATTTTTCAGAAAACTATATACCAGATTATTTGCCACAAACGAGCTACAGCAAAAGAACTACAAATACCTGTTTAAACAATCAGCACTTCATTTAAGCATCATTTTTGCTGTAGATGGTTCAAGCTTTTCGTCCACCATGAGTATGCATACCCCACGTTTATCAATACCTCGACGACCTGCACGGCCACTCATCTGTATGTACTCTCCACTGGAAATCCATCTGAACTTATCTCCATCAAACTTACGAACATTTGTAAACACAACAGTTTTTGCAGGCATGTTCAACCCTATGCTAAATGTCTCTGTAGCAAACAAACACTAAAAATAAAACATGTTTCAATATTTACAGCAGTTAAATAAACAAAAAGGACTCTTTAAGGCTGGAGCTGAGAAAAAGACTTATAAATAACCAGTCCAATCATCTAGTATGGTTTACAAAATGCTGATTGACCCAGATTTGAAAAGCAAAAATAGTCCATTCTATACTAAAAGTTCTGTCAAATACAAGCGTAGAACATGAATTTAAAATTTCGGACCAACCTTAATCAATCCTTCTTGAAATAATATCTCAATTACTTCTTTCAAAATAGGAAGCAAGCCAGAATGATGCACTCCTATTCCACGCTTTAAAAGAGGTAACATATAAGAAACCTGTGTACAAACAGAATATAAAATAGCATGAAAATAAATGAGATAAACCAATATTTACCAATATCTTCAGCACTGAAACTAAACATACAAAAATATTCTTAGCACTCATGCAAAATGACAGAAAAGAAAAGCAAAGATTCTTGCCTGAGGTAACTTCTTATCATCATCAGAAAGCATGTCCATAGCACTCCAGAATATGGTTTCTATGTTTTTTTTCTCGTCATCACCATTTAGATCCATTTTTGCCATCTATTACAATCAAAAGAGAAAAAAATCAGAAGCTAAAAGTTATAAAATCAATAGTAAGTTGTAAACATGAAAATAAAATGGTCCTAGGATTCTCTCAACAATCAACATCACTTCTCTAAGAATAATAAACTATAATGATAAGAAAATATAAATCCCAGAACAATGTTTTTTTTTTCTTTTTCTTTTTCCTTCTCTTTCTCTTTTCTAATGAACAGGATTTAGTAATATACAAATTAGACCAGAAAATATTTGGAATTAGTATGACTCCAACTTGACCAAGAGGAAAAGGAAACCATTACCTGCATTGCAAGAGCTTCACATTCCCTTTTGCTAAAACTGAAGAGTATAACAGGATCATACTGACGTTGAATGATCATTTTGACCATTTTAAAAATGTCACTTTCTTCACTAAGCCGACCCATTACTAAGCCTTTCTGCCACTTTCCATTCTCCTTTTTCCTCTCACCCTCACTAGTGGGAATGAGTGCATTTAGCGCCTTTTGAAAGCTATCTTCACGAAATTTTCCCTTTTCATCCACCACCAAGTATAGGCCATCACCTCCAGAAGGGAAAATATAATGCTGAAGAGGTGTTGGCCTATAATCAGTATAAACAATGTGACATGGCTGTCTGTGGATCTGCGTTCCACCAAATATCGGTTACAATAGCTTCATTTGGAGATTGTCTAGACACATAAATAATTATAAACATGGACTCATCAAAAAGTTCTTCTGGGAAAATTACTTTTCAAAAATTTAAATTTGCAAAATGACTTCAAAACGACACGTGACTTCGGAACGACCACGGGTGTAAAAATAAAAAAGGTTAATTTGCAAATTTCACTATGTCGGATGATATTTTGGCCAACTTCCACATAAATGGATGCAATTTAATTTCATAATAGGAAGAAACAATTTAATTTCTTTCAAATAAATGCATTTGTAGATGACTGTATCACTCCCTGTTCTAAATGCTCTTGTTAATCCTTCTCTTGATTTGCAAAAAAAAAAAAAAATATCGCTTATCTAACATAGAGCAGAAAAAGGAATATTTGGTGCATAGAAGGATGAATCACCTTTGCAACCCAATCAGCAAATTCCTTTGCATTGGGCACGGTTGCCGAGAGGAAGACAAAATGGGAATTCTTTGGGGCCATAACAATGCTCTCCTCCCATACCACACCCCTTTCTCTATCACGCATGTAATGTACCTCGTCAAAGATGATCCAAGCCACCTCTCTTGTTATCTCTGACCCTTTGTATTGCATACTACGCCAAATCTCGGTGGTCATAACCTAAATTAAAAGCACATTAAGGTCCATGAGATTTAGTGTAAGGCACCCAAAAATATAAAAAAACAAAAACAAAAATGAAAATGGCCTACCAAACATGAAGCATTGGGATCAATTGTTACATCCCCTGTCATCAATCCAACATCTGAAAACTCCTCTTTGAACTCCCTAAACTTTTGGTTGCTTAGTGCCTTGATGGGTGAAGTGTATATGACCCGTTGTTTATTTCGCAAAGACATAGCTATAGCATATAAGGCTACAACAGTCTTTCCAGCTGATGTATGGGCAGATACCTAGTAACAAATAAAAATGGAGTCATTTACAAAGGAAAGGGAAAAGAAAAAACGGTCCATGTATTTTACATGTTGGAGAGTCCATGCTATAAATCTTATATTTTGAGGAGCAATGGATTACAAAGGAATAACTGAGAAAACCCAAAAATAGACATCATTTGGACTGAAAAATTCTTTCCAGAATTAAATTATAACATCCAAATATCATCTCTCTTTAACAAGGTTGAATTTTTTTTTTTTTTAATCACAAGTTAATTGAAAAGAAAGAAAGAAATTATCATCAATCCAATTTTCGGAAAATGATAAAAGTTTTAAAACTTCAAAAAGTGCTCCATATTATGATCAACCGCAGACCCCTTTAAAGTAATCATAATATATACTTTCCTAGCAAATTATAAACTTAAAATCCACCAGTCATTTGGCACAAAACTAAGGCCACTCATTTTCCTCGATAAGGTCATAGGCTTAAGTCAATTCTACCAAGGAAAATATGTTACATGTATTGTGGAGTATGGACAATCAACTTCGCGAGGAGGGAACCATGGATGAACTTCCTCCTCGGTATAACTGGTTACTCTTCTCTCTTTCTATCCCTATAAATCTTTTTCCTTTAAGGGAAAAAAAGAGTATATCGGTTCATACATTCAAACAGAAAGTCAAAGTTTTGTGAGAGATACACAGTAGCAAGAAGGTCTAAAATGTGATTGAATGTTCCTAACTGAATCTCAGCTCCAATGAATCTCAACATATTTTTTGGTGGTGCCCATCATGTCTACAAATGTCTCTTTAGAACCTAAAGAATCACTTACAAGACATAACATGTCACGTACTTAATTCTGAACAAGGCATCCTATGGTTAACAACTCCTTATTGAAGTAAGTTAGTTAACCTGTAACAACCTTAAACTACGTCAATTGTCCCCAATATGGAAAACTAAAAGGGCATGTTTAGTATGCCGTATTAGCACTCCATATTGTATTACTAAGGGCATGTTTGGTATCCCTTCTAGTGTTGGCTCAGGAACTAGAACAAAGTCGAGCTAGGTCAGAGTCGCGGCCTAAATTTTATTTCATGAAAAATTTAACAAGTAATACAATATGATGGCAAACAAACATGGCAGTATGTAATGAAATAATTTAATGCGACACAAATAAAACACAATATTGTATGAAAAATTATACAATTCAATTCAATACAACAGGGTGTATTCAAACGTGCCCCAACAAGAATAAACAACAAACAAACTTAAAACTCACCATAACGGATTCACCATTTTCAAGGCAATTGATGGCTTCAGACTGAAAAGGATCGAGACTGAAAGGGAATACTTTGGCAGGCTCCAAACCTTCTCTACCAGAAGACGAAGAAGAAGAAGAAGAAGGAACATAATCTTCTGGGTAAGAAACGTCATGTAAGCAAGCGACAGGTTCATTATCAACTCTCACAACCAAACCCTTGTCCCTATGAACCTGTTTCTGGGGAGTTTCTCCAGGTAGGTTTTCGTCTGATTTCCTCTTCAACGACCCCATTAAAACTCTTCCTTAAATAACAACTTCAAAGACCAAAAACAGCACAAAAACCCATTTTGTATTACAACAGAAAAAAATTTTATACGATGTTTAACGAGGAAGTATAATTTGGCGGTTCTGGGGTTTTGGGGTTTGCCTTAAGCAGGCTTAGACGGCGCAGAGAGAGAGAGAATTGTAGAGGAGCGAACAGTACAAAGGCATTAAAAGTCTACTCTTCAGGGTAATGCCTCACCGGAGGGGGGAGAGAGAGAGGAATTTGCGGCGTAAGAGAGAAATAGAAGAAAGTCCAAGGAAACCAGTGAGAATCGCTGACGCCACCAGGCGGGGGCTATGGAGGTGCGGGGCTTTATTAGGAAAAAAAAAAGATTAATTTTTTAGTTCGATAAGTGCGATAAACATGATTAAAACAGAGCCGGTTTGTTGGGTAAATGGATTTGGATTTGGATTGTGTTTATTTTAGTTAATTTTATTGGAGTTGTGTAATTTAAATAGGTAATTTAAATTGCTATCTAAATTAATATTTAAATGTGTAATATTTAAGGTGTTAATTTAAATAAGGAATAAAATTAAAATTTATGTATGAAAAAATAGTAAAAAAAGTTTTTGATTTATCAACAAATCTAACAAAATCTGTTCATGATCATAAAAATATGCAATATAAATATTGATTTATTCCTCTCTTAATTAGAAACACAATGAAAGAAGAACCGTCTCAATCGGATATCAAATAAAAAAGTTATAATTTTTTTATCCTCAAATATAAGAGAGAGAATTTTAATTTTTATTGTAGTAAACATATCCGAGTTCAAAGAGTTCAAGGGGGAAAACTTTGAAAACTTGGATTTAAAAGATTCATTTGATTTGAATTTTATAACAAACAAACAAGTATTTAAAAATTCTAAAGATTTGAATTCAAAGAGTTGGTCGAGTATACAAAACAAATAGCAAATTGTCAGTTTTGAGAGCTTGCCTCCCATAAATTCTGACCATTTGGAACTATTTTCTTCCATAAAAACCCTTCTCATTATTATTTTCCTTCATAAATATAGTTTTTCACACATCAATTTTTTTTATGTAATGTTTTATTCTTGTTTAAAAATTCTAAAGATTTAAAAACAAGTATTTGAATTCAAAACAAATAGCAAATTGTCAGTTTTGAGAGCTTGCCTCCCATAAATTCTGACCATTTGGAACTATTTTCTTCCATAAAAACCCTTCTCATTATCATTTTTCTTCATAAATATAGTTTTTCACACATCAATTTTTTTTATGTAATGTTTTATTCTTGTTTTAAATATTTATTTTAAAAGTTAGTTCAAAACTACCTTTTAAACTATATAGGCTAAAATCTACCAGTTCAAACTACACCATTCCAAACCCACACCAAATGGACCAACTAATTTATAGGGACAAGGATTGAAATAGAGGATTTTGAGACTTTTTTAAAGTAAATAGCAAATTTTGAAAATATTTATAGTAAATAACAAATATGATGTAAATAATTTACTTATTGTGTAAATAAGAATTATTTACCATGTAAACAAAGGGGTAAGTAAATTATTTGCGTACAAATAAGAATTATTTACATGGTAAATAAAGGGTAAATAAATTATTTTCATAAAATTACTATTTACTATAAATATTTTCAAAACTTGCTATTTTCTACAATTAGTTTTTAAAAAGTGTTATTTACAATAATTTCCCTAATTTTTTTATACTGCAAGACATGTTTCAAAAGGTTAGGAGAGCATTTGAAAATATAATTGAAACTATGGCTTTGTTTAGTAGTTCTAACTACAATAATGTAAAATTTTCAGATACTACAGTGGTAAGCTTGGAGGGAGCACCAAATTAAACCTTACATAAAGTATTGTCGTGATCAAGTATAGTGATAAGTAAAGATTGTTCACGTAGAGGCTTAGGTCTAATTAACTAGTTAACTAAAATCTAGACTCCATAAAATTAAACACAAAACTTGTTTTAAACATTAACTAAATTACTTAATAAAAGAAAACACAAGAAAATAAAATAAGACAAAACAATGATGATAAAATCGGTCAAAGGATCATTCGTCACTACTAAACAATAACTACACAATTAATTATATAATTATTCCCAATCTGCTATTGAAACTACCAACCATAGATAACAACAAGTTCTAATACCCCAATCTTTTCTTACAGTGTCGTTTAATGAAATAAGCTCTTTACTAAATCCCTTTCCATTAAATAATGTAGAACAAGCTCTCTAGATTCAACTTAACGGAAGCATTAAGATAAGAAAGATGGGTTGATCAAGGCAACAATTTCAAAAGCTCGGATCATTTGACTTAGGTTATGCTTCACATCGCAATTAACGAAAACCTCCCGTAATTATACCTTGCAGCTTGCTACCACTGATTAGAATAACATGACAATTACGGATCAAGCATCATAGTCTAGTTTTATATTAAATTCAACTCCTATTTAGTTGGCAACCTGAACAAAACAAAAAAATAGTCATGAACAATAATTATGGAAGAACATAAACAATCTCAATTGAAAAATTGGAAAGTAATTCTATAAATGATCATATAATTATGTCTAGCATTTTGAAATTACCTTTAACCTAAAACAAAACTAACATAATTGAAAAGAAAAGAAAATAAAGTAAAATCTAAGGAAAAAAGAGAACGAAGGAAAGAACTAGGATGCTCCTCAAGAATCTCTATGCAAACTATCCTCTTTAAAGGCAACGTTTGATTCTCCTCCTCCTCCTCCTCCTCCTCTTCTTCTTCTTCTTGTCCAAGACAGCTAGAAAAATTAAGGAAAACAAATGAAAAACTAATAAAAAGACTCCCAATGAACTCCAAATGAGTATATATTTTTCTCCTAAGACAGCTTGAAAAATTAAGAAAACTAATGAAAAACTAATAAAAAGACTCCCAATGACCTCCAAATGAGTATATATGATCTTGAACATCCTAAATCTTTATTTTTAAACCTCTTTTTATTCTTTGATATTAAAAGACTTACAAAATAGAAAAACACAAATAAGCACAAGAAAACCCAAAATAATACAAGGAAGAGTGATAGAAAAATATGTTAAATTATGCACTTATCATATAGTAAAAGGCAAAAGTTTACCATAGTATAAAACTCTTACATACTACAGTATTTAGGTTCCAACTTACACTTTCTATAGCTTGGAATAAAAAAATTGTAACATATGAGAACCTTACATTGTAACATACTTTTGCTTTATATTGTAACAGTTGAAACTCTTATGTTTCAATATGAATGCCAAAAAAATTGTATATTTGGTCAAGATTAAATTTAGATAAAATAAAAATTTATAGAATTGATAAATTGATGTATGGGAAAAAATCATACCTAATGTAAAATTCTCATATTTCATCTTGCTAAATTAGTTTCTATATTTTCTTTTTGAAAATTTAGTTCCTATTTTTGGAAGTGTTGAATTAGTTCTTAATAATACATTTTGACATTCCATGCCACATCGAAATTAGATAAAAACATTGGATGAGGATTAGTTGGAGTTGTCACTAGAAAGTGAATATTCTATTATCATTGGATTTTGCTAATTATGAGCTTTGTTTTTTTTCCTCATTTTTTGCGAAGAATGAGGAAATGTCAGGTTTATTAAAATACTTGACTACAAATATTGAATTTGAAAATAATTAAAATAAATGTCAAATATTTAAAATAATAAAATAATAAAAATAATTCAAATAGTTAAAATATCAATTCTTTTCCTTTTGTATTTTCCCTCTCCTATCCTTCTCCCTCGTCTCTTGTCTCTCATTTCCAAGCGGTGAAGAATATGGCCGCATTGGAGAAGAGTTCTCTTAGGGAAGATCGTCACACCAGAGAAGATCGTGGTGCTGTAGTTGTCATGGGATAAGAGAGACAAGCATAAGGCCGATTGTGGTGACAACGTTGCAAGGCTGTTTTAGAGCTATTGTGGGAGAAGAATATCATATATGTTACAGGAGAAGAACAATGACACGAGGTTGACAACAGAGACGACATTGTAAGGATGAGACCGAAAATGTCATGCCAGATGGAAGAGCTGTCATGTTGGATTTATCATGAGGGAGATTTGTCATGGGAAAAGAGAGCCAACAAATCATTACTATCGTCAGAGGTCGCAAACGAGCCGCTGAGTTGCACGAACCAAGAAAAAGCCTTGCATTAATCTCCCTAAGCAAGTGCCGTTAGAGTCAATCGTCGAAAGGGTTTTTTAGATCGCCAACATCTAATTACAATGGACTGGGTGGTGTCGATAGACGCGCTAGAGGCGACGATGGTCGGCGGTTGATGAGACTTAAAAAATGCACATTTCTTAAAGCTAAAACAATTATTTTGCATTTTTATTTGTCATAAAATCCCGTGATTAAAGTATTTGTGTGTTTAATAGTATTTTATTATCTTTGTGTGAAAATATATTTAATTATGAGTTTTTATTATGTTTTTATGTTTAATTATATTTTTAGTAATTTCTAGAAGTGTTATCGTATGTTAAATAATTAATTTCTATAAAATAAATTGAAAATGTAATATTAATATGTTTATTTTTATGTGTGTTTGTGTTAGTCTTATGTTTACTTAGTATTTATAAATATTTACTTAATTTTAGTAATTTTATTTTTTAAAATAATTAGTTTTTCTAGGTTTATTTGTCATGAAATTTGGAATCTAGGGTAAAACTATAATGACAAAGGGAGATTCATTAATAAAATCTAATATTTAATTAGATTTAATTAATAAATTTAGCCTTATAAATCGTGTTTTTGTAAAACTACGATAATATATAATAAACAATGTTAATAAGAAATTTCGCTGTAAATTTGATATGATGTTAGAAATTACTAAATACAGATTTTGTGAGCTTACATGCTCAAAAATTTGTAAATAATATCTATAAAATAAATTTTATATCACAATTAATTATAGTATTGTGATATAAATTAATGGATGATTAAGGCATAGATAAGATAGAAAAGCATGTTGAAACCCTAAAACAGTGTAAAAGGGAGTTCCATGTAATGTAAGTATACTGTTAAAGTAAAAACACAAACACAAAAAATACTGTGTTTGGCTTCCAAACATGAACCAAAGACTATGTAGGGTATTTTATACTATCTAAGCATACAATTTTCGCCAATTCTACCACAACAGTATAAGAAAAATACTGTGTGGTAAAAATTATACTGTGTTAAGTGGTGGGTCCCGCCAAGTGGACACCAATGGGTTTTGATTGGGCCACCACATCATAAAATATGACACAATCATATCTAGCCACCCAACACGTACTTGATTACCAAGGGGTGACTAATTATTAAAAGAAATCAAGGACAAGTCTTTAATTAATACTTAAAGCATCAAAATTTTTCCATTTTCTCCAAACAGTATTATTCTTATACTGCTTTAACTAAATAATTCAATTTCTATTTTGCTTAACCTTAAATAGTTCAATTCCTACACTACGTTACTTTTACAATGTAATTTTCATACTACATAACTTTATCAGTGTACTTTCTTACACTGCATTATTCTAATACTGTATAATTTTTCATATTATTATATAGTATTTTTCTTAAACTATATTTTTGTCTTAGCATTTGTTGCAACACAATTTGCAACAATTAAGCTTTCCAGCTTATTTTCATATCATTCATTCTTTATTTAAGGCTATGACATGATTTTTACTCTTAAAAATCTCATTTTCGACTTTTATGGAATTTATCATAAAAATTGGATTAAACATTAATCCTTGTGACACATATTTTTACTTAACATAATCCTTAAGTTATTATATTTTTAATATACTAAAAATGCTCGGGTATCACAATCTACCCTCATTAAAAATTTTCGTCCTAAAAAATTAGAACCTTTATGGGTAGTTCATTTTTTTTTTATCCTCTTCTTATTTCCATATTGCTACCTCTACTTTGTGTTTTCATCATAAAAACTTGACAAGAGGTATACTCTTATTTCATATCATCCTTTCTATTCTTAACATACTTTCTTGCATTATTACTTTCTTAATAAAAACTAAGTCTCCAACTTGGAACTTCATAAATCTTACATCATTTCCTTAACATATTTCTATGAATTGTAATACTACACTTCTGCTGCGTAACTCTGATCTTTCAGTGTTTGAGTACAATTTTCATTCATTTAAAGGTTTAGCATTCTACCAATGAATGATATTCTTGAAACTAAAATTCATTTTCATTCAAATCGCATCATGCTTATCAAAAATTAGGGTCATCCCACCATGAATCAATGATTTTTCGGTCCTATATCCATTCTCAAATTGCATTTTTCTGTAATTTTCTCATAACGTATAAATGTCTAGCTTCCATCCTACAACCCGTGAGGTTAATGGATGATTAAGGCATAGATAAGACAGAAAAATATGCTGAAACCCTAAAACAGTGTGAAAGAGTGTTTCATGTAATGTAAGTATACTGTTAAAGTAAAAACATAGACATAAGAAATACTGTGTTTGGATTTCAAATGTGAACCAAAGACTAAGTAGGGTATTTTATGCTATCTAAGCATACAATTTTCGCCAATTCTACCACAACAGTATAAGAAAAATACTGTGCAGTAAAAAAATTATACTATGTTAAGTGGTGGGTCCCGCCAAGTGGACACCCAATGGGTTTTGATTGGGCCACCACATCATAAAATGTGGTGCAATCATATCTAGCCACCCAACACGTACTTGATTACCAAGGGGTGACTCACCATTAAAAGAAATCAAGGATAAGTCTTTAATTAAGACTTAAAGCATCAAATTTTTTTCATTTTCTCTAAACAATATTATTCCTATATTGCTTTAACTAAATAGTCCAATTTCTATTTTGCTTAACCTTAAACAGTCCAATTCGTACGCTATGTTACTTTTGCAGTGTATTTTTTATACTATATAACTTTATCAGTGTACTTTCTTACACTGTATTATTCTAATACTGTATAATTTTTCATATTATTATACAGTATTTTTTTTAAACTGTATTTTTATCCTAGCATTTGTTGCAACACAATTGGTAACAGTTAAGCTTTCCAGCTTATTTTCATATCATTCATTCTTTATTTAAGGCTATGACATGAACTTTACCCTTAAAAATCTCTTTTTGACTTTCATGGAATTTATCATAAAAATTGAATTAAACATTAATCCTTGTGACACATATTTCTACTTAATATAATCCTTAAGTTATTGCATTTTTAATGTACTAAAAATGCTCAGGTGTCACAAAAACAGAGGAAAATAACGCAAAGAAACTTGAAGTCTATGGTGAAAATGTAGATCTACATCATCTTGTATCAATTTCTCCAAGTTACTCATATTCCCTTCACCCTAGTTAATGCCCCATGCAACTACAACTTGCCACGTGTCTAAATTACTATAAAATGTAAAGAATCTTTTCATTAATACCTACTCTGAAAGACTTTGTCTACTAAATTGTATTTTTTTTTTTTTATCTTTTCCTTCATGTAGGTCTGGTTTTATTATTTTATTTGTAAATATTGCAATATTTTTGTTTTCTTTTGGTTTTCTTTTGCATGCAAATGTCTATATATAGCATGCAAACCTTAGTATTTTTGCTTCTTTTGAGAATTGGTGTGAAATGCTGATTTCTTAAACTTAACTTTTTACTGAATCTTGTGTCCACTATTTAGTGTAGTTTATGTATAATATTTCCAGTAAATAATATTTTAGTTGTGTTTTTAGTTTATTTTTATTGTTTTATTTTCAAAATATATTTTTAATTCCTTTTTAGCTGAGGTGAATGGGTCAGATTTTGGTTAATTGAGCTTAGTTATTTTTAATTTTTTATATTTTCTAAGCTGTTATAATGCCAAAATCATTTTAGAAAACTTAGTAAATTTAGAGTTATTTTAAATTATTTTATTGTAAAATTGGAGAGTTTGATTTATTGTAGACATAGACTGACACGAGTAATGCTTTGAAAAATTTGATTAGTCATTGACAGAGAATAACTCGGTAAATGCTTATAATTAATTTTTAAGGTAAATTTCTTAACTAACTTTAAGTTTATATTTATTTGTTAACTTGAGTTTTTGCTATATTATAGATATGAATTGGCATGGTTAATGCTTGGTAATTCTTTATTACTCGTAGACTGAGGATGACATAGTATATTCTTAAACTTTTTTAGCAAATGTTTAGGAGAACTAAAATATAATTAAGTTAGAAACCAGAATTGATCCTTTAATCTTAGTGTTTTCATAACTATTGTTTTCTTTATTGTATTCTATCGGTTTACTTTTTCTTTACTTTATATCCCATCAGCTTACGTCTCCATTTACTTAACTTTGTAACCCATAGGTTTACCTCTCCTTTTATTTAACTTTGTAACCCACAGGTTCACTAACTTTATAACCTATAGGGTTACCTTTCTTTTTAATTAACTTTAACGTTCCTTAGTTAGATTTCCCATCTTACTTGACAGTTTCACTACTTAAAATATTATGGAACATTGTCTGTCTAAGAGCGTTTTGCTTATTTGAAGTGTTTGGCTCTATTTTAGCCGTTTTCTTAGAAAATGATGATTTTACGCTTAATGGATTTTTCGTAAACTTCGTAACTTTACTAAATTCTTTGCCTAACTTTAAAAACCTGTTACTTACGAGGTATAAAAAAATTCCCGCTTGGGGGCATTTTCTTAAATCGGGTGTTTCGAGTCCATTTTGACATTTTACTAAAAATGACCATTTTGCCCTCGACAGATGTTAGAAAGTTTTCAGAACCTGTTTTACTAGAAAACTTACATTTTTGTATTTATTGTAACATTACAGAAACAAAACATCAATTTTCTTTTCATTAATATTTATTTTGTCAAAACTTTACAGTTTTGACCCATAATTTGAATATCTTTACGATTACACCCTTGGCATGTTTTTCTTTCTTTTCTTAGTAAAAACTCTTTAATCCTTTCAAACTTAAAACCTGTAGTTACTCCCTGTCTAGAGTAGTGCAAAAAACCAACATTTCCTTAGTTAAAACTAAGTTTCACTTGATTTTACGGTTTTGGCCTAAAACATAAAAAATTAACAGTTTTGCCCCTGGGACCAAAAACGACTGCTTTATACTAAAAAATCTAGTTTTCACAATGATTAAAGCTTTCTTAAACTCCTTTGCCTGATTAAGACCATTTCATAACAATTTCTTTTTTTTTTTTACGAAATTTTGTGCTTACAATCTCGTAAAATTAACAACTTACAAACCGTCTAGATTTTTGATAAACTATCTACGTTGACTTAACAGTTTTGATGAGTTCTACAGCTTTCATATTTTAACTTTACTGAAGCTCCAGCATTAAAGTGGAGTTTTCAACTTTTTACAAATTTTTGCATTTTATTCCTCTTAAAATTTTACAAAATTTTGTTCATAATAATTGTTACTTTTACTGTTTTTGCAGATCCTATGACTTGTTTAGAAAATAAATTGGCCTCTAAGGCCCTCAAAATCATCATCCCTTAAAAACTAGTAACCTATGTATCTTAACAACGTTTAACAATTTTTTCATTTTTTTTTGTACACAAAAGCCCAAATTTCTTAACTTCTCATCATCATAAAACATAACTGATTATACCAAAGAGTCCATTCAACATATCAAAGTCCATAAATATTACAACAAACACTTGTTGTGTAAAAATAAAATCAAAACTAGGGTTTAGAATTTTACCTAGGGATTTTCAAGATTAGCTCTTCCTTTAAGATGCTTGAAAACCTTTTCAAAACTTTTGAATCAAGTCCATACCATATCATAAAAATCTCATTCAAAACTTGAGCAAAACTCATAAAACATCAAACTTTTCAAGCTAATAGTTTAGGGTTTTTTACCTCTAAAAATTGCTAACCTTGCTCTAGAATGCTTGTTCTTGCTTCCTTGCATGATTTGGAGGCTTGGATTCAACAAAATTTGAGAAAGAATTGCCTACAGGGCCGTCGGTTTTGGAGAGAAAAAAAGGAGAGTTTTTTTTTCTTTTCTTTTTTCATGCTTGTTGCATGAAAAATGATAGAGACCAAATCTTTCGTCCATTTTGTGTGCTAAACAGGTGCAATTTGGAAGGAGTGAGGTGGTCATTTCTTCACCATTTAGGTGTCTCCAAGTAGGCCCCACAAAATTTTTTTTACAATTCAAATTTATAATGACAGTATTTTTCTTATACTGCCAGTATATGTCTCATACTGCCAATATTCTTTTCTAGACTATGTTTCATGGTCCAAAAGTTTCAACATCATTCACATAGTGTAATTCCTATGCTGCTTAATTTTATACAGTCTAATTTCTATACTGTATTACTTTATACAATATAATTTCTATGCTACTTAACTTTATGCATAGTAGTTTTTATACTGCTTAACTTTATTAGTATAATCCTTATGCTGTATAACTTTATTGATGTAATTTTTACACTGTATTATTTTTATACTACATGATTTCTATGCTGTGTTTTCCTTATAATGTATTTTTTTCTTAAAATTTGTTACAACAATTAAACTTTTTAACTTATTTTTTTTTATCATTCATTCATTGTTTAATACTATAGCATGATATTAAAACTAAATAATAATTCTCATGACACCAAAATTACCCTTTAAATTCTTAACAAATTTTTTAGCATAAAATTTGGCTCACAAAATTTGTACATAAATTACTTAACATTATCCTTAGTTATTGCATACTTAATGCACTAAAATTTCTCAAGCGTCACAAAAACTAACTTAAGAAGAGAGAAAAAAAGAGAATTAACTCCAAATTATAGAGAAAAGTGTGTATTACAATACATGAAAGGGAGTATTTATAGTAGAGAGAAATATACTATTTACATTATTTTTTATATTTATTTATTTATTTATCTATCACATTATTATTATTTTAGGATAATTTTGACACGAAATGACTAGAATGCAATTTGAGTGATTTAGGATTTTACTGAATTAATTTTGTTGCCGCCCACGATCTTTTTGAGTCAGATAAAATCTTATTTGAATGATTTATTTATGTATTTTTTTCTTTTCTTCACGTGTTTCTGCCGCAGAGATATGTAGATTTCACTAGGCAATCCTGTGGAGTGCAGCACACGATAGCTAATGGACATGCGGCCTGAAGCACTGGAGGAGCTGACGCTGACTGGAAGAATGGCTGAGAAGCGAGCATTGGGCTAACTCGTTGAGGACGATTCGATTGCTTGATTGATAAGCTGATCTGGCTGTCAGGAGAGCAGACGCACGTGTAGCACGAAGCAGCTATTTCGCTGGGGAGGGAGAAGTGGGGACGACTTAGATCGGACTGGAGGCAGATCGAACAGCTATGAGCTGCCACGTGTCATGTTTACATTTTTATTTTTTTTTATTTCTTAAGCATTTAAGGCCACTTTTGCTTCGCATCATTTTACATCGTTTTTCTTGCAATTTTAAATATAAAATAAAATAAATAAACTAAAATTAATTATTTTACAAACAAAATTTTTTACAATAATCTAAAAATATTTATTTTACAATTAACATACTAAAAATAAATAAAAATTTCTAAAATTAACAAACCTTAACAAATATATTATTTAAGACTCGAAAATATTTTTAAAAATTATTAGAAATATTATAAAATATATTTACAAATTAAAACTTATTTATAAACAATTTAAGACTCAAAATAAAATTACACAATATTATTTTTATGGTTTTAATTATTTACAAACTAATTAATTATTAATCACACAAAAATGATTCTAAAAATTACTAAAAATATTATTAAATATAAAAATACACTAAAAACATATTTTTAAGCATATTTTTACACAAACACACTAAAATACTAATTAATACAAAAATACTATAATTAAGGGATTTAGTGATAAATGTGAATACAAAATGATTGATTTTAGGCTTAAAAAATGTGCATATTTATAGTCCCATCAACTTTTAAATCTGTTGAAGAATCTGTTGTAACAAATAAGTCCAATAGTTTGAACTGATGATAAACTTTCACTGTCTAGAAAAGGGGGACGGGTCTAAGACTTTTTCACAAAGTTTCTAGAGGGAAAACAAGCATAAAGGCAATAAGTTTTCGTTCAAGTATTTTCAGGAGAAGTTGCATTGTTCTTTGGGAGAAGAATTTACTGTTTTCAAGAGAAAACGTTCTGTAGCAAACGAGAGTCACGTGGAGCAAAGTTAGAAATGAGTGGTGCTCGCTGAACAAGATCATAAGAAGTACAACAACGAAGGCATCAATTACTAAGAAGGAGTCTTACATTGATTAAGTCTGATTGGTGCTTATAAATGGTCTATTCTTAGTGGATTGTTCAACTTCTGGGCATGACCCCGTGGACGTAGGTTTTACAACTGAACCATAATAAAACTCGTTGTGTTTCGTTATTTACTTTATGCATTTGTTAATTTTTAATTAATTAGACTTTAGTTAAAATTTTGGTAATGTCCAAAAAACTGATCTTTCTTATAAAGCAATAAAAATTTGAAAATCAGGCATTAGTCCCCACGTATACAAAACTGATACGGCATATACAACTACATCTTTTCACTTTGTTTGATAATTATACAAAAGCAATTATGCAATAATACACAAGCTATACAACGATTGTGCATATATGTTTGGATTGAACAAAGTAACGCAAACGTAATTGACCAAAAAGATTTTGATTCTTGGCTCAAGACTAGTCAAAAGCCTGTAGAACAAATTAATCTGGACGCAATCAATAACAAGAACATATAAAATTACTAGATGTACAAAATCTGGTGGGTCCCTATGAAACTGTCACACCCCGGAGTACGGGGGGTGACGTGACGGAATATTTAGATTAATTAAAATAGAGTTTAATTAAAAATCGAGAGTTTGAGAATCAAATTAAATGAAAATTTAGAAGATTTTCCACCACATTTTATAAAAGAATTTATAAAATATTAGGCAAATAATAGAAATTAAATAAAAACCGCGAATATGGGTTCCACAACCCACAACTTGTGCACACACATGGTACTGACAATATCATAAATACAATTACAGTCCAAGTACAAATAAAGTTAAGTCTTACATGCCTTGATTAAATAATACAAAATATAAATAAATCCTCCTATTGCTCCTGAGTTCGGTTCGAAGAATCTTCTCCAAACCTAAATGGGAAACCACCTAGAGGGGGGGGGGGGGGGGGGGGGGGGGGGGGGGGGGATTTAAAACAATAAAACATGAGCGAAAGGCTCAATAGGACTATGTTTTATAAAAATAATTTAATGTAAGGGAACATAGCATTATTAGAAGTTATTCAAAGGAAAAATAAATAAATAAATAATTTGAGTAGAACCGTTCTGTCACAGAACAGTCCACTCGTCAAATCAAAACACCAATTTACTTTTACCTAGGCAAACCATGATATCACCACCGTAGTGGCCCAGCTGGGTTTCGGGACCTGCCCCCAAGGTCGATCGCCACACGACCCGATCTCTGATATGGCATCATGCCCATGTGTTTATTATCATTATCATTCAAAACCCAATTACCGAGTGTTGTCAATTACATTTATTATGAAATTCATTTCATAATCACGGTGTATTAAAATACTACCGATAAAACCATTTTCAAACAACCGTTGAAAACATTTTGATAGAAATCATTTTCAAAGCCAAATCATTTCAAAACCAGGCTACCAAAGAAATAAGATAGAAGTCCTACCTCAGTACTCGTGCCGGTGCCCCACACCACAATCCCGGTCTGCTATACGTTAGCTCCACGGAACCACGAACGATCCTAGATACAAGCTAAGTCGATCAATATCTAGTTCGAGACATTCTATGTTACTAAATCATTTCATGATGTCCTAGTGTGCCATTTGTACCTTTAAAATCATTCTATAAGGTTGGGATTTAAATCTGGGTTCAAAACAGTGAAAACGGGTAAAAATCACAAAATTTTTCATGCCTCGGTCGGCCTTCCGGACGCCCTGCTTCGGCCTGCCGAACTGCACAGCTCGGCCTGCCGGAAGCAAGGTTCGGTCGGCCGAACATTTCCCCAGATTCGGCCTGTCGGTCGAAAGAACACCGGCCTGCCGATCATCACTCTGGCCTGCCGAACACGAACTTCGGCCTGCCGAACTGGGAAAACCCAGAAATTTCCAGCCACGGGTTTCGATTCCCCAAAACCCAAATCTGGATTCCAACCTGTTTTTCTCAAATCTCAGGCATGAAAAATAATCATAGTTGATAGAAAAACATTCTAAAACATGTTTGGACTCATTTAAACAAGATTTGAACTCAAAATCCTCAAAAATCCAAAAATGAGAAAATGGGGGGAAAAATGAAAAATCTTGAATTCGATCCGTTTTTCTTCAATCTAAGCTTAGATTCTAGTTGTTCTAAGTTCATTTCACACAAATCCACGGTTTTCTAAGCTTAAACAAACCTAGATTTCAAAAATGCACAAAATTAAAAATTTTGTAAAAAGTTTAGAAATTTCGAATCTAATCTCGAATCGAAGCTTCAATCCGCGTTCTTGGTTGCCGAATCACATCCCCGAGCTTCCTCCTCGCTAACCCAAAGCTTGGATTCGAATTTGTTTTAAAATTTTTTGAAAGAGATTGAGAGAGAGGGAGATTGCCGGGAGAGAGAGGGAAGAGAGAGAGAGGTGTTGCGGGAGAGTGAGGAGAGAGAGAGAGGAGAAGGAAATAAATAGAGAAAATCGGTGGGCGGTTTTACTGTGCGAAAACCATGTGCCGCCCACGGTTTTGCAAAACAGAGTATTTTTAACATTTTACAAATTGTTGTGTTTTAAAACTCAAAACATCATTTTAAAACAAATGAGAAATCATCTGAATGCATTAATTTAACAAAACAACCAAAAACTCAAAATCCAACCAAATAATCTAATTAAAGTTAAAACGTTAATTATGACACACTAATTCATCATTTATAGTACATTAACATTAAATAAATTTCAGGACGTTACAGAAACACGACGAGTGAATGGCAGGCCTAGACTACTTCAATAATCTGTTGCAGAGGGTTCGTAACAAATCTGGTCTTCGTCCGATGATCACGGTAAAGAAAAACAACTTCGTCATAGATTTGAACGAGAATATCTTCATCGATGATCTTCATCGAATCTGCGAAGAGCGACGATGGTGTGATTTCATTAGAGAGTTCGACGTTGTTGAAAGATCTAGGGCAGTGGACGATGACGGCGACATGATCAAACTTAGAGAGAGAGAGAAGAAGTCAGAGAGGAGAGAAGAGAGAGATGGGTCGAGAAAAGAGAGAGACGGGCAGAGAGAGGGAAGAGACGGCGGCTAGCCAAATGAGATGGCGAAACCTAGGCCTTGTTCGTCAGTGTTGGAGAGAGGGAGGCGTAGAAAGAGGAGAAAGAGAGTGTTTGTGGCCAGTTTGCACTGCTGTGTTATGTAGTTGCTTTTGCTGTGATGTGTTAGTGCTGTGAACCAGAAGCATATGAATATTTGGTAAATTATTTTTAAAGTTACTGTAAACATTAAAAGTATAATTATAAATATTTAGTAAACTATGTATAAAATTATCGTGGAGATGTGTAACGATAAAAATAGACATATTTTACTAAACATGTTTATAGTTTTAGTTTTTAATTTTAATTTTAAAGTTAAAATATGTAATATTTATACATCAAAATCAAAAAAATATAATTTTATTTTTATTTTTTAATATATTTTTAAATAAATTAATTATTTTTATTAAACTAGATAAATTATATGTCCATGTAAAAAAAATCACATTAAGAAAATTACAATGACATCAAAAAAGTTACTTTATAAATTAATTCTAAACTTTTTATATTGATGTTATTTTAATTCGTCATGAAGAAAATAGATACATTGGGAAGGTTAGTTTAGTAATTTTAAATTATGACAGCAGAAGTTATTGTAAAAAAGTAACCTCTAATATACTTCTCAGTTTTTCCTACTAGGTAGTAGTTTCTACAAGCAACTTTATAAAAGTAAGTTTTACCAAATATCTTAAATTGCTGCAGGTGGTTACAAAAGCTAAAAACGGCCTCTAAAAACAATGCTAAATGAGCCCTTGATCTGATTAGGGTTTGTTTGTGTTTAGACAATCAAATGATATAGTGGGCATAATAATAAATGCGTTATTATTATTAAAAAAATTAACAAACGAGATAGTTTTGAAAAAGAAAAAGTGAGAGGGTATTTTAAAACACCCACTCACCCGAGGAACATTCAGTGTAATTTTATTCCCTTGTAGACCGTAAAGGCCGGACCAAGCTTTCTAAATTCAATGGTGAGTAAGAATCCTAAATCACACCACAAATTATTCTACTAGTTCTACTTTATATATGTATGTATATGTAAATGTATGTATATATATTATCGGGACGTTGATAGAAACGCACCATCGGTTCTTTTCCGCCCATACGTGGCATTGAATGATTCACCGAATTTGTGTTTTTTGTTGATAGTGGCCCACGTGGGCAGGATTTTGAGCAAGAAATGCCATATTAACCGGTTATTGGCTCTTGAGTGTAATTGTAATTTAAGGTCCATTTGTTTTGTTTCAAGTATTATTTACATTTAATAAATTTAAATTTAAATTTAAATTTAAGTATTAAAAATTATTTGAATATGTGTTTATTTCTCTAAAAATATAAATCTTTTGAGCATCAAAAATTTAAGTTTTCAGAGTTCTCATTTCCTCTATAAATTTTTGATACTCGGATATCTTTACTACAGTAAAAACTAAAATTCTCTCTATATTTAAAGACAAAAATCATAACTTTTTCATTTGATATCCAATTAAGACGATTTTTTTTTCATTGTGTTTCTAATGAAGAGAGGAAGAGATTAAGATCTATATTGCATATTTTTTAAAATCATTAACATTAAGATTTTATTAGATTTGTTAATAAATTAAAAACATTTTCATTACCTTTTTAAACACAAATTTCAATTTTATTTCATACTCAGATTAAAACCTAAATGCATATTCAAACACATATTCGGATAACAATTCAAATCAAACTCAAATTCTAACTCAAATCATACTAATTCAAATCAAATCACTAATTCAAATCTATTTACGAAACAGATCTGTCAATGATGGCGGCATTGTAAAAGGAATTTATGTACGGCCGGGCTTTGGAGAACGACAACATATTTTAAGTGCCTTTTATCGTAACTCGGACTTGATATCCACGTAACTTTTATTTTTCCTTTCTCATTTCGTGAAGTCACTGACTCTGGTTTTATCAGTAGAAATTACATACGGAGAGAAGTAGGCCAACAACCACATAGGTATTGTTCCATGATTACAACCCGGCTTTGATCTAAACGTAATTTTTTAGTTGTCTTTTTTGGTAGTGATGAAAATGAAATTATATTAGGTTGATAAATGAATTTAATTGAATTGTTATATGTTGATAACTGAATGTAGAAATTTGTTGATAATTTCTTAATGTTGAAATATAATATATTAGACAAATAACACATACGATACTTTTTTTTGAGATGAAAGGTTACACTTAATTTTTTTTTTTTTTTTTTTTTTTGTGATGATAGGCATGGAACACTACTTTTTATTGATTTTTATTTTTATTTTTGTTTTTTTGTTGCTTTTGTTGTGAAGGGGAGGGAGAGAGGGAAAGAATTTAATAGCCTTAATATGATGGTTGATACGTGGGGTCTAGATTGTAGTTATTGTTTTAAAAGTCCATGGAGTATGACATTATTGGCAGTTGCTTCCCATGGACTGAATTGAAGGCCTGTAGAGATCTTCATTTTTGTTGTAATGGTCGTCGCCTTTTGCTGTTTTTGTCCTTTGTTCTTGGCTTGCTCTCAGCGTTGGTTCCGATCCATGCATCTGAGTGGAAGCATTTTCTACACTCTTACTCTTCCATTTTTTTTTTTTTTGGTACATCTCTTTGTTTTGACCGCATCCCTTGCAACTAGTACATCTTCTTTTGACAATCTCCTGATTGAAGTCAATTTGGACTTGGTCTTTGTTATGCGGAGGACTTGTTGTGCCCTTATTTCGAACGACAACCAGATCACGTAATATTTGTGGTAGCTCAGCGAATGCGCTTGTTCCAATTGTACTGGTTTTGTGCATAGTTTTTAAAAAAAAAAAACCCGAATTTGGAAGTCAACCTCGATAGCTCTACTTTGTCTCTTTGTAGAACCTAGGAACTCTAGTAGCGTAGTACGCTAATTTGTTGCCATAAGAAGGAGCTTCACATTGGCTTATGCATGGCAATAATATTGGCTTTGGGAATATGGGAATGCAGGAAAATACAAGAAGGGCTTGAACAACAAGTATCTCAAGTGATTTACCACTCAACATATTGGTTGATTGAATTAGTGTGAGGGAGAATTTGGAGCTTGGATTGGGTATAACTTCCATGTGTTAGATCAAAGTTTTCTTATTTTCTTCTTGAGCAATTCTTAGGGTCAACTTTGTAGCAAATTAGATTATATGAGTTAGGTAATGGTGAAATTTTATGCAATAAAATATAGTAAATTAGAATTTGAAGGTCAAAAGAGTATGGCCATGGAGATTTTCATTTTAATGAGGATCTTACCTGTACTTGGAGATAATGGAGTAAAGTAATAGGAACGAAGACTCAATGGATTCACACATTTAAGTTTTGATCAGTTTTTAATTATTATATGTTTCATTAACTTACAGAGTAAACTTCGTCAGCTCAAAGTTTTATTTTCCCTAATCATTCCCTAAAAAAGGTGGAAAATGTACAAAAAAAAAATTAACATTGGTAGCAAAAAGACTGATGGTTACCAGGGCCATAGCTTTCATGAACTGCGAGAACCACGTACAACTTCCTTAAACGGACATTAATTAATACTTAATGTGTAAATCCCATCAGCAATTTCATGGAAAAGATTAATAGCTTCTTTGAAATCTAAAATTTTGGCTTGCACGTCAGCATTCGTATTGTACGAAACCAAATTCTTATCAAACAAGACGTCAAACGCTTTACTGGAATCTTTCATCTTCTCATATTCTACCTACATTTTAATGAGCGAGTTTCTGACACAATCAACAGATGTAAGACCTATAGAGTGTTTGGCATGTTGGAAAAAATAATACGCAGCGGAATTTTAAAATTTTTATATTAGAGTATTTTAAAAATACAAGTTTGATATGTTATATGCATAAATTAATCAGATCTTACTAACCTTTGAATGCTGAAGAACTCCCGCAATCCGTGAAGAGAAGTAACGTTCCAGAATAGCCTCAACCAACTGGTCTTCTTTGCTATTCTCTATCCACAATCGGAGTGAGTGTACCCAAAGCTCGTGTTCGTGATTTGTGAACAAGAGCTCTCTGGGAGTTTCAAATTCTCACCAGTAGAGTATCACTCTTAATCTCTCAATTTATCTAAATAACTTTGAGACTTACTCCCTATTTATAGATGTTAGGTCTAGGGTCAGTCCTTATCAGATAAAGTCTCAAAAATTCGAATCAGAATCAAATTCAGATCAATATTTGATGAAATCCATGTGAAAATGTGTAATCTTTTTTCCGCGCATCGACAGGCCGAACTTAATGATTGACATGCCGAACTGCCGAAAAAAATCTCAGCGAATCTTCTATTTTACACCCGAGATTCTATAGGATAAAGTCTCAGTTTTAATTCAAATAACCCAATAGAGAAGTTATCTAATTAAAACAATTTTATCTAGATAATCTCTAAGAAAATAAATGAATTCCTAATAATTCTACAAGTTTATCTTGATCTTATTTATTCAAAATTAAATCAACCGATAAACAGACAAGAATTATCCGATCCTAATAATTTAACAAGTTTATCTTGAATTAATTTTATCACAAAAATTAATTCAACTGATAAACATACATGATTATTTAATTCTTTTGAATTTCAACCAATCTAATAAATCTAACATAAGTCACCAATTATATGAATAAACATGTCATATCTTTACAGGATGTTGTGAGCTAGCAAAGGGAACCAAATGGATCTATATAGTTCAAGCTCCTAATAATTACGAAACCCCAATATCTCAAATATACATTTCATAATTATCAACTCCAACACTACTCCACTAAAAGCTTGGAGCTGCACTCTCAAACTACATAGAATTACGAAGTCCGTATAGCTAAGTCTCCATGACATATCATAATGTATCGTATCCCCATAGGATTATCCATAACCAATTTAAGGACAAGTTCTGTCTTATCTTCTTGATTATTTTTATCTTATGTTCCATTGTCCCACCATTGGAAAACTTACCATCCAAAGAAAGTATACCATTCAGTTACACCTATGTATCCAAATGGTTGAGCGCTCTAATTTTTTAATTATAGGACAACACATATAAGAGGATATCACTACTCCTAAAGATGAGCTATGGATTTCATATTTATGAATAACAGGTCTACGCTATCAAGAGTCATGCCTCCAACGTACTGGCATGTATACCACTATTAAGATGTGGGTGTCACCCTTTGGTATATCAAAAGACACAAGTCAAGACAACAGGCCTATTATTCATCTTAGGATTAAGATACAATACAAATGATTGTCTAAAGTGAATTGATTTGCCAAGACAGAATTATTAATCCAAATCAATTCACTTTATGTCCCGATCCAATACATCGTCACCTATGGTAACGTGCCACTGTTTCTATTCATGGAGTTCACCTCCGATGGTCAAGATAAATCACCTATGACAACATGCCAATGTTTTTATTCATGGAGTCCATCTCCGATGGTCAAGATAAACCATCTCCTAATAGGGATATAGACAATATAATAATCTTCACATGAATAAAGCGCCTAACTTTATTCCCTCGATTGCGAATCTTATGATTCAGACTGTCACCTTAAGAATCGTGTCTTCCGCATAATCTGTCATCATATGCCCAATTCTTAAAGGTTTAGACCGACAGTCTCAGACTTTTGTTTGTTTAACATACATTCAACAAATATGAATGTAAAGAGGACAAGATTTGGTATATAAACAATAAATAAATTCTTTATTGATTAACATGTCTCCAAAAAACTTATTCCCTTTTTACTTCTTAGGGTATACATGTCTAACAAACTCACACGTGCACTAAGTGAGTAAATATAACGAATCTTGCATCCCCATAGCTTCCACATGCCTCTCAAAGACTCTCCCAGTAAGTGTCTTCGCAAATGGATCAGCTAAATTGTCCTCTGACGTGATCTTGCACATCGTGACATGCTCGCCCTCAACGAAGTCATTTATCACATGATACTTCCGATCAATATGCTTACTCTTCTTGTGAAATCTTGGTTCCTTAGCATTAGCAACCACCGTACTGCTATCACAGTATAGTGATACTACCTTATCCATACGAGGAATTACCTCAAGATCCCCAAGGAACTTGCGGAGCCACACTACTTCTTTCAAAGCATCACTAGATATCATATATTCGGCCTCTATCGTTGAATCCAAAGTGCAATCTTGCTATACACTTCTCCAATTGATGGCACCGCCGCCCAGAGTAAACACAAAACCCAAAGTCGATTTCCTAGAATCCAAACATGATTGAAAATCTGAGTCAATATATCCTAGAGGAGTCAAGTCCTCACCTGAATACACAGGCACATACCCTCGAGTCCTTCTCAGGTACTTAAAAATATGCTTAACCTCAACTCAGTGATTCGGTCCTGAATCCGCTTGAAATCGACTTACAATCCTGACCACATAACAAATATCCGGTTGTGTGCAAAATATGGCATACATGAGACTATCCACAGCCGAAGCATAAGGCACCTTCTTCATGTATTTTCGCTCTTCATCAGACTTTGGAGAGTCTTTCTTAGAAAGAGTAATTCCATACCTAGATAGTTGCCCACCTTTCTTGGAATCCTGCATTGGAAACCTCTTAAGAATTTATCTATGTAGCCAGCCTGGGATAAAGCTATCATTTTGTTCTTCCTATCCCTAAAGATCTGGATACCGAGAACAAAATTAGCTTCACCCAAGTCCTTCATGTCAAACTGCTTGGTGAACCATAATTTGACCGATGACAATGCCCCAATGTCATTGCTAATTAGCAGAATGTCATCTACATAGAGCAATAGAAAAACCACATTCCCATCCTTAATGTGTTTGTAAACACATGGCTTATCCACTTTTTGTGAGAACCCATAAGTCTTGATCACCTGATCAAATCTTATGTTCCAAGAACGAGAAGCCTACTTAAGTCCATAAATTGACTTTAGCAGTTTACAAATCTAACTCTCTTGACCCTTGACCTTGGACCCGTCTGGTTGCCCCATATAAATGGACTCATCAAGATAGCCATTTAGAAAAGCCGTCTTGACATCCCTTTGTCAAATCTCATAGTCGAAAGCGGCAGCTATGGACAAGAGAATCTGGATGGACTTGATCATGGCTACAGGCGAAAAGGTTTCCTCATAATCGATTTCTTCCTTTTGTGTACAACCCTTAGCTACCAGTCTAGCCTTAAAGGTTTTGACCTTTCCATCCACTTCTCTTTTCCTCTTATAGATCCACTTAAACCCTATGGGTTTTACCCCTTTGGGAAGATCCACAAGCTCCCAGACCTGATTAGTCTCCATAGACTTCATCTCTGTGTTCATGGTCTCTGTCCAGAGTTTCGAATCAACATCCTCCATAGCCTCTGCGTAAGTATAAAGATCCCTATTTTGTTCATCTGGTTCAGCCAAGAAGGCCTCACCATTGAACATATACCTTTCGGGTTGACGTCTAATCCTCCCACTATGCCGAAGCCCCTTAGGTTATTGTTCAGGTTCGTTTGGTTTTTCTACACTGATCAGAATGGTTTCATTTGGAACCTCTGGAGTGATTAAATCACTCCTTAAATCCTCAAGAACCACTTTGCTTTGAGGTTTAAAGTCGTTCATGTAACTCTCCTCAAGAAAAGTTGCATTAGTTGAAACCACGACTTTATTTTCCTTTGGATTATAGAAATAACCCCTTTTAGTCCCTTTTAGATATCCTACAAACATGCAAACTTCTGAATGTGATTCCAACTTATTCGCATCCTTAAATAGGACATGAGCCGGATATCCCCATATGCGAATATGGTTTAAGGATGTCTTCTTGCCCGTCCACAACTTGTGAGGAGTTTTAAGGACCGATTTTGAAGGCACATTGTTCAAAAGATAACACACGGTTTGTAGTGCATATCCCCAAAAGGATAAAGGCAATGATGAATAACTCATCATGGACCTTACAGGTCCAATAAAGTCCTATTCTTTCTATCCACTACGTTATTCTACTGCGGAGTGCTCGGCGTAGTTAAATGGGATAAAATCTCATTCTCTAATAAGTGTCCCAAGAACTCATCAGAAAGGTATCTCTACCTCAATCGGATCAAAGTGCCTTTATGGGTCTACCCAATTGCTTTTCCACTTCAGCCCGAAACTCCCTAAACTTGTCAAAAGTTTCACTTTTGTGGTGCATCAAGTACACATACCCATATCTAGAGTAATCGTCAATAAAAGTGACGAGGTATTCATACCCTCCTCGTGCCCAGATGTTCATCGGTCCTCAAACATCACTATGCACAAGTTCTAGAACCCTTTCGGCCCTATTGCCCTTACACCCGTATGGTCTTTTGGTCATTTTAGCCTCCAAACAAGATTCATATTGAGGTATAGATTCCACCTTTAAGTGACTTAAAGGTCCATCCCTTACCAACCTTTGAATCCTGTTCAAGTTAATATGACCAAGGGGTAAATGCCAAAGATAAGTCTTATTAGAGTGAGAAGTTTTAAGTCTTTTAGAGTTATTATCATTCATCTCAGCAGTAAGCAGTAAGTCCATCTTAGGTTTGATAAAATATAGATTATTTTGCATCCATCTAGAACAGATAAAAGATTTATTTTTACGAATCACCACTTTATCATTAAAAGAAACCAAATAGGAGTCTTTAAATAAACAAGCTACAGAAATTAAATTCCTTTTAAATTTAGGAACATAAAAATAATCTCGTAAAATTAAATTCCTATAACTATCAAAATAAAGATGGACATCTCCCACTGCTTCCGCTAAGACCAAGGATCCATCGCCCATCCGAAGCATGAAGTCTTCATGTATCAGACTTCTCGTTTATTTGAACCCCTGCAGAGAAACACAAACATGATTAATTGCACCGGAATCTATGACCGAAATGTCACTGGATTCCTCAACCAAACAAGTTTCTAAATACAGAAGATCACACTTACCTCCTTTGAAAAGGAAGTCCTTGCAATGCTTCTTTATGTGCCCAACCTTCCCACAGAAGAAGCACTTAAGCTTCATCAGGTTCTTCTTCTTTTTCTTCTTGCTCTTGTTGTTAGCAGGAATAGAAGACTTCCCATTCTTGGTTCGTTGTTTCTTTTCATTCCTAGAGTTAGGATTGGAACCAGAAGTAGCTACCATATTGGCCTCTCCACTCGTTGGAGACTCCGTAATCAACAGTTTGAACTCCTGTAACTGTTTCATTAATTCTGTCAAGGTCATATCCCATCTATTACTTAAATTAAATGTAGCTTTAAACAGAATAAATTCTTTTGACCGAGTCTCAAAGACCATAGTCATCTGAGTTTCAGCATCAATGTTGGCTCCATTGGTTTGAGCCTCAGCGAGATAACCCATGACCAATATCATGTGCTCCTTTACAGATGTCCTCGGTCTCTGTTTACAGTTCAAGAGTTTCTGAAGCGCCCCTTGCTACTTTGTTATGGCCTAGCCTCCAAATATATCTTCAAGATTATCCAAGATCTGCTTAGCAGTCTCATAATCCTCATGTTGAGCCTGCAACACATTATTCATGCTGGCCAAAACATAGCAGCGGGCCTGATCATTTGCATCTTTCCAGCGATCGTACACTTGGAATTGCTCATTAGTAGAATCTCCTATAGGTTCGAAAGGACAAGGGGTTGTCAGCACAAATTTCAGTTTCTCAAAGGAGAGGACGATATCCATGTCCCGTTTTCAATCATTCTAATTCTTTTTATCTTACATTCCATTATCTCACCGTCGAAAAACTTACCATCTAAAGATAATATACCATTCGGTTACACCTATGTATCCAAATGGTTGAGCGCTTCAGTTTTCCAATTACAGGACAACACATATAAGAGGATATCACTACTCCTAAAAAGGAGCTATGGATTTCATATCTATGAATAACAGGTCTACGCTATCAAGAGTCATGCCTCCAACGTACCGGCATGCATACCACTATTAAGATATGGGTGTCACCCTTTGGTATATCAAAAGACACAAGTTAAGACAACATGCCCACTATTCATCTCAGGATTAGGATACAATACAAATGATTATCGATTTGCCAAGACAGAATTATTAATCCAAATCAATTCACTTTATAGCCCGATCCAACACATCGTCACCTATGACAACATGTCAATGTTTCTATTTATGGAGTCCACCTCCGATGGTTAAAATAAACTATCTCCCAATAGGGATATAGACAACATAACAATCTTTACATGAATAAAGCGCCCAACTTTATTCCCTCGATTACGGATCTTATGATTTAGACCATCACTTTAAGATCGTGTCTTTCACATAATCTATCAATCATATGCCCAATTCTTAAAGGTTTAGACCAACAGTCTCAGACTTTTGTTTGCTTAACATACATTTAATAAATATGAACGTAAAGAGAACAAGATTTGATATATAAACAATAAATAAATTCTTTATTGATAAAAATGTCTCCAAAAAACTTGTTACATTTTTATTACTTAGGGCATACATGTCTAACATGGCAAGCATTGTTACAACTAACTTTTTAGTTCAAATACTATAGCATATGAGAGTTTTACACTTTAGTAATTTTTTGCTTTTATGGTAGCATGTGAGAGCTTTATATTATTTGCAAACAAAAAAAAAAATTGATTTTAACAATGCTTGTCAAAGACCGTTCTAGTTTCGCAGCAAGGGAGCAAACTTGTTTACCCACACAAATCCGAAATATTCAAACTTGCCGTAAGAACACTAGAAAACGTGAAATGATTTGTTCGAACACAACCGGGATCATTTCACCAAACAAAAAGAAAAAAAAAAAAAAAAAAAAAAAAAGAAGAAGAAAGAAAAAAATTAAAGCTTCATGATCACGAACACCATTCCGTACATATGTAGTGATAAGTACGGTCAGGACATGACATTACCATTTCGCATCCGATCAAACACCTTCCTTGAGTCGTCCATCGATTCATTGGCTCCACAGTTGGCATACACGTCCAGCAGACAAAAACCAACACAACCCACGCCTTATAACCTGAGAATGCAGTTGCTTTCCAAACGACAAGAAATCTAATTCTGCACAAGCCGACATAACACTGCCAAAAGTAAACCGATCAAGTACAAGATCACTCAAAACCATATCCAAAAACAAATCAACGGCCTCTCTAGCGCAACCCAATTGCGCAAACTTAGTTTTATCAAAGTCCAAGTGACCTCATTCTTCTCAGGCATTTTATCAAAGATTTTTATACGCAGAATTTAAGGCCCCAAATCCCTTCGCAAACGTGTCTATCAATGAACACCCAACACACAAACCAGCCTCAAAAAACCCAGTTGTTATCACAAACCCAAAAATCATTTCGCCAACTGATAAATTTCCAACATCCAAACACGCCCTAACCGCCGCAAAGCAATACTCGTCTGGGCAAAACCCTTTATCGAGCATGTCGTGAAAAGCAACAGTGGCTTCAAATCCCATGTCGTTATTGGCAAAGCAAGCCACAACCGAAGTCCAAGAAACCAAGTTCCTCGTTTTTCCCATGGTTTGAAACATGGCATTAGCTTTTTTCCAATCTCCATCTCTGGAGTTCAAGCCTATCAGAGAGTTGAGAGCGAGGGAACCGAGGTCGAGTTTTGAGGTGGCCAAGTGGGCGTGGACAAGTTTTCCAAGATCGAAATCGCGGGACCTGCTGCAGGACTTGAGGAGGAGGGAGTTGGTGGGGAGGTCTGGGTGGGACGACGAATACATAAAAATGGATAAAACGGTGTGTAGTTTTTCCTTCTTTTCTTCGGGATTAACCGGTTACTGGGTGTTGCAGGTCACACCATTTTAGTCTTGCCCTTCGTCTCATCCTCACCGTCCAACTCAATATCAATGGCTGAAAATAGAAGGAGAACCGTTCAAATGCGAGCTATCATAATGTTGGAAATACACAATGGACAACCATGCATGCACAAATCAGATGCCCTTTAAAAAATTAAAAAACCTCACCTCGGAAGATCACAGCCGTCGGGTTGCCACCGCCATCTGCGATAACCTTCGTCTTTTCGCCCGTTTTGGCTGCACCGGAACCCGGGGTCAAGAAAAGGACAGCTCTCATCGTAAAACTCAAGTGGACGTCGATCGTCTTTAACCCATCTCCCGTATGAATAATCATCGTGACAAACTCCCGACGAATTAGGCCTTGAATTGTTCGACAGAATTTGCAACAAAAAACCGACGCGAAAGATGGACTGTGGATCAAAAGGGCTCACGAGTCTTGATATAGTGACGGTGGTTGTGACGAGGATGATGAAAAAAAGTGCATAGCGAAGCTCTCTTTTGTAAATTTGGAGGTTTTGAAAGTGATGTTGTTGTTGTTGTTTTGGAGAGGTTTGGAGATCCATTAGAAGAGGAATGATAAGAATAAAGATTTCTAGCTCGCCTAATAATAAAAATTTGAAAATCAGGCATTAGTCCCCACGTATACAAAACTGATACGGCATATACAACTACATCTTTTCACTTTGTTTGATAATTATACAAAAGCAATTATGCAATAATACACAAGCTATACAACGATTGTGCATATATGTTTGGATTGAACAAAGTAACGCAAACGTAATTGACCAAAAGATTTTGATTCTTGGCTCAAGACTAGTCAAAAGCCTGTAGAACAAATTAATCTGGACGCAATCAATAACAAGAACATATAAATTACTAGATGTACAAAATCTGGTGGGTCCCTATGAAACTGTCACACCCCGGAGTACGGGAGGTGACGTGGCGGAATATTTAGATTAATTAAAAGAGAGTTTAATTAAAAATCGAGAGTTTGAGAATCAAATTAAATGAAAATTTAGAAGATTTTCCACCACATTTTATAAAGAATTTATAAAATATTAGGCAAATAATAGAAATTAAATAAAAACCCGCGAATATGGGTTCCACAACCCACAACTTGTGCACACACATGGTACTGACAATATCATAAATACAATTACAGTCCAAGTACAAATAAAGTTAAGTCTTACATGCCTTGATTAAATAATACAAAATATAAATAAATCCTCCTATTGCTCCTGAGTTCGGTTCGAAGAATCTTCTCCAAACCTAATGGGAAACCACCTAGAGGGGGGGGGGGGGGGGGGGGGGGGGGGGGGGGGGGGGGGGGGGGGGGGGGGGGGGGGGGGGGGGGGGGGGGATTTAACACCATAAAACATGAGTCGAAGGCTCAATAGGACTATGTGTTTATAAAAATAATGTTAATTGTAAGGGAAGCATAGCAAGTCATTAGAAGTTAATTCACAAGGAAAAATAAATAAATAAATAATTTGAGTAGAACCGTTCTGTCCAGAACAGTCCACTTCGTCCAAATCAAAACACCCAATGTACTTTACCTAGCAAACCATGATATGTCACCACCGTATTGGCCCAGCTGGGTTTCGGCGACCTGCCCCAAGTCGATCGCCACAACGACCACTGATCCTGATATGGCACCCCCCCAAAAAAAAAAAAAATCATGCCCATGTGTTTATTATCATTAGCATTCAAACCCATTAACCGAGTGTTGTTCAATTACATTTATTATGAACTTCATTTCATATCACGGTGTATTAAAATACTACCGATAAAACCATTTCAAACCAAACCGTTGAAAACATTGTGATAGAAATCATTTTCAAGCCAAATCATTTCAAAACCAGGCTACCAAGAAATAGGATAGAAGTCCTACCTCAGTACTCGTGCCGGTGCCCCACACCACAATCCCGGTCTGCTATACGTTAGCTCCACGGAACCACGAACGATCCTAGATACAAGCTAAGTCGATCAATATCTAGTTCGAGACATTCTATGTTACTAAATCATTCATGATGTCCTAGTGTGCCATTTGTACCTTTAAAATCATTCTATAAGGTTGGGATTTAAATCTGGGTTCAAAACAGTGAAAACGGGTAAAAATCACAAAATTTTTCATGCCTCGGTCGGCCTTCCGGACGCCCTGCTTCGGCCTGCCGAACTGCACAGCTCGGCCTGCCGGAAGCAAGGTTCGGGTCGGCCGAACATTTCCCCAGATTCGGCCTGTCGGTCGGAAGAACACCGGCCTGCCGATCATCACTCTGGCCTGCCGAACACGAACTTCGGCCTGCCGAACTGGAAAACCCAGAAATTTCCAGCCACGGGTTTCGATTCCCCAAAACCCAAAATCTGGATTCCAACCTGTTTTTCCTCAAATCTCAGGCATGAAAAATAATCATAGTTGATAGAAAAAACATTCTAAAACATGTTGGACTCATTTAAACAAGATTTGAACTCAAAATCCTCAAAAATCCAAAATGAGAAAATGGGGGGAAAAAATGAAAAATCTTGAATTCGATCCGTTTTTCTTCAATCTAAGCTTAGATTCTAGTTGTTCTAAGTTCATTTAAACACAAATCCACGGTTTTCTAAGCTTAAACAAACCTAGATTTCAAAAATGCACAAAATTAAAATTTGTAAAAAGTTTAGAAATTTCGAATCTAATCTCGAATCGAAACTTCAATCCGCGTTCTCGGTTGCCGAATCATGTCCCCGAGCTTCCTCCTCGCTAACCCAAAGCTTGGATTCGAATTTGTTTTAAAATTTTTTTGAAAAGAGATTGAGAGAGAGGGAGAATTGCCGGGAGAAGAGAGGGAAGAGAGAGAGAGGTGTTGCGGGAGAGTGAGGAGAGAGAAAGAGGAGAAGGAAAATAAATAGAGAAAATCGGTGGGCGGTTTTACTGTGCGAAACCATGTGCCGCCCACGGTTTTGCAAAACAGAGTATTTTTAACATTTTACAAATTGTTGTGTTTTAAAACTCAAACATCATTTTAAAACAAATGAGAAATCATCTGAATGCATTAATTTAACAAAACAACCAAAAACTCAAAATCCACCAAATAATCTAATTAAAGTTAAAACGTTAATTATGGCACACTAATTCATCATTTATAGTACATTAACATTAAATAATTTCAGGACGTTACAGAAACACGACGAGTGAATGGCAGGCCTAGACTACTTCAATAATCTGTTGCAGAGGGTTCGTAACAAATCTGGTCTTCGTCCGATGATCACGGTAAAGAAAAACAACTTCGTCATAGATTTGAACGAGAATATCTTCATCGATGATCTTCATCGAATCTGCGAAGAGCGACGATGGTGTGATTTCATTAGAGAGTTCGACGTTGTTGAAGATCTAGGGCAGTGGACGATGACGGCGACATGATCAAACTTAGAGAAGAGAGAAGAAGTCAGAGAGAGAGAAGAGAGAGATGGGTCGAGAAAGAGAGAGACGGCAGAGAGAGGGAAGAGACGGCGGCTAGCCAAATGAGATGGCGAAACCTAGGCCTTGTTCGTCAGGTGTTGGAGAGAGGGAGGCGTAGAAAGAGGAGAAAGAGAGTGTTTGTGGCCCAGTTTGCACTGCTGTGTTATGTAGTTGCTTTTGCTGTGATGCGTTAGTGCTGTGAACCAGAAGCAGATGAATATTTGGTAAATTATTTTTAAAGTTACTATAAACATTAAAAGTATAATTTATAATATTTAGTAAATTATGTATAAAATTATCGTGGAGATGTGTAATGATAAAAATAGACATACTTTACTAAGCATGTTTATAGTTCTAGTTTTTTAATTTTAATTTTAAAGTTAAAATACGTAATATTTATACATCAAAATCAAAAAAATATAATTTTATTTTTATTGTTTTATATTTTTAAATAAATTAATTATTTTTTAAACTAGATAAATTATATGTCCATGTAAAAAAATCACACTAAGAAAATTACAATGACATCAAAAAAGTTACTTTATAAATTAATTCTAAACTTTTTATATTGATGTTATTTAATTCGTCATGAAGAAAATAGATACATTGGGAAGGTTAGTTTAGTAATTTTAAATTATGACAGCAGAAGTTATTGTAAAAAAGTAACCTCTAATATACTTCTCAGTTTTTCCTACTAGGTAGTAGTTTCTACAAGCAACTTTATAAAAGTAAGTTTTACCAAATATCTTAAATTGCTGCAGGTGGTTACAAAAGCTAAAAACGGCCTCTAAAAACAATGCTAAATGAGCCCTTGATCTGATTAGGGTTTGTTTGTGTTTAGACAATCAAATGATAGTGGGCATAATAATAAATGCGTTATTATTATTAAAAAAATTAACAAACGAGATAGTTTTGAAAAAGAAAGTGAGAGGGTATTTTAAAACACCCACTCACCCGAGGAACATTCAGTGTAATTTTATTCCCTTGTAGACCGTAAAGGCCGGACCAAGCTTTCTAAATTCAATGGTGAGTAAGAATCCTAAATCACACCCACAAATTATTCTACTAGTTCTACTTTATATATGTATGTATATGTAAATGTATGTATATATATTATCGGGACGTTGATAGAAACGCACCATCGGTTCTTTTCCGCCCATACGTGGCATTGAATGATTCACCTAATTTGTGTTTTTTGTTGATAGTGGCCCACGTGGGCAGGATTTTGAGCAAGAAATGCCATATTAACCGGTTTTGGCTCTTGAGTGTAATTGTAATCTAAGGTCCATTTTTCAAGTATTATTTATATTTAATAAATTAAATTTAAATTTAAGTATTAAAAATTATTTGAATATGTGTTTATTTCTCTAAAAATTTAAATCTTTTGAGCATCAAAAATTTAAGTTTTCAGAGTTCTCATTTCCTCTATAAATTTTTGATACTCGGATATCTTTACTACAGTAAAAACTAAAATTCTCTCTATATTTAAAGACAAAAATCATAACTTTTTCATTTGATATCCAATTAAGACGATTTTTTTTTCATTGTGTTTCTAATGAAGAGAGGAATAGATTAAGATCTATATTGCATATTTTTTAAAATCATTAACATTAAGATTTTATTAGATTTGTTAATAAATTAAAAACATTTTCATTACCTTTTTAAACACAAATTTCAATTTTATTTCATACTCAGATTAAAACCTAAATGCATATTCAAACACATATTCGGATAACAATTCAAATCAAACTCAAATTCTAACTCAAATCATACTAATTCAAATCAAATCACTAATTCAAATCTATTTACGAAACAGATCTGTCAATGATGGCGGCATTGTAAAAGGAATTTATGTACGGCCGGGCTTTGGAGAACGACAACATATTTAAGTACCTTTTATCGTAACTCGGACATGATATTCACGTAACTTATATTTTTCCTTTCTCATTTCGTGAAGTCAGTGACTCTGGTTTTATTGGTAGAAATTACATACGGAGAGAAGTAGGCCAACAACCACATAAGTATTGTTCCATGATTCCAACCGGCTTTGATCTAAACGTAATTTTTTAGTTGTCTTTTTTGAAGTGATGAAAATGAAATTATATTACGTTGATAAATGAATTTAATTGAATTGTTATATGTTGATAACTGAATGTAGAAATTTGTTGATACTTTCTTAATGTTGAAATATAATATATTAGACTAATAACACATATGATACTTTTTTGAGATGAAAGGTTACACTTAATTTTATTTTAATTTTTTTTTTTGTGATGATAGGCATGGAACACTACTTTTTATTGATTTTTTTTTTTTTTTGGTTGCTTTTGTTGTGAAGGGGAGGGAGAGAGGGAAAGAATTTAATAGTCTTAATATGATGGTCGATACGTGGGGTCTAGATTGTAGTTATTGTTTTAAAAGTCCATGGAGTATGACATTATTGGCAGTTGCTTCCCATGGACTGAATTGAAGGCCTGTAGAGATCTTCATTTTTGTTGTAATGGTCGTCGCCTTTTGCTGTTTTTGTCCTTTGTTCTTGGCTTGCTCTCAGCGTTGGTTCCGACCCATGCATCTGAGTGGAAGCATTTTCTACACTCCTACTCTTCCATTTTTTTTTTTTTGGTACATCTCTTTGTTTTGACCGCATCCCTTGCAACTAGTAGATCTTCTTTTGACAGTCTCCTGATTGAAGTCAATTTGGACTTGGTCTTTGTTATGCGGAGGACTTGTGTGCCCTTATTTCGAACGACACCAGATCACGTAATATTTGTGGTAGCTCAGCGAGATGCGCTTGTTCCAATTGTATGGGTTTGGTGCATGGTTGAAAAAAAGATTCCCGAATTTGGAAGTCAACCCTCGACTAGCTCTACGTTGTCTCTTTGTAGAACTTAGAACTCTAGTAGCGTAGTACGCTAATTTGATTGCCATAAGAAGGAGCTTCACATTGGCTTATGCATGGCAAAAATATTGGCTCTGGGAATATGGGAATGCCGGAAAAATACAAGAAGGGCTTGCAACACAAGTATCTAAGTGATTTACCACTCAACATATGGTTGATTGAATTAGGTGTGAAGGAGAATTTGGAGCTTGGATGGGTATACTTCCATGGTTAGATCAAAGTTTTCTTATTTTCTTCTTGAGCATTCTTAGGGTCACTTTGTAGCAAATTAGATTATATGAGTTAGGTAATGGTGAAATTTTATGCATAAAAATATAGTAAATTAGAATTGAAGGTCAAAAGAGTATGGCCATGGAGATTGTCATTTTAATGAGGATCTTACCTGTACTTGGAGATAATGAGTAAAGTAATAGGATACGAAGACTCAATGGATTCACACATTTAAGTTTTGATCAGTTTTTAATTATTATATGTTTCATTAACTTACAGAGTAAACTTCGTCAGCTCAAAGTTTTATTTTCCCTAATCATTCCCTAAAAAAGGTGGAAAATGTACAAAAAAAAAATTAACATTGGTAGCAAAAAGACTGATGGTTACCAGGGCCATAGCTTTCATGAACTGCGAGAACACCGTACAACTGCCTTAAACGGACATTAATTAATACTTAATGTGTAAATCCCATCAGCAATTTCATGGAAAAGATTAATAGCTTCTTTGAAATCTAAAATTTTGGGCATGCACGTCAACATTCGTATTGTACGAACCAAATTCGTATCAAACAAGACGTCAAACGCTTTATTGGAATCTTCCATCTTCTCAGAGTCCACCTACATTTTAATGAGCGAGTTTCGACACAATCAACAGATGTAAGACCTATAGAGTGTTTGCATGTTGGAAAAAAATAATACGCAGCGGAATTTTAAAATTTTTATATTAGAGTATTTTTAAAAATACAAGTTGATATGTTATATGCATAAATTAATCAGATCTACTAACCTTTGAATGCTGAAGAACTCCCGCAATCCGTGAAGAGAAGTAACGTTCCAGGAATAGCCTCAACCAACTGGTCCTTCTTTGCTATTCTCTATCCACAATCGGAGTGAGTGTACCCAAAGCTCGTGTTCGTGATTTGTGAACAAGAGCTCTCAGGGAGTTTCAAATTCTCACCAGTAGAGTATCACTCTTAATCTCTCAATTTATTTAAATAACTTATGAGACTTACTCCCTATTTATAGATGTTAGGTCTAGGGTCAGTCCTTATCAGATAAAGTCTCAAAAATTTGAATCAGAATCAAATTCAGATCAATATTTGATGAATCAATGTGAAAATGTGTAATCTTTTTTCCGCGCATCGACCAGGCCGAAACTTAAGGATTGACATGCCGAACTGCCAAAAAAATCTCAGCGAATCTTTTATTTTACACCCGAGATTCTATAGGATAAAGTCTCAGTTTTAATTCAAATAACCTCAATAGAGAAGTTATCTAATTAAAACCAATTTTATCTAGATAATCTCTAAGAAAATAAATGAATTCCTAATAATTCTACAAGTTTATCTTGATCTTATTTATTCAAAAATTAAATCAACCGATAAACAGACAAGAATTATCCGATCCTAATAATTTAACAAGTTATCTTGAATTAATTTTATCACAAAATTAATTCAACTGATAACATACATGATTATTTAATTCTTTTGAATTTCAACCAATCTAATAAATCTAACCTAAGTCATCAATTATATGAATAAACATGTCATATCGTTACAGGATGTTGTGAGCTAGCAAAGGGAACCAATGGATCTATATAGTTCAAGCTCCTAATAATTACGAAACCCCAATATCTCAAATATACATTTCATAATTATCAACTCCAACACTACTCCACTAAAAGCTTGGAGCTGCACTCTCAAACTACATAGAATTACGAAGTCCGTATAGCTAAGTCTCCATGACATATCATAATGTATCGTATCCCCATAGGATTATCCATAACCAATTTAAGGACAAGTCTGTCTTATCTTCTTGATTATTTTTATCTTATGTTCCATTGTCCCACCATTGGAAAACTTACCATCCAAAGAGAAGTATACCATTCAGTTACACCTATGTATCCAAATGGTTGAGCGCTCTAATTTTTTAATTATAGGACAACACATATAAGAGGATATCACTACTCCTAAAGATGAGCTATGGATTTCATATTTATGAATAACAGGTCTACGCTATCAAGAGTCATGCCTCCAACGTACTGGCATGTATACCACTATTAAGATGTGGGTGTCACCCTTTGGTATATCAAAAGACACAAGTCAAGACAACAGGCCTATTATTCATCTTAGGATTAAGATACAATACAAATGATTGTCTAAAGTGAATTGATTTGCCAAGACAGAATTATTAATCCAAATCAATTCACTTTATGTCCCGATCCAATACATCGTCCACCTATGGTAACGTGCCACTGTTTCTATTCATGGAGTTCACCTCCGATGGTCAAGATAAATCACCTATGACAACATGCCATGTTTTTATTCATGGAGTCCATCTCCGATGGTCAGATAAACCATCTCCTAATAGGGATATAGACAATATAATAATCTTCACATGAATAAAGCGCCTAACTTTATTCCCTCGATTGCCAATCTTATGAGTTCAGACTGTCACTTTAAGAATCGTGTCTTCCGCATAATCTGTCATCATATGCCCAATTCTTAAAGGTTTAGAACCGACAGTCTCAGACTTTTGTTTGTTTTAACATACATTCAACAAATATGAATGTAAAGAGGACAAGATTTGGTATATAAACAATAAATAAATCCTTTATTGATTAACATGTCTCCAAAAACCTTATTCCCTTTTTACTTCTTAGGGTTTACATGTCTAACAAACTCACACGTGCACTAAGTGAGTAAATATGACGAATCTTGCATCCCCATAGCTTCCACATGCCTCTCAAAGACTCTCCCAGTACGTGTCTTCGTAAATGGATCACTAAATTGTCCTCTGACGTGATCTTGCACATCGTGACATGCTCGCCACTCAACGAAGTCATTTATCACATGATACTTCCGATCAATATGCTTACTCTTCTTGTGAAATCTTGGTTCCTTAGCATTAGCAACCGCCGTACTGCTAGCACAGTATAGTGATACTACCTTATCCATACGAGGATTACCTCAAGATCCCCAAGGAACTTGCGGAGCCACACTACTTCTTCAAAGCATCACTAGCTATCATATATTCGGCCTCTATCGATTGAATCCGAAGTGCAATCTTGCTATACACTTCTCCAATGATGGCACACGCCGCCCAGAGTAAACACAAAACCCAAAGTCGATTTCCTAGAATCCAAACATGATTGAAAATCTGTAGTCAATATATCCTAGAGGAGTCACGTCCTCACCTGAATACACAGGCACATACCCTCGAGTCCTTCTCAGGTACTTAAAATATGCTTAACCTCAACTCAGTGATTCGGTCCTGAATCCGCTTGAAATCGACTTACAATCCTGACCACATAACAAATATCCGGTTGTGTGCAAAGTATGGCATACATGAGACTATCCACAAGCCGAAGCATAAGGCCCTTCTTCATGTATTTTCGCTCTTCACAGACTTTGGAGAGTCTTTCTTAGAAAGAGTAATTCCATACCTAGATAGTTGCCCACCTTTCGTTGGATCCTGGCATTGGAAACCTCTTAAGAATTTATCTATGTAGCCAGCCTGGATAAAGCTATCATTTTGTTCTTCCTATCCCTAAAGATCTGGATACCGAGAACAAAATTAGCTTCACCCAAGTCCTTCATGTCAAACTGCTTGGTGACCCATAATTTGACCGATGACAATGCCCCAATGTCATTGCTAATTAGCAGAATGTCATCTACATAGAGCAATAGAAAAAACCACATTCCCATCCTTAATGTGTTGTAAACACATGGCTTATCCACTTTTTGTGAGAACCCATAAGTCTTGATCACACTGATCAATCTTATGTTCCAAGAACGAGAAGCCTACTTAAGGTCCATAAATTGACTTTAGCAGTTTACAAATCTAACTCTCTTTGACCCTTGACCTTGGAACCCGTCTGTTGCTCCATATAATGGACTCATCAAGATAGCCATTTAGCAAAGCCGTCTTGACACCCCCTTTGTCAAATATCCTAGTCGAAAGCGGCAGCTATGGACAAGAGAATCTGGTGGACTTGATCATGGCTACAGGCGAAAAGGTTTCCTCTCATAATCGATTTCTTCCTTTTGTGTACAACCCTTAGCTACTAGTCTAGCCTTAAAGGTTTGAACTTTCATCCACTTCTCTTTTCCTCTTATAGATCCACTTAAACCCTATGGTTTTACCCCTTGGGAAGATCCACAAGCTCCCAGACCTGATTAGTCTCCATAGACTTCATCTCTGTGTTCATGGTCTCTGTCCCAGAGTTTCGAATCAACATCCTCCATAGCCCTCTGCGGAAGTATAAGGATCCCTATTTTGTTCATCTGGTTCAGCCAAGAAGGCCTCACCATTGAACATATACCTTTCGGGTTGACGTCCTAATCCTCCACTACGCCGAAGCCCCTAGGTTATTGTTCAGGTTCGTTTGGTTTTTCTACACTGATCAGAATGGTTTCATTTAGGAACCTCTGGAGTGATTAAATCACTCCTTAAATCCTCAGAACCACTTTGCTTTGAGGTTTAAAGTCGTTCAAGTAACTCTCCTCAAGGAAAGTTGCATGAATTGAAACCACGACTTTATTTTTCATTGGGTTATAAAAATAACCCCTTTTAGTCCCTTTGGATATCCTACAAACATGCAAACTTCTGAATGTGATTCCAACTTATTCGCATCCTTAAATAGGACATGAGCCGGATATCCTCATATGCGAATATGGTTTAAGGATGTCTTCTTGCCCGTCCACAACTTGTGAGGAGTTTTAAGGACCGATTTTGAAGGCACATTGTTCAAAGATAACACACGGTTTGTAGTGCATATCCCCAAAAGGATAAAGGCAATGATGAATAACTCATCATGGACCTTACAGGTCCAATAAAGTCCTATTCCTTCTATCCACTACGTTATTCTACTGCGGAGTGCTCGGCGTAGTCAAATGGGATAAAATCTCATTCTCTAATAAGTGTCCCAAGAACTCATCAGAAAGGTATCTCTACCTCAATCGGATCAAGTGCCTTTATGGGTCTACCCAATTGCTTTTCCACTTCAGCCCGAAACTCCCTAAACTTATCAAAAGTTTCACTTTTGTGGTGCATCAAGTACACATACCCATATCTAGAGTAATCGTCAATAAAAGTGACGAGGTATTCATACCCTCCTCGTGCCCAGATGTTCATCGGTCCTCAAACATCACTATGCACAAGTTCTAGAACCCTTTCGGCCCTATTGCCCTTACACCCGTATGGTCTTTTGGTCATTTTAGCCTCCAAACAAGATTCATATTGAGGTATAGATTCCACCTTTAAGTGACTTAAAGGTCCATCCCTTACCAACCTTTGAATCCTGTTCAAGTTAATATGACCAAGGGGTAAATGCCAAAGATAAGTCTTATTAGAGTGAGAAGTTTTAAGTCTTTTAGAGTTATTATCATTCATCTCAGCAGTAAGCAGTAAGTCCATCTTAGGTTTGATAAAATATAGATTATTTTGCATCCATCTAGAACAGATAAAAGATTTATTTTTACGAATCACCACTTTATCATTAAAAGAAACCAAATAGGAGTCTTTAAATAAACAAGCTACAGAAATTAAATTCCTTTTAAATTTAGGAACATAAAAATAATCTCGTAAAATTAAATTCCTATAACTATCAAAATAAAGATGGACATCTCCCACTGCTTCCGCTAAGACCAAGGATCCATCGCCCATCCGAAGCATGAAGTCTTCATGTATCAGACTTCTCGTTTATTTGAACCCCTGCAGAGAAACACAAACATGATTAATTGCACCGGAATCTATGACCGAAATGTCACTGGATTCCTCAACCAAACAAGTTTCTAAATACAGAAGATCACACTTACCTCCTTTGAAAAGGAAGTCCTTGCAATGCTTCTTTATGTGCCCAACCTTCCCACAGAAGAAGCACTTAAGCTTCATCAGGTTCTTCTTCTTTTTCTTCTTGCTCTTGTTGTTAGCAGGAATAGAAGACTTCCCATTCTTGGTTCGTTGTTTCTTTTCATTCCTAGAGTTAGGATTGGAACCAGAAGTAGCTACCATATTGGCCTCTCCACTCGTTGGAGACTCCGTAATCAACAGTTTGAACTCCTGTAACTGTTTCATTAATTCTGTCAAGGTCATATCCCATCTATTACTTAAATTAAATGTAGCTTTAAACAGAATAAATTCTTTTGACCGAGTCTCAAAGACCATAGTCATCTGAGTTTCAGCATCAATGTTGGCTCCATTGGTTTGAGCCTCAGCGAGATAACCCATGACCAATATCATGTGCTCCTTTACAGATGTCCTCGGTCTCTGTTTACAGTTCAAGAGTTTCTGAAGCGCCCCTTGCTACTTTGTTATGGCCTAGCCTCCAAATATATCTTCAAGATTATCCAAGATCTGCTTAGCAGTCTCATAATCCTCATGTTGAGCCTGCAACACATTATTCATGCTGGCCAAAACATAGCAGCGGGCCTGATCATTTGCATCTTTCCAGCGATCGTACACTTGGAATTGCTCATTAGTAGAATCTCCTATAGGTTCGAAAGGACAAGGGGTTGTCAGCACAAATTTCAGTTTCTCAAAGGAGAGGACGATATCCATGTCCCGTTTTCAATCATTCTAATTCTTTTTATCTTACATTCCATTATCTCACCGTCGAAAAACTTACCATCTAAAGATAATATACCATTCGGTTACACCTATGTATCCAAATGGTTGAGCGCTTCAGTTTTCCAATTACAGGACAACACATATAAGAGGATATCACTACTCCTAAAAAGGAGCTATGGATTTCATATCTATGAATAACAGGTCTACGCTATCAAGAGTCATGCCTCCAACGTACCGGCATGCATACCACTATTAAGATATGGGTGTCACCCTTTGGTATATCAAAAGACACAAGTCAAGACAACAGGCCCACTATTCATCTCAGGATTAGGATACAATACAAATGATTGTCGATTTGCCAAGACAGAATTATTAATCCAAATCAATTCACTTTATAGCCCGATCCAACACATCGTCACCTATGACAACATGTCAATGTTTCTATTTATAGAGTCCACCTCCGATGGTCAAAATAAACTATCTCCCAATAGGGATATAGACAACATAACAATCTTTACATGAATAAAGTGCCCAACTTTATTCCCTCGATTACGGATCTTATGATTTAGACCATCACTTTAAGATCGTGTCTTTCACATAATCTATCAATCATATGCCCAATTCTTAAAGGTTTAGACCAACAGTCTCAGACTTTTGTTTGCTTAACATACATTTAATAAATATGAACGTAAAGAGAACAAGATTTGATATATAAACAATAAATAAATTCTTTATTGATAAAAATGTCTCCAAAAAACTTGTTACATTTTTATTACTTAGGGCATACATGTCTAACATGGCAAGCATTGTTACAACTAACTTTTTAGTTCAAATACTATAGCATATGAGAGTTTTACACTTTAGTAATTTTTTGCTTTTATGGTAGCATGTGAGAGCTTTATATTATTTGCAAACAAAAAAAAAATTTGATTTTAACAATGCTTGTCAAAGACCGTTCTAGTTTCGCAGCAAGGGAGTGAACTTGTTTACCCATACAAATCCGAAAGATTCAAACTTGCCGTAAGAACACTAGAATACGTGAAATGATTTGCATGAACACAACCCGGATCATTTCACAAAAGAAAAAGAAAAAAAAAAAAAAAAAAAAAAAAAAAGGAAGAAAGAAAAAAAATTAAAGCTTCGTCATAAAGACCACTATTCCGTACATATCTAGTGATAAGTCAAGTCAAGACCTAACATTACCATTTCGCATCCGATCAAACACCTTCCTTGAGTCGTCCATCGATTCATTGGCTCCACATTTCGCATACACGTCCACCACACAAAAACCAACACAATCCACGCCTTATAACCTGAGAATGCAGTTGCTTTCCAAACGACAAGAAATCTAATTCTGCACAAGCCGACATAACACTGCCAAAAGTAAACCGATCAAGTACAAGATCACTCAAAACCATATCCAAAAACAAATCAACGGCCTCTCTAGCGCAACCCAATTGCGCAAACTTAGTATTATCAAAGTCCAAGTGACCTCATTCTTCTCAGGCATTTTATCAAAGATTTTTATACGCAGAATTTAAGGCCCCAAATCCCTTCGCAAACGTGTCTATCAATGAACACCCAACACACAAACCAGCCTCAAAAAACCCAGTTGTTATCACAAACCCAAAAATCATTTCGCCAACTGATAAATTTCCAACATCCAAACACGCCCTAACCGCCGCAAAGCAATACTCGTCTGGGCAAAACCCTTTATCGAGCATGTCGTGAAAAGCAACAGTGGCTTCAAATCCCATGTCGTTATTGGCAAAGCAAGCCACAATCGAAGTCCAAGAAACCAAGTTCCTCGTTTTTCCCATGGTTTGAAACATGGCATTAGCTTTTTTCCAATCTCCATCTCTGGAGTTCAAGCCTATCAGAGAGTTGAGAGCGAGGGAACCGAGGTCGAGTTTTGAGGTGGCCAAGTGGGCGTGGACAAGTTTTCCAAGATCGAAATCGCGGGACCTGCTGCAGGACTTGAGCAGGAGGGAGTTGGTGGGGAGGTCTGGGTGGGACGACGAATACATAAAAATGGATAAAACGGTGTGTAGTTTTTCCTTCTTTTCTTCGGGATTAACCGGTTACTGGGTGTTGCAGGTCACACCATTTTAGTCTTGCCCTTCGTCTCATCCTCACCGTCCAACTCAATATCAATGGCTGAAAATAGAAGGAGAACCGTTCAAAATGCGAGCTATCATAATGTTGGAAATACACAATGGACAACCATGCATGCACAAATCAGATGCCCTTTAAAAAATTAAAAAACCTCACCTCGGAAGATCACAGCCGTCGGGTTGCCACCGCCATCTGCGATAACCTTCGTCTTTTCGCCCGTTTTGGCTGCACCGGAACCCGGGGTCAAGAAAAGGACAGCTCTCATCGTAAAACTCAAGTGGACGTCGATCGTCTTTAACCCATCTCCCGTATGAATAATCATCGTGACAAACTCCCGACGAATTAGGCCTTGAATTGTTCGACAGAATTTGCAACAAAAAACCGACGCGAAAGATGGACTGTGGATCAAAAGGGCTCACGAGTCTTGATATAGTGACGGTGGTTGTGACGAGGATGATGAAAAAAAGTGCATAGCGAAGCTCTCTTTTGTAAATTTGGAGGTTTTGAAAGTGATGTTGTTGTTGTTGTTTTGGAGAGGTTTGGAGATCCATTAGAAGAGGAATGATAAGAATAAAGATTTCTAGCTCGCCTAATAATAAAAATTTGAAAATCAGGCATTAGTCCCCACGTATACAAAACTGATACGGCATATACAACTACATCTTTTCACTTTGTTTGATAATTATACAAAAGCAATTATGCAATAATACACAAGCTATACAACGATTGTGCATATATGTTTGGATTGAACAAAGTAACGCAAACGTAATTGACCAAAAAGATTTTGATTCTTGGCTCAAGACTAGTCAAAAGCCTGTAGAACAAATTAATCTGGACGCAATCAATAACAAGAACATATAAAATTACTAGATGTACAAAATCTGGTGGGTCCCTATGAAACTGTCACACCCCGGAGTACGGGGGGTGACGTGGCGGAATATTTAGATTAATTAAAAGAGAGTTTAATTAAAAATCGAGAGTTTGAGAATCAAATTAAATGAAAATTTAGAAGATTTTCCACCACATTTTATAAAAGAATTTATAAAATATTAGGCAAATAATAGAAATTAAATAAAAACCGCGAATATGGGTTCCACAACCCACAACTTGTGCACACACATGGTACTGACAATATCATAAATACAATTACAGTCCAAGTACAAATAAAGTTAAGTCTTACATGCCTTGATTAAATAATACAAAATATAAATAAATCCTCCTATTGCTCCTGAGTTCGGTTCGAAGAATCTTCTCCAAACCTAAATGGGAAACCACCTAGAGGGGGGGGGGGGGGGGGGGGGGGGGGGGGGGATTTAAAACAATAAAACATGAGCGAAAGGCTCAGTAGGACTATGTTTTATAAAAATAATTTAATGTAAGGGAACATAGCATCATTAGAAGTTATTCAAAGGAAAAATAAATAAATAAATAATTTGAGTAGAACCGTTCTGTCACAGAACAGTCCACTCGTCAAATCAAAACACCAATTTACTTTTACCTAGGCAAACCATGATATCACCACCGTAGTGGCCCAGCTGGGTTTCGGGACCTGCCCCCAAGGTCGATCGCCACACGACCCGATCTCTGATATGGCATCATGCCCATGTGTTTATTATCATTATCATTCAAAACCCAATTACCGAGTGTTGTCAATTACATTTATTATGAAATTCATTTCATAATCACGGTGTATTAAAATACTACCGATAAAACCATTTTCAAACAACCGTTGAAAACATTTTGATAGAAATCATTTTCAAAGCCAAATCATTTCAAAACCAGGCTACCAAAGAAATAGGATAGAAGTCCTACCTCAGTACTCGTGCCGGTGCCCCACACCGCAATCCCGGTCTGCTATACGTTAGCTCCACGGAACCACGAACGATCCTAGATACAAGCTAAGTCGATCAATATCTAGTTCGAGACATTCTATGTTACTAAATCATTTCATGATGTCCTAGTGTGCCATTTGTACCTTTAAAATCATTCTATAAGGTTGGGATTTAAATCTGGGTTCAAAACAGTGAAAACGGGTAAAAATCACAAAATTTTTCATGCCTCGGTCGGCTTGCCGGACGCCCTGCTTCGGCCTGCCGAACTGCACAGTTCGGCCTGCCGGAAGCAAGGTTCGGTCGGCCGAACATTTCCCCAGATTCGGCCTGTCGGTCGGAAGAACACCGGCCTGCTGATCATCACTCTGGCCTGCCGAACACGAACTTCGGCCTACCGAACTGGGAAAACCCAGAAATTTCCAGCCACGGGTTTCGATTCCCCAAAACCCAAATCTGGATTCCAACCTGTTTTTCTCAAATCTCAGGCATGAAAAATAATCATAGTTGATAGAAAAACATTCTAAAACATGTTTGGACTCATTTAAACAAGATTTGAACTCAAAATCCTCAAAAATCCAAAAATGAGAAAATGGGGGGAAAAATGAAAAATCTTGAATTCGATCCGTTTTTCTTCAATCTAAGCTTAGATTCTAGTTGTTCTAAGTTCATTTCACACAAATCCACGGTTTTCTAAGCTTAAACAAACCTAGATTTCAAAAATGCACAAAATTAAAAATTTTGTAAAAAGTTTAGAAATTTCGAATCTAATCTCGAATCGAAGCTTCAATCCGCGTTCTTGGTTGCCGAATCACATCCCCGAGCTTCCTCCTCGCTAACCCAAAGCTTGGATTCGAATTTGTTTTAAAATTTTTTGAAAGAGATTGAGAGAGAGGGAGATTGCCGGGAGAGAGAGGGAAGAGAGAGAGAGGTGTTGCGGGAGAGTGAGGAGAGAGAAAGAGGAGAAGGAAATAAATAGAGAAAATCGGTGGGCGGTTTTACTGTGCGAAAACCATGTGCCGCCCACGGTTTTGCAAAACAGAGTATTTTTAACATTTTACAAATTGTTGTGTTTTAAAACTCAAAACATCATTTTAAAACAAATGAGAAATCATCTGAATGCATTAATTTAACAAAACAACCAAAAACTCAAAATCCAACCAAATAATCTAATTAAAGTTAAAACGTTAATTATGGCACACTAATTCATCATTTATAGTACATTAACATTAAATAAATTTCAGGACGTTACAGAAACACGACGAGTGAATGGCAGGCCTAGACTACTTCAATAATCTGTTGCAGAGGGTTCGTAACAAATCTGGTCTTCGTCCGATGATCACGGTAAAGAAAAACAACTTCGTCATAGATTTGAACGAGAATATCTTCATCGATGATCTTCATCGAATCTGCGAAGAGCGACGATGGTGTGATTTCATTAGAGAGTTCGACGTTGTTGAAAGATCTAGGGCAGTGGACGATGACGGCGACATGATCAAACTTAGAGAGAGAGAGAAGAAGTCAGAGAGGAGAGAAGAGAGAGATGGGTCGAGAAAAGAGAGAGACGGGCAGAGAGAGGGAAGAGACGGCGGCTAGCCAAATGAGATGGCGAAACCTAGGCCTTGTTCGTCAGTGTTGGAGAGAGGGAGGAGAGAGGGAGGCATAGAAAGAGGAGAAAGAGAGTGTTTGTGGCCAGTTTGCACTGCTGTGTTATGTAGTTGCTTTTGCTGTGATGTGTTAGTGCTGTGAACCAGAAGCATATGAATATTTGGTAAATTATTTTTAAAGTTACTGTAAACATTAAAAGTATAATTATAAATATTTAGTAAACTATGTATAAAATTATCGTGGAGATGTGTAATGATAAAAATAGACATACTTTACTAAGCATGTTTATAGTTCTAGTTTTTAATTTTAATTTTAAAGTTAAAATACGTAATATTTATACATCAAAATCAAAAAAATATAATTTTATTTTTATTGTTTAATATATTTTTAAATAAATTAATTATTTTTATTAAACTAGATAAATTATATGTCCATGTAAAAAAAATCACACTAAGAAAATTACAATGACATCAAAAAAGTTACTTTATAAATTAATTCTAAACTTTTTATATTGATGTTATTTTAATTCGTCATGAAGAAAATAGATACATTGGGAAGGTTAGTTTAGTAATTTTAAATTATGACAGCAGAAGTTATTGTAAAAAAGTAACCTCTAATATACTTCTCAGTTTTTCCTACTAGGTAGTAGTTTCTACAAGCAACTTTATAAAAGTAAGTTTTACCAAATATCTTAAATTGCTGCAGGTGGTTACAAAAGCTAAAAACGGCCTCTAAAAACAATGCTAAATGAGCCCTTGATCTGATTAGGGTTTGTTTGTGTTTAGACAATCAAATGATATAGTGGGCATAATAATAAATGCGTTATTATTATTAAAAAAATTAACAAACGAGATAGTTTTGAAAAAGAAAAAGTGAGAGGGTATTTTAAAACACCCACTCACCCGAGGAACATTCAGTGTAATTTTATTCCCTTGTAGACCGTAAAGGCCGGACCAAGCTTTCTAAATTCAATGGTGAGTAAGAATCCTAAATCACACCACAAATTATTCTACTAGTTCTACTTTATATATGTATGTATATGTAAATGTATGTATATATATTATCGGGACGTTGATAGAAACGCACCATCGGTTCTTTTCCGCCCATACGTGGCATTGAATGATTCACCTAATTTGTGTTTTTTGTTGATAGTGGCCCACGTGGGCAGGATTTTGAGCAAGAAATGCCATATTAACCGGTTATTGGCTCTTGAGTGTAATTGTAATCTAAGGTCTATTTATTTCAAGTATTATTTATATTTAATAAACTTAAATTTAAATTTAAGTATTAAAAATTATTTGAATATGTGTTTATTTCTTTAAAAATTTAAATCTTTTGAGCATCAAAAATTTAAGTTTTCAGAGTTCTTATTTCCTCTATAAATTTTTGATACTCGGATATCTTTACTACAGTAAAAACTAAAATTCTCTCTATATTTAAAGACAAAAATCATAACTTTTTCATTTGATATCCAATTAAGACGATTTTTTTTTCATTGTGTTTCTAATGAAGAGAGGAATAGATTAAGATCTATATTGCATATTTTTTAAAATCATTAACATTAAGATTTTATTAGATTTGTTAATAAATTAAAAACATTTTCATTACCTTTTTAAACACAAATTTCAATTTTATTTCATACTCAGATTAAAACCTAAATGCATATTCAAACACATATTCGGATAACAATTCAAATCAAACTCAAATTCTAACTCAAATCATACTAATTCAAATCAAATCACTAATTCAAATCTATTTACGAAACAGATCTGTCAATGATGGCGGCATTGTAAAAGGAATTTATGTACGTCCGGGATTTGGAGAACGACAACATATTTTAAGTGCCTTTTATCGTAACTCGGACTTGATATCCACGTAACTTTTATTTTTCCTTTCTCATTTCGTGAAGTCACTGACTCTGGTTTTATCAGTAGAAATTACATACGGAGAGAAGTAGGCCAACAACCACATAAGTATTGTTCCATGATTCCAACCTGGCTTTGATCTAAACGTAATTTTTTAGTTGTCTTTTTTGAAGTGATGAAAATGAAATTATATTAGGTTGATAAATGAATTTAATTGAATTGTTATATGTTGATAACTGAATGTAGAAATTTGTTGATAATTTCTTAATGTTGAAATATAATATATTAGACAAATAACACATACGATACTTTTTTTTGAGATGAAAGGTTACACTTAATTTTTTTATTTTTTTTTTTTTTGTGATGATAGGCATGGAACACTACTTTTTATTGATTTTTATTTTTATTTTTGTTTTTTTGTTGCTTTTGTTGTGAAGGGGAGGGAGAGAGGGAAAGAATTTAATAGTCTTAATATGATGGTCGATACGTGGGGTCTAGATTGTAGTTATTGTTTTAAAAGTCCATGGAGTATGACATTATTGGCAGTTGCTTCCCATGGACTGAATTGAAGGCCTGTAGAGATCTTCATTTTTGTTGTAATGGTCGTCGCCTTTTGCTGTTTTTGTCCTTTGTTCTTGGCTTGCTCTCAGCGTTGGTTCCGATCCATGCATCTGAGTGGAAGCATTTTCTACACTCCTACTCTTCCATTTTTTTTTTTTTGGTACATCTCTTTGTTTTGACCGCATCCCTTGCAACTAGTAGATCTTCTTTTGACAGTCTCCTGATTGAAGTCAATTTGGACTTGGTCTTTGTTATGCGGAGGACTTGTTGTGCCCTTATTTCGAACGACAACCAGATCACGTAATATTTGTGGTAGCTCAGCGAATGCGCTTGTTCCAATTGTATTGGTTTGGTGCATGGTTGAAAAAAGATTCCCGAATTTGGAAGTCAACCTCGATAGCTCTACTTTGTCTCTTTGTAGAACTTAGGAACTCTAGTAGCGTAGTACGCTAATTTGTTGCCATAAGAAGGAGCTTCACATTGGCTTATGCATGGCAAAAATATTGGCTCTGGGAATATGGGAATGCAGGAAAATACAAGAAGGGCTTGAACAACAAGTATCTCAAGTGATTTACCACTCAACATATTGGTTGATTGAATTAGTGTGAGGGAGAATTTGGAGCTTGGATTGGGTATAACTTCCATGTGTTAGATCAAAGTTTTCTTATTTTCTTCTTGAGCAATTCTTAGGGTCAACTTTGTAGCAAATTAGATTATATGAGTTAGGTAATGGTGAAATTTTATGCAATAAAATATAGTAAATTAGAACTTGAAGGTCAAAAGAGTATGGCCATGGAGATTTTCATTTTAATGAGGATCTTACCTGTACTTGGAGATAATGGAGTAAAGTAATAGGAACGAAGACTCAATGGATTTACACATTTAAGTTTTGATCAGTTTTTAATTATTATATGTTTCATTAACTTATAGAGTAAACTTCGTCAGCTCAAAGTTTTATTTTCCCTAATCATTCCGTAAAAAAGGTGGAAAATGTAAAAAAAAAAAAATTAACATTGGTAGCAAAAAGACTGATGGTTACCAGGGCCATAGCTTTCATGAACTGCGAGAACCACGTACAACTTCCTTAAACGGACATTAATTAATACTTAATGTGTAAATCCCATCAGCAATTTCATGGAAAAGATTAATAACTTCTTTGAAATCTAAAATTTTGGCTTGCATGTCAGCATTCGTATTGTACGAAACCAAATTCTTATCAAACAAGACGTCAAACGCTTTACTGGAATCTTCCATCTTCTCATATTCTACCTACATTTTAATGAGCGAGTTTCTGACACAATTGACAGATGTAAGGCCTATAGAGTGTTTGGCATGTTGGAAAAAATAATACGTAACGAAATTTTAAAATTTTTATATAAGAGTATTTTTAAAAATACAAGTTTGACATGTTATATGCATAAATTAATCAGATCTTACTAACCTTTGAATGCTGAAGAACTCCCGCAATCCGTGAAGAGAAGTAACGTTCCAGAATAGCCTCAACCAACTGGTCTTCTTTGCTATTCTCTATCCACAATCGGAGTGAATGTACCCAAAGCTCGTGTTCGTGATTTGTGAACAAGAGCTCTCAGGGAGTTTCAAATTCTCACCAGTAGAGTATCACTCTTAATCTCTCAATTTATTTAAATAACTTATGAGACTTACTCCCTATTTATAGATGTTAGGTCTAGGGTCAGTCCTTATCAGATAAAGTCTCAAAAATTCGAATCAGAATCAAATTCAGATCAATATTTGATGAAATCCATGTGAAAATGTGTAATCTTTTTTCCGCGCATCGACAGGCCGAACTTAATGATTGACATGCCGAACTGCCGAAAAAAATCTCAGCGAATCTTCTATTTTACACCCGAGATTCTATAGGATAAAGTCTCAGTTTTAATTCAAATAACCCAATAGAGAAGTTATCTAATTAAAACAATTTTATCTAGATAATCTCTAAGAAAATAAATGAATTCCTAATAATTCTACAAGTTTATCTTGATCTTATTTATTCAAAAATTAAATCAACCGATAAACAGACAAGAATTATCCGATCCTAATAATTTAACAAGTTTATCTTGAATTAATTTTATCACAAAAATTAATTCAACTGATAAACATACATGATTATTTAATTCTTTCGAATTTCAACCAATCTAATAAATCTAACATAAGTCACCAATTATATGAATAAACATGTCATATCTTTACAGGATGTTGTGAGCTAGCAAAGGGAACCAAATGGATCTATATAGTTCAAGCTCCTAATAATTACGAAACCCCAATATCTCAAATATACATTTCATAATTATCAACTCCAACACTACTCCACTAAAAGCTTGGAGCTGCACTCTCAAACTACATAGAATTACGAAGTCCGTATAGCTAAGTCTCCATGACATATCATAATGTATCGTATCCCCATAGGATTATCCATAACCAATTTAAGGACAAGTTCTGTCTTATCTTCTTGATTATTTTTATCTTATGTTCCATTGTCCCACCATTGGAAAACTTACCATCCAAAGAAAGTATACCATTCAGTTACACCTATGTATCCAAATGGTTGAGCGCTCTAATTTTTTAATTATAGGACAACACATATAAGAGGATATCACTACTCCTAAAGATGAGCTATGGATTTCATATTTATGAATAACAGGTCTACGCTATCAAGAGTCATGCCTCCAACGTACTGGCATGTATACCACTATTAAGATGTGGGTGTCACCCTTTGGTATATCAAAAGACACAAGTCAAGACAACAGGCCTATTATTCATCTTAGGATTAAGATACAATACAAATGATTGTCTAAAGTGAATTGATTTGCCAAGACAGAATTATTAATCCAAATCAATTCACTTTATGTCCCGATCCAATACATCGTCACCTATGGTAACGTGCCACTGTTTCTATTCATGGAGTTCACCTCCGATGGTCAAGATAAATCACCTATGACAACATGCCAATGTTTTTATTCATGGAGTCCATCTCCGATGGTCAAGATAAACCATCTCCTAATAGGGATATAGACAATATAATAATCTTCACATGAATAAAGCGCCTAACTTTATTCCCTCGATTGCGAATCTTATGATTCAGACTGTCACCTTAAGAATCGTGTCTTCCGCATAATCTGTCATCATATGCCCAATTCTTAAAGGTTTAGACCGACAGTCTCAGACTTTTGTTTGTTTAACATACATTCAACAAATATGAATGTAAAGAGGACAAGATTTGGTATATAAACAATAAATAAATTCTTTATTGATTAACATGTCTCCAAAAAACTTATTCCCTTTTTACTTCTTAGGGTATACATGTCTAACAAACTCACACGTGCACTAAGTGAGTAAATATAACGAATCTTGCATCCCCATAGCTTCCACATGCCTCTCAAAGACTCTCCCAGTAAGTGTCTTCGCAAATGGATCAGCTAAATTGTCCTCTGACGTGATCTTGCACATCGTGACATGCTCGCCCTCAACGAAGTCATTTATCACATGATACTTCCGATCAATATGCTTACTCTTCTTGTGAAATCTTGGTTCCTTAGCATTAGCAACCACCGTACTGCTATCACAGTATAGTGATACTACCTTATCCATACGAGGAATTACCTCAAGATCCCCAAGGAACTTGCGGAGCCACACTACTTCTTTCAAAGCATCACTAGATATCATATATTCGGCCTCTATCGTTGAATCCAAAGTGCAATCTTGCTATACACTTCTCCAATTGATGGCACCGCCGCCCAGAGTAAACACAAAACCCAAAGTCGATTTCCTAGAATCCAAACATGATTGAAAATCTGAGTCAATATATCCTAGAGGAGTCAAGTCCTCACCTGAATACACAGGCACATACCCTCGAGTCCTTCTCAGGTACTTAAAAATATGCTTAACCTCAACTCAGTGATTCGGTCCTGAATCCGCTTGAAATCGACTTACAATCCTGACCACATAACAAATATCCGGTTGTGTGTAAAGTATGGCATACATGAGACTATCCACAGCCGAAGCATAAGGCACCTTCTTCATGTATTTTCGCTCTTCATCAGACTTTGGAGAGTCTTTCTTAGAAAGAGTAATTCCATACCTAGATAGTTGCCCACCTTTCTTGGAATCCTGCATTGGAAACCTCTTAAGAATTTATCTATGTAGCCAGCCTGGGACCTCTTAAGAATTTATCTATGTAGCCAGCCTGGGATAAAGCTATCATTTTGTTCTTCCTATCCCTAAAGATCTGGATACCGAGAACAAAATTAGCTTCACCCAAGTCCTTCATGTCAAACTGCTTGGTGAACCATAATTTGACCGATGACAATGCCCCAATGTCATTGCTAATTAGCAGAATGTCATCTACATAGAGCAATAGAAAAACCACATTCCCATCCTTAATGTGTTTGTAAACACATGGCTTATCCACTTTTTGTGAGAACCCATAAGTCTTGATCACCTGATCAAATCTTATGTTCCAAGAACGAGAAGCCTACTTAAGTCCATAAATTGACTTTAGCAGTTTACAAATCTAACTCTCTTGACCCTTGACCTTGGACCCGTCTGGTTGCCCCATATAAATGGACTCATCAAGATAGCCATTTAGAAAAGCCGTCTTGACATCCCTTTGTCAAATCTCATAGTCGAAAGCGGCAGCTATGGACAAGAGAATCTGGATGGACTTGATCATGGCTACAGGCGAAAAGGTTTCCTCATAATCGATTTCTTCCTTTTGTGTACAACCCTTAGCTACCAGTCTAGCCTTAAAGGTTTTGACCTTTCCATCCACTTCTCTTTTCCTCTTATAGATCCACTTAAACCCTATGGGTTTTACCCCTTTGGGAAGATCCACAAGCTCCCAGACCTGATTAGTCTCCATAGACTTCATCTCTGTGTTCATGGTCTCTGTCCAGAGTTTCGAATCAACATCCTCCATAGCCTCTGCGTAAGTATAAAGATCCCTATTTTGTTCATCTGGTTCAGCCAAGAAGGCCTCACCATTGAACATATACCTTTCGGGTTGACGTCTAATCCTCCCACTATGCCGAAGCCCCTTAGGTTATTGTTCAGGTTCGTTTGGTTTTTCTACACTGATCAGAATGGTTTCATTTGGAACCTCTGGAGTGATTAAATCACTCCTTAAATCCTCAAGAACCACTTTGCTTTGAGGTTTAAAGTCGTTCATGTAACTCTCCTCAAGAAAAGTTGCATTAGTTGAAACCACGACTTTATTTTCCTTTGGATTATAGAAATAACCCCTTTTAGTCCCTTTTAGATATCCTACAAACATGCAAACTTCTGAATGTGATTCCAACTTATTCGCATCCTTAAATAGGACATGAGCCGGATATCCCCATATGCGAATATGGTTTAAGGATGTCTTCTTGCCCGTCCACAACTTGTGAGGAGTTTTAAGGACCGATTTTGAAGGCACATTGTTCAAAAGATAACACACGGTTTGTAGTGCATATCCCCAAAAGGATAAAGGCAATGATGAATAACTCATCATGGACCTTACAGGTCCAATAAAGTCCTATTCTTTCTATCCACTACGTTATTCTACTGCGGAGTGCTCGGCGTAGTTAAATGGGATAAAATCTCATTCTCTAATAAGTGTCCCAAGAACTCATCAGAAAGGTATCTCTACCTCAATCGGATCAAAGTGCCTTTATGGGTCTACCCAATTGCTTTTCCACTTCAGCCCGAAACTCCCTAAACTTATCAAAAGTTTCACTTTTGTGGTGCATCAAGTACACATACCCATATCTAGAGTAATCGTCAATAAAAGTGACGAGGTATTCATACCCTCCTCGTGCCCAGATGTTCATCGGTCCTCAAACATCACTATGCACAAGTTCTAGAACCCTTTCGGCCCTATTGCCCTTACACCCGTATGGTCTTTTGGTCATTTTAGCCTCCAAACAAGATTCATATTGAGGTATAGATTCCACCTTTAAGTGACTTAAAGGTCCATCCCTTACCAACCTTTGAATCCTGTTCAAGTTAATATGACCAAGGGGTAAATGCCAAAGATAAGTCTTATTAGAGTGAGAAGTTTTAAGTCTTTTAGAGTTATTATCATTCATCTCAGCAGTAAGCAGTAAGTCCATCTTAGGTTTGATAAAATATAGATTATTTTGCATCCATCTAGAACAGATAAAAGATTTATTTTTACGAATCACCACTTTATCATTAAAAGAAACCAAATAGGAGTCTTTAAATAAACAAGCTACAGAAATTAAATTCCTTTTAAATTTAGGAACATAAAAATAATCTCGTAAAATTAAATTCCTATAACTATCAAAATAAAGATGGACATCTCCCACTGCTTCCGCTAAGACCAAGGATCCATCGCCCATCCGAAGCATGAAGTCTTCATGTATCAGACTTCTCGTTTATTTGAACCCCTGCAGAGAAACACAAACATGATTAATTGCACCGGAATCTATGACCTAAATGTCACTAGATTCCTCAACCAAACAAGTTTCTAAATACAGAAGATCACACTTACCTCCTTTGGAAAGGAAGTCCTTGCAATGCTTCTTTATGTGCCCAACCTTCCCACAGAAGAAGCACTTAAGCTTCATCAGGTTCTTCTTCTTTTTCTTCTTGCTCTTGTTGTTAGCAGGAATAGAAGACTTCCCATTCTTGGTTCGTTGTTTCTTTTCATTCCTAGAGTTAGGATTGGAACCAGAAGTAGCTACCATATTGGCCTCTCCACTCGTTGGAGACTCCGTAATCAACAGTTTGAACTCCTGTAACTGTTTCATTAATTCTGTCAAGGTCATATCCCATCTATTACTTAAATTAAATGTAGCTTTAAACAGAATAAATTCTTTTGACCGAGTCTCAAAGACCATAGTCATCTGAGTTTCAGCATCAATGTTGGCTCCATTGGTTTGAGCCTCAGCGAGATAACCCATGACCAATATCATGTGCTCCTTTACAGATGTCCTCGGTCTCTGTTTACAGTTCAAGAGTTTCTGAAGCGCCCCTTGCTACTTTGTTATGGCCTAGCCTCCAAATATATCTTCAAGATTATCCAAGATCTGCTTAGCAGTCTCATAATCCTCATGTTGAGCCTGCAACACATTATTCATGCTGGCCAAAACATAGCAGCGGGCCTGATCATTTGCATCTTTCCAGCGATCGTACACTTGGAATTGCTCATTAGTAGAATCTCCTATAGGTTCGAAAGGACAAGGGGTTGTCAGCACAAATTTCAGTTTCTCAAAGGAGAGGACGATATCCATGTCCCGTTTTCAATCATTCTAATTCTTTTTATCTTACATTCCATTATCTCACCGTCGAAAAACTTACCATCTAAAGATAATATACCATTCGGTTACACCTATGTATCCAAATGGTTGAGCGCTTCAGTTTTCCAATTACAGGACAACACATATAAGAGGATATCACTACTCCTAAAAAGGAGCTATGGATTTCATATCTATGAATAACAGGTCTACGCTATCAAGAGTCATGCCTCCAACGTACCGGCATGCATACCACTATTAAGATATGGGTGTCACCCTTTGGTATATCAAAAGACACAAGTTAAGACAACATGCCCACTATTCATCTCAGGATTAGGATACAATACAAATGATTATCGATTTGCCAAGACAGAATTATTAATCCAAATCAATTCACTTTATAGCCCGATCCAACACATCGTCACCTATGACAACATGTCAATGTTTCTATTTATAGAGTCCACCTCCGATGGTCAAAATAAACTATCTCCCAATAGGGATATAGACAACATAACAATCTTTACATGAATAAAGTGCCCAACTTTATTCCCTCGATTACGGATCTTATGATTTAGACCATCACTTTAAGATCGTGTCTTTCACATAATCTATCAATCATATGCCCAATTCTTAAAGGTTTAGACCAACAGTCTCAGACTTTTGTTTGCTTAACATACATTTAATAAATATGAACGTAAAGAGAACAAGATTTGATATATAAACAATAAATAAATTCTTTATTGATAAAAATGTCTCCAAAAAACTTGTTACATTTTTATTACTTAGGGCATACATGTCTAACATGGCAAGCATTGTTACAACTAACTTTTTAGTTCAAATACTATAGCATATGAGAGTTTTACACTTTAGTAATTTTTTGCTTTTATGGTAGCATGTGAGAGCTTTATATTATTTGCAAACAAAAAAAAAAATTGATTTTAACAATGCTTGTCAAAGACCGTTCTAGTTTCGCAGCAAGGGAGTGAACTTGTTTACCCATACAAATCCGAAAGATTCAAACTTGCCGTAAGAACACTAGAATACGTGAAATGATTTGCATGAACACAACCCGGATCATTTCACAAAAGAAAAAGAAAAAAAAAAAAAAAAAAAAAAAAAAAAGGAAGAAAGAAAAAAAATTAAAGCTTCGTCATCAAGACCACTATTCCGTACATATCTAGTGATAAGTCAAGTCAAGACCTAACATTACCATTTCGCATCCGATCAAACACCTTCCTTGAGTCGTCCATCGATTCATTGGCTCCACATTTCGCATACACGTCCACCACACAAAAACCAACACAATCCACGCCTTATAACCTGAGAATGCAGTTGCTTTCCAAACGACAAGAAATCTAATTCTGCACAAGCCGACATAACACTGCCAAAAGTAAACCGATCAAGTACAAGATCACTCAAAACCATATCCAAAAACAAATCAACGGCCTCTCTAGCGCAACCCAATTGCGCAAACTTAGTATTATCAAAGTCCAAGTGACCTCATTCTTCTCAGGCATTTTATCAAAGATTTTTATACGCAGAATTTAAGGCCCCAAATCCCTTCGCAAACGTGTCTATCAATGAACACCCAACACACAAACCAGCCTCAAAAAACCCAGTTGTTATCACAAACCCAAAAATCATTTCGCCAACTGATAAATTTCCAACATCCAAACACGCCCTAACCGCCGCAAAGCAATACTCGTCTGGGCAAAACCCTTTATCGAGCATGTCGTGAAAAGCAACAGTGGCTTCAAATCCCATGTCGTTATTGGCAAAGCAAGCCACAATCGAAGTCCAAGAAACCAAGTTCCTCGTTTTTCCCATGGTTTGAAACATGGCATTAGCTTTTTTCCAATCTCCATCTCTGGAGTTCAAGCCTATCAGAGAGTTGAGAGCGAGGGAACCGAGGTCGAGTTTTGAGGTGGCCAAGTGGGCGTGGACAAGTTTTCCAAGATCGAAACGCGGGACCTGCTGCAGGACTTGAGGAGGAGGGAGTTGGTGGGGAGGTCTGGGTGGGACGACGAATACATAAAAATGGATAAAACGGTGTGTAGTTTTTCCTTCTTTTCTTCGGGATTAACCGGTTGCTGGGTGTTGCAGGTCACACCATTTTAGTCTTGCCCTTCGTCTCATCCTCACCGTCCAACTCAATATCAATGGCTGAAAATAGAAGGAGAACCGTTCAAAATGCGAGCTATCATAATGTTGGAAATACACAATGGACAACCATGCATGCACAAATCAGATGCCCTTTAAAAAATTAAAAAACCTCACCTCGGAAGATCACAGCCGTCGGGTTGCCACCGCCATCTGCGATAACCTTCGTCTTTTCGCCCGTTTTGGCTGCACCGGAACCCGGGGTCAAGAAAAGGACAGCTCTCATCGTAAAACTCAAGTGGACGTCGATCGTCTTTAACCCATCTCCCGTATGAATAATCATCGTGACAAACTCCCGACGAATTAGGCCTTGAATTGTTCGACAGAATTTGCAACAAAAAACCGACGCGAAAGATGGACTGTGGATCAAAAGGGCTCACGAGTCTTGATATAGTGACGGTGGTTGTGACGAGGATGATGAAAAAAAGTGCATAGCGAAGCTCTCTTTTGTAAATTTGGAGGTTTTGAAAGTGATGTTGTTGTTGTTGTTTTGGAGAGGTTTGGAGATCCATTAGAAGAGGAATGATAAGAATAAAGATTTCTAGCTCGCCTAATAATAAAAATTTGAAAATCAGGCATTAGTCCCCACGTATACAAAACTGATACGGCATATACAACTACATCTTTTCACTTTGTTTGATAATTATACAAAAGCAATTATGCAATAATACACAAGCTATACAACGATTGTGCATATATGTTTGGATTGAACAAAGTAACGCAAACGTAATTGACCAAAAAGATTTTGATTCTTGGCTCAAGACTAGTCAAAAGCCTGTAGAACAAATTAATCTGGACGCAATCAATAACAAGAACATATAAAATTACTAGATGTACAAAATCTGGTGGGTCCCTATGAAACTGTCACACCCCGGAGTACGGGAGGTGACGTGGCGGAATATTTAGATTAATTAAAAGAGAGTTTAATTAAAAATCGAGAGTTTGAGAATCAAATTAAATGAAAATTTAGAAGATTTTCCACCACATTTTATAAAGAATTTATAAAATATTAGGCAAATAATAGAAATTAAATAAAAACCGCGAATATGGGTTCCACAACCCACAACTTGTGCACACACATGGTACTGACAATATCATAAATACAATTACAGTCCAAGTACAAATAAAGTTAAGTCTTACATGCCTTGATTAAATAATACAAAATATAAATAAATCCTCCTATTGCTCCTGAGTTCGGTTCGAAGAATCTTCTCCAAACCTAAATGGGAAACCACCTAGAGGGGGGGGGGGGATTTAAAACAATAAAACATGAGCGAAAGGCTCAGTAGGACTATGTTTTATAAAAATAATTTAATGTAAGGGAACATAGCATCATTAGAAGTTATTCAAAGGAAAAATAAATAAATAAATAATTTGAGTAGAACCGTTCTGTCACAGAACAGTCCACTCGTCAAATCAAAACACCAATTTACTTTTACCTAGGCAAACCATGATATCACCACCGTAGTGGCCCAGCTGGGTTTCGGGACCTGCCCCCAAGGTCGATCGCCACACGACCCGATCTCTGATATGGCATCATGCCCATGTGTTTATTATCATTATCATTCAAAACCCAATTACCGAGTGTTGTCAATTACATTTATTATGAAATTCATTTCATAATCACGGTGTATTAAAATACTACCGATAAAACCATTTTCAAACAACCGTTGAAAACATTTTGATAGAAATCATTTTCAAAGCCAAATCATTTCAAAACCAGGCTACCAAAGAAATAGGATAGAAGTCCTACCTCAGTACTCGTGCCGGTGCCCCACACCGCAATCCCGGTCTGCTATACGTTAGCTCCACGGAACCACGAACGATCCTAGATACAAGCTAAGTCGATCAATATCTAGTTCGAGACATTCTATGTTACTAAATCATTTCATGATGTCCTAGTGTGCCATTTGTACCTTTAAAATCATTCTATAAGGTTGGGATTTAAATCTGGGTTCAAAACAGTGAAAACGGGTAAAAATCACAAAATTTTTCATGCCTCGGTCGGCTTGCCGGACGCCCTGCTTCGGCCTGCCGAACTGCACAGTTCGGCCTGCCGGAAGCAAGGTTCGGCCTGCCGAACATTTCCCCAGATTCGGCCTGTCGGTCGGAAGAACACCGGCCTGCCGATCATCACTCTGGCCTGCCGAACACGAACTTCGGCCTGCCGAACTGGGAAAACCCAGAAATTTCCAGCCACGGGTTTCGATTCCCCAAAACCCAAATCTGGATTCCAACCTGTTTTTCTCAAATCCCAGGCATGAAAAATAATCATAGTTGATAGAAAAACATTCTAAAACATGTTTGGACTCATTTAAACAAGATTTGAACTCAAAATCCTCAAAAATCCAAAAATGAGAAAATGAGGGGAAAAATGAAAAATCTTGAATTCAATCCATTTTTCTTCAATCTAAGCTTAGATTCTAGTTGTTCTAAGTTCATTTCACACAAATCCACGGTTTTCTAAGCTTAAACAAACCTAGATTTCAAAAATGCACAAAATTAAAAATTTTGTAAAAAGTTTAGAAATTTCGAATCTAATCTCGAATCGAAGCTTCAATCCGCGTTCTTGGTTGCCGAATCACATCCCCGAGCTTCCTCCTCGCTAACCCAAAGCTTGGATTCGAATTTGTTTTAAAATTTTTTGAAAGAGATTGAGAGAGAGGGAGATTGCCGGGAGAGAGAGGGAAGAGAGAGAGAGGTGTTGCGGGAGAGTGAGGAGAGAGAAAGAGGAGAAGGAAATAAATAGAGAAAATCAGTGGGCGGTTTTACTGTGCGAAAACCATGTGCCGCCCACGGTTTTGCAAAACAGAGTATTTTTAACATTTTACAAATTGTTGTGTTTTAAAACTCAAAACATCATTTTAAAACAAATGAGAAATCATCTGAATGCATTAATTTAACAAAACAACCAAAAACTCAAAATCCAACCAAATAATCTAATTAAAGTTAAAATGTTAATTATGGCACACTAATTCATCATTTATAGTACATTAACATTAAATAAATTTCAGGACGTTACAGAAACACGACGAGTGAATGGCAGGCCTAGACTACTTCAATAATCTGTTGCAGAGGGTTCGTAACAAATCTGGTCTTCGTCCGATGATCACGGTAAAGAAAAACAACTTCGTCATAGATTTGAACGAGAATATCTTCATCGATGATCTTCATCGAATCTGCGAAGAGCGACGATGGTGTGATTTCATTAGAGAGTTCGACGTTGTTGAAAGATCTAGGGCAGTGGACGATGACGGCGACATGATCAAACTTAGAGAGAGAGAGAAGAAGTCAGAGAGGAGAGAAGAGAGAGATGGGTCGAGAAAAGAGAGAGACGGGCAGAGAGAGGGAAGAGACGGCGGCTAGCCAAATGAGATGGCGAAACCTAGGCCTTGTTCGTCAGTGTTGGAGAGAGGGAGGAGAGAGGGAGGCATAGAAAGAGGAGAAAGAGAGTGTTTGTGGCCAGTTTGCACTGCTGTGTTATGTAGTTGCTTTTGCTGTGATGCGTTAGTGCTGTGAACCAGAAGCAGATGAATATTTGGTAAATTATTTTTAAAGTTACTATAAACATTAAAAGTATAATTATAAATATTTAGTAAATTATGTATAAAATTATCGTGGAGATGTGTAATGATAAAAATAGACATACTTTACTAAGCATGTTTATAGTTTTAGTTTTTAATTTTAATTTTAAAGTTAAAATACGTAATATTTATACATCAAAATCAAAAAAATATAATTTTATTTTTATTGTTTAATATATTTTTAAATAAATTAATTATTTTTATTAAACTAGATAAATTATATGTCCATGTAAAAAAAATCACACTAAGAAAATTACAATGACATCAAAAAAGTTACTTTATAAATTAATTCTAAAATTTTTATATTGATGTTATTTTAATTCGTCATGAAGAAAATAGATACATTGGGAAGGTTAGTTTAGTAATTTTAAATTATGACAGCAGAAGTTATTGTAAAAAAGTAACCTCTAATATACTTCTCAGTTTTTCCTACTAGGTAGTAGTTTCTACAAGCAACTTTATAAAAGTAAGTTTTACCAAATATCTTAAATTGCTGCAGGTGGTTACAAAAGCTAAAAACGACCTCTAAAAACAATGCTAAATGAGCCCTTGATCTGATTAGGGTTTGTTTGTGTTTAGACAATCAAATGATATAGTGGGCATAATAATAAATGCGTTATTATTATTAAAAAAATTAACAAACGAGATAGTTTTGAAAAAGAAAAAGTGAGAGGGTATTTTAAAACACCCACTCACCCGAGGAACATTCAGTGTAATTTTATTCCCTTGTAGACCGTAAAGGCCGGACCAAGCTTTCTAAATTCAATGGTGAGTGAGAATCCTAAATCACACCACAAATTATTCTACTAGTTCTACTTTATATATGTATGTATATGTAAATGTATGTATATATATTATCGGGACGTTGATAGAAACGCACCATCGGTTCTTTTCCGCCCATACGTGGCATTGAATGATTCACCTAATTTGTGTTTTTTGTTGATAGTGGCCCACGTGGGCAGGATTTTGAGCAAGAAATGCCATATTAACCGGTTATTGGCTCTTGAGTGTAATTGTAATTTAAGGTCCATTTATTTAAAGTATTATTTACATTTAATAAACTTAAACTTAAATTTAAATTTAAGTATTAAAAATTATTTGAATATGTGTTTATTTCTCTAAAAATTTAAATCTTTTGAGCATCAAAAATTTAAGTTTTCAGAGTTCTCATTTCCTCTATAAATTTTTGATACTCGGATATCTTTACTACAGTAAAAACTAAAATTCTCTCTATATTTAAAGACAAAAATCATAACTTTTTCATTTGATATCCAATTAAGACGATTTTTTTTTCATTGTGTTTCTAATGAAGAGAGGAATAGATTAAGATCTATATTGCATATTTTTTAAAATCATTAACATTAAGATTTTATTAGATTTGTTAATAAATTAAAAACATTTTCATTACCTTTTTAAACACAAATTTCAATTTTATTTCATACTCAGATTAAAACCTAAATGCATATTCAAACACATATTCGGATAACAATTCAAATCAAACTCAAATTCTAACTCAAATCATACTAATTCAAATCAAATCACTAATTCAAATCTATTTACGAAACAGATCTGTCAATGATGGCGGCATTGTAAAAGGAATTTATGTACGGCCGGGCTTTGGAGAACGACAACATATTTTAAGTGCCTTTTATCGTAACTCGGACTTGATATCCACGTAACTTTTATTTTTCCTTTCTCATTTCGTGAAGTCACTGACTCTGGTTTTATCAGTAGAAATTACATACGGAGAGAAGTAGGCCAACAACCACATAGGTATTGTTCCATGATTACAACCCGGCTTTGATCTAAACGTAATTTTTTAGTTGTCTTTTTGAAGTGATGAAAATGAAATTATATTACGTTGATAAATGAATTTAATTGAATTGTTATATGTTGATAACTGAATGTAGAAATTTGTTGATACTTTCTTAATGTTGAAATATAATATATTAGACAAATAACACATACGATACTTTTTTTTGAGATGAAAGGTTACACTTAATTTTATTTTAATTTTTTTTTTTGTGATGATAGGCATGGAACACTACTTTTTATTGATTTTTTTTTTTTTTGGTTGCTTTTGTTGTGAAGGGGAGGGAGAGAGGGAAAGAATTTAATAGTCTTAATATGATGGTCGATACGTGGGGTCTAGATTGTAGTTATTGTTTTAAAAGTCCATGGAGTATGACATTATTGGCAGTTGCTTCCCATGGACTGAATTGAAGGCCTGTAGAGATCTTCATTTTTGTTGTAATGGTCGTCGCCTTTTGCTGTTTTTGTCCTTTGTTCTTGGCTTGCTCTCAGCGTTGGTTCCGACCCATGCATCTGAGTGGAAGCATTTTCTACACTCCTACTCTTCCATTTTTTTTTTTTTGGTACATCTCTTTGTTTTTACCGCATCCCTTGCAACTAGTACATCTTCTTTTGACAGTCTCCTGATTGAAGTCAATTTGGACTTGGTCTTTGTTATGCGGAGGACTTGTTGTGCCCTTATTTCGAACGACAACCAGATCACGTAATATTTGTGGTAGCTCAGCGAATGCGCTTGTTCCAATTGTACTGGTTTTGTGCATAGTTTAAAAAAAAAAAAAACCCGAATTTGGAAGTCAACCTCGATAGCTCTACTTTGTCTCTTTGTAGAACTTAGGAACTCTAGTAGCGTAGTACGCTAATTTGTTGCCATAAGAAGGAGCTTCACATTGGCTTATGCATGGCAATAATATTGGCTTTGGGAATATGGGAATGCAGGAAAATACAAGAAGGGCTTGAACAACAAGTATCTCAAGTGATTTACCACTCAACATATTGGTTGATTGAATTAGTGTGAGGGAGAATTTGGAGCTTGGATTGGGTATAACTTCCATGTGTTAGATCAAAGTTTTCTTATTTTCTTCTTGAGCAATTCTTAGGGTCAACTTTGTAGCAAATTAGATTATATGAGTTAGGTAATGGTGAAATTTTATGCAATAAAATATAGTAAATTAGAATTTGAAGGTCAAAAGAGTATGGCCATGGAGATTTTCATTTTAATGAGGATCTTACCTGTACTTGGAGATAATGGAGTAAAGTAATAGGAACGAAGACTCAATGGATTTACACATTTAAGTTTTGATCAGTTTTTAATTATTATATGTTTCATTAACTTATAGAGTAAACTTCGTCAGCTCAAAGTTTTATTTTCCCTAATCATTCCCCAAAAAAGTTGGAAAATGTACCAAAAAAAAAAAAAAAAAACATTGGTAGCAAAAAGACTGATGGTTACCAGGGCCATAGCTTTCATGAACTGCGAGAACCACGTACAACTTCCTTAAACGGACATTAATTAATACTTAATGTGTAAATCCCATCAGCAATTTCATGGAAAAGATTAATAGCTTCTTTGAAATCTAAAATTTTGGCGTGCACGTCAGCATTCGTATTGTACGAATCCAATTCTTATCAAACAAGACGTCAAACGCTTTACTGGAATCTTTCATCTTCTCATATTCTACCTACATTTTAATGAGCGAGTTTCTGACACAATTGACAGATGTAAGGCCTATAGAGTGTTTGGCATGTTGGAAAAAATAATACGTAACGAAATTTTAAAATTTTTATATTAGAGTATTTCAAAAATACAAGTTTGACATGTTATATACATAAATTAACCAGATCTTACTAACCTTTAAATGCTGAAGAACTCCTGCAATCCATGAAGAGAAGTAACGTTCCAGAATAGCCTCAACCAACTGGTTTTCTTTGCTATTCTCTATCCACGATCGAAGTGAGTGTAGGCTCACATATATAGCTCTTTCTCTATGTGACTCTCCTTCCAACCAATTAAGAGAACCCAAAGCTAGTGTTCATGATTTGTGAACAAAAGCTCTCAAGGAGTTTCAAATTCTCACCAGCAGAATATCACTCTTAATCTCTCAATTGATCTAAATAACTTATGAGACTTACTCCCTATTTATAGAGGTTGGGTCTAGGGTCAGTCCTTATCAGATAAGGTCTCAAAAATTCGAATCAGAATCAAATTCGGATCAATATCTGATGAAATCCGCGTGAAAACGTGTAATCTTTTTTCCACGCATCGACAGGCCGAACTTAAGGATTGACATGCCGAACTGCCAAAAAAAATCTCAGCGAATCTTTTATTTTCCACCCGAGATTCTATAGGATAAAGTCTCAGTTTTAATTCAAATAACCCAATAGAGAAGTTATCTAATTAAAACAACTTTATCTAGATAATCTCTAAGAAAATAAATGAATTCCTAATAATTCTACAAGTTTATCTTGATCTAATTTATTCAAAAATTAAATCAACCGATAAACAGACAAGAATTATCCGATCCTAATAATTCAACAAGTTTATCTTGAATTAATTTTATCACAAAAATTAATTCAACTGATAAACATACATGATTATTTAATTCTTTTGAATTTCAACCAATCTAATAAATCTAACCTAAGTCACCAATTATATGAATAAACATGTCATATCTTTACAGGATGTTGTGAGCTAGCAAAGGGAACCAAATGGATCTATATAGTTCAAGCTCCTAATAATTACGAAACCCCAATATCTCAAATATACATTTCATAATTATCAACTCCAACACTACTCCTACTAAAAGCTTGGAGCTGCACTCTCGAAACTACATAGAATTACGAAGTCCGTATAGCTAAGTCTCCATGACATATCATAATGTATCGTATCCCCATAGGATTATCCATAACCGATTTAAGGACAAGTTCTGTCTTATCTTCCTGATTATTTTTATCTTATGTTCCATTGTCTCCACCATTAGGAAAACTTACCATCCAAAGACAGTATACCATTCAGTTACACCTATGTATCCAAATGGTTGAGCGCTCTAATTTTTTCAATTATAGGACAACACATATAAGAGGATATCACTACTCCTAAAGATGAGCTATAGGATTTCATATCTATGAATAACAGGTCTACGCTATCAAGAGTCATGCCTCCAACGTACCTGGCATGCTATACCACTATTAAGATGTGGGTGTCACCCTTTGGTATATCAAAAGACACAAGTCAAGACAACAGGCCTACTTATTCATCTAGGATTAATATACAATACAAATGATTGTCTAAAGTGAATTGATTTGCCAAGACAAATTATTAATCCAAATCAATTCACTTTATGTCCCGATCCAACACATCGTCACCTATGGCAACGTGCCACTGTTTCTATTCATAGAGTTCACCTCCGAATGGTCAAGATAAATCACCTATGACAACATGCCAATGTTTCTATTCATGGAGTCCACCTCCGATGGTCAAGATAAACCATCTCCTAATAGGGATATAGACAACATAATAATCTTTCACATGAATAAAGCGCCGAACTTTATTCCCTCAATTGCGAATCTTATGATTCAGACTGTCACCTTAAGAATCGTGTCTTCCGCATAATCTGTCATCATATGCCCAATTCTTAAAGGTTTAGACCGACAGTCTCAGACTTTTGTTTGTTTAACATACATTCAACAAATATGAACTGTAAAGAGGACAAGATTTGGTATATAAACAATAAATAAATTCCTTTATTGATTAACATGTCTCCAAAAAACTTATTGCCCTTTTTACTCCTTAGGGTATACATGTCTAACAAACTCACACGTGCACTAAGTGAGTAAATATGACGAATCTTGCATCCCCATAGCTTCCACATGCCTCTCGAAGACTCTCCCAGTAAGTGTCTTCGTACAATGGATCAGCTAAATTGTCCTCTGAACGTGATCTTGCACATCGTGACATGCTCGCCCTCGACGAAGTCCTTTATCACATGATACTTTCGATCAATATGCTTACTCTTCTTGTGAAATCTTGGTTTCCTTAGCATTAGCTACCGCCGTACTGCTATCACAGTATAGTGATACCTACCTTATCCATACGAGGAATTACCTCAAGATCCCCAAGGAACTTGCGGAAGCCACACTACTTCTTTCGAAGCATCACTAGCTATCATATATTCGGCCTCTATCGTTGAATCCGAAGTGCAATCTTGCTATCACACTTCTCCAATTGATGGCACCGCCGCCCAGAGTAAACACAAAACCCGAAGTCGATTTCCTAGAATCCAAACAATGATTGAAAATCTGAGTCAATATATCCTAGAGGAGTCAAGTCCTCACCTGAATACACAGGCACATACCCTCGAGTCCTTCTCAGGTACTTAAAAATATGCTTAACCTCAACTCAGTGATTCGGTCCTGAATCCGCTTGAAATCGACTTACAATCCTGACCACATAACAAATATCCGGTTGTGTGCAAAGTATGGCATACATGAGACTATCCACAGCCGAAGCATAAGGCACCTTCTTCATGTATTTCGCTCTTCATCAGACTTTGGAGAGTCTTTCTTAGAAAGAGTAATTCCATACCTAGATAGTTGCCCACCTTTCTTGGAATCCTGCATTGGAAACCTCTTAAGAATTTATCTATGTAGCCAGCCTGGGATAAAGCTATCATTTTGTTCTTCCTATCCCTAAAGATCTGGATACCGAGAACAAAATTAGCTTCACCCAAGTCCTTCATGTCAAACTGCTTGGTGAACCATAATTTGACCGATGACAATGCCCCAATGTCATTGCTAATTAGCAGAATGTCATCTACATAGAGCAATAGAAAAACCACATTCCCATCCTTAATGTGTTTGTAAACACATGGCTTATCCACTTTTTGTGAGAACCCATAAGTCTTGATCACCTGATCAAATCTTATGTTCCAAGAACGAGAAGCCTACTTAAGTCCATAAATTGACTTTAGCAGTTTACAAATCTAACTCTCTTGACCCTTGACCTTGGACCCGTCTGGTTGCCCCATATAAATGGACTCATCAAGATAGCCATTTAGAAAAGCCGTCTTGACATCCCTTTGTCAAATCTCATAGTCGAAAGCGGCAGCTATGGACAAGAGAATCTGGATGGACTTGATCATGGCTACAGGCGAAAAGGTTTCCTCATAATCGATTTCTTCCTTTTGTGTACAACCCTTAGCTACCAGTCTAGCCTTAAAGGTTTTGACCTTTCCATCCACTTCTCTTTTCCTCTTATAGATCCACTTAAACCCTATGGGTTTTACCCCTTTGGGAAGATCCACAAGCTCCCAGACCTGATTAGTCTCCATAGACTTCATCTCTGTGTTCATGGTCTCTGTCCAGAGTTTCGAATCAACATCCTCCATAGCCTCTGCGTAAGTATAAAGATCCCTATTTTGTTCATCTGGTTCAGCCAAGAAGGCCTCACCATTGAACATATACCTTTCGGGTTGACGTCTAATCCTCCCACTATGCCGAAGCCCCTTAGGTTATTGTTCAGGTTCGTTTGGTTTTTCTACACTGATCAGAATGGTTTCATTTGGAACCTCTGGAGTGATTAAATCACTCCTTAAATCCTCAAGAACCACTTTGCTTTGAGGTTTAAAGTCGTTCATGTAACTCTCCTCAAGAAAAGTTGCATTAGTTGAAACCACGACTTTATTTTCCTTTGGATTATAGAAATAACCCCTTTTAGTCCCTTTTAGATATCCTACAAACATGCAAACTTCTGAATGTGATTCCAACTTATTCGCATCCTTAAATAGGACATGAGCCGGATATCCCCATATGCGAATATGGTTTAAGGATGTCTTCTTGCCCGTCCACAACTTGTGAGGAGTTTTAAGGACCGATTTTGAAGGCACATTGTTCAAAAGATAACACACGGTTTGTAGTGCATATCCCCAAAAGGATAAAGGCAATGATGAATAACTCATCATGGACCTTACAGGTCCAATAAAGTCCTATTCTTTCTATCCACTACGTTATTCTACTGCGGAGTGCTCGGCGTAGTTAAATGGGATAAAATCTCATTCTCTAATAAGTGTCCCAAGAACTCATCAGAAAGGTATCTCTACCTCAATCGGATCAAAGTGCCTTTATGGGTCTACCCAATTGCTTTTCCACTTCAGCCCGAAACTCCCTAAACTTATCAAAAGTTTCACTTTTGTGGTGCATCAAGTACACATACCCATATCTAGAGTAATCGTCAATAAAAGTGACGAGGTATTCATACCCTCCTCGTGCCCAGATGTTCATCGGTCCTCAAACATCACTATGCACAAGTTCTAGAACCCTTTCGGCCCTATTGCCCTTACACCCGTATGGTCTTTTGGTCATTTTAGCCTCCAAACAAGATTCATATTGAGGTATAGATTCCACCTTTAAGTGACTTAAAGGTCCATCCCTTACCAACCTTTGAATCCTGTTCAAGTTAATATGACCAAGGGGTAAATGCCAAAGATAAGTCTTATTAGAGTGAGAAGTTTTAAGTCTTTTAGAGTTATTATCATTCATCTCAGCAGTAAGCAGTAAGTCCATCTTAGGTTTGATAAAATATAGATTATTTTGCATCCATCTAGAACAGATAAAAGATTTATTTTTACGAATCACCACTTTATCATTAAAAGAAACCAAATAGGAGTCTTTAAATAAACAAGCTACAGAAATTAAATTCCTTTTAAATTTAGGAACATAAAAATAATCTCGTAAAATTAAATTCCTATAACTATCAAAATAAAGATGGACATCTCCCACTGCTTCCGCTAAGACCAAGGATCCATCGCCCATCCGAAGCATGAAGTCTTCATGTATCAGACTTCTCGTTTATTTGAACCCCTGCAGAGAAACACAAACATGATTAATTGCACCGGAATCTATGACCGAAATGTCACTGGATTCCTCAACCAAACAAGTTTCTAAATACAGAAGATCACACTTACCTCCTTTGAAAAGGAAGTCCTTGCAATGCTTCTTTATGTGCCCAACCTTCCCACAGAAGAAGCACTTAAGCTTCATCAGGTTCTTCTTCTTTTTCTTCTTGCTCTTGTTGTTAGCAGGAATAGAAGACTTCCCATTCTTGGTTCGTTGTTTCTTTTCATTCCTAGAGTTAGGATTGGAACCAGAAGTAGCTACCATATTGGCCTCTCCACTCGTTGGAGACTCCGTAATCAACAGTTTGAACTCCTGTAACTGTTTCATTAATTCTGTCAAGGTCATATCCCATCTATTACTTAAATTAAATGTAGCTTTAAACAGAATAAATTCTTTTGACCGAGTCTCAAAGACCATAGTCATCTGAGTTTCAGCATCAATGTTGGCTCCATTGGTTTGAGCCTCAGCGAGATAACCCATGACCAATATCATGTGCTCCTTTACAGATGTCCTCGGTCTCTGTTTACAGTTCAAGAGTTTCTGAAGCGCCCCTTGCTACTTTGTTATGGCCTAGCCTCCAAATATATCTTCAAGATTATCCAAGATCTGCTTAGCAGTCTCATAATCCTCATGTTGAGCCTGCAACACATTATTCATGCTGGCCAAAACATAGCAGCGGGCCTGATCATTTGCATCTTTCCAGCGATCGTACACTTGGAATTGCTCATTAGTAGAATCTCCTATAGGTTCGAAAGGACAAGGGGTTGTCAGCACAAATTTCAGTTTCTCAAAGGAGAGGACGATATCCATGTCCCGTTTTCAATCATTCTAATTCTTTTTATCTTACATTCCATTATCTCACCGTCGAAAAACTTACCATCTAAAGATAATATACCATTCGGTTACACCTATGTATCCAAATGGTTGAGCGCTTCAGTTTTCCAATTACAGGACAACACATATAAGAGGATATCACTACTCCTAAAAAGGAGCTATGGATTTCATATCTATGAATAACAGGTCTACACTATCAAGAGTCATGCCTCCAACGTACCGGCATGCATACCACTATTAAGATATGGGTGTCACCCTTTGGTATATCAAAAGACACAAGTCAAGACAACAAGCCCACTATTCATCTCAGGATTAAGATACAATACAAATGATTGTCGATTTGCCAAGACAGAATTATTAATCCAAATCAATTCACTTTATAGCCCGATCCAACACATCGTCACCTATGACAACATGTCAATGTTTCTATTTATAGAGTCCACCTCCGATGGTCAAAATAAACTATCTCCCAATAGGGATATAGACAACATAACAATCTTTACATGAATAAAGTGCCCAACTTTATTCCCTCGATTACGGATCTTATGATTTAGACCATCACTTTAAGATCGTGTCTTTCACATAATCTATCAATCATATGCCCAATTCTTAAAGGTTTAGACCAACAGTCTCAGACTTTTGTTTGCTTAACATACATTTAATAAATATGAACGTAAAGAGAACAAGATTTGATATATAAACAATAAATAAATTCTTTATTGATAAAAATGTCTCCAAAAAACTTGTTACATTTTTATTACTTAGGGCATACATGTCTAACATGGCAAGCATTGTTACAACTAACTTTTTAGTTCAAATACTATAGCATATGAGAGTTTTACACTTTAGTAATTTTTTGCTTTTATGGTAGCATGTGAGAGCTTTATATTATTTGCAAACAAAAAAAAAATTTGATTTTAACAATGCTTGTCAAAGACCGTTCTAGTTTCGCAGCAAGGGAGTGAACTTGTTTACCCATACAAATCCGAAAGATTCAAACTTGCCGTAAGAACACTAGAATACGTGAAATGATTTGCATGAACACAACCCGGATCATTTCACAAAAGAAAAAGAAAAAAAAAAAAAAAAAAAAAAAAGAAGAAGAAAGAAAAAAAATTAAAGCTTCGTCATCAAGACCACTATTCCGTACATATCTAGTGATAAGTGCAGTCAAGACCTAACATTACCATTTCGCATCCGATCAAACACCTTACTTGAGTCGTCCATCGATTCATTGGCTCCACATTTCGCATACACGTCCACCACACAAAAACCAACACAATCCACGCCTTATAACCTGAGAATGCAGTTGCTTTCCAAACGACAAGAAATCTAATTCTGCACAAGCCGACATAACACTGCCAAAAGTAAACCGATCAAGTACAAGATCACTCAAAACCATATCCAAAAACAAATCAACGGCCTCTCTAGCGCAACCCAATTGCGCAAACTTAGTATTATCAAAGTGCAAGTGACCTCATTCTTCTCAGGCATTTTATCAAAGATTTTTATACGCAGAATTTAAGGCCCCAAATCCCTTCGCAAACGTGTCTATCAATGAACACCCAACACACAAACCAGCCTCAAAAAACCCAGTTGTTATCACAAACCCAAAAATCATTTCGCCAACTGATAAATTTCCAACATCCAAACACGCCCTAACCGCCGCAAAGCAATACTCGTCTGGGCAAAACCCTTTATCGAGCATGTCGTGAAAAGCAACAGTGGCTTCAAATCCCATGTCGTTATTGGCAAAGCAAGCCACAATCGAAGTCCAAGAAACCAAGTTCCTCGTTTTTCCCATGGTTTGAAACATGGCATTAGCTTTTTTCCAATCTCCATCTCTGGAGTTCAAGCCTATCAGAGAGTTGAGAGCGAGGGAACCGAGGTCGAGTTTTGAGGTGGCCAAGTGGGCGTGGACAAGTTTTCCAAGATCGAAATCGCGGGACCTGCTGCAGGACTTGAGCAGGAGGGAGTTGGTGGGGAGGTCTGGGTGGGACGACGAATACATAAAAATGGATAAAACGGTGTGTAGTTTTTCCTTCTTTTCTTCGGGATTAACCGGTTACTGGGTGTTGCAGGTCACACCATTTTAGTCTTGCCCTTCGTCTCATCCTCACCGTCCAACTCAATATCAATGGCTGAAAATAGAAGGAGAACCGTTCAAAATGCGAGCTATCATAATGTTGGAAATACACAATGGACAACCATGCATGCACAAATCAGATGCCCTTTAAAAAATTAAAAAACCTCACCTCGGAAGATCACAGCCGTCGGGTTGCCACCGCCATCTGCGATAACCTTCGTCTTTTCGCCCGTTTTGGCTGCACCGGAACCCGGGGTCAAGAAAAGGACAGCTCTCATCGTAAAACTCAAGTGGACGTCGATCGTCTTTAACCCATCTCCCGTATGAATAATCATCGTGACAAACTCCCGACGAATTAGGCCTTGAATTGTTCGACAGAATTTGCAACAAAAAACCGACGCGAAAGATGGACTGTGGATCAAAAGGGCTCACGAGTCTTGATATAGTGACGGTGGTTGTGACGAGGATGATGAAAAAAAGTGCATAGCGAAGCTCTCTTTTGTAAATTTGGAGGTTTTGAAAGTGATGTTGTTGTTGTTGTTTTGGAGAGGTTTGGAGATCCATTAGAAGAGGAATGATAAGAATAAAGATTTCTAGCTCGCCTAATAATAAAAATTTGAAAATCAGGCATTAGTCCCCACGTATACAAAACTGATACGGCATATACAACTACATCTTTTCACTTTGTTTGATAATTATACAAAAGCAATTATGCAATAATACACAAGCTATACAACGATTGTGCATATATGTTTGGATTGAACAAAGTAACGCAAACGTAATTGACCAAAAAGATTTTGATTCTTGGCTCAAGACTAGTCAAAAGCCTGTAGAACAAATTAATCTGGACGCAATCAATAACAAGAACATATAAAATTACTAGATGTACAAAATCTGGTGGGTCCCTATGAAACTGTCACACCCCGGAGTACGGGAGGTGACGTGGCGGAATATTTAGATTAATTAAAAGAGAGTTTAATTAAAAATCGAGAGTTTGAGAATCAAATTAAATGAAAATTTAGAAGATTTTCCACCACATTTTATAAAGAATTTATAAAATATTAGGCAAATAATAGAAATTAAATAAAAACCGCGAATATGGGTTCCACAACCCACAACTTGTGCACACACATGGTACTGACAATATCATAAATACAATTACAGTCCAAGTACAAATAAAGTTAAGTCTTACATGCCTTGATTAAATAATACAAAATATAAATAAATCCTCCTATTGCTCCTGAGTTCGGTTCGAAGAATCTTCTCCAAACCTAAATGGGAAACCACCTAGAGGGGGGGGGGGGGGGGGGGGGGGGGGATTTAAAACAATAAAACATGAGCGAAAGGCTCAATAGGACTATGTTTTATAAAAATAATTTAATGTAAGGGAACATAGCATCATTAGAAGTTATTCAAAGGAAAATAAATAAATAAATAATTTGAGTAGAACCGTTCTGTCCCAGAACAGTCCACTCGTCAAATCAAAACACCAATTTACTTTTACCTAGGCAAACCATGATATCACCACCGTAGTGGCCCAGCTGGGTTTCGGGACCTGCCCCCAAGGTCGATCGCCACACGACCCGATCTCTGATATGGCATCATGCCCATGTGTTTATTATCATTATCATTCAAAACCCAATTACCGAGTGTTGTCAATTACATTTATTATGAAATTCATTTCATAATCACGGTGTATTAAAATACTACCGATAAAACCATTTTCAAACAACCGTTGAAAACATTTTGATAGAAATCATTTTCAAAGCCAAATCATTTCAAAACCAGGCTACCAAAGAAATAGGATAGAAGTCCTACCTCAGTACTCGTGCCGGTGCCCCACACCGCAATCCCGGTCTGCTATACGTTAGCTCCACGGAACCACGAACGATCCTAGATACAAGCTAAGTCGATCAATATCTAGTTCGAGACATTCTATGTTACTAAATCATTTCATGATGTCCTAGTGTGCCATTTGTACCTTTAAAATCATTCTATAAGGTTGGGATTTAAATCTGGGTTCAAAACAGTGAAAACGGGTAAAAATCACAAAATTTTTCATGCCTCGGTCGGCTTGCCGGACGCCCTGCTTCGGCCTGCCGAACTGCACAGTTCGGCCTGCCGGAAGCAAGGTTCGGTCGGCCGAACATTTCCCCAGATTCGGCCTGCCGGTCGGAAGAACACCGGCCTGCCGATCATCACTCTGGCCTGCCGAACACGAACTTCGGCCTGCCGAACTGGGAAAACCCAGAAATTTCCAGCCACGGGTTTCGATTCCCCAAACCCAAATCTGGATTCCAACCTGTTTTTCTCAAATCTCAGGCATGAAAAATAATCATAGTTGATAGAAAAACATTCTAAAACATGTTGGACTCATTTAAACAAGATTTGAACTCAAAATCCTCAAAAATCCAAAAATGAGAAAATGGGGGGAAAAATGAAAAATCTTGAATTCGATCCGTTTTTCTTCAATCTAAGCTTAGATTCTAGTTGTTCTAAGTTCATTTAACACAAATCCACGGTTTTCTAAGCTTAAACAAACCTAGATTTCAAAAATGCACAAAATTAAAAATTTTGTAAAAAGTTTAGAAATTTCGAATCTAATCTCGAATCGAAACTTCAATCCGCGTTCTCGGTTGCCGAATCATGTCCCCGAGCTTCCTCCTCGCTAACCCAAAGCTTGGATTCGAATTTGTTTTAAAATTTTTTGAAAGAGATTGAGAGAGAGGGAGATTGCCGGGAGAGAGAGGGAAGAGAGAGAAGAGGTGTTGCGGGAGAGTGAGGAGAGAGAAAGAGGAGAAGGAAATAAATAGAGAAAATCGGTGGGCGTGTTTTACTGTGCGAAAACCATGTGCCGCCCACGGTTTTGCAAAACAGAGTATTTTTAACATTTTACAAATTGTTGTGTTTTAAAACTCAAAACATCATTTTAAAACAAATGAGAAATCATCTGAATGCATTAATTTAACAAAACAACCAAAAACTCAAAATCCAACCAAATAATCTAATTAAAGTTAAAACGTTAATTATGGCACACTAATTCATCATTTATAGTACATTAACATTAAATAAATTTCAGGACGTTACAGAAACACGACGAGTGAATGGCAGGCCTAGACTACTTCAATAATCTGTTGCAGAGGGTTCGTAACAAATCTGGTCTTCGTCCGATGATCACGGTAAAGAAAAACAACTTCGTCATAGATTTGAACGAGAATATCTTCATCGATGATCTTCATCGAATCTGCGAAGAGCGACGATGGTGTGATTTCATTAGAGAGTTCGACGTTGTTGAAAGATCTAGGGCAGTGGACGATGACGGCGACATGATCAAACTTAGAGAGAGAGAGAAGAAGTCAGAGAGGAGAGAAGAGAGAGATGGGTCGAGAAAAGAGAGAGACGGGCAGAGAGAGGGAAGAGACGGCGGCTAGCCAAATGAGATGGCGAAACCTAGGCCTTGTTCGTCAGTGTTGGAGAGAGGGAGGCGTAGAAAGAGGAGAAAGAGAGTGTTTGTGGCCAGTTTGCACTGCTGTGTTATGTAGTTGCTTTTGCTGTGATGCGTTAGTGCTGTGAACCAGAAGCAGATGAATATTTGGTAAATTATTTTTAAAGTTACTATAAACATTAAAAGTATAATTATAAATATTAGTAAATTATGTATAAAATTATCGTGGAGATGTGTAATGATAAAAATAGACATACTTTACTAAGCATGTTTATAGTTCTAGGTTTTTAATTTTAATTTTAAAGTTAAAATACGTAATATTTATACATCAAAATCAAAAAAATATAATTTTATTTTTATTTTTTAATATATTTTTAAATAAATTAATTATTTTTATTAAACTAGATAAATTATATGTCCATGTAAAAAAAATCACATTAAGAAAATTACAATGACATCAAAAAAGTTACTTTATAAATTAATTCTAAACTTTTTATATTGATGTTATTTTAATTCGTCATGAAGAAAATAGATACATTGGGAAGGTTAGTTTAGTAATTTTAAATTATGACAGCAGAAGTTATTGTAAAAAAGTAACCTCTAATATACTTCTCAGTTTTTCCTACTAGGTAGTAGTTTCTACAAGCAACTTTATAAAAGTAAGTTTTACCAAATATCTTAAATTGCTGCAGGTGGTTACAAAAGCTAAAAACGGCCTCTAAAAACAATGCTAAATGAGCCCTTGATCTGATTAGGGTTGTTTGTGTTTAGACAATCAAATGATATAGTGGGCATAATAATAAATGCGTTATTATTATTAAAAAAATTAACAAACGAGATAGTTTTGAAAAAGAAAAAAGTGAGAGGGTATTTTAAAACACCCACTCACCCGAGGAACATTCAGTGTAATTTTATTCCCTTGTAGACCGTAAAGGCCGGACCAAGCTTTCTAAATTCAATGGTGAGTAAGAATCCTAATCACACCACAAATTATTCTACTAGTTCTACTTTATATATGTATGTATATGTAAATGTATGTATATATATTATCGGGACGTTGATAGAAACGCACCATCGGTTCTTTTCCGCCCATACGTGGCATTGAATGATTCACCTAATTTGTGTTTTTTGTTGATAGTGGCCCACGTGGGCAGGATTTTGAGCAAGAAATGCCATATTAACCGGTTATTGGCTCTTGAGTGTAATTGTAATCTAAGGTCTATTTATTTCAAGTATTATTTATATTTAATAAACTTAAATTTAATTTAAGTATTAAAATTATTTGAATATGTGTTTATTTCTTTAAAAATTTAAATCTTTTGAGCATCAAAAATTTAAGTTTTCAGAGTTCTTATTTCCTCTATAAATTTTTGATACTCGGATATCTTTACTACAGTAAAAACTAAAATTCTCTCTATATTTAAAGACAAAAATCATAACTTTTTCATTTGATATCCAATTAAGACGATTTTTTTTTCATTGTGTTTCTAATGAAGAGAGGAATAGATTAAGATCTATATTGCATATTTTTTAAAATCATTAACATTAAGATTTTATTAGATTTGTTAATAAATTAAAAACATTTTCATTACCTTTTTAAACACAAATTTCAATTTTATTTCATACTCAGATTAAAACCTAAATGCATATTCAAACACATATTCGGATAACAATTCAAATCAAACTCAAATTCTAACTCAAATCATACTAATTCAAATCAAATCACTAATTCAAATCTATTTACGAAACAGATCTGTCAATGATGGCGGCATTGTAAAAGGAATTTATGTACGGCCGGGCTTTGGAGAACGACAACATATTTTAAGTGCCTTTTATCGTAACTCGGACTTGATATCCACGTAACTTTTATTTTTCCTTTCTCATTTCGTGAAGTCACTGACTCTGGTTTTATCAGTAGAAATTACATACGGAGAGAAGTAGGCCAACAACCACATAAGTATTGTTCCATGATTCCAACCTGGCTTTGATCTAAACGTAATTTTTTAGTTGTCTTTTTTGAAGTGATGAAAATGAAATTATATTAGGTTGATAAATGAATTTAATTGAATTGTTATATGTTGATAACTGAATGTACAAATTTGTTGATAATTTCTTAATGTTGAAATATAATATATTAGACAAATAACACATACGATACTTTTTTTTGAGATGAAAGGTTACACTTAATTTTTTTTATTATTATTTTTTTTTTGTGATGATAGGCATGGAACACTACTTTTTATTGATTTTTATTTTTATTTTTGTTTTTTTGTTGCTTTTGTTGTGAAGGGGAGGGAGAGAGGGAAAGAATTTAATAGTCTTAATATGATGGTCGATACGTGGGGTCTAGATTGTAGTTATTGTTTTAAAAGTCCATGGAGTATGACATTATTGGCAGTTGCTTCCCATGGACTGAATTGAAGGCCTGTAGAGATCTTCATTTTTGTTGTAATGGTCGTCGCCTTTTGCTGTTTTTGTCCTTTGTTCTTGGCTTGCTCTCAGCGTTGGTTCCGACCCATGCATCTGAGTGGAAGCATTTTCTACACTCCTACTCTTCCATTTTTTTTTTTTTGGTACATCTCTTTGTTTTGACCGCATCCCTTGCAACTAGTAGATCTTCTTTTGACAGTCTCCTGATTGAAGTCAATTTGGACTTGGTCTTTGTTATGCGGAGGACTTGTTGTGCCCTTATTTCGAACGACAACCAGATCACGTAATATTTGTGGTAGCTCAGCGAATGCGCTTGTTCCAATTGTATTGGTTTGGTGCATGGTTGAAAAAAGATTCCCGAATTTGGAAGTCAACCTCGATAGCTCTACTTTGTCTCTTTGTAGAACTTAGGAACTCTAGTAGCGTAGTACGCTAATTTGTTGCCATAAGAAGGAGCTTCACATTGGCTTATGCATGGCAAAAATATTGGCTCTGGGAATATGGGAATGCAGGAAAATACAAGAAGGGCTTGAACAACAAGTATCTCAAGTGATTTACCACTCAACATATTGGTTGATTGAATTAGTGTGAGGGAGAATTTGGAGCTTGGATTGGGTATAACTTCCATGTGTTAGATCAAAGTTTTCTATTTTCTTCTTGAGCAATTCTTAGGGTCAACTTTGTAGCAAATTAGATTATATGAGTTAGGTAATGGTGAAATTTTATGCAATAAAATATAGTAAATTAGAATTTGAAGGTCAAAAGAGTATGGCCATGGAGATTTTCATTTTAATGAGGATCTTACCTGTACTTGGAGATAATGGAGTAAAGTAATAGGAACGAAGACTCAATGGATTCACACATTTAAGTTTTGATCAGTTTTTAATTATTATATGTTTCATTAACTTACAGAGTAAACTTCGTCAGCTCAAAGTTTTATTTTCCCTAATCATTCCCTAAAAAAGGTGGAAAATGTACAAAAAAAAAATTAACATTGGTAGCAAAAGACTGATGGTTACCAGGGCCATAGCTTTCATGAACTGCGAGAACCACGTACAACTTCCTTAAACGGACATTAATTAATACTTAATGTGTAAATCCCATCAGCAATTTCATGGAAAAGATTAATAGCTTCTTTGAAATCTAAAATTTTGGCATGCACGTCAACATTCGTATTGTACGAAACCAAATTCTTATCAAACAAGACGTCAAACGCTTTATGGAATCTTCCATCTTCTCAGATTCCACCTACATTTTAATGAGCGAGTTTCTGACACAATTGACAGATGTAAGGCCTATAGAGTGTTTGGCATGTTGGAAAAAATAATACGTAACGAAATTTTAAAATTTTTATATAAGAGTATTTTTAAAAATACAAGTTTGACATGTTATATGCATAAATTAATCAGATCTTACTAACCTTTGAATGCTGAAGAACTCCCGCAATCCGTGAAGAGAAGTAACGTTCCAGAATAGCCTCAACCAACTGGTCTTCTTTGCTATTCTCTATCCACAATCGGAGTGAATGTACCCAAAGCTCGTGTTCGTGATTTGTGAACAAGAGCTCTCAGGGAGTTTCAAATTCTCACCAGTAGAGTATCACTCTTAATCTCTCAATTTATTTAAATAACTTATGAGGACTTACTCCCTATTTATAGATGTTAGGTCTAGGGTCAGTCCTTATCAGATAAAGTCTCAAAAATTTGAATCAGAATCAAATTCAGATCAATATTTGATTGAAATCAATGTGAAAATGTGTAATCTTTTTTCCGCGCATCGACAGGCCGAACTTAAGGATTGACATGCCGAACTGCCAAAAAAAATCTCAGCGAAATCTTTTATTTTACACCCGAGATTCTATAGGATAAAGTCTCAGTTTAATTCAAATAACCCAATAGAGAAGTTATCTAATTAAAACAATTTATCTAGATAATCTCTAAGAAAATAAATGAATTCCTAATAATTCTACAAGTTTATCTTGATCTTATTTATTCAAAAATTAAATCAACCGATAAACAGACAAGAATTATCCGATCCTAATAATTAACAAGTTTATCTTGAATTAATTTTATCACAAAAATTAATTCAACTGATAAACATACATGATTATTTAATTCTTTTGAATTTCAACCAATCTAATAAATCTAACCTAAGTCATCAATTATATGAATAAACATGCTCATATCGTTACAAGGATGTTGTGAGCTAGCAAAGGGAACCAAATGGATCTATATAGTTCAAGCTCCTAATAATTACGAAACCCCAATATCTCAAATATACATTTCATAATTATCAACTCCAACACTACTCCACTAAAGCTTGGAGCTGCACTCTCAAACTACATAGAATTACGAAGTCCGTATAGCTAAGTCTCCATGACCTATCATAATGTATCGTATCCCCATAGGATTATCCATAACCAATTTAAGGACAAGTTCTGTCTTATCTCTTGATTATTTTTATCTTATGTTCCATTGTCCCACCATTGGAAAAACTTACCATCCAAAGAAAGTATACCATTCAGTTACACCTATGTATCCAAATGGTTGAGCGCTCTAATTTTTTAATTATAGGACAACACATATAAGAGGATATCACTACTCCTAAAGATGAGCTATGGATTTCATATCTATGAATAACAGGTCTACGCTATCAAGAGTCATAGCCTCCAACGTACTGGCATGTATACCACTATTAAGATTGTGGGTGTCACCCTTTGGTATATCAAAAGACACAAGTCAGACACAGGCCTATTATTCATCTTAGGATTAAGATACAATACAAATGATTGTCTAAAGTGAATTGATTTGCCAAGACAGAATTATTAATCCAAATCAATTCACTTTATTGTCCCGATCCAATACATCGTCACCTATGGTAACGTGCCACTGTTTCTATTCATGGAGTTCACCTCCGATGGTCAAGATAAATCACCTATGACAACATGCCAATGTTTTTATTCATGGAGTCCATCTCCGATGGTCAAGATAAACCATCTCCTAATAGGGATATAGACAATATAATAATCTTCACATGAATAAGCGCCTAACTTTATTCCCTCGATTGCCAATCTTATGATTCAGACTGTCACTTTAAGAATCGTGTCTTCCGCATAATCTGTCATCATATTGCCCAATTCTTAAAGGTTTAGACCGACAGTCTCAGACTTTTGTTTGTTTAACATACATTCAACAAATATGAATGTAAAGAGGACAAGATTTGGTATATAAACATAAATAAATCCTTTATTGATTACATGTCTCCAAAAAACTTATTCCCCTTTTTACTTCTTAGGGTTTACATGTCTAACAACTCCAACGTGCACTAAGTGAGTAAATATGACGAATCTTGCATCCCCATAGCTTCCACATGCCTCTCAAAGACTCTCCCAGTAAGTGTCTTCGTAAATGGATCAGCTAAATTGGTCCTCTGACGTGATCTTGCACATCGTGACATGCTCGCCCTCAACGAAGTCATTTATCACTAGGATACTTCCGATCAATATGCTTACTCTTCTTGTGAAATCTTGGTTCCTTAGCATTAGCAACCGCCGTACTGCTATCACAGTATAGTGATACTACCTTATCCATACGAGGAATTACCTCAAGATCCCCAAGGAACTTGCGGAGCCACACTACTTCTTTCAAAGCATCACTAGATATCATATATTCGGCCTCTATCGTTGAATCCAAAGTGCAATCTTGCTATACACTTCTCCAATTGATGGCACCGCCGCCCAGAGTAAACACAAAACCCAAAGTCGATTTCCTAGAATCCAAACATGATTGAAAATCTGAGTCAATATATCCTAGAGGAGTCAAGTCCTCACCTGAATACACAGGCACATACCCTCGAGTCCTTCTCAGGTACTTAAAAATATGCTTAACCTCAACTCAGTGATTCGGTCCTGAATCCGCTTGAAATCGACTTACAATCCTGACCACATAACAAATATCCGGTTGTGTGTAAAGTATGGCATACATGAGACTATCCACAGCCGAAGCATAAGGCACCTTCTTCATGTATTTTCGCTCTTCATCAGACTTTGGAGAGTCTTTCTTAGAAAGAGTAATTCCATACCTAGATAGTTGCCCACCTTTCTTGGAATCCTGCATTGGAAACCTCTTAAGAATTTATCTATGTAGCCAGCCTGGGACCTCTTAAGAATTTATCTATGTAGCCAGCCTGGGATAAAGCTATCATTTTGTTCTTCCTATCCCTAAAGATCTGGATACCGAGAACAAAATTAGCTTCACCCAAGTCCTTCATGTCAAACTGCTTGGTGAACCATAATTTGACCGATGACAATGCCCCAATGTCATTGCTAATTAGCAGAATGTCATCTACATAGAGCAATAGAAAAACCACATTCCCATCCTTAATGTGTTTGTAAACACATGGCTTATCCACTTTTTGTGAGAACCCATAAGTCTTGATCACCTGATCAAATCTTATGTTCCAAGAACGAGAAGCCTACTTAAGTCCATAAATTGACTTTAGCAGTTTACAAATCTAACTCTCTTGACCCTTGACCTTGGACCCGTCTGGTTGCCCCATATAAATGGACTCATCAAGATAGCCATTTAGAAAAGCCGTCTTGACATCCCTTTGTCAAATCTCATAGTCGAAAGCGGCAGCTATGGACAAGAGAATCTGGATGGACTTGATCATGGCTACAGGCGAAAAGGTTTCCTCATAATCGATTTCTTCCTTTTGTGT